>JAKSZU010000003.1:16353258-17553258 GCA_026018925.1 Tupaia tana
TTGGAGTCAACTCTGCTTTTTCAAGGACGTTCAAGTGTTGTCATTTCAACAGGTTTATAGCATCTTCATCAGGAGGGGATTCTATCTCAAGAAACCGCTGTGTTTGCTCATCCGTAAGAAGCAATTCCTCATCCGTAAGAAGCAATTCCTCATCCGTAAGAAGCAATTCCTCATCCATTCAGGATTTCTCATGAGACTGCAGCAATTCAGTCACATCGCGGGCTCCAGTTCTAATTTTAGCTTGCTTTCTGTTTCTACCAATCTGCAGTTACTTCCTCCACTCAAGTCTTGAACCCCTCCGAGTCATCATGAGGGTCAGAATCAACATCTTGCAAACTCCCGTCCATGCGGGTATTTTGGCCTCCTCCCATGAATCATGTCAGTGCTGGCATCTAGAATGGTGAGTCCTTCCCAGATGATCTTCAATGTACTTTACCCAAATCCTTTAGAGGAGTCACTATCTGGGGCTACGTTAGTCTTATGAAATATATTTATTTTCTTTTTAAAAAAATTTTCCAGGGAACCAGCAGTTAGCGTAATGGCTATGTCGCTGGACTCCCATGTAGTCGACCGCGGTTCGCGTCCCGGACCCGGTGGCTTAAAACTCACGCCAGGCGCGTGTGCGTGCGTGCCCAAGATCCCGAGAGGAGAATGGAGGAGAAGGGATTGCGGCGTGACCATCCCCCCTGGGGGGTGATTTCTCACTTTCTGTCTCTATGTCTCTCTCTGTCTGTCTGGCTAGCGCACGCGCCCTATAGCAAAAACCTCTCAAAAAAAAAAAAAAAAAAAAAAAAAAGATCAACCTGTCTTAGACTCTACTAATAGCAATCCAGTGCTCCCCGCACCCCCGCCACGGTGGCTCCACGGTGTACTGGCGAGCACGGAAACATGGTGCCCCAGTGAGACGGGTATGAGAATCTCTACCTCAGCTGGCCTGTAGCCTAGGAGCTAAGGGAGCTGGACCCCACTTGTCTGAATCCAGTTCTAAGCTGGAAACACATTCCAGGTGCGTGTGTGAACATGCCCCAACCCCCTTGAGGAGAGCTTTCTCCCTCAGGAAATAAGTAAGTCTTCATTACTGAGGCGAGGTGACCTGTTCCCTAAGTTGCTGACACATAGGTGTGGATCTCCCGGGGCCCTTCAGGAAGGAATTTTGAGAGCAAAGAACTGTGGCCAAAGTTCAGTCCTCGTGGGTAATGCAAAAGGCAGAAGAGAAAGTAAAAGCGGCCAGGATGGAGGGCGTAATAGAGAAACTGGGCTTCGGAGGAACCGGGATGCTCTCCCTTTCTGCAAAGGAGGGAAAACAGGACCCCTGCGAAGTTCGAGGTCAGTCTGCTGATGTACAGAACTGACCATCTTTTGGGTTCTAGAAATCAATAATGACAAATGAATACTTTGCCTTTTTTTTTTTAGATTTATAAGCTCTAGGGTTTTCAAGTAGGTAGCAAAAACGTTATTTCACAGTAAATTGTCTAATTTTGTGCTTCTTAAAAGGTGCACTCTAATTCCTTTCCCATGGCTAGTCAGATACATTCAGATGAATAGTGTCTGTTATTGGTGTGACAAAGTAACTGAGTAGCCTGGTAATATTTATTCTTTCAAAGTTGTTAAGGTGTGTTTTATGGTCCAGACAGAGTCTGTGGAGGAGAACATGTATTTTGGTGCCGTCGGATAAAGTACTCTATAAACGTCAATTTAACGCAGCTCTTCAGTTCACCGCCCTCCTCGTTGAGGGCCTGCTGGATCGTCAGTGACTGACAGAGGGGCTTGGCCACCAACTCCCGTAGCGGACTCACCTGTTTCTCTGTGGTTCTCTCAGCTTTTGCCTTGAGTATTTTGATGTTCCATTGTTGGGTGAACACACATTAAGGATAGTTATGTCTTCCTGAGGAACTGGCCTCTTTATCGTTATGCAATGCCCTTTTTTTTTTTTTTTTAAGAATGATTTTATTTAACTTTATTTATTTATTTAATTCAATCAGAGAAGAAGAGAGATGGACAGGGAGAGAGAGAAAGCTGCCAAGTCCAGGACTCAAACCACGGTCAGCCATGTGGGAATCCAGCATCCTTAACCACCATGCCACCTGCCAGTCCCTGTAACGGTCTTTATCCCTGATAAATTTCCTTATTCTGAAGTCTGCTTTGTCTGGTATTACTATAGCTGCTCCAGCTTTTTAAGAAGTGATGTTAACATGGTATAGGTTTCTCCATACTTCTATTTTGTTTGTTTGCTTGTTTGTTTGTTTGTTTTATTCTATTTTTTAGCGTGAGTGTACTTGCCAGATAGAGACAGGGAGGGGTGGATGAGAAACCATCCCCGGGGGGCGTGGCCACATGGGAATTCCTTTTCCATTCTCCTCTCAGGATTGTGGGCACGCACACAAATGCACCTGATGTGTTTTTGAAGCCTCTAGGTCTAGGACTCAAACCGCACAGGTGACCACGTATTATAGGATCCAGCCGCCACTAGCTGACCCCTATTTTTAAATTTTATAAACCTTTCAAAAATTAATTTTGTTATTGCCAGAGGGCATGCATCTGTGCTCACCAGAAAGAGAAATAAAGAAAGAGAGCAGGAGAAAGCACCCGTATTGGGCTCTTTTCTCCATCCAGTCAGGATTTTGGACATGCATGCACATGTGCCTGCATGTTCTTTAAGCCTCCAGGATTGGGATTTGAACTGTAGTTGACAGTATGGGATCTAGTTTCCCTAATTACTAGGCTACTAGTGGTTCATCCTTTTATTTTCGTATGTGCCTTTACATTTAAAGTGGGTTTCTTGGGCCAGCCCATAGCACATCAGTTAAGGGCTGTGCAGAGGAAGCTGGATCCTGCATGACCAACCAGGGTTCCAGTCCCAGCTCCCTCAGCTTGGGAACATACCAGGACACAGGTATGTGTTTAGGATACTGAGGGGACAGGATATGGGGGGGAATGATTGTGGCATTACCAGGCCTGGCTGGATGTTCTCTCTGTCTCTCTGTCTCTCTCTTCCCCCTGTACATGCGTGCACCCTCTGGCATATAGGTTTCTTTCTTTTTTTTTTTTTTTTTTTTGGAGAGGTTTTTGCTATAGGGCACGTGTGCTCGTGGCATATAGGTTTCTTATGGACAATATACAGTTGAGACTTTAAAAATATATACTCTGATAGTCTCAGTTTTTCAATTGGTATGTTTAGACCATTCAAAGTGGTTATTATTATTATTATTTAGTTTGCTATAGGATGGATGCAGTCACCAGAGAGAGACAGAGAAAGAGAAAGAGAAAGAGGGAAATTGAGAAAGCACCCCTCAGGGGAGATGGCCATGTAGCAATCCCTCCTCCTCCGTTTGCCTCTCATGATTTGGGGCACGCATGTAAACGTGTCTGCCTGTTCAAGCTGCCAGGTGTGGGACTTGATCCATACGTCAGCTGTGTGGGATCCAGACGACTTAACCTCCATGCCACCTTCCGGCCCTAAAGTGTTTACGTACGTGGCTGGATTAATGTCTATCATGTTTATTGTGGGTTTCTCTTCATTGTCTTTGTTCTTTGCTGCCCTCTCTTTCTTTTGGCTTCCTGGCTTTCTCGGGTTTTATGAGCACTTTGTACCATTCCAGTTTCTCCTCTTTCTTTTAGTTGGCTGCCGTAGAGTTTGCATTATAGTTTATGCCTAATTCAAGTCCACGTATGTGTGGTACTGTACTGCGTACTGGGTAGTGAAAGTCTGTTACAACTGGACTGAGTTGCAAACTCTTTATGTGTCACTCTGTAACCCAGAAGACATGGCAGTGTTTAATTCACGATTAAACACAGACACACTCACACAATGTTCTTGCCAGAGAGACAGAGAGAGACAGGGAGACAGAAAGCAAGAAATCACCCTCCTAGCGGGGATGGTCACACCACAATCCCTTCTCCTCCATTCTCCTCTTGGGACTCTGGGCATGCACACACACATGCCTGGTGTGAATTTCAAGCTGGCGTGTTTGGGACTTGAACCATGGTGTACTGCATGAGAGTCCACTGCGCCTGATTAAGCCGAGCCGCTTAATCTGATGTGACTTTGGCCAATGCATGTAATCTCTTTGGATTTCATGGAAACCCACAGATGTAAGTAACAATGTTCAGCTGATCACCTCTAGGTAAAATATGTCCAAATGTTATCACCCTTAGACGGTCCTTCAGCTCTGATGTGCCTTACATGCCAGTTCCTCCCATCACATAGATCTTATCTGGATGGCCCCTTGCCAGGACCACCCTCATCCCCATGTCCACCCCAAGGTTGTTCAGAGGGGACTGCCTTGGGAAGCAGGAGGTGCGTGGTCTGTTTGTCCCTATTGGGGTCTGGCAGCCATCGATGTGCTCTTGATCCAGAGATGGTCTGAAAGCCACCATCTGTCTACGCAAATTGGAGGTGCTGGGACTCTTCTTCTCTGGAAAATCTAGCTCTTGCAATAATATATCGAGTCTGGGGACTGGCAGGTGGCGTGGTGGTTAAGGACACTGGACTCCCACATGGCCAACCATAGTCTGAGTCCCAGACCTGGTGGTTTGCTCTCTCACTTTCCCTTCCCTCTCTCTCTCTCGTCAAATTTAAATAAATAAATAAATAAAGTTAGATAAAATCATTCTTTAAAAAATAATATATCAAGTCTGTAAAAGTTATTTTAAAGTGTTAAAACTAGCTTTACAGTGATTCAAAAGCCCTGCCCACCTGGCATATACATTCTAGTATTTTAGAGACTGAGAATCATCTGAAATGCCCTTAGTGTAAGCGTCGCACGCCTCCATGTGGGAGGTTTTTCTAGCCAACTCGGTGTGCATCATAACCTGCTTCTATTGTTGATTCTCACTGTGAGGACAGACGTGTAGAACTGAGCAACAACATTTACTTCATTCCTGGGGAAACATACTGCAGTCTCATTCACAGTCCAAAAAAAGCCAACCAGAGGCGTCCTCTTGGACACACCTTCCTTCCTTTATCTCTCCCACGTATGGCACAACCTTGGCATATTTGAAGGTGAAAGAAATCTACCCTGAAGCCAACATGCATAACCATCTTTTTTGAAAAATCACATAAAACGAAAATTGCCAACTCTGATGTAAATCAATAACAATGCTGTCTTCAGATCCAAAATAAAACTGAATTGAATTCACTATCTAACAGCGGGAATGCTGTGCGTATTGTTTTTGGATGAAGCATGAACATGATTGATGTCTATTCAGGAATGGAGAGAGAGGGAAAAAAAAACAATGAAAAGTTGATTTCAATTTCTGGGTCAACTGAATGAAGTATCTGTATGTCAATTTGAAAAGGAGGTTATCCCCTAGTCCCTCGTTTAATTAAGAAAGCATTTCTTCTGAGACCCAGCACTACTGCATCTGGCCATATTTCCTGGGGAAATACAATCACAGGCCCATGAAAGGAGCATGCGAGGTTCCGTCCCAGTGTGAAGTGGAAGTGTGACTTAGAGACAGTGTAGGAAGCGAAGCTGTCTCCCTGGGAATGGAGAGGTGGATAGCGGTGGGCTCACAGGAGAGTCCTGGAAGCTCTGGATGCTATGCACAGCAGCATAAACGTATCTCAGAAATGTTACTGCTGAGTGAAGAAAGTAAGAGGATGAGATCTGGTCCTGTAAACTCAACACTTTCACTTATAATAGTACTTCACATTTCTTAAGAACAGAATGGCAGCTGGAGAGTGAGAGAGGGGACAGGGGATAAAAAGGATTAATGAGGGATCAGCAGATGGTGTAATGGTTACGTCACTGGACTCACATAGTCAACCATGGTTTGAGTACCAGACCCAGCAGCTTAAAACTCATGCTGGGCCTGTGTGTGTGTGTGCCCAAGATCTCGAGAGGAGAACAGAGGGGAAGAAACTGCAGTGTGGCCATACCCCTCAGGGGGGTGATTTCTTGCTTTCTGTCTCTCTGTCTCTTTGGTGAGCACACACACCCTATAGCAAAAATCTCTCTAAAAAAAGAGAAAAAAAGGAATAATGAAATGAGAGAACCTTGCAGAGAAAAGTATGACAGAATGGCCATCCCTCCTGGGGAGTGCTCTCTCCCCTTCCCCTTCTCCCTCTCTGTCTCCCTCTCTCTAATGAGCTCAAGTGCGCTATAGCAAACTTATAAAAAAGAAAAGAAGGCCGGCAGGTGGTGTGGTGGTTAAGAGTGCTGGACTCCCACATGACTGACCATGGTTTGAGCCTGAACCAGATGGTTTGCTTTTTCCCTATCTTGCTCTGTCCCTCCCTGGTCAAATTAAAATAAAAAAAGAAAGTTAAATTTAAAAAATAAAAGAAAGAAAGTACAGCGAATTCCCATATGCCCCATACCCCTACACATGCATAGCCCTCCCCATGATCAAACGCCCCACCAGAGTGGTCCATTTGCTACGCCCCATGAACCTACTTGTACCAGAGCAAGAGGGAATCTCGTCATCCCCAGAGACCATCGTTTGCTTTAGGGCTCACTCTTTTTTTTTTTTGGAGAGGTTTTTGCTATAGGGTGTGTGCGCTCGCCAGAAAGACAGAGAGAGCGTTAAGACGCTGGACCCCACATGGTGGCTGTCTAGGCCGTTTGAGTCCCAGACCCCAGCAGCTTGAAAAACACGCCAGCCATGTGTGTGCGTGTGTGTCCAAAATCTGGAGAGGAGAATGGAGAAGGGATTGCAATGCGGCCATCCCCCTGGGAGGCGATTCCTTACTTTCCCTCTTTCTCTCTCCCTCTCTCTGGCGGGTGCACATGCCTTATAGCACATAAATAAAAAGGAGGAGATTGAAAAGGATGTAAAAAGTCAGACAATGAGGCTGGCCCCATAGTATAGTAAATTGAGACCTGACCCAACAGGTTGAAAAATGTGTGTATATGTGTGTGTGCATGCCCCAAATCCTGCTGGAAGGGAGAAACGGAAGAAGGATTCTGACATGGCCTCTCTCTCTAATGAGTGCATGAGCCCTCTGGTTAAAAAATAATAATCAGATAATGATACCACACCTTAATTTTCAGTATTTTAGTTCTACATATAACATTTGGTACAGAAATTTCTATATTGGATAGATTCTGTGTCTAAAAATATGTAGCTGAGAACAGTGTCAACTACTTACGGTAAAGGATTTTTTTTTTCTTTAATTTGTCAGAGGGCACATACACTTGCTGGAGAGAGACAGAGAAGTACGAGAGAAAGTGGGAAAGCACCCCTCAATGAGGCATGGTCACACTGTGGTCTCTTCTCGATTTTTTTTCTGTCAAGATTTTAGGCATGCACATGACAGGTGCGTTTTTCAAGCCACCAGGTCCAGGACTTGAACCACTCAGTTGACCGCATGAGATCTGCCTTAACCATCATACCACTGGCTGACCCAAGGCAAGGTTTCCTTTGTTCTGTTTTGGTTTGCTACAGGGTACACACACTCACTGAAGAGAGATGGCATGGGGGCCAAGGGAGGAGGGGAGTGAGAACGCCCCAGGAGGGATGGTAATCCTTCTCCATTCTCCTCTGGGAATTGTGGGCATGCATGCATACACGCCCAGTGTGTTTTTCGGCTCTGGGACTCCAACAGTTCAGCTGGCCCTGTGGGATCCAGCGCCATAACCTCCACACCCCATGCTTGCTCCCCAAGGCAAAGGTTTAAGACGAATAGTTCATCTACTGTTAGGCGATTTCTGTTGCTTTATACCAGCGAGCTCTTTAGATCCCTGAAAGCTGACACTCCCCCCCCCACCCCAAGTTTTGTCATTCGTTGGCAGACCCATGCTGTGGTGTTATCTGAGAGTCCCTGCCAAGAGCAAACCTGAGAGCCACACCTATGAGGTGGAGCCATCCACTGTGTCACCATCTGCAGTCTCCACGCGGGGGGTGGTGTTTAGATTCAGTCTGTCCTCCCTCTTGTCTGGTGAAAGAAAAGCCAGTCGCAGAGTCCTACGCTGTCTGTGACCTGACAGGGACTCACGGACTCGCTGCGGGTTGGAAGCGATCTCAGGCATCCACTGGCTCTCCCGCCTTCTCACTAAGGCAGCAAATGAAACCTCCTTGCTACGGAGGTCTATGAGTAGGGCAAGAGCAGAGCTGCTCAGAAGGGAAGGGCAGCAGGCCTCTGGCCAGCCCTTCCGCACAGAGACTCAAGTAGCTCGGGCTTTTGTAAATGAGCTCGAAATGACTGATTGCCCCAGTTCTTACATCTCCCACTTAGAGCACTGATGCCCAGCCAAGTGACATGCTTTATTTCTGTGCCCACTGGCCAGAAATAAATCTTAATTTCCTCCTTGCTTTCTTGTCTATTTATTTAGTTTGCTATAGGGTATGTGTGCTTGCTGGAGAGAGACAGAGAGAGAAAGCAACTCCCCTCCCCACCCTGCCCAGAGGGGATGGCCATGCTGCAGTCTCTTCTCCTCTATTCTCCTCTTTGGATTTTGGCATGCACACACATGCACCTGGCGTGGTTTTCAAATGGCTACATCTGGAATTCAAACCACACAGCTGGCCATGTGGTGTCTGGCTGCCTTAATCATCATGCCACCTGGCTGGCCCAATTGCTTAAAAAAAATTATTTTGATTTTTCCTTTTTTTTTTTTTTTTTTGAGAGGTTTTTGCTATAGGACACATGCGTTTGCCAGGAAGACAGAGAGACAGAGAGATAGAAAGCGAGAAATTACCTCCCAGGGGGGATGGCAATGCCGCAATCCCTTCTCCTCCATTCTCCTCTTGGGATCTTGGGCACACATGCACACACACCCGGCATGAGTTTAAGCCACCGGGTTCAGGACTCGAACCGTGGTCGACTACATGGGAGTTCAGCAACATAGCCATTACACTAACTGCTGGTTCCTTTATTTTTTCATTTCTAAAGCATTATTTATTTATTTATTATTTTTTGAAGCTTGCTATGGGCACATGTGCTCACCAGAGAGAGAGAGACATAGAGGGAGAGGGTAGGCGAGAAAGCAAGCCACCAGGTCTGGGACTCAAACCATGTTTGGTCATGTGCGTAGAACTTCTTGCTGGCCCCCCCCTTATTTATTTTTTAAAGTCAGAACTCTTACCACTATGTCCCACTGTTTTATTTTTTAAATGTTGGCAGACAGTAAGTCAAAATGTGCTCCTTAATGAACCTTTTCATTTCTTGGGAAATAAACCATCACATATTTACTTGTATTTCTAAAAAGCAGAACACACTCTTATGTATGGCCACAACAAGGCACTGGACATTATACAAAAGCTTAAAAAAAAAAAAAGCACAAGACAGAAAAAGAGGGAGGGAGATACGACTGTTTGGCAGGTGACCTTGACCCCCTCTGCACCTCCCGGGCAGCTGGGATCGCAGACGTGCACCACCACGTCGGGCCTGGCCAGCCAGGTCCAGGAGCCAAACCTGGGCCTCCCATGTGGCTGAGCCTTGTGATGAAACTCCTGCCGGCAGGTCTGCAGCTGGGCCTGCAGACACGTTTATCCCCGTGACCGCTTCCCACTGGAACGGCCAGTTCATCCCACTGTACAGAATACACATTTGATATTCAGAAACGACTGCTTTTTAGAAGACTGCAGGATGAACCCAGCGATCCCTTCAGCTCCTTCAGGAAAATGTAGTTAGAATTTCCGGAAGGGCACTTGAGCAGCTTTGAGTCATGTCCATCTCTGGAGGATGCTTCTCCCAGTTCAGAAGCCTCTCGTTTTTCTTTATTGTAGTTCAACTGGAGTTATTCAGCCCAAACGTATGTTTTCTCACAAAGGGCATAAATTATTTCACAGAGAGTCATTTTGTCCTTTCTTCCTTCTGGTAAACCCACCACCCCTCCTGACCTCTGCTGGAGGAGTTCCTGGGATGTTAGCATCTGCCCGCCATGCTAAGTGACCACGGTTGTCATTTGCTGAGAGAGCAGGGACCAAATCATTGGCTTTTCCAGGAGAAAAATGGAGGGTTATTTTTTATTAATTTAATTTTATTAATTATTATTATTTTCAAAAATTTTCTAAAGGGCACATGTGCTCACCAGAGAGAGAGAGGAAGTGAGAAAACAAACCACCAGATCCGAGACTCAACTGAGGTCAGCCATATGGGAGTCCAGCGCCTTAACCACCGCACCACCTGCTGGCCCCCAAAATGGAGGTTCTGAATGCAGAGTGTGTTCACACATCATCGAGGACGAGGATTCTCACTCGTTCGTTCATCTGGCCATTCATTCATTGCAGAGCTTACTGGCCCAGTGGCACCAGGAAGGAGGAAGTGATTGTGAAAAGGCTGGTTCCCAGCGGCTGCACCTCGGAGCAGAGCAGTAGTGCCCGGAGCACACCAGCTCCAGCTTGCCTGAGGACACTCCAGGGTACCAGGGACCGCCAGGGAAGGCTCCAGGCAGATCAAGCTGGACTCTGGGAAGTAGCCTCTGTCTGCAGGTGGGGTAGGAAGGCAGCAGACCAGCAGAGGGGATGGCAGCGAGAACTGAAGACACCGGGGTGAGCAGTGGGCCAGTCCTGGCTCCCAGGTGTGCAGAGAGCAAGGCCTGGAGATCCGGCTGGGCTCAGGGGACTGAATGGCAGGCTGAGGAGTTTGTGTCCCTGGGAACGACTGAGATCGTCATCAGGAAATGGCAGGCTGGGGAGGGGGGCCTATAGGCTTCGAGAACAGAAGGGACTTCCCTGACCAGCTGAGGAGGGGCGAGGAGGGCCAGGACCAGGGTGCCAGCAGGGCAGGTGGTAGCCCAGGAGGCCATGGAAGCCATGAGGGAGGAAGAATGAGAGTCGAGAAGGACCAGCAATGTGTGTCCCAGTGGGTGATCCTCTTATTTCAAAATGGTTTTTGTGCCCTTGACTGAACTGGTGAGAAGGTTATGAGTTTGGTTTCGAATGTATCGACTAACGCATTAAATCTTATGTCTCCTGTGCACCTAGAAGAAAGCTACGGTTAAAACAGGAGCAGTTAGGAGCCAATCCTGTAGCCTCTTGGTTAAGAGAACTGCACCCTGCATGACAAACTGTGGTTCGACTCTCAGCCTGGGTGGCTTAAAAAATAGCTTGGGGGAACCAGCAGTTAGCGTAATGGCTATGTCGCTGGACTCCCACGTAGTCAACCATGGTTCGAGCCCCGGACCCGGTGGCTTAAAACTCACGCCGGGCGCGTGTGTGTGCGTGCCCAAGATCCCGAGAGGAGAATGGAGGAGAAGGGATTGCGGCGTGGCCGTCCCCCCTGGGGGGTGATTTCTCGCTTTCTGTCTCTCTGTCTCTCTCTGTCTGTCTGGCGAGTGCACACGCCCTATAGCAAAAACCTCTCCAAAAAGAAAAAAAAAAAAAACCAGCTTGGGTACATGTGTGTGTGCCCAAGATTCTGACAGAATAGCGACACGGAGAAGGGATTGAGCACGACCATGCCCCATTATGGGTGCTTTCTCCTTCTTCTCGCTCTCTGGTGAGTGCCCTTGGGCAATTGAGGAAAAAACAGGAGTAATTTCTAGGAGACTATCCTGAGAAAGAGGTACATCAGGACACAGAAGGCCGAAGGGTTTTTGCAGTCAGCCTCCCCTTATTTGGACCCCCGTCTTTGCCTTCTCTTTTAAAACAAACTGAAGCTTGGGCCAGCAGGTGGCATGGGGATTAAGGCTCTGGATCCCGAGGGGCTGGGTGTGTGATTGGAGTCTTGCACTTGGAGAGTGGATTGCGTGGCCATCCTCCCCTGGGGGTGCTTTCTCACTTTCCTCCTCCCTCTCTTGTCTCTCTCTGGCTAGTGTGCACACCCTATAGCAAAACCTAAAAATAAAAACAATGAAAAACAAGTCACTGAAGCTTAAAGGTGAAAACGACTTGAAAATAAAGGAAGTCGCTTGAGCAATACCCCCCTCCTGCATCCCCAAACTGCTGGTGCCTGCCCTTCACGGCTGCGATTCCAAGTGTCACGCTTGCAAGCCCTTGGGCTCATCCGGGGTCAGCTTCATCAGCTTGTTCACGCACAGCAGGATGAGGGTGAGAAACCAGAGACTCCAGCCGATGGCCGCCGCGATCCAGCCGTACTCGTCCACTCCGATGTGGCAGCACCGGGCTGCCAGCGGGCAGAAGTCCACATCTGGTGGGGAAGGGACAGTGAGAGCCACAGCGTGCGTCAACCCGTCCCGCCCACCTCTTCCTTGACACTAACAATGACAAGAGCAACTGCTTTAGTGCAACATTGAAGTGCTGCACAGAGAAGCCAGATCCCACAGGAAGGCCAGGGTTCAAGTCCTGGCCCTGGCGGCAGGAAAAACACGCCAGGTGTGCATGTATGCCCTGGGTCCTGGCGAGATGGAGAATTGAAAGGAAAAGGACTGTGGCATGACCCGCCCTGTGAGGCTGTGCACGCTCTCCCATTCCACCCCCCCACCCCCGCACAGAGGTGTGGATGCACCCTCTGGCATAAGAGAAAAAAATAACAAAACAATAATAATATATTAGCTAACATTTATAAACACTATGTGCTGTGATTTTATACATTATTTATCCTCAAAAAGTGATTGGTACAATTTTTTTTAAATTTTGCTATAAGACACATGTGCTTGCCAGACAGAGACAGAGTGAGGGAGACAGAGAAGGTGAGAAAGTGCCCCCGAGGGAAGATGGCCATGCCACAATCCCTTCTCCATTGTCCTTTCAGGATTTTGGACACACATGCACAGGCACTTGGTATGCTTTTCAAGCCTTGGGTCTAGGACTTGAACTACACAGTGGACTATGTGAGATCCAGTGCCTTAACCACCACACCACTGGCTGGCCAGATAGAGATTTTTTTTTTTTTAATTTGCTGTAGGAGGTACCAGTAGATGGCATAGTAGTTATGGCACTGGGGTCCCACATGGCCAGTTGTGGTTTGAGTCCCAGGCCTGGTGGCTTGAAAACCATGCCAGGTGTTTGTGCATGTATACCCAAAATCCCTAAAAGAGAAGGGATTGTGGAGCGGCCATTCCTGCTGGGGGGTTGCACTGCAGGACTCCAAAGCTAATGTGATTTCTCACGTTCCCTCACACTGTCTCTCTCTGGTTAGGACATGTGCCTAATGGCAAAAACCTTAAAAAAATTGCTATACGTCATGTGCACCTGCCAGAGAGAGAGAGAGAGTAAGAGAGAAAGTGGGAAACACCTGCCAGGGGGACGGCCACATCGCAATCCCCTCTCCTCCCTGCTCTCGGAATTTGGGTATGCACGCACATGCACTTAGTGCATTTTTCTTCCTTCCTTCTTTCCTTCCTTTCTTTCTTCTTTCTTTTTTTTACTTTGCTATAGGATGCATATGCTTGCTGCAGAGAGCGGGAGAGCGAGAAAGTAAGAAAGCAGCCCCCCAGGAGAAATGGCCGCACTATAATCCCTTCTCCCCCATTCTTCTCTTGAGATTTCGGGTGCACACCTATACGTGCCTAGCCTGTTTTTCAACTGCCAGGTCTGGGACTTGACTCTCAGTGTTGGTCATGTAGGATCCGGCGGCCTTAACCACCACACTACCAGGTGGCCCTATAGGTACAATTTTTATTCCTGTTTTACATGAAGAAATAGAGGCTGTAACTTGCCCTAGGTCACAAGATGGTGGGACTTGAGTGCAAACCCAAGTCTGCAGGACTCCAAAGCTAATAACCTCCCCGTACTCTTGCCTATCACCCTGCTTTGTAAAGACCAGAAGTAAACACATCTGGTCGTTCAGTGAGGGCTGGATTGTGGGAGCTGACTTAAAGATGAATTTCTATTAACTGGACATGTGTAGCCGTGGTTGTTGCATGAATTACTGAGCTCCTGGCTGCTGGAAGTACTCAAGTAGGGGATGAAAAGAAGTATGACGGGCACCAAACCAGACTTCCTCATTGAGCAGAAGTTGGACTAGCTGCGTGCGATGGCCTCTCTGCCTCCAAACTTCTGCACGTGTTTGAATCCAGGGCATTTTGGGGAGTTGACTTGGGGACGGGTCATTAAAGCTACTCATGCCAAAGACTGTGAGCCTAGATCGAGACAGCTTTCCAGATCTGCTCTGCAAATGATCCTGGGACAAACCACACCAACACCCAGGAAGGCCAGGCGGGCACTCGGCCACCTGAGGCCAATAGACACAAGGCAAGAGGGTTAAATTTCTCCCCCAGGTTCAGGGCCAGCTCTAGGGTTTAGCAACGGCAGGAGAAGCTTACTGGGGCACTGCTCCAGGGTCACGGCATCTGGGTGGATGGTTGTCAAGGCTGAGTTGTTGCTGCTGCTCGTTTCTGGAAGAAAAGGCGGGAGACAGTCTCAGGCAGTAGGAAAAGCCATCCCCAGACATAGAGTTTGAAATCATTTTTGTGGGGCCAGCAGGTGGTATGTTGAGTAAGACATTGGATTCCCACATAGCTAACCATGGTTCAAGTCCTGGACCCACTGACTTGAAAATCACGCTGGGTTGGGGCCAGCATATGGCATAGTGGTTATGTTTCTGGACGCCCTCCCACATTGCCGACCACAGTTTGAATCCCAGACCGGGTAGCTTGAATCTCATGCTGGACCCATGTGCGTGCGTGCCCAAGATCCCAGGAGGAGAAAGGAGGAGAAGGGATTGAGATGTGGCCATCCTCCCATAGGGTGATTTCTCACTTTCTTTCTGCCCCTCTGGCAAGCCCACTGGCCCTATGGCAAAAAAAAAAAAAAAAAACTCTCCAGAAAATAAAGAAAAGAAAAAAATCACGCCAGATATGTGTGCGTGAGAGCCCAAAATCCTAAAAGGAGCGGGAAAAGGAAGGGATTGCAGGGAAACCATCCCTCTAGGGGAGGGTGATTTCTCACTTTTCTTCTCTGTCTGAAAAAAAAAAAATGATAAATCAGTAGTGAATTCTATAAAAGTGTTACAGACGTCCCAGTAGAAGCGTACTAGTGTGTGCAAAGCCGACTCCCTGCGTGGACTAAACTGTGTTGTTCCCTGCCCTCCCCCACCCAATGTGTTGTACGTGGAGGCTGGACCTTTAAGGAGGTAATTAGGGGTGAATGAGGTCATGTGGGTGGGCCCCTAATCCAGTATGACTCTTCTCCTTGTAAGAGGGAAACACCAGCAGCGCACGCACGTTGCACGTGCACAGAGCAGGCAGCAGGCAGCCCTCCCCCAGCCGAGGAGAAAAGCAAGCCTGCCCCCTCACCTTAGCCTTAGGCTTCTGCCTCCAGAACTGTGAGAAGATAAACGTGTTGTTTTTCTTGATTTAATTTTGCCAGAGGGTGCATGTACTCACTGGAGACAGACAGAGACAGAGAGGGAAAGGGAGAAATCACCCCCCAGGGTTGATGGCCACACTGCAATCCCTTCTCCTCTGTTTTCCTCTCAGGATTTTGAGCATGCACATGCACTTGGCATGGTTTTCAAGCTGCCGGATCCAGGACTTAAACCATGCAGTTGGCTGTGTGGGATCCAGTCACTTTAACCACCATGCTGCTGGTGGACCTGTCAATTCGTGGTTTAAGCAGTCCTGGCAGCCATGGGGCCAGCAGGTGGCATGGTGGTTAAGGGCACTGAACTCCCACATGGCCAACCGCAGTTCAAGTCCTGGACCTGGTGGCTTGCTTTCTCACTTTCTCTCTCTCTCTCTCTAACTCTGTCTCTCTTAAATTAAAATATAAATAAGTGAGTAAGTAAATTAAATAATTTTTTGAGAGGTTTTTGCTAGAGGGCACATGTGCTCACCTGAAAGACAGAGATAGAAAGAGAGAAATCACCCCCCCCAGGGGGGATGGCCACACTGCAATTCCTTCTCCTCCACTCTCCTCTTGGGATCTTGGGCACGCACGCACACATGCCCAGCGTGAGTTCAAGCCACCAGGTCTGGGACTCGAACCTCGAACCATGTTTGATTACATGGGAGTCCAGCCACATAGCCATTATGGCAACTGCTAGTCCTAATAAAATAATTCAAAAAAAAAAAAAAAAAAAAAAAAGAAAGAAAGTAGTCTGGCAGCCTGAACCAGCAGGTGCACTCCCCTTTTGCCTTCACTCGTTCTCATTCGGAGATGCGCTGTCTTCCGTCCTCACTGCCCTTCAGTGCTCAAGGCCTGCTGTGATGGCTTAGAACCCTCTGTTAGCTGCTTTCCACGCACGAAAGGCTTTTCCAGTATATATTAAAACAATCACTGAAATTTTGAAATGTGTTTTTTAAGTTCACCTTTTTCTTTTTCCCATGAGCATGCATAATATGAGACAGATAGGCACCCCCCACAGAGCCTTCACACCTCGACCCACCCCAATCTCTGCCAGCCCCATCATAGGCATGCGCACACCTGGCGTGTGCAGGGAGGTCTCGAACCCGGAACCTTACGTGGGTCAGGCTCCCAGAGTGTCATGTTACTACTGTGCCACTATCTGGCCCTGAGATGTTTTTCATAGCTATCTTCAATTTCCTTAAAAACTTGAACAAATAAACATTGAAACCTGATCTTGATTCTTTATTTCCAAGGGTTTTGATGCTGTTACCCAGGCGGGGGTTGTCCAAAAAGTTGAACAAGTCCAGAGACTGCTAAGATAGGCAGCACTTAGACTTGTTCCCTGGTGAATAAGCAAGGAACAGAAAGATAACAAGAACTTTAGCAGAAATTCCTGAAGTTCTGCGAGTTTGGGGGTGGGGCTAGGTTAAGGAGAGGAACATAAAAATCCCCGAGGAAAAGCCATTTTCTGTGCCCCTTCAGTCACTCAGAGCCATCGATGACCTAGGTCCACGCAGTCCACTACAGCATCCACTAGCTACTTGTGGCCTCTTAAATGAAAATTAAATTAAGTGGGAGCTGGCAGGTGGCATGGTGGTTAAGGGCGCTGGACTCCCACATGGCCGACGGCCAGACCTGGCGGCTTGCTTTCTCTCTTCCCTCCTCTCTCTCATACTCTGTCCCTTTCTGGTCAAATTAAAGGAGATAAATAAAGTTCAATAAAGTACTTCTAAAAAAATTAAATTAAGTTGAAAATGCATGTCCAGCCTCAGTGGTACAGCTGACAGGACACTGCTGCTCCCAGTGCACCTGTGCACGCCCACGGTCCTGGCTGGGGGAGGATTGTAGCAAAGTGAGACTCTGTCAGGGTACCTGTCCTTTTCTCTCTCATGAAAGGAAGAAATCAACTTTAAAAAAATATTCAGGGACCAGCATGGTTACATCACTGGACTCCCACTCAGTTGATCGCGGTTCGAGTCCTGGACCTGGTAGCTTAAACTTACCTTGGGTGTATGTGTGTGCATGCCCAACATCCCAGTGGAGAATGGAGGAGAAGAGATTGCAGCGTGGCCAGAAACCACCCGGGGGAAGATTTCTCGCTTTCTGGCTCTCTGTCTCTCTGTCTCTCTGGCAAGCACATGTGCCCTATAGCAAAAATGTCTTTAAAAATATATTCAGAAGGGACCAGCAGTTAGCGTAATGGCTATGTCGCTGGACTCCCACGTAGTCGACCGTGGTTCGAGTCCCGGACCCGGCGGCTTGAACTCACGCCGGGCGCGTGTGCGTGCATGCCCAAGATCCCGAGAGGAGAATGGAGGAGAAGGGATTGCGGCGTGGCCATCCCCCCTGGGGGGTGATTTCCTGCTTTCTATCTCTCTGTCTCTCTCTGTCTGTCTGGCGAGCGCACGCGCCCTGTAGCAAAAACCTCTCCAAAAAAAAAAAAAAAAAAATATATTCAGAAGGTAGTAAGTGGTGTGGTGGTTGGGGCACTGGACTCCCACATGGCTGATGGTGGTTCAAGTCCCAGACCTGGCGGCTTGCTTTCTTACCTTCCCTCTCTCTGTCTGTTTCACTGTGGCGAGCACATGTTCCCTATAGCAAATTCAAAAATAATCATAAATAATGCTTAATATATATATATATATTTTTTTTTTTTTAAGAGAGAGAGAAAAAAATTTTAATTCCACTTTGGGGCCAGCAGGGGGCATGGAATTTAAGGCAGCTGGATCTTACATGGCTGATTATGGCTTTGAGATTTTTACATGCCCCAAATCCTGAGAGCAGAAATGAAAGAGAAGGGGTTGTGGTGTGGCCATCCCTCCACAGGAGTGATTTCTCACTTTTCTCTTTCTCTCTCCGTCTCTCTCTGGCAAGCACAGATGCCCTATAGCATAAAAAATAATAATAATCCACCTCCTGGTCACATTAGCCCCATTTTAATTGTTCAGTTTTCATATGTGGACACCAGCTACCGTATTAGAAGCACAACAGTGATATGGAACATTCTGGTCATCAGAGAAAGTTCTATCAGCACTAACGCCAGTCATCTAGGTAGATCAGAAGCAAGACATTGATTTTGGAGAACCTTTCTGGAATTACGTTGCTATTCAATCTGCTTATCTGGAAGTGGGGGGAAAAAAAGTAGGTTTCGGGACCAGCAGTTAGCGTAATGGCTGTGTCGCTGGACTCCCACGTAGTCAACCGCGGTTCGAGTCCCGGACCCAGTGGCTTAAACTCACGCCGGGCGCGTGTGCATGCGTGCCCAAGATCCTGAGAGGAGAATGGAGGAGAAGGGATTGCGGCGTGGCCATCCCCCCTGGGGGGTGATTTCTCGCTTTCTATCTCTCTGTCTCTCTCTGTCTGTCTTGCGAGCGCATGCGCCCTATAGCAAAAACCTCTCAAAATAAAAACCAAAAAACAGTAGGTTTGAAAACTCTCCAGGCCCACCGAAGGTAGGTCAGCGTGTCCTTCAGAGGTGCCTGTGGTCACAGAGCAGGACAGCTAGAAGTCTGTTGTTTAGCCAAAGCCATGAAATTGCTGCTCAGACTGATTTTATGCCCCCTACCTTCAAAGCCACTCCAATGTCCAGCTCCAAGAGCAGCCATTACCTTGATGCAATCTGCTACTGTGAATTATTTACAGCTCAATGGCTTACAGCTTGGTCTTTATTTGTTCTGGAAAATTTGATTCCTCAACATTTTAATTTTCTTTATAACCCAGACAACTTCCTTGGCCCCAACTTTCTTTTTTCTTTTTCCTTTTTTTATTTTTTGAGAGAGGTTTTTGCTATGGGGTGTGTGCGCTTGCTAGAAAGAGAGAGAGAGACAGAGAGACAGAAAGCGAGAAGTAATTCCCCAGTGGGGGATGGCCACGCCGCGGTCCCTTCTCCATTCTCCTTTTGGGATTTCAGGCACGCATGCACATGTGCCCAGTATGAGTTTTAAGCCACTGGGTCCAGGACTCGAACAGAGGTTAACTACATGGGAGTCCAGTGACATAACCATTACAGCATCTGCTGGTCCCTTGGCCCCTCTACACTCAGAATGGATGTGGTCTTCCTCCAGAGCAAGCAGTGGTAAAACCTAGCACCAGGTGAAGTTGCCATCCGTCTGGGACAAAGATCACTCAGTAGCAGCGCTCGTGTGTGGTTCGGCCAGAACGGGCCAGGTGAAAATTCCCCACAGTTTAGAGCTCGTCCCCCCTCCTTGCGATGGGGGGCAGTCAGGGACTGACATTTGGAATCACTTCCAAAGTAAGGGCTGCTGGACGGCCTGACAATTCAGTGCAGCTAAAATGGTCAGTATTTTGGAGCCCTGTTACAAAGCAAGGCATTCTGAGACTACATGGGATGAGACCGACGCTCTTATCTGGGGGCACGAGGCTGAGAAACACGACGGGTGCGCTGACAAAACCGCTCGTGCGTGTTTACTGTGTGCAGTGCAGTCCCCGTTTTCTCTTCCTACGGCTCCGTAAATAAGCACCGTGATTATTATCCCCACGTTAGAGACGAGGAAGCCGGAGCACAGAGAGGTCACGATTTCCTCAAGGTCACACAGCTCCTAAGATGTAGAAGTCAGAGCTGGGTTGAGACGCTGGGGCTTTGAGAGGCCACGCTCTGAGGCCGCCACGTGGAGTCTCTGGCAGTGGCGACAGGAGACTCAGGATTGGAGAGACAGCAGCAGACCCGGGGGAGCGGGGAGCAGGTTTCGGTCTGGAGTGGTGGGGCGCCTGCCTGGGAGCAGGGCAGACGGTGCCCTGAGGGTGTCCCTGGCAAGAGCACAGCTGGAAGCGAAGCCGAAAGCTGGAGCAGGTAGAAGTTCCCTCTGGTCCTTCTGCCACGAGGGCAGGGCCCCGCCTGGGGGATCCAGGCCTGGTGAGAAACGGGTGACAGCCCGATATTCTGGTGCCCGGAGGAGGCGAGAGAGTGGTAGACAGCCAATGGCAGCGTTCCTTGCCTTCGGTTCTGTGAAAGCACCAGGACAGGGCCAGAGGGCCAGAGCACCCCAGGTGAGGAAAGTTAGGCACGACCGAGGGTGGATTAGACCGCGGCACCCAGGGCAGCTGGGAAGCCGCACACCCAAAGACGTCCTTTGAGACCAGTTTGGTCCCTGGTGGGTGAGCCCCTGGCAAATTGCTTATTGCTTTCCCCTCTTTTTTCATCACAAAGGCCGACACGAGTGGCTGCTCCTGTCCTAGCTGAGGAGTTGAGAACCTGATCTTGGTCTCTGGCAAAGCCAAGACGGCCCCCCACCCCCCCATCTCGACGTGCTGGGCCGCCTGATCCTTCAGATGAGAAAGTGCCGTTTCCTCTTTGTGAGGGACCAACCCTGGTGGAGGAATCCTCGCCCTCCTCCTCCCTCCCCTCCCTCTTTCTGCCCCCTCCCAGCGTGACCAAGAACACAGCTCATAGTCCTACCTGCCCAGCAAGCCGAGTGGAAGGAGGCGAAGACCAGGCTGAGGAGCAGGGCAGCCCAGGTGGCAGACGGGAGGCACTGCCTCCCCGCCAGGGCGGCATCTGTTTGGACCCTCCCAGTGGAGCTGTGCTGAGGGCTGAGTGCCATGTGTGGCGTGTGTCTGCGCTGTGAGGTGACTCCCGTCCTGCAGGAGCTGGAGAGCGACTCTGCTAGAGGTGAACTTCTGCTCTGTGTTGGGGGAATAGAAGGGGTGGAGCAAAGGCAGCTTGGCCTGTCACACCCCTCTTACCTCTGCATAGGGAGCCAGCTGCCCTGGCTGAGGGAGGAGAGGCAATTTAGGTGCTTTGCGCTTACATGTTGTCCCTATTGAGAAGAAAGACAGGGGAGGAGAGGGGACGTGGGTCCTGCCGGTTCCTTGGAATGGGTTTGCTGCCCTTCCATCGGCAGTATAGCGTGGGTCCTCTGCTCCATTTTGCTTAGTATTCATTGAGTGCCTGCTGTGTGTACTTCACTGTGCTGAAGACTGGGACTATCTTTCCTCAGAATGCTTCTATTACAGGGACCAACAGTTAGCGTAATGGCTATGTTGCTGAACTCCCACGTAGTCGACCGCGGTTCAAGTCCTGGACCTGGTGGCTTAAAACTCACGCCAGGCACGTGTGCGTGCGTGCCCAAGATCCCAAGAGGAGAATGGAGGAGAAGGGATTGCAGCGTGGCCATCCCCCCTGGGGGATGATTTCTCACTTTCTGTCTCTCTGTCTCTCTCTGTCTGTCTGGCGAGCGCACACGCTCTGTAGCAAAAACCTGTAGCAAAAACCTCTCCAAAAAAAAAAAAAAAAAAAGAATGCTTCTATTACAAACACATATTATTAAAGCCCAGAGCAGTGTTTCAGGAGTGACTAAGGAAGGATGTAGTAGCTTGAGTCTCAGCAGCAAGAGGCTCTACCTGCTGATGGGTTGCTCTATGGAGAAAATGACATTTGAGTTGGGTCTTGAAAGAAGGTAGAATTTTTTGTTTAAAGAATTATCATTCATTCATTTATTTATTTAATTCCATTTGTTATTATTTCTCTCAATTTCACCTGAGAGAGAGAGAAAGGGAAAATGAGAAAGCAAGTCACCAAATCCGGGACTCAAACCACAGTTGGCCATGTGGGAATCCAGCACCCTTAACCACCATGCCACCTGCCTGCCCCAGGATAGAATTTTGACAGGTAGGGAGAAGAGGGCATTGAAGGTAGAAAAGACAAGTGAACAAAGGTCAGAGGTGAGGTGGTGCTCAGAGGTCCACTGTGACCACTGTACTGATTCATTTAAGTGCCCGTGGGAGGGTTAGGTGGGGAGTTGAGGGAAGAGTCGTGAAGAGTCAGGAGGCTGGGCTTCTGGGTACCAGGCTGGGGAGTTGGGAAAAAAGCCAGGAAGCAAGAAGGGGATGCTTTGTGAAGATTATTTTTAAGAATTTTTTTTTAAATTTTAGCTTTAGTTTATTTATTTATTTTTAATTTGACAAGAGAGAGAGAAAGTGAGAAAGCAAGCTGCCAGGTCCAGGGCTCAAACTGCGGTCGGCCATGTAGGAGTCCAGCACCCTTAACTACCATGCCACCTGCCGGCCCCCTTTGGAAGAGTTTGAGCTGAGAATTAACTGAGCTTGAGCTCTGGCCTTTGGTTTTAAACCTTTATTAAATATCTACCATGTGTATAAAAAGCATCATTCTAGGCATCTGAGACTCAAAGATGACTAAGATGTGGTACCTGCCCTTAAGGAGAGCACGATTCAGCAATGACTAAGCAGTGAAATAAAAATTCCAAGGCAATATAGCAATACTTAAGATACTGGTCTCTTCCACAGTTATAGGAACATAAAAGAGGGAGTGATTAAATTTGCTGGAGAGGTACAGAGGAAGGATGTTCACAGAGGAAATGACATTTGAGCTGGGTATTGAAGTTTGTACAAGGGATCATCCAAAAATTCACTGAACACACATATTATGAGAACACTACGCATGGATTTCAATTTTTTTACACAAAAATAAACTCATATTTTAATTTCATTTTTTCACAAACTTTTTCGATTCCCTTGTATGTGCAGATGGGAGTTGACAAGCTTTTCAAGTAAAAGGAATCACACATACAAAGGCAAGAGCATTGTCTGTGTTCATGCAGGCCTGTCAGGTGTGGATATGTGCATTGTGTTCCTGCATAGGCAGGGCCTGGTAAAAGAGAGAGAGATGGAATCTAGCTCATTCAAAGCTGTGTGGAAGGGTAGGTAAGCTAGGTATAAGCCCAGAGGAAGGACTCCTATAGTAGTTATAGTAGTAGAGCAGCCCAAAGGAGGCACTGGTGTTTTTTGTTTTTTTTGTTTTTTTTTAAGGTTTTTGCCATAGGGTGTGTGTGCCGTGTGCTCAACAGAAAGAAGGGAAGTGAGAAATCACCCCACCAGGGGGGTGGCCATGCTGCAGTTCCTTCTCCTCCAGTCTCCTCTTGGGATTTTGGTTATGCATGCACACACTCCTAGTGTGATTTTCAAGCTGCTGCGTCTGGGACTCAAATTGTGGTCCGCCATGTGGGAGTCAAATGCCTTAACTACCGCAGCACTTGCTTACCCCAAGGAGGCATTTTTTTCTAACCCAGAGGTCCAAATTAATAATGGGTCTTTATTTTGGGTTTGGGGATGGAGTAGAAATGCATTAGGAAGGGTTGTTTTCAGGCAGTGTATAAAAGTCCAGTTTAGCACAAACCTCTGTTGCACATTCAATGATTACCAAGTAGTTGCTATATGCTAGGACCTTGGTATGGGGCCTTCCAATTGAGTAAGACAACATAGCCCTCATCCTCAAGGTTAGCAAGGAGGATGGACAAATAAATACCAACTGCGATGAAAGATGTGTGTTGAGAAAGTCTCTGCATAGAATGAGAAAAATCACGGAAGAGGGGTCTAGAGGATTCCAAAGACATTTTACCATGGAGATGGTATTCTGACCTGAAACTTAAAACACAAGGCACAAGAGAAGGGAACAGTCATGCAGGGCCTCTGAGGCATGAACACGTGCCCCGTGTTTGGGGACTAATGAGTAATTTACTGTCTCAGGAGCATGGGATGGGGCCACAGTGTGTCTGCTTACACTAAGAACAGACTGTAAATAGTCCAAGTGGCAGACAAAGGAAACTGGGCCTTATCTAATGATCGGGCACCATCTCTAAGATCCTTATAGGTGTGGACGTATTCGCATTTCAGAAACGTGGGGTAGATCTGAGGACAGACCTGGATTCAGGGCGATCACTAACAAGCCATTGTCACGTCCTGCCAGAGATCACACAGGTCCTGGGATGGGCAGTTGCCCTGAGGATGGAGAACAGGGGAATAGGATCAAGGGCATTGAGGAGGCCAGGTCAACGGAGGGCGATCCAGGAAAAGGCACGAGGAGGAAGGCACAGTTCTAGCTGGGGTAGGTGGGTGGCCACAGGGTCAGCTGGGTTCAAATTGCAGCCTCTCTTCTTGTTGGCTGGGTGGCGCTGGCCCAGCCACTAAATTCAGGTCTCAGTTTTCTTATTTGAAAAGTAACAATACAACAGCACCTATCTCTAGAGTTTCGATGACTTGGGGACCAGCAATTGGCATAATGGCTATGTTGTTGGACTTCCACGTAGCCGACCGCAATTTGAGTCCTGGACCTGGTGGCTTAAACTCACACCGGGCGCATGTGCGTGTGTGCCCAAGATCCCGAAAGGAGAAGGGACTGTGGCATGGCCATCCCCCATGGGGGTTGATGTCTAGCTTTCTGTCTCTCTCTCTGTCTTTCTGGCAAGTGCACACACCCTATAGCAAAAACGTCTCAAAAAAAAAAAAAAAAAAGAGTTGTGATGACTTGAAGTAGTCCATGAAAAGCACTGGCACAGTGCAAGGAGATGGTTAGCCCCTAGTAAATGTCAACTGCTATTAAATAATAATGATAATAATAATAATAATGCTATCATTGTATTGATTTTGTTTTGTTATTTTGTGATAGGGCATGTGCACTCACCAGAGAGAGAGAGAGAGAGGGAAAGTGAGAAAGCATCCCCCCCGGGGGGATGACCACTCTGCTGTCTCTTCTCCTCCATTTTCCTCTCAGGATTTTTGGGCACACACACACACACCCTGTGTTTTTCAAGTCACAGGGTTCAAGGCTCAAACTGTCCACTTGGCCATGTGGGATCCAGCCACCTTAACCTCCACAACATTGGCTAACCCCTGTATTGATTTGTGTATATCCTGCCTAGTCCAGACAGGGCTTAAAGAAACTTATTTTACAATTAGTTGAGCTAGATAAAGTAAATTAAAACAAATGAGAAGAAATAAGGGCAGGAAATATCAGTTGGGCCCACGAGGGAATCAGAGCACCAAATCCCACGCAAGTCTGCTAAGCTTTGTGGCAGCCAGTGCGGAAGGTAACACGATCACGTAAGTGATTCATCAGCTCCCAAGAGGAGAACAACGAGAGAGGCATGCTGCCCTTGATATCAAAACCAGACAGGGCTTCTCCCTGAGTCCCCACAACAAGAGCATTCCTTGGTGGGAGGAGCATGGTTCTCAATGTTCTCGTCACAGCAAATCCTGCTGTCAGCCTCGCAGGCTAGCACTGATTCGTCCAAAGGACACTAGAGACAGCAGTGGTGTGTGGAATATGCAATTTTCAGGGATCTCAAAACCGTGTGAGACCTGAAGTGGGATCCAAAATAGAAACAATAAAAAAAAAAAAAAAGAAAAGAAAACTGAGCAAAATAATCATCTCAAAGCAGAATTATCCATTCACTTCAGACATTTAAACAGGAACAATTTAATGTGGGGTGTGCATTTTAATATGTTTGATGTGAGAAGAGTGTGTCCCACCAAAATGAGGACAGTCCAGAACATACAAAGATCTAACATGGCCCTGGCTGGGGTTGTGGTGGTGGTGGTGTTTCTTTCCTCACAGAGGAAATATGTGCTCACCAGAGAGAGACAGAGAGATAGAGACGGAGAAAAGGAGAAAGCAACCTCATGGGGGATGGTCATACCACAATCTCTTCTCCTCCATTTTTCTCTCCTTTTGGGATGTTGGGCATGTGCACACGTGCCCAGTGAGTTTTAAAGTCCCCCAAGCTAGGGGACTTGTACCATGCAGTTGGCCATGTGGGATCCAGTTGCCTTAATGACTGTGCCAACTGCTGACCCCCAACATGTTTCTTAAGATGCCCAGGCTGGGACCACGGATCAGCCATGTGGGATCCAGCTCCCTTAACCACTAGGCCATGGGGCCCAGCCCTGGTGGTAGTGGTTTAAATAACAAACACAAACTAAGCCGACAGCATCTTACAGTATCAAACCATATGAGCCGAAGGCTCGTCTGCTGAGCAGGGGAAGTGGAGGAGAAGGATAACGTTCTGTCTCTCCTCCCCTTCTTTTTTATCATTGTTACGTGATTTGCGACTATTTTAGATTTACTGTTTTCAGGACACCTAAAAGGCAAACATTCTCCTATCCACAATAAAAGGACTTTGTTATCCTATAATCAAGGAACCACTGATAAAGAAAGGGTTACAAGGCAACTCTTTTACAAGTGTCTCTATATTTAGCTCTTTCTAACAGGTCTGCAATTTTTAACTGCATGTTACAGGTCTGCACTGTGTAACTCCGTGTAACCTCCCTCGGTAACCCCCTCACACATTTAGTATCAGGTTTACTTTGGAGGGCGTACCAGGAAGTGGCATTGCTCAAAGCTAGTTGTACCGCGGGAACTTTCTCAAGATTTTTTTTAAATGGTTGAGTTAGGTATTTAGTTACGCATATTTTTTAAAAGGCCAGGCTGAAATGCCCGTGACCAGGCTCTGTGGTGGTGGTTGGGGGAGAGGTAGCCGAGAGTGCGGGGTTCCAGGGCTCTCACTGCCTCTAATGTTATCTGCTGTCCCTGATAAGATTTCATTTGAAAAAGAAAAGGAGGGGAATGAGTGTTTTCTATACTATATCAAAAACCTGGACCTGCTCTTTAGCCTGGTTAAGGCAGCTGTAATCCCACATGATCAACCAGGGTTCGAATTCCAGCCCCTACAGCTTGAAAAATACAACTGGGCGGGAACCAGCAGTTAGCGTAATGGCTATGTCGCTGGACTCCCACGTAGTTGACCGCGGTTCGCGTCTCGGACCCGGTGGCTTACAACTCACGCCAGGCGCGTGTGCGTGCGTGCCCAAGATCCCGAGAGGAGAATGGAGGAGAAGGGATTGTGGCGTGACCGTCCCCCCTGGGGGGTGATTTCTCGCTTTCTGTCTCTCTGTCTCTCTCTGTCTGTCTGGCGAGCGCACGCGCCCTATAGCGAAAAACCTCTCAAAAAAAAAAAAAAAAATACAACTGGGTACATTTGTGTACATGCCCCAAATCCCCAAATCCACACTGAGGGGAAGGGGGGGCTTTCTCTCTCTTTCTCTGTCTCTCTCTGGTGAGGCTCAAGCCTTCTGGTAATTAAAAAAAAAAAAATTGGAGAGGGCATTTATGTTGAAGAAACTTCCCTAGTGATTCTGCTGGGCCCCTCTGTCACTTGTCCCTCTCTGGAAAGAAGCCACTGGGGGGCCTTTGGCTACCCACAAGGAGTCCAGAATGCCTCTGAGGGACCTCGTGGCACTACTGTGCCTGCTACTCCCTAACTTCTGAGCAGAGATGGGATCCATGACTCTTCCTGCGTGTGGTTTTGTCGAAGACCTTTTTTACACAATGAACATCAGGCTCAAGGTGTCTGTGGACCTACACATGTAGACGTGGACCTGAGCAGCATTTAGTTCATGGAGGAGTTTGACCTCATGGTCTTCAATGATGGGTCTATATCTGGGAGAAGAGGAGAAGCCCTTCTAGGAAAATGGAGAACCCCACAGAGTTGAGATCATGCCATAGAGTTGAGAGTAGCCAAGTCGGCAAGGCCTGGAGGCCACCATTAAGACCCGTTTCTGACAGTCCTCAGAATCCATCAGCTAGTTCTTTATCCATAATGGCAGTGGGAGGCGTGGGTGACCAAAGCCCAGATGGAGGTCAAGGTCAATGAAGAGGATGGTGGTTCCTCTGGGTGAAGGCCATCTTCTGCCTGGGCCCTGGGCCTCATTGCCTCCCATCTTCTGTGAAGAGTAGGTCTTGGTCTCCAAACACATGGAGGTTTTTCTAGTTACCTTCTTGTTATTGACTTCCAGCTCCGTTGCATTGTAGTCTGTGAGTATATGGTGACGATTCTACTTTGGTATTTGTTAGGAGCCATCGTATGGCCAATTTCCATAAATGTTTATGGTGCTTGGAAAGAATGTATTGTGCAGATATGAAGTTCAGGGTTCTACATAAATCCGTAAAGTCAGGTGTACCAATTGTGTAGTTCAGAATACGTATATTTATATTTATATTTATATGTTTTTCAAAATTTTTGGTCTGAGGGCCTGCTCCATGGCCTGGTAGTTGAGGCAGCCTGATCCCACATGGCCAACCCTGTGGTTCAAGCCCCAGACAGTTTGAGACACAGTATGTATGTCCAAAATTCCAAAGAGAAGGAGAAATGGAGGAGAAGGGATTGTGGAATAATCACTCCTCATGGCGGGGGTGCTTTCTCCTTTCTCAGTCTCTTTATCTCTCTGTCTCTCTCTGGCAAGCACATGTACCTTCTAGCAGAAAAGGAAAAAAAAGGTCTGTTTATTCTATTAAATACTAAGACAGATAACTGGGGGCTTCTGTCTTTTCTGTAGTTTAATGATTTTATAAAATATTTGCGGCTGTAACTCAAGCACAAACAAATATAGAATTGTGACACCTTCCTGGCACGTTGAACCTTCTTTAGAGATCACTGTCTAATATCCATCTTTCTCTCTAGCAGGGCTTTTTGCCACAATGTTCACATTGTCTGACATCACTATAGCTACACCAGTTTTATTTTGCTTCAATTTGCATACTAAGCATTTTCCATCATTTCTTAAGTTTGTTTCTTTCTCCTCTGTGAGAGAGACAAAGAGGGAGGATGACAGAGAGACAGGTCCTGAAACAGTCTTCACACCGTGATCCCCTCCCCCCGGTCTCAGATACCCAGGTCAGTCATGTGTGCACCTTCTGTGCTCAGGGAGTGCCCAGGAAATGAACCGAAGACCTCTCCATGTGGATCGTATTGTGTTACTGCTACACTATTGCCTGGCCCTCATTTTCCTTTGCTTTCCTTTAAATTTTCCTAAATCTTTCTTTATGTTTCAGATGTGTATCTTAAAAAAAAAAAATTGGATAAAAAACATTCCTGATAAGTTTTTGTCTTTAATGTGGTCAATCTATTTACACTGAGTGCATTTATTAATCTATTTATTAATAAATCAATAATTTATTAATCCGTTGTCTAGTGTTCTCTTGTGTTCCTGTCTGTCTATGCTCCCTTCTTTCTTTCTTTTTTTTTTTTTTTTGCACTTCTTTTGGATTTTTTGTTATTCCACTTTGTTTATTTGTTTGTTTGTTTGTTATAGAGCACATGCACTCGCTGGAGATAGACACAGAGAGCATAAGGGAGAAAGCCCCCTCCCCCAAAAGGGGGATGGCCATACCACAATCCCTTCTCCTCCACACTCCTCTCAGGATACTGGGCATGCATGCACATGCACCCGGTGTTTTTTCAAGCCACTGGGTCCAGACTTGAGCTGCACAGCCAGCCATATGAGACCCAGCTGCCATAATCTCCACACTACCTGCTGGTCCTATTAACTGTTGATATTTTTACCATATTCACAGACATGGTGAAAACCTTGAAAATTTTTTTTTTTTGAGATTTTTTTCCATAGGGCATGTGCACAGCATTCTCCTCTTGGGATTCTGGGCATGCATGCATGTGTGCCTGGCATGTTTTTCAAGCCTCCATGTCTGGGACTCAAACTGTAGCTGGCCAGGTGGGAGTTCAGTGCTTTAACCACCATGCCACCTGCTGGTGCTGAAAACTTTGGAATGTCAACCATGTTTATCCACTCCCGATTTTTTCATTGACTTGTATATTTATTTATCTATTGTTTATTCACATTAGACTGCATGCATGTACACACAAGAAGGAGACGGAGAGGAGCATCTTCCCCAGGGTCTGATCATGCTGTAACTCCCTTCTTCCTTCCAGTCCTCCAACCTGTTGGATCTCGGGCACTCACATGGTGCCCAGTGTGCCTCAGGCCGACCAAGCCAGGGATTCAAACTGCGGTCGCCATGTGGCATTCAGGTTCTCTTGTCAGCGCATCACTGCTGTGCCACACAACTGGCCCACGCTCCTGGTTTTTATGCTATTATAGTTGTTTATTTTAGCTCTGGACATCATTTTAAACTCAGTTAATCATTATTATTTTTTTTTAGCCCAGTCCTTAAGAATGCCCTCTAAGCCAGACGTGGTGGTGGCATATGCCTATAATCCCAGGCACGTGGGAGACTCAGGCAGGAGGATTATAAATTCGAGGCCAGCCTGAGACCTGACCTCCAAAAAGAAAGAATGCCCCTTCAAAGGAAGTGGTATGTGGCACTCGGTACAACTGCGTTTGACCTGTCCTGCCTTTCGAAATGGTTACATAGACTTCTGCTTAAATGGCTCAAGTGTCTGCTTTCTCACTAGTTTGTAAGGAGCCAGTTTCTCTGTGGGGTAGAAAAGTTTTTGAGTTACTGGCATCCAACAGGTAAGGGCATTTTGAGGTGAAGTTAATAGACAATCAGAAGGGAGGGCTTTTTCAGCCCCGTGACTCTACAACGGCCGATTTCTGGCTCCGTCCGATCCCTAGGCTTCGCGTTTGTGCGAAGTGTTTCTGTTTGCACAACAGTGCTGTGGTCAGGCTCCCTTTCGTTCCATAAACAGAGTCGTGTGTTCTCAAAGAGTAACTTCGAGCTAAGGTTTTTGGGAAATAAGCTGCATGTTTGTGATCATTCAGCCAAGTATTCCTTTTTCGTTTTGTTCACATAATACTGCAACGCATCGGGTAGTGGAGCCAGAGCGCGCCGGTCCTGTGTTTATGGCATCCGGCCTCCCTCCTACCATGGCCTACCTTTTCTGCAGCTTCCTTCTCTGTCTCTCTTCCTCGTCTGCTCTTGCCCAGGCTGCCACAGGTCGGCTGGCTGGGAGACTCTGCTTTTCATGTTGTCACTGTCCTGAGTGACCTTGGAGACTTCTTATAACCTTGGTGTTGATCCCCCCCCCCAGGCTGGTGGGAGCTCTCTAGGAGGGGGACGTCAGGGGGAAACTCCAGGGAATGGAGCCTCTGGTGCTTGTGGGACCCCTTCTGTATGGGGCCCTCAGGACTCGCTGGAGGGGATATGTGGTTCTCAGAAGCGGTTTTCTGTGTAGACCACCTAACACCACTAGGTGAGAAACCTGCTGGAGGGCTGCAGGCTTGAGGGCGAAGATCCTGAGAGCCAGGACCCCTCTGTTTCCAGCTCTGCCGCCAAGTGGCTGTCGGTGTTCAGGCAAATCACTTCATTGCCCAAGGGAGTTAGTTACTCTTTTTTTTTTTTTTTTTTGGAGAGGATTTTGCTATAGGGCCTGTGCGCTCTCCAGAAAGAGAGAGAAAGAGACAGAAAGTGAGAAATCACCCCTCAGGGTGGGGATGGCCATGCCACAATCCCTTCTCCTCCATTCTCTTCTCAGGATCTTGGGCACGCATGCACATGTGTGCAGTGTGAGTTTAAGCCACCGGGTCCGGGACTCAAACCGCGGTCGACTACATGGAAGCCCAGTGACATAGTCATTACGCTAACTGCTGGTCCCTCTCATTTTATTTTTTAAGAGAGATTTTTGCTATAGGGTGCCTGTGCTCGCTGGAAAGACAGAGAAAGACAAAGAAATAGAAAGCAAGAAATCACCCACCAGGGGGCATGGCCATACGCAATCCCTTCTCCATTCTCCTCTTGTAATTTTGGGCATGCACATACACACACTCGGCATGAGTTTTAAGCCACCGGGTCCGGAACTCAAACCACAATTGACTATGTGGGAGTCCAGCGACATAACCATTATACTATCTGCTGGTCCCTTTTCTCATTTTTAAAAAAGAATTATTTTATTTAACTTCTTAGAAAATATTGTTTATTTTACTTATTTATTTTGATTTGACCAGAGAGGGACAGTGAGAGAGAGAAAGAGAGAGAGAAGGGAGAGAAAGTGAGAAAGCGAGCTGTCAGGTCTGGGATTCGAGTTGTGGTCGGCCATGCAGGAGTCCAGCACCCTTAACCACTACACCACCTGCCAGCTCTTCCCCTCCTTTCTAATTTTTAAAGAGGATTGGATTCGGTCATCTCCAAGTCTTTTTGTAGTGGCAAAATTCTATGACTCACCTCAAGGCAGGATACTAAATTGAAAAAGAAGAAAAGGAAAGTCTAGGTCTTAATCCTTCTTCCCCTTCTCTCCTCTGCCTCCTTTTCTCCTTCTCTTCTCCCTCCCTCCCTCCCCTCTTTATTCTTCTTTACAAAGAAGATGCATTCTCACTGAATGATGGAATGGAGGAGGAAGCATTGTGGCAGGACCAGGACCCACTGAGGGGAGCCTTCTCTGTCTGGGGAGTGCATGAGACATCTGACAATTTGAAAAAAAAGAAAGAAAGAAAAGGGGCTAGAGGGTGCTGGAGTCCCACAGTCAACTAAGGTTCGAGTCCTTGACCTGGCAAGTTGAAAAATCACAAAAAATAAACAGATAAATAAATTACAATGATTTTTTTTAAAGTCGGGGTTTAGAAAAAGAAGAAAGAAAGAAAAGTGGGGCCAGCAGGTAGCGTAGTGGTGAAGGCAGCTGGATCCCATGGCCTGCTGCAGTTTGAGTACCAGACTTGATTACTTGAAAAACATGCCAGGGGCATGTACATGCCCAAAATCCAGAAAGGAGAATGGAAGGAGAAAAGAATGCAGGATTGTGGTGTGGCCATCCTCCCCCCTCTGACAAGAGGTGAAAATGTACTCATAACTAACTCTTTATAGAGAAAAGATTGCAGGATTGTGGTGTGGCCAGCCTCCCCACCTCTGGCAATAGGTGAATATCCACTCATGACTAACTCTTTATGGAGAAAAGATTGCAGGGATGGTGGTGTGGCCAGCCTCCCCACCTCTCAGGCGATAGGTGAAAATCCACTCATGACTAACTCTTTATGATGAAATGTTACTTTTCTAAAACTCATTTCCAGTTAGTCTGCGATGTGACAAGTGAAGACAGGAATGACACAAATAGAAAGCAGCCCGCTCTGAAGAGAAGAGAAGCAGAGACACTGCAAGGTATTCTGAGGTGAGAAGAGGGAAGCTGGAGAACTCTAAGGGTCTTCTTTACACAGGGAGACCTTCTCCACGGGTCTTCTCCTAAGGAATGAGATGGACTAGCTGGAGAGCTCCGGGAGAGCTCAGGGAGGCTCCTGGGCCGGGGTGTGATCGGGGGACAGACAGCTGCGTGGACGTTGGTGCTGACACCAGGCACGCTGAGATGCATCATGGGGGAATGTCCACGTCGGGAGAGGTGGGAACGTGCACTGCAGGGCTGGTCCCAGGTCCAGCACACAGCAGTCCGCCCTGTCTGCAGGGAGGTGTACCAACACCCCCGTGGGTCCCCTAAACCATGGATAGTGGCTGTTTTTTTCTTTGCATACATACCTATGACAAAGTTTAATTTTTTTTTTTTTTGAGAGGTTTTTCACTATAGGGCGCGTGCGCTCGCCAGACAGAGAGACAGACAGAGAGACAGAAAGCGAGAAATCACCCCCCAGAGGGGATGGCCACGCCGCAATCCCTTCTCCTCTATTCTCCTCTCGGGATCTTGGGCACGCACGCACACGCGCCCGGCGTGGGTTTTAAGCCCCCGGGTCCGGGACACGAACCGCAGTCGACTACGTGGGAGTCCAGCGACATAGCCATTACGCTAACTGCTGGTTCCCAACAAAGTTTAATTTATAAATAAGCACAGGAAAAGATGAACAACTAATAGTAAAATAGAATCATTATAATATGGAGTCGTTGGAGAAGTCATGATGTATTTTTTTCTCTTTTTCTATACAAAGATGCGTCCTGACTTTTCCGACAGCCAAATACTACACTATAATAAAACGTATGTGAATGTGGGGTGTGTCTCTGTCTCTCTCTCTCCAAAGCTCTTATGGCACTGTACTCACTCGCCTATCTGGGGACTGTAGTTGACTGTGACTGAAACTGTAAGAGAAACAGCAGTGAAGGAGCCACTCCTGTAAATTGGCTCTCGCAGGACTGGGGAGGAGGGGGAGGAAGTTGAATGTCATTTCCTCTCTTTTTAGCAATCTCAAATCATTTCCTTCTGTCTTGAGCACTTTATTATCAGAAAGAATTGCAGATGAGGGGTCAGGGCCTGGTCTACGGTGGAGAAGTGTTATGGTTAAATGGTTGGTAAAATCAATGATTTGAATGAAGGTGATTGGTTTGGCTGGAATTCAGACCAGAAAAATTAGAAAAGTTTGGGAAAGTCAGATTGTTGCATTTTCGGCTAGATTATTCTTTGGGGATTAATTTGCCTGCAAGTGTTTCAGCTTGCTCCGTACTGCTCTCTTCATAAATGAGCTCCGGTAAGTTGATCTTGTGCGGCTGACACGTGGCCGTGCGCAGCATCTCCCTAATCCTGCATGCGAGAGTACGAGAACACAGGCGGCCCTCTGTTTCAAGGAATGTCCACTTCAGAGGGTGTAGCTGGAACGCGGAGCCATTTTATAGAAAGTCCTCAGGGCATGGAAGTGCCTTGTTGGAGAACTTTGAGGACAAATGTAAAGTGGCCAGCGCTGGCGCTGTGCCTTAGACTTGTCTAAAGAATGAAACTGAAAGGAATAGAGTGGGCAGTAGAAGGAGGTTACGTGATTTTCATAACCTCCTTTTTTTTTTAGAATTATTTATTTAATTTTATTTATTTATTCACATATTTTAATTTGACCAGAGAGAGACATAGAGAGAGAGCGGGAAAACAAGAAAGGAAGCCACCAGATCTGGGACTCGAAGCATGGTTGGACATGTGGGAGTGTCCAGCGCCTTAACCACCACGCCACCTGCTGGACCCCGATTTTTTTTTTTAAAGAATTATTTTAATTTAATTTTATTTATTCATTTATTTTATTTTAATTTGACCAGAGAGAGTGACACAGAGAGGGAGAGAGAGAGAGAAAGTGAGAAAGCAAGCTGCCAGGTCTGGAACTTGAACCATGGTCAGCCATGTGGGAGTGTCCAGCACCTTAACCACCACGCCACCTGCTGGTCCCTGGATCCCGATTTTTATAACCTCCTTCTGTAAGAAAGAAGGATGTTAACTGTCATGAGTGTGTTCTTACTTTATTCTGAATACTTCTGCATGTATATGTATTAGGGGACTTCAAAAAGCCTGTGGGGAATTAAAATATGAATGTAGGGCCTGCTTGTGGTGTGGTGGTTGGTGTGGCTGGATTCCACACGGCCGACGGCAATGGTTTGAACCCTGGACCCAAGCAGCTTGAGAAACACGCTGGGCGTGTGTGCGTGCATGCCCAAATCCTGAGAGGAGAATGGAGAAGGGATTGCGGCATGGCCATCCCCCATAGGGAGAGTGCTTTCTTTCTCTCTCCGGGGAGCACATGTGCCCAATAGTAAATTTAACAATAAAAGATAAAAATTAAAAATAAAAAGCCTTCTTTCTCAACATAAGTTCCACGAAATCCAAGACATTCATACACAATGATATCAGTCATTTAGCTCATTTCCAGAGAATACTGAGGGTCGTGGGAACTTAACCAGGTCAGTGTAGGCTTTTTTACATTAACTGAAGAAAAATGGCTGCCTTTAAGATTTTTCTTGATTGGGAAACAGGAAGAAGTCAGAAGGAGCCAAACTGGATTGTAAGGTGGGTTCCTGATGATCTCTACTTGGAAACTCTCACGAAAGTGCCCTGGTTTGAGGAGAGGTTTGATCAGAAAAGTTGTGCAGAAGGACTTCCTGGGGCAGATTTCCTGGGTGTTTTTCTGTTGAGGCTTTGCCTAACTCTCTCCAAACACTCCCCTGATCATGTGTTGGCCCTCCAGAAAATCAGTGAATGAAATGTCTTGAGCATACCCAAAACGGTTGCCATGACCTTTGCCCTTAACCTATCCACTTTTGCTTTGACTGGGTGCCTCCTGCCTCTCGGTAGCCATTGCTTCGATTGCCGCGTCATCTCCTGTTACACTTCTTTAAAGAAGGGCTTCAGTGGGACCAGCAGTTAGCGTAATGGCTATGTCGCTGGACTCCCACATAGTCGACCGCGGTTCGAGTCCCGGACCCGGTGGCTTAAACTCACGCCGGGCACGTGTGCGTGCATGCCCAAGACCCCGAAGGAGAATGGAGGAGAAGGGATTGCGGCGTGGCCATCCCCGCTGGGGGGTGATTTCCTGCTTTCTGTCTCTCTGTCTCTCTCTGTCTGTCTGGCGAGCGCACGCGCCCTATAGCAAAAACCTCTCCAAAAAAAGAAAAAAAAAAAAAAAAGAAGGGGCTTCAGGACCTTGATCCCACTAGTTTATCCATTACCAGCTCTGCTTTTGGGCCGGCTCCATGGCACAGTGGTAATGCCTTGCTCAGGAGAGGCCAGATCCCGCGTGGTGACGCAGTTTGAATCTCTGGCCTGAAGATACGCTCGGCATGTGGGTAGGTGCCCAAGAAACGAGAGGAAGGGGACCACGATGTGAGCAGACTCTCTGCAGGGCACTCCTTTCCCGTGTGCTCATGTGCTCTCTCATCAGTAAAGAAGAAAGAAGCTCTGCTGTTTGTAGCTGGTTGGCACAACAGCGCTGGTATTCATGGAGCTGAACGTTTTCTCAGTGTTTTCAGCTGGAATTGTTTATGCTGAGTCAATTGAGGTGTTTATGGTGTTGGCTTTTTCTTTTTCTATTTTTTTTCTTTTTTTGGAGAGGTATTTTTGCTATAGGGCGCATGCGCTCGCCAAAAAGACAGAGAGAGAGAGAGAGAGACAGAAAGCAAAAAATCATCCCCCCACGAGGGGATGGCCACTCCACAATCCCTTCTCCTCCATTCTCCTCTCAGGATCTTGGGCACGCACGCACATGCGCCCCGCGTGAGTTTAAGCCACCAGGTTTGGGACTCGAACCCTGATCAACTACATGGGAGTTCAGTGACATAGCCATTACGCTAACTGCTGGTTCCTTTTTCTATTTTTTTTTTTTTTTTTTTTTTTTTTTAGGTATGAATTGTTTGTCTTCAGTTAGGGAACAACCAAGATCTTTTTGCTTACCAATTGGTGTGGATGGCCTGCTGCTATAGCTATCATTCTCAATGTAGTCTTATCCCTGCTTAAAATAAGTACCCATATGTAAACTACTGATCTTTGGGAGCATTGTTTTCAATAATTTTTGATAAAGCACCATTTATTATTTTTCCACTCAAACTTTATATAAATGTGATATTTGTTCCTGTCTCATTTTAGCAGGATTCGTGTCATTCTGATGGGGATCTTCTCAAATAGTGTCTTCTCCTTCTTAGTACCTCAAATGACAGCCTATTCAGACATGTTATAACAAGTTAGTATGAGTTATATTTTTGCAAAAACATTTAAAATCCATGTACTTTTTTTTCTTTATCTTGGCTTTAATTGTCAGAGGGTATGTGTACTTGTACCCCTCAATGGATAGGGTCATCCACAGTGCATCTCTGTTTCTCTATCTTGTGGGGATTTACAGCATCCGTGCACATATGCCTGTCATAGTGTTCAAGCTGCCAGGGCTGGAATTCAAACCTCAGCCAGCCAGGAGAGATCTCACTCCCCTAACCACTAGCCTACAGGGCCAGCCCCATAGTTTTACTTGAAGACCGTCTGTATCACTCTGCTCATCTGTACCTAAGTCCATATCTATATCTGTGGCCTATTGGTATAGTTTCTCTGGGAAACACTGATAATACATTGCCATCCGTATGTCCTCATGGATCTAAAATCCTCACCCATATTTTATGTCTTTGGCCCATATTTTTTCCCAGAGATTTTTGCTGTAGGCATGCGTGCTCGCTGGAGAGACAGAGAGAGAGAGAGATGGAAAGAGAGAAATCGCCTCCTGAGGGGATGGCTACACCGCAATTTCTTTTCCTTCATTCTCCTCTCAGGATCTTTGGCACGCACGCACACACACCCAGTATGAGTTTCAAGTCACCAGGTCTGAGACTGGAACCGCAATCGACCGTGTAGTCCCATTGGCTTATTTTTTAATTGGAATGTTTGATTTTTACTGTTGAAGTTTAAGGACTCTATAAATTCTAGTTATGAGTCCTTTATAAGACATGTGGCTTGCAGGATCCAACAGGTGGCATGGTGGTTAAAGACACTGAACTCCCACATGGCTGACTGCAGTTTGAGTCCCAGACCTGGCAGCTTGCTTTCTCAGTTTCCCTCTCTCTCACTCTATCCCTCTCTGGTCAAATTTAAATAAATAAATATAGTTTTTCAAAATTCTAAAAAAGATATGTGGCTTGCAAATATTTTCTTTCAGTCTTTAGGTTGTCTTTTCACTCTCTTAACAGGGTCTTTACACAGCCAATTTTTTTTTATTTCTGGTATTTAAAAAATATGTTTATATTGGGGCCAGCAGGAGGCGTGGTGGCTAAGAGCACTGGACTCCCACATGGCCGACCACAGTTCAAGTCCTGGACCTGGCAGCTTGCTTTCTCACTCTCCCACTGTCTCTCTCACTCTGTCTCTCTCTGGTCAAATTTAAGTAAATAGATAAAGCTGAATAAAGTAATTTTAACAATATGTTTATATATATATATATATATATATATATATATATATATATATATATATCTATAGGGTGTGTGCACTCACTGAAGAGAGACAGAGAGAGAGAGAAAGGGGAAAAAAAGTGAGAATTCTTCCCCTGGGGGAGATGACCACACCACAATTTTTAAATAAAGCGAGATGCTGGTAATTGCTTGGCATTTAGACGGCAACACTAGATATTAAGCCTCCTCTATCTCTCAGGTCTTTCAATCTTCTAGACTTTTTATTTTATTTTATTTTTTGGAGAGGTTTTTGCTATATGCGCTCACCAGAAAGAGACAGAGAGACAGAAAGCGAGAAATCACCCCCCAGGGGGGATGGCCATGCCGCAATCCCTTCTCCGTTCTCCTCTCGGGATCTTGGGCACGCACATACGCGTGCCCGGTGTGAGTTTAAGACACTGGTCCGGGACTCAAACCGCGATCAACTACATGGGAGTCCAGCGACATAGCCATTACGCCAACTTCTGGTCCCTTTCTAGACTTTTTAGTAGTAATCAAGTCACAGAGTCTTCAATTTTCTCTCATTTACTGCTGGGTAGTCACAATCTTACCAATATCTGTATGTCTGCTCTGAAATTTTTCTTTGCTTTTAGTTTGCTATAAGGCATTTGACTCATTGGGGAGTGAGAGAGAGAGAAAGAGACAAAGCAGCCCAGGGAGCATGGTCATAGTGTAATGCCTTCTCCATTCTCTTCTTGGGATTTTGGGCATACATGCACATGCCTGGCGAGTTTTTCAGGCTGCTAGGTCCAGGACTTGAACTGCTCAGTTGGTCATGTGGGATCCATCTGCCTTTACCTTCATGCCAGTCATTCTCTAAAACAAACACCAAACAAATCAGCCTTATATGTTTGATGAGAAGGATAATGATAGGAAAAAAAGGTACTAGGGGCTAGCAGATAGCATAGTGGTCAAGGCGCTGGACTCCAACGTGGCCAACCATGGTTTGAGTCCCGGGCTTGGAGGCTTGCTTTCTCTCTCTCTTTCTCTAGTCAAATTGAAGAATAATGATAATAAATAAAATAAAATAAATAATTCTTTAAGAAAAAAAGGTACGTCCCAGCTATGAGCTCAGTGACTAGATTATAAACTATCAGATTATAAACACGACAAAAAAACTTTTTACTATAATTATTGTGTTTTATTATTATTATTAATTTATTACTGAGTCCACTTTATAAATTAAACATTTTCTTAAATGCTTATGCATATAAAGAGAAAACACAGTACATATAGGGTTTGGCACTATTAGTGGTTTCAGGCTACTGGGAATCATAGAATGAAAACCCTGCATTAGGGACCAGCAGTTGGTGTAATGGCTATGTCGCTAAACTCCCATGTAGTCGACCTTGGTTCGAGTCCCGAACCCGGTGTCTTAAACTCACACTGGGTCTGTGTGCGTGTGTGCCCAAGATCCCGAGAGGAGAATGGAGGAGAAGGGATTGCAGCGTGGCCATCCCCTCTGGGGGGTGATTTCTCGCTTTCTGTCTCTGTCTCTCTCTGTCTTTCTGGTGAGTGCACACGCCCTATAGCACAAACCTCTCTAAAAAACCCTGTGTTAGCACTGTGCCACTTTCTGGTCCCTTGTATTTCCATTTTCTAAGTGAAAATCTCATGTCCTATTTTATTTTTTAGATAAGAACACTGAGGCCCTGGGGTTAAATAGCTTCCCAGGGGTCATACTGGGTAAATGGCTGAAGGAGACCCAGACTCAGGCAGTTGGGCTCTAGCCATCTGAAGGCCCTTTTCCCTCTCAGCATTGCTCAGTGGTTCTTGACCTTGGAGAGCCACTTCCCCACCCACTGAGGGGAAGAACCAGTGACCTCCCACGGGGGAGGAGCAGAGTGCGAGGTGGGCAGAGGGAGGCACTGAAGGGAGAGGCAGCATCTACAGTGGTCATCCCTCCTGCAGCTTTCAGTTCTCATCTTTCTGCTCTGCTTCGCAAGTCCCAAGTGCAGCCTTCGGAACTTTGTTGAGGGTAAGGCACTAGATCCCACATGGCTGATGACTGTGTGGTTTGAGTCCGGGATCTAGACTTGAAAAACACGCCAAAATCCTAGAAGAGGCTGGAGGAGAAGGGGTTTTAGTATGGCCATCCCCGGGGGGGTGGGGGGTGATTTCTCACTTTCCTTCTTTCTGTCTCTCTCCAGGGAGTGCATGTGTCCTATGGCAAAAAAAATAAAAATAAAATAAAATAAAATAAAATAAAATAAAATAAAATAATAAGAAAAAAAAGAAATCCTTAAAAAACCAAAAACTAAAACAAAATAAACCAAACATGCAGACCTCAAACAGCTGAGGAAATTTAAGCCCTGGTGGAGTATTTAATATTAAGGAATTATGGTTGAAGTTTTGGAGCAGAGATGGTGAATGTGGTTATATATATGTTATATATACAGATATATACACACACGTATGAATATGTAGATATATGCAGTATATATGTGAATATGCATATATATGTTAAGAACTTTGTTTTTAAAAACTTTTTTTGTTTCTTCCATGAAAGAGAGAGAGAGACCACATCCTCGGCAGGTCTTGAGGCAGTGATCCAGCCCCAGCTTGGACGGCCCTGGATCATGGGCTCAGGTGTAACCCATGTACTCAGGGAGGTCTTCAGGCTTGAACTGCAAACCTTCCATGTGGCACTGGCTTGCAGAGCACCTTCACCATCTGGCCCTAGCTTTAAAAAATTTTTTTTTAAAATTTCCCCTAGGGTACATATATGTTTGTTGGAGAAAGAATGAAAGAGAGAAAGAGAGAGTAAGATATCACCCCCCCCCCCCCCCCCCCAGGGGGAATGACCACACTGCAATCCCGTCTCCTCCATTCTCCTCTCGGGATTTGGGGCAGAAATGCACATGTGCCTGATATATTTTTTAAATTGCTGGGTCTGGGACTCAAACCATGAAGTTGGGCGTGTGGGATCCAGCTGCCTTAACCACTATGCTGCCTAGCTGGCCCATCCCTATCATTTAGAGATATAGGCTGAACTATTTGGAAAGAAATCATACAATGTAAGGGATTTGCTTCAAAGTAACCAGGGGTGGGTAGAGGAGGAGGGCAGGGCGTGGAGGACACAGAAGTCGGTAGTGGTTGAGGCTGAGCGATGTTTACACGAGGGATTCCTTAGACCGTTCTCTGTACTTTGGCAGACATTTCCATTTTTCCACCATAAAAAATAAAAAATAATAACGCACTGCATCGTTCAGCACCCCATTTCCAGGCACCTCGGGTAGATCCACACACCCCACCTGGAAACTGCTCTGGAAGCCTCATTCACGTAAAGGAGTGTCACCTTGAGCCAAAAACAACACATCTAATTGGCATGGGCCTCTACCCTAGCCCCACTGCCAAATGTGGCAGAAACAGGAGTTCCTCGGCAAGAGAAGGGGAAGTGTCCTGTTTGGCCCGGCCTCTTTTTATCTGAGCCACATCAGAAGCTGAAATTTAGCCACTGGGTATTTATAAGGAATCACCTGTCTGTTTTCCCTGGAAAGTAGAGGGTTTCAGAATATAGTTGTTGGTAGGATGGTGAGTGTGACATTTTTCTCTTTACCAGAACTATGTTTTAAAGCTGTATGTGTTTACAACTCGACAAGGAGTGTGTCGGCTCGCTTAGTAGCCATGTTAGAAAGGTGTCCGCAGGGCCTTTCTCTAGCCTGAAGAAACTTGGTCCCCACCCTTAGCTCCTTGAGGGGCAAGTTATTTTCATTAGAAAACAGTCACTCTTTCCTGGTGGGGACTCAAGGTCAGGGCAGAGGGCACAGGTGGGGCGGGGGTTGAGCAGGGCTGGCCGGTGAGGCAGGTTTGTCCTCACCCACAACAGGAGGCCTGGTGTTGAGACAACAGAGCCGCCTCCAGGCTCTGCGGGCGCCCGGGGAGGAGAAGGAGCCGGGAGGGGCCGAGGTGCTGCTGCAGGGCTGCTGCCTGTGGATTCACACTCAAGCCACCTCTGACCTCCTTGGAAACAGGCGCTGCAGAGCCGCAGCCCCTCGGCCAGCTCCAGACCCTGCCTAGGACCAGGACCACGCTGGATGAAGTTGGGGTAAGGAGGGTCTTTAAGCTGCGCTTTTACATACGGCTCACAGCTGTTTCTTTTCAATGAACCCATGGCCTTCCTTATGGGAAAGCACGTGTGAAAATTTTTAATTCATTTTGTGGCAAAAGGCGAAAATACAGAACCAAGACTATGCGTTCTCGAGGGAGGGATATTGTCTTCTAGGGGATGAACTGACTGAGAAGTAGTTTTTGAGCCTCTGGTTTATGGTCAGTACTGAGTCAGATGGTGCTAGAGTGAAAAACGGCTCCTTAAACGAGTAGCTGCGAATGATCGGTATTTGGGAGTGTATAGGAGGCGGCTTAGGTATGGGGGTTAGGAGTGGTCAGCGGAGGCTTATTGAAGGAAGAGGATCCTTACACGAAGACTGGAGGAATGACAGGACGATGTGGGGTGTGGGCGTGGAGGGAGAGAGAGGGGTCGCGGTTCCAAACACGGGCAAAGGCCCCGAGGTGGGTGGAACTCGTGGAGAAATGCAGGGGGTTTGGGGAGCAGTGTGAGGACAAAATGGAGGAGGAAACAGAGGCCAGGCCCGCAGCTTTAGAGGCTGAACAGCCGGATCCTGGAACACAGGAAAGGCCCAGCAGGTGGCGTGGCGGTTAGGGCACTGGACTCCCACATGACTGACCACCAGTCAAGTCCCAGCCAGGGAGACTTGCTTTCCTTCTCTTTCTCTTTCTCTTTCTCTCTGGTGAGCTCACATGCCCTATGGTACATTTAAAAAAATAATAATAAAATAAAATTCACTGTAGAAGTGCTGTAGTTCTTCCAGAAGAATAGACTCATGGGGCAAATAACTTGGTTTGGCCACAGGAGGGCTGTCTAGAGGATCTTTGGTGGGATGGTTACTTTCTGCCGACTCCTAGGAGGTGTTTTTGCCCTGTCATCGGTCCTAACTGACGCTAATGGTGGTACAGCGTTGACAGTCTCTCGGGGATAGAAAATATTCAGAAGTCAAGCGCCACACTTCACAGTTTAGAGTGCATTTTATCTGCCTTGCTGGAAGGCCTCTGACCCACCTGGGCTGTACCCTCACTGGAACTACTGAGTCCACGGGGAGGTGGTCGCTTTGAGAACTCGGGGTTCGTTGCTCTTCCCCTACTTCACAGTCAAACTTCAGACATACATCGTGAGAGCTTTGGAGTTTTGTTACATGAGGGAATTTAGCAAATTCATGGAAAATGGAAGTAAAGAGTTTATTTTGGTTTGAAAAAATGGAAATCCATGCGTGGTTTTTTCAGAGAGGTTTTTGCTGTAGGGCGCATGCACTCGCCAGAAAGACAGAAAGACAGAAAGCAAGAAATCACCCCCCCCCCCCCCACCTCGGGGGGGATGGCCACGCCGCAATCCCTTCTCCTCCATTCTCCTCACGGGATCTTGGGCGTGCACGCACATGCACCCGGCTTGAGTTTAAGTCACCAGGTCTGGGATTTGAGCTGTGGTCAGCTACATGGGAGTTCAGCGACATAGCCATTACGTCAACTGCTGGTCCCATGGCTTTTTCGTAATACATATTTTCCATAAAGTCTTTGAAGAACCCTTGTGTTTTAGTCTATATGTCTGCGACTCGCTCTCAGTAATGTAAGTCTTACTCATTACTTCGTTTTTATTGTTTAGAGAGATTTTTGCTATAGGACGTGTGCACTTGCCAGACGAGAGATAGAGAGACAGAAAGTGAGAAGTCATGCCCCCCCCACACACACACACACCACAATCCCTTCTCCGTTCTCCTCCCAAGATCTTGGGCAATGCATGCACATGCACCTGATGTAATTTTTTTTTAAACTTCTATCTACATTTATTTTATGCTGACTTTATTCCCGTGCCATAAGTTTTTGTTTCTTCAGGTTCTTCTGGGATATCTTTTTCTGCTGTGCGACTTTCTCTTGCAGATTAGGAACTATTTGCCCCTCCTCAGTGAGGATCATCTCGATGTGGGCCGCGTGGGGGGAAGCTCACGTGTGGGTTAATCCGCCCCTGAGCTTTGTACGGGCAATGGCACATCTCGGGTGCCTTGTTCACCTGAATGTGCTCAATGACCAGAGAATCTGCATCTAACCCCTTGAGTTCAGCGTTACTCTGCATTTTCAGGCATGCACAACAGAAATTCAGCACTCTTTTTGGGCCACTGACCTTCTGTCCAGCCCCACTGTTTAGCCTGGGCATGTCCACCCACTCCACCATTATAATGACGGAACGGCGCCCACTGCTTCTGTACAGTGAGGTCCTTCACATACGTGGTGGCTTTGGCTGTGCATACCCTTGATGGCCTGGCAGTTTCACAAGTGTGCTTAAAATTAACACAAAGATTTGAACCTCTTGCTTTGCATGACTTTGTGGGGTTCTCTGGGTCAAGTGAATAGCAAACCATTTTCAAAGATCACCTCAGGCCACTTATGAGATGAACACAGCATGAATTTTAAGCCCCCAGGTCCAGGACTCAAACTGGTTGACTCTGTGGGAGTCCAGTGACGTAAGCATTACACCATCCACTGACCCCCCCCCTTAGTCTTATTTATTTATTTATTTTTTGAGAGGTTTTTGCTATAGGGCGCATGTGCTCGCCAGAGCAGAGACAGAGAGACAGAAAGCGAGAAATCATCCCCCGGGGGTATGGCCACTCCCCAATCCCTTCTCCTCCATTCTCCTCTCAGGATCTTGGGCACACATGCACACATGCACACGTGCCTGGCATGAGTTTATGTCACTGGGTTCAGAACTCAACCGTGATCAACTACATGGGAGTCCAGCGACATAGCCATTATGCCAACTGCTGGTCCCATCCCCTTAGTCATTCTTTTTAATCATCAGTGTCAATATATTCTTATGACTGTATGGTGGAACTGTCTTACAGGGAGGAGGAGCCAACTCACTAGGTTTCTCCCTACTTTTTAAAAAATTATTTATTTTATTTTATTTATTATCATTATTATTCTTTCACATGAGTTCACCAGAGAGAGACAGAGAGAGGGAAAGTGAGAAAGCAAGCTGCCAGGTCCGGGACTCAAACCGTGGTTGGCAGTGTGGGAAGTCTAGCACCTCAGCCACCATGCCACCTGCCAGCCTGTCTCCCTACTTTAGATGATTATCTTCTTCCATTCCTGCTGACCACATTGGGTTCTGCTGTCTTATAGTTTAATCATTCCCTTATTGATGGATATTTAGGTTAGGTCCGTTTTTTACAAAAATGATATATGATGTCATGAGAAATATATTTTTTAAACATTGGTAATCAAAGTAGTTTTGTGGTGTTTTGTAGAATTATCTTATTTAGCTTTATTTATTTATTTATTTATTTTAGTTTGACCAGGGAGGGACAGAGTGAGAAAGAGAGGAAGTGAAAAAGCAAGCTACCAGGTCTGGGATTTGAACCACAGTTGGCCATGTGGGAGTCCAGAGACATTCACTACCATGCCACCTGCCAGCCCCATGAGAAATATACTTATGCATCTATGTTTCCATGCATATCCAGGTTATTTGGCAGTCTTAATCTTTGGTCGTGGGTATGAGAAATATAAAAGTTGATGGTTATTGACAAATTTGGAAAAACTATAAGGAATTTACACTTCAACAACTAAGTGTATAAAGCGCCTGCTTCCCACACTTTCTGCTTTTCTTTAATCATATTTTTAATCTTTTGCCAAATGGATAGCGGGTGAAAAGTGCAATCTTGGTTTTGTCTATATTTTCTTTCTCTCTTTTTTTCTTTCTTTCTTTTTTTTTAATTTTATTTTTAAAATTTTATTTATTATTATCATAATCTTTTTCTATTACATTGAATCATATATCTTTACAGTGTATTACATTTCTTTTTCCAGCTCGATTACCATGCATATCAGTCAAGACAAAGACATTACCATCCACATCTCTTTCTTTCTTTTTTGAGAGGTTTTTGCTATAGAGCGTGTGCGCTTGCCAGAGAGACAGAGAGAAAGAAAATGAGAAATCATCCCCCAGAGGGGATGGACACACCACAATCCCTTCTCCTCTCAGGATCTTGGGCACACACGCACACACACCTGCCATGAGTTTAAGCCACTGGGTCCAGGACTTGAACTGTGGTCGACTACATGGGAATCCAGAGACATAGCCATTACTCCAACTGCCAGTCCCGGTTTTGTTTATATTTTCAAAATCAAAAGTGATTCCTGTTTGATTTTTATTTAACAGAAAAGAAACTCATCCTAAGGTTTTCATATTCTTCACCTTAAATGCTTTTCCCTGTCTCTTCTGCAGGCCAAAGCTGGGCCAAGATGGCGTCTGTGTTTCGAAGCGAGGAGATGTGTCTGTCACAACTCTTTCTCCAGGTGGAGGCTGCATACTGCTGTGTGGCCGAGCTGGGGGAGCTCGGATTGGTTCAGTTCAAAGATGTAGGTAGTTCATTTTTCCACGGAAAGAGGAAGCTGGGGGTGGGCGGAGCAACTCTTTCACAACCCTTCTTTGTAAAAGTGAACAGAACGCGTTCTGTAGGGAGAGGAGCTCTGAGCTGGAGTAAATGGAATTCCGTGCTTCTGGTCCTTCTGGCTAGGATTTACGATAAGGTTGGGCAAGTCCTTATCGAACATGTTTTCACTCCCTCCACGCCTGTCTCCTCTTTTGAAGCCCCAGTGCAATCACTCTGTGTTAAACAGCATTGTATTTTATTTCCCGTGCAGCGTGTTAAGACATCGGTATATCCAGTGGGCACGTGGGTTAACACCTTGTCCTGAGGACAAACACCTGTCTTTCCTGGTTAGTCAGACTGAGGACAAAAGATTCTGGAGCCCACAATTGGTTTAGTACCTAGGCCTGAGTTCCAAAGTGACATTTTTTTGTTTGTTTGTTTTGTTTTTTTGAGAGTTTTTTTTTGCTATAGGGCACGTGTGCTCACCAGACAGACAGAGAGAGACAGAGAGAGAGAAAGCGAGAAATCACCCCCCAGGGGGGATGGCCATGCCGCAATCCCTTCTCCTCCGTTCTTCTCTTGGGATCTTAGGCATGCACGCACACATGCCTGGCGTGAGGTTTAAGCCACCGGGTCCGGGACGTGAACCGCGGTCGACTACATGGGAGTCCAGCGACATAGCCATTACGCTAACTGCTGGTCCCCCAAAGTGACATTTTAAGGATAGCCTGTCTTGAGTGTGACAGCAGAGTATCATTTCCCAGGGCTGGTTTAGATCTTCACCCAGCTCTTATTGAGTCCAGTTTAGCAAACCAGTCCCAGCCCCCCTGTACTTCCTCACCAAGGTCAAGGTCAAAGGTAAGCTATAGGGAACAATCATGTCTTGTTCTTCAAATCCCTACTTCCTAACACAGGACCTGATGTGAGGCAGGTCCTCAATGACTTTACTGGGCTGAGCTGAGGGTCACCAACAGAAGGGCTGAACTTTGTCAATGACCGTGACACATGGGCGTGTGTATCTTCCACGGTTTCATCATATCCATGACTCCATGGAGGACTGCAAGCCTCCTTCGGATGACTGATGCAGCTAAAAATCAGGGAACCTTAGATGTGGGAGGACTTTGCTTCCCTTAGAAATGGGAGGGCCGGAGCTGAAGTGTTTGGGAGACTGAGTGTGGGCCAAGGTGTGTTTGGCTTGTAATGTACATGTCTTGTGTATGAAGACGTCTGTTCCTAAGACAATTCCAGCAACGTCTGACAGCGTTAAAAAGGTAATATAAGAACCAAGTGGAGCTTGTTGGCAGCTGGTTCTACTAAAGTGTGCCTCATGTTTCTCCCCCAGTTAAACGTGAACGTGAACAGCTTCCAAAGGAAATTCGTGAATGAAGTCAGAAGGTGTGAGTCACTGGAGAGAATCCTTCGTAAGCCCATTTTTCACTTCCTATCTAAATGTGAATTGGCAAGGAGGTCAATAGTTGGGGGAACTTAATTAACAGATGTGTCTCTATCTGTAACACATTTTGGATGATCCTGGAGGTAGTGAGTGGGAGGTTGGGGTGGGACCCTATCTGTAATACATCTTTGGATTATCTTGGAGGTAGCCGATAGGAGGTTGGGGTGGGATCCAGGTACTGTGACAGACCTGGGAAAATTCAGGCAGCTGAGCTGGCTGAAAGGCACTTGACTGGCCTGACTCGATTTCTTGTTTTTCTTTCTTTCTTTCTTTCTTTCTTTTTTTTTTTTAAAGATTTTTGTGCTGACTAGAGAGAGAAAGAGAGAGACAGTGAGAGGGAAAGTGAGAAATCACCCCCCAGGGAGGATGGCCATACCACAATCCCTTCCCTTCCATTCTTCTCTTGGGATTTTGGGCATGCACACACAAGTGCCCTGTGTGATTTTCAAGCCTATAGGCCTGGGACTCAAACCATATTCAACCATGTGGGAGTCCAGCGTTTTAACCACTATGCTACCTGTTAACCCCTCCTCTTTTTTTTTCTTTTAAGAGTTATTTTAACTTTATTAATATTTTCAAATTTGACCAGAGAGAGAAGGAAAGTGAGAAAGGAAGCCACCAGGTCCAGGACCTGAACCATGGTTGGCCATGTGGGAGTCTAGCCCCTTCAACCACCATGCCACCTGCTGGCCCCTCTCTCTTTTTTTTTAATTGCCAGAGTTGTGTGCTCTGCTACGGACAGAGGAGAAAGCACCCCCACTGGGGTATGGCCATGCTGCAACTCCTCCATTTCTCCCTGCTGTCAAGATTTGGGCCATGTATCCAAGCTGCAGGGGCTAGGATTTGAACCAGGGTCAGTCATGTGGCATCCGGTTCCCTTAACCTATAGGCTATGGGGCTGGCCCCAATTCCATTTCTTAGCAAGGAGAAAACAATCACTTGCACTCTCTGGTGTGGTCTCATCCCTAGGTTTTCTGGAAGATGAGATGAAAAATGAGGTTGTTATTCAATTGCCTGAGAAGTACCCAGCCACACCTCTCCCCCGGGAAATGATTACCCTGGAGGTAAGTTCTACAGGGTGCTGGCCACCCCAGCTGACAGGAAACTGGTCTCCTTGGGACGTCTGAGAGCCACTCATGGATCTTTTACCCGGTTGCTGAAGGTGCCAAGATGGACTTATGTGGCTGTCTGCTTTTCGGTGTTGCTACCCCTGGAAAATCCTGGTGTGCAATTTTTTCCTTTTTTTAAAGAGATATTTTTACTATAGGGCGCATGCGCTTGCCTGAGAGACAGAGAGAAACAGAGTGACAGAAGGTGAGAAACGGTGGATGGCCATGCCACAGTCCCTTCTCCTCCATTCTCTTCTTACGATTTTGGGTATGCACGTACCTGCAGCTGGTGTGAGTTTTAATCCTCTGGGTCTGGGACTTGAACCGCAGTTGAGTATGTGTGAGTCCAGTGACGTAACCATTACGCCATCTGCTGGTCCCTCTTTTCTAATTATCTGTCTGATGGGAAGCAGCGGTACTGGTCCCCTCTAGGTGGAGCCCTTTTCTCAGACCGGCTTCTGAAGGCAACTGGGAGAAGCTAGCAGTTTCCTTAGCCAAGGTCACTATGGCTGGTGGGGCCCTCCTCTCCTTGCATTGTGTGGGGGCGGAAGTACCTCCGATGCTCAAGGCACCTCAGAGAGAAACACACATGCTGTGCCATCAGAGGCCTGGCAGAAGGTAGGGAAAGGAATGGGAGGCAGGCTGTGGTAGAGGGCCTCGAAGAGGGAGCCAAACTAGAACTTAGAGGACCTCAGGGGCCTATAAGAAATTGGGCATTTTGAGGCCAGTGGTTGTATAGTGGTTAAAGCACTGCATTTCCACACAGTCACCTTCAGTTCAAGTACCAAATCCAGTGGCTTGAAACTCATGCTGGGCACATGTGCATGTGTGCCTCAAATCCCAGTAGGAGGATGGAGGAGAAGGGATTGTGGGGCCAAACCCCCCTAGGGGGTGATTTCTTGCTTTCCCTTTCTCTGTCTCTCCGGCGAGCACACTTGTCCTACAGCAAAACAATCTCTCTCAAAAAAATGGAAGAGAAAAGAAACCGGATAATCTACCCTCAGAGGAAGACGGGCTCGCAAAGTAGGTTGGGCAGGTAGAGGACAGCTTCGCTGAACTGTTTTTCTCCAGTTGGGTGTTTTTTCTTTCTTTCAGGATAGCTTAAAATTCTTGAAAGCTTTGAAGCCATTATAAATCTTGATACTCTAATAGAAATATGAGTTTGTCAACTCTCCTAGAAAATGTTTTGGGTCTGTCATATTAAAATCTGGATTTTGGGGAGAAAGTTTTTAACTCATAGGAGTAGGACTTACCTCAGATCACCAAGTTTGTTATTTTTTTCTTTTTTCTTTGTCATAGGATATGTGCACATGCTGGAGAGACAGAGAGAAACAAAGAGAGGGAAAGCGAAAAATCACCCCTGTCCAGAGGGGAGCAGATGACCACACCACAATCCCTTCTTCATTCTCTTGGGATTTTGGGCTTGCATGAACACATGCCTGGTGTGTTTTTCAAGCCTCCAGGTCCAAGATTTGAACTGGCCAATTGCCATGTTGTACCTAGCCGCCTTAATTTCATACCACTTGCTGGCCCTTATTTATTTATTATTTTTTAGTTTTTTTTTTTTTTTCCTTGAGAAGTTTTTGCTATAGGGCATGTGCACATGCCAGAAAGACAGAGACAGAGAGACAGAAAGTGAGAAATCACCCCCCAGGGGGGATGGCCATGCCGCAATCCCTTCTCCTCCATTCTCCTCTCAGGATCCTGGGCACGCACGCACACGCGTCTGGTGTGAATTCAAGCCACCAGATCCAGGACTTGAACTGTGGTCAACTACATGGGAGTACAGCGACATAACCATTATGCCAACTGCTGCTCCCCTTATTTATTATTTTTTAAATTTTTATTTAAAATGTTTTCTTTTTTATTGCCAGAAGGCACGTGTGCTCCTGAGAGAGAAAGAAAGAGAGAGAGGAGAGAGACAGTCACCACCCCCACCTACCCAATGGTTATGCCACAATTCTTTTTCCTCCATTTCTCTATCATTTCAGGATTTGGGGCACACACACATATTCTGCATGTTTTCCAAGCTGCCAGGGCCGGGATTTTGAACTGTGATCAGCTAAGTGATATTCAGCTTGTATGAGTGGGTGCTTAACTACTGCACTATGGGTTAGTCCTATAATTTAATTTAATTTTTAATTTAGGCTAGAGGGTGTGTACACTCACTGGAGAGAGAGAAAGAGAAAGAGAAAGAGAAAGAGAAAGAGAAAGAGAAAGAGAAAGAGAAAGAAAGCACCTACCCATGGGGAGTGGTCATGTTATAATCCATTCTGTTTTGCCCCTTTTGGGATTTAGGGCATAGATGCACACGTGCCTGGCAAGTTTTTCAAGACCTGTGGGATTCAGCTGCATTAATTACCATGCTTTGGACATAATTTTATTTTTCAGACTTCACAGTATTTTGGTTCTGGAATTGTTTCGTTTTTTTTTGCTGCTGTGTAGTGCTCTTTAAAAAGATGCATTTTATCCAGTGTATTATTGATGGACATTTGGATAAATTGTCTTTCATAATTTTAAATTATTTGATAAATCTCAGTGCTGCATTCACAGGTTTATGTCCAGTTTAGAGCTGATCTCTTCTACTGGGTTTTAAATTTCAATAGACACATTTTACATTTTCAAAATTTCGAAATAGTTTTTTTTATATCTACCTGTTGGTTTTTTTTTTTTTTTTAAAGAGATATTTTTGCTATAGGATGCACATGCTCGCCATATAGTCAGAGACAGAGAGATAGAAAGCAAGAAATTACCCCACAGGGGTATGGCCATACCACTGTCTCTTCTCCATTCTCCTCTCAGGATCTTGGGCATGTATGCACATGTGCCTGGCATGAGTTTTAAGCCACCAGGTCTGGGACTCAAACCATGGTCAACTACTTGGGAATCCAGCGACATAATCATTATGCCATCTGCTGGTTCCATCTCCCTGTTGTTTTATTTAGAAATTCTTATTTATCTTTTTAATGGAAGTAATACCTTCATTTATCTCTTTGAACATTCTAAAGAAAAAATAAATTTAAGATTTTTGTCACAGGGCGCATGTGCTCACCAGAAAGAGACAGAGAAAGACAAAGTGAGGGAAAGTGAAAACCCTCCCTGGGGGGATGGCCATGCTGCCATCCCTTCTCCTCCATTCCCCTCTCAGGATTTTGGGCATGCATGCACATGTGGCCAGTGTGATTTTTAAGCAGCTGGGTCCAAAGCTCAAATCATGGTTGGACATGTGGGAGTCGAGTACCTTAACCACCACACCACCTGCCGGCCCCTGAACATTCTAAAATTTAAAAAAATTTTTTTTCAGACTTTTTTATAAAACTAATTTTCCTAATATGATTGCTGATTTTCTGGGTGATTTTTTTCTTCTTTTTCTTTTTTTTTTTTCAATTTTGCTATAGCACGTGTGTGCTCACCAGAGAGAGAGGGAAAGTGATAAATCACCCCCCAGTGGGATGGCCACACCCAAAAATCCCTTCTCCATTCTCCTCTTGGGATTTTGGGCACGTGCACACTCACCCAGCATGATTTTCGAGCCGCTGGTTCTGGGACTCAAACTATACAGTCTGTCATGTGGGATCCAACACCTCAACCTTGAACCCTGCTGGCCTAGATTTTTCTTATTAGATTTTTCCACAATCCTTATTCTTGTGGCATGCTCATTTTGGAAGGGAAATCATTTTTTCAGTGTTCATCTTCTTTTCGTTTGTGCTCACCCTTCTCTGTGTAGACGTTTCTCACATACTTGGGTCTGTCTTTCCAGAGCCTAGCTAGAACTTGTAGTGGTTTGAAAGTGATACTAGTTTCTTTTTTTAAAAAAATATTTTATTCATCATTATAATATATTTCAGGCTGAAGGAATTTTCAACATGGAAATTTACTCTGTCCTCCTTTTTTAGTGCTTTTTTTAAAGAATTATCTTATTGGGGGACCAGCAGGTGGCATGGTAGTTAAGGTATTGGACACTCCCACATGGCCGACTATGATTCGAGTCCTGGACCTGGTGGCTTGCTTTCTCACTTTATCTTCTTCTTCTCTCTCTCTCCCTCTCTCTCTCTCTCTGGTCAAATTAAGATAAATGAATGAATAAATAAAATTTAAAGAAAAAGAGAATTATTTTATTTAACTCTATTTAATTATTTATTTTTAATTTGACCAGAGAGGGACAGAGCAAGAAAGAGTGAGCAAGGGAAAGTGAGAAAGCAAGTGACCCTGCTGGGACTCGAACTGCAGTTGGCCATGTAGGCGTCTAGTGCCCTTAACCACCATGCCACCTGCTGGCCCCTTTAGTCTTTTAAATAGAAGAAAGAAGTGTAATTTGATAAATGCCTTGTCTCTCCACAAAGCTACCTTTCATTCCACAGAGTATTTCTGCATTAAAAAAAAAAATTGCCAAAGGGTGCATGTGCTCACCAGAGTTAGGGAAGGAGATGGGAAAAGCACCCTCCCTCCCATGAGGAATGGTCATGCTATAATCCCTTCTCCTCCATTTCTTCATCCTGTCGGGATCTGGGGCACACTCACATGCAGGCCCGTTGTGTTTCTCAAACTGCTGAAGCTGGGATTTGAACCACATGTTTGGCCATGTGAGATCTGGCTTTCTTAACCATAAGGCCATGGAGACAGCTCCCTGCCACCCAAAGTATTTCTTAATTCTACTTCCCACCCTTGGTAATGAAACTCAAGAGTGTATACATGGTTCTAGCTTATGTTCTACAATCACAGTGAGGTGTGACGGGACTGACATCCCTGAGTTATATAGGATGTACTGAATAATTTGATTGCTAGTTGTGGTTAATATATAGAAGGAATGTCATTGCACTTTTTACCTGGCTTACCTTCTTTTTCCTTCCTACACAGACGGCTCTAGAAAAACTAGAAGGAGAGTTACAGGAAGCCAACCAGAACCAACAGGCTTTGAAGAAAAGCTTCTTAGAACTGATGGAACTCAAATACCTCCTGAAGAAAACCCAGGATTTCTTTGAGGTCATTATGTGGAGATTGTTTGTTTGTTTGTTTAAATTTGCCAGAGGGCATGTATGCTCCCTGTAGAGAGACAGAGAGAGGGAGAGAAAGAAGTGAGAAAGCACCCTCTATGGGGAATGGTCACTACAAATGCAATCTGTTCTTCACATCTCCTCCTTTTGCGTTTTTGAGCACACATGCACACGTGCCTGGTGTAGTTTTTTCAAACAACCAGGTCTGGAACTTGAACCACAAAATCAATTCTATGAAATCTAGCTGCCTAGACCACTTTGCCACTGGCTGGCCTGGGGATTATTTAAAGGGCCTCGGCACCTCAAATTTCTATTTGCAAAACTCACTGGTTTGCAATACGAGTACACTACTCCAGGCCATTGGTGAGGGAAGAGTACGCTGGGTGGGATAGTTGTAGTGCTGGTTAAATTGAAGATAAAAAATATGATGGTGCTGTTAAAAGGTATGTGCTCAGAACAGCCCAGACCAAAGGCAAAGTCAGAACAAAGCAGAGCAGATTGAGGGTTTGGGTTGGAAGAGGACTGGGAAGCCTTTTGATCTGGCAAGGAACACTCTGCTTTGAATTCTGTGAACTGTTTGTGGAAAATTAAAACTTCACTGAAGTCAGACCAAACCTTGAGATGTGGGGTGCTTTAAAATCACTCTAAATATATTTACAGAACGTAAGTGGTGCTTTGCATTTCAGACGGAAACCAACTTAGCTGATGATTTCTTCACTGAAGACACCTCCGGTCTCCTGGAGTTAAGGGCTGTGCCTGCCTACATGAGTGGAAAGCTGGGGTCCGTGCAAATATGTGTCCCTAAAGTGTGGTGGATGGGTCTCTCTTAGCTCAGTGCCTGGTGGTGATCGATCTTCATGCGTGTTTGAATGAATGGTTGGATGAACAAACAGCCACTGGAATGGAAACTGACTCCACACAGGAGAAACCCCAAGTAGGACCTGATTAGTTGGTGGAGTTTGAGGCAGTGTCACCTTCTTGGTAATGGTGATAGGAACATTCCTGGTCCGCAAAATGCACTGTTTTTGTCATTCCCACGTGAGAAAGATATGGGATTAATCATTTAGAGGGGTTTTCTCAACTCCTAAATAATCATTCTCATGATTAAAGAAACTTCAGAATATTAAAGAAAGTAGAAAGTCTAAAGGGACTTGGGCAAGTTAGGGCTGGGATGTGGGGTGGCCTCATGACGTCTGTCATTAGAGCTTTGTCAAGATACTTTCTGCTCAAAGGGGAAAGTGGTCCATGGTTGCCCATGTTCATTTCCTGCAGAGCTTTCTCTCTGTACCCCAGTCTCTGTGCCTCAGTGATGTCTCCTCTTCTGACTACGCAGGTTCACAGCTGGTGTGATAAACAGGGAGAGGATGGCCTCCTTTGAGAGGTTGCTGTGGCGCGTTTGCCGAGGAAACATCTACTTGAAGTTCAGCGAGATGGACACACCCCTGGAGGATCCTGTCACGGTGGGAATCTCAGGCTGTAGGAGCCTCTCTGAAATGCCCTGTGATCCCATCAAACAAGTTTCATTCTCTAAACATTGAGTCTGTAGTTCAATGAAACTAATAACTGTCTCCTTTATCCTTTCCTTTTTCTTTGAAAAAAAATCTTTATAACTTTGAAAGGTCAATTCAAGGACTCTTTCATGTTAACATCTCCTAACTGGGTTTATTCCTCCAAACAACTTAGCTATGCTTGTTTCTGAAAACTTTGCTGTACTAGTGCCTCATGAGGCAGTAGCTGTGCGTTAATTAAAAAAAAAAAAGAAAAGAAAACAAAGAACTGATTTAGGTTTCTTTTCTTTTCTTTTCTTTTCTTTCTAAAGATTTTATTTAACTTTATTTAAATTTGACCAGAGAGGGAGGGAGGGAGAGACAGAAAGTGAGAAGGCAAGCCGCCAGGTCCAGGACTCAAACCATGGTCAGCCATATGGGAGTCCAGCGCCCTTAACTACTATGCCACCTGCTGGCCCCAGATTTAGGTCAGTTTCTTAAGCTTCACTGTGTGCGTGAACACAGACGTCACCTAAAAAATGCAGGTTGATTCAGTGGGTCTGAGGTAGGGCCTGAGGTGCTGCAGTTCTCGCAGCCTCCCAGATGATGCTGTTGACATAGTCGCTATCAAACCACGTACTTCAAACGACAGGGACTCACAGGGGCACGTTCCTGAGGGCTGCACATTTATTGCTGTTAATTCATAGGGTATTGCTTCCTCTGCTTCCAGTTAGTTTTTAAATCTACTTCCTCTTTAATTCCAAGAAGCTGGACTTATTTCTGAGCATCTATAGTCTTTTCCAAATTAGAGACTGAAATAAATTAGTGTTTTATTTTATTTATTTATTTTATAAAACAATTTCTTAGTTAAAATAAATGAAATTTAAAATGAGAAGAAATCTTACTTAAAAACATTAAAGCCTCACCACTCTAGTATATTTATTTTAATTTTTCCTCTTGTACAATTTTCCTCTAGCCCATAGCCCTGGGCAGATAAAAATTTATGTGGTTGTGGTTTACACAGACCTAAATTTTTTCCTTTATTTTAGATAATATGATCCTCTCATATTACTATGTCCTTATAAAGGTTATTTTAAAATTTACATCAAGGGGCTGGCAGGTAGCATGGTGGCTAAAGGCGCTGGATTCCCACATGGCCAGCCATGGTTCGAGTTCTGGACCTGGCAGCATGCTTACCCGCTTTCCCTCTGTCTGTGTCTGTCTTTAAAAAAATTTGACATCAAATTATCACTTTCAAAAATCATGTTTTGACATTTAATAGTCTTGCTGGTGAAGAATATAAGCAAGCATCTGGCAAAACATAACTGTTGATGTCAAAAGTCACCAAATGGGGACCAGCAATTAGCGTAATGGCTATGTCGCTGGACTCCCACGTAGTCGACCGTGGTTCGAGTCCCAGACCTGGTGGCTTAAACTCACGCCAGGCGCGTGTGCGTGCGTTCCCAAGATCCCAAGAGGAGAATGGAGGAGAAGGGATTGCGGCGTGGCCATCCCCCCTTGGGGGTGATTTTCTGCTTTCTGTCACTCTGTCTCTCTCTGTCTGTCTGGCGAGCGCACGCGCCCTAAAGCAAAAACCTCTCCAAAAGAAGAAAAAGAAAAAAAAGTCACCAAATGGATGCCACAAGGTCAGAGCAGATCCCTGGTTGATAGATCAGGACCCAAAAGGACCTGCGAGATCCAGACAAGGATCAGGGTGGTCTCTGTGAGAAGAAACCTTCAGAAATAAAGCAGGCACTCTGAAAGGCATAAAACAGCCCTGCCCTGCTCCTGTGAGCACCTGCTGAAGAAAGCATTCATTTTGGTATTATTGTACTGGGTGCCGATATGTCCATCGAGCTGATCCGACATTGTGTAGTTTTGGACAAGTTGCTTCCAGTTTTTCTCTTGAAGGTAGACCCTGATGAGCCACTGTATGCATGTGGATTTTATTTTCTTTTGACTTGAGTAATACAAGTTGAAAGAAAAGAGGATTGCTGGCTTAAGTTACTTAAATTACTTCATAATACAAATCCAAGGCAAAAAGGATTGCTGGCTTAAGGGGTGTGGGCATTTTCAAATAGCTTTTCAGTGGGGTTAGATCTGATTTCAGGGCTCTGATGGCATGTGGTGAGCCACTGGATTTGTCAAAACGTCTCCAACACTGAGTGTCGTAATTTTATCTTTACCCCCTTAACTAAAGAGATAGAGATCACATGGCTTTCATTCATATTTCTTTGCTTACAGTGAGAGTTAAACATTTCCATATATGCTTTGGAACATATTGTTCCTTCCTTGTGAATTGTCCAACTTGGCCAAGACAGGTGCAATTTATTTATTTTTTTATTTTTTGAGAGGGTTTTTGTTTTTTTTTTTTCTCTACAGGGCACTTGCGCTAACCAGACAGACAGAGAGAAACAGAGAGACAGAAAGTGAGAAATCACCCCCCAGGGGGGATGGTCACCCCGCAATCCCTTCTCCTCCATTCTCCTCTCGGGATCTTGGGCGCGCACGCACACATGCCCGGCGTGAGTTTTAAGCCATCGGGTCCAGGACGTGAACCACGGTCGACTACATGGGAGTCCAGCGACATAGCCATTACGCTAACTGCTGGTCCCAACAGGTGCAATTTAAACAGCATTCCATTTAAAAAAAATTATTTATTTAATTTCATTTGTTATTATTATTTTTTTAATTTGACCAGAGACAGAGAGAGGGAAAGGGAAAGTAAGAAAGCAAGCCCGCAGGTTTAAGACTTGGATTATGATTGGCCATGTGGAAGTGCAGTGCCTGAACCACCACATCACCTGCCAGCCCCTTAAATAGCATTCTTATGGATGCACGATAAATAACTATGCCAGTCAAAAATTAGACCTGGTTTTGGAGCCAGCAGGTGGCGTGGTGATTAAGGCGCTGGATCCTCACATGGCTGACCATAGTTTGAGTCCTGGACTGGCGTCTTGCTTTCTCACTCTTTTTCTGGTGAGTGCTTGTGCACTAGAGCATATTTTAAAAAATACTACTAATAAGTAAAATTAAGTGAATAATTCCTTAAAAATTTAGACCTGGGGACCAGCAGGTGGCATGGTGGCTAAGGTGCTGAACACTCCCACGTGGTCAACTATGGTTTGAGTCCCGGACTTGGTGGCTTACTTTCTCACTTTCCTTCTCTCTCTCTCTCTCTCTCTGTGTATGGTGTCTTTCTCTGGTCAAATTAAAATAAACGAACAAATAAAATGAAATAATTTTTAAAAATTAGACCTGGCTTTACATGTAGTATCTAACACCCATGCAGCCCTGCATATAGATGTGGTGTGTGGGTTAACTCTGGGGAGCCAAGACAGCTATTGGCCTTTGACCCTTTTAATATCCTAGAAAGATCATCTAGATATTTTCTTGTTTATTTTCACAAATCTAAAGTATAGAACTTACAGCTGGATCTAAAGCCAGTCATGGTCCAGTTCAAGCTGCAAATAGCGAGGCCGTCACATCACGGCAAGGCGGCATCGGCCCACTTGCCTCATTGGCCTTGCCCCCAGCTGTGAGCTCTGAACTTACACAAATGGAGAAAACTGATGTTTTCCAGTTTTAAGTTGACAACTTTTCTTAAGCCTAAAAATAGGACTTTACATTCCTCTCTATTACGTTCTAACCAGAAAGATCCCTTCTCCTGCCTTCATAAAATTATTCTGATTTCCCAGAAAGAAGAGCTTAAGAAGAATATATTCATCATATTTTATCAAGGAGAGCAGCTCAGGAAGAAAATTGAGAAGATCTGTGATGGGTAAGAGACAGTTCATGACTCCTCAGTGGTTTGGGTCAGGATTAGCAAAGAGATCTGCAGTGTAAAAGACACGTGACAGGCTTCTTTGAGGCCTTAGAATAACTTTTCTGGTGGTGTGGTAGTTAAGGCTCTTGATTCCCACATGGCCAACCATGGTTCAAGTCCTGGACCTCGCAACTTGAAAATCACACTGAGTGTGTGTGCATGCACACCCCAAACTCAGGAGGATGATGGAGGAAAAAGGATTGTGGTGTGACCATGCCCTCTTGGAGTGGGGGTGATTTCTCACTTTCCTTCTCACTGTCTCTGTCTCTCTCCAACAAGCTCATGTGCCTTATGGCAAAAACCTAAAATAAATAAATACATAAGTAAAAATAACTTTTTAAATTTGATAACATGGTGTTAAAAAGGCAACTGATTTTCATGAGGCCAGCAAGTGGCGTGGTGGTTAAAGGTGCCAGAGTCCCACATGGCTAACCACTGTTCGAGTCTCTGACCTGGTGGCTTGCTTTCTCACTTTCCCTCTGTCTCTTGCTCTGTCTCTCTCTGACCAAACTGGAAAAATGAATAATAAATAAACAAAATAATTCTTTGGAAAAGAAAAGGCAACTGACTTTTAGTGGGGATATGAACATAGAGAACTTAAATAAGGAAAACTGAGAGGCAACCAAGGAGCTAAATGGTGACACAGCAGTATAATGCAATGCTCTGTGAGGCAGTCTTACAAAGAAAGGTTCCTAGTTCAAATCTGGGGACCTCTCAGAATACATTGGTCACATGCTTGGCCATCATCGGGGCTGGCTGGGAGATGGAGGTAGTTCGTGGCATCAAGACCCTATTGGGGATGCTGTCTCTTTCTCTCTCATTTGCTCACTCATGAAGAAATAAATAAGTAAACTTTAAAAATATTTAAGTCATGGGAATGACTTAAATGAGGGTAACTAAAAGTAGACATGTGAACCATTTCAGTTTATTCCTCCTTACATTATTTTTTTAAATGAATTCATTAATTTTAATTGGGCCAGAGAGGGAAGAGGGAGGGGAAAAGAGAGAGAGAAAGTAAGAAAGCAAGCCACCAGGTCTGGGACTTGAACCACTATCAGCCACCATACCACCTACCAGCCCCCTGACATTCTTTATTAGCTGCTAAAGAGTAGGCAAACTGGGGATCAGCAGACGGTGTAATGGTTATGTCACTGGACTTCCATGTAGTCGATCATGGTTTGAGTCCTGGACCCAGTGACTTAAAACTCATAACAGGCACATGTGTATGTGTGCCCAAAAAGAGTCCATTCTAATTTTACAGAATCATCTTATATGTAGCCCTTAGAAGCAGAACTTACTCAGGACAGAAGGACCTTAATACATAAGTAGATTCTGGAGTGAAGAGATAAGTCAAGCCTGCAGTCTGATTTACGGAGCAGCTTATACAGGCTTTCTGTCCTGAATGAAGCTCTTTCATGTAAGAGAACCGCAGTTCAGTTCATGGTGTGAGGGACTCCTTAGGACCAGACACATTTGTCAGTTGGGTTCTTCTAAAAGGGTGACCCTTCACCCAAAGTCAGCAACTGATGGCTTAGCAGGACAGGGGGTGCAGAATGCTCTTCAGCAATAACCCCGTGTGTCCTTTGAAATGTACTCAACACAGGTTTCGAGCCACCATATACCCCTGCCCAGAGGCTGCGGCCGAGCGCAGAGAGATGTTGGCCGGTGTCAACGTGAGGCTGGAGGATTTAATCACGGTGAGTGGGGGGTTCAGGTTCCTGACGGGATGGGGCTGCAGATGGGCTGCCTCCGCCATCTTTGTATTAGTCCTGTGCCCCAGGGCCCTGTGGGAAGGCTGGCTAGAATCTCTGCTCTGTTCTTCTGGCTGTGGCTGTGGAAGATTTCACAATTAGAAAACAGTATTCGATAAGCAAGAGGTGATGATGCTGCACGTCAGCAATGCTTAGAACTGACCACAGCCCTAGTCAGCCTGCAGGCAGCCACCCCAGCCTGATAAAAGGAGCCTTTTATTGCTACCCTCGGCCTAGACCGAATCCATGAAACAACTAACCAGCCGATTAAGCCAAACCACCAGTTTGACTGATTCTGTTCCCACTGAATTGCCTGGTTCTTTGAGTCAACCAATGAATTCCGTAAAAACAGTGAGTCCTAATTCCACCATGTGAACATTCATTCAGCCCAAATTAATTTCCTTTGTAAAATCCATCATCATCCAGAGTAACACTCACCACCTTAGTGATAGAACTCTCTTTAATCACAGCAGCTTTGAAAGTAATCTCTGAACCAGCTGGACCTCCATTGGATTCTGCATTCTTTCATTTTTAAAATTTTCTTTAATTATTTTATTTTATCTTTATCCATTTATTTATTTATTTATTTTTATTTGACCGTAGAGTGAGAGAGAGAGTGAGAGAGACATTGAGAAAGCAAGCCGCCAGGTCTGGGACTCAAACTGAGGTCGGCCATGTGCGAGTCCAGCACGTTTAACTACCACGCCACCTGCCGGCCCCCAGATAGCACTTTTTTTTTTTTTGGAGAAGTTTTTGCTATAGGGCATGTGCGCTCGCCAGACGGAGAGAGAGACAGAAAGCGAGAAATCACCCCCCGAGGGGATGGCCACACCACAATCCCTTCTCCTCCTTTCTCCTCTCAGGATCTTGGGCACGCACGCACACGCGCCCGGTGTGAGTTTTAAGCCACTGGGTCCAGGACGCGAACCACAGTCGACTACATGGGAGTCCAGCGACATAGCCATTACGCTAACTGCTGGTCCCAACGGATAGTGCATTCTTGATTAATGGGCACCCTCTGAGAGAACTTCCTGTGGTGACTGAAATGGAATGTAGTCTGTACTGTCCAAAGTCGTGGCCATGAGCTCCACGGAGGCACTGAGCCTGCGCATCTTGGCTCAAGTTCCAGTGCCTCCAAGGAACTGATGTCTTGTTTTTATTTCATTCTAACTCATGTTAGTAGTTGTATGTGACTACTATATATAGATCAGGACAGTTTTAGTCCTAAATAAGGGTATCCAGAAGTAGATGTGAGTGAATTTCAAAACCCTTAGGCTAGCAGGCACTTTTTTTTTTTAAACTTTATTGACTTTTTTTTTGGAGATGTTTTTGCTATAGGACATGTGCGCTTGCCAGAGAGACAGAGAGACAGAAAGCGAGAAATCACCCCTTATGGGGATGGCCACACCACAGTCTCTTCTCCATTCTCCACTCAGGATCTTGAGCACACACACACACACACACACCCGGCATGAGTTTGTCACCAGGTCTGGGACTCGAACCACAGTCGATTACATGGGAGTCCAGCAACATAGCCATTACACCAATTGCTGGCCCCAGGATGAACTTTTTTTTTTTTAAAGAACTATTTTATTTAACTTTATTTACTTATTTCAGTTTTACCAGAGAAGGACAGAGTGAGAGAGTAAGGTGGGGGAGGAAGTAAGAAAGCAAGTCACCTGGTCTAGGACTCAAACCATGATCGGCCGGATGGGAGTCCAGTGCACTTAACTACCTCTGTTGGCCCCATGAGCTGTTTTTTGAGAATTATTTATTTAATTCTATTAACTAGGACATCGGGAAAATCATGGTGTATTTTCTATGCAAAATGCATCATGACTTTCCCTGAAGGCCCATTATTATTATTATTATTATTATTATTATTATTATTATTATTTTAATTTGCTATTGGGCATGAATGCTCACCAGAGAGAGAGGGGGAACATGATAAGGCAAGCCACCAGGCCTGGGACTTGAACCACAGTCAGCCATGTGGGAGTTCAGCACTCCCACTACCATGCCATCTGCTGGCCCCAGATAAGCTTTGTGTTAAAGTTTCTGAAAGTTTTATCTGTGCAGAGGTGGCTTTGTCTCCTGGCAATCCTGAGCCAGGTACTTTCCTGCTAAGTGACATGTGGTGGTGTCCTCTTAAGACACTTAAGTGGGGGGACCAGCAGTTAGCGTAATGGCTATGTCGCTGGACTCCCACATAGTCGACCACGGTTCGAGTCCTGGACCCGGTGGCTTACACTCACGCCCGGGCGCATGTGCATGTGAGCCCAAGATCCTGAGAGGAGAATGGAGGAGAAGGGATTGCGGTGTGGCCATCCCCTCTGGGGGGTGATTTCTCGCTTTCTATCTCTCTGTCTCTCTCTGTCTGTCTGGCGAGCGCACGCACCCTGTAGCAAAAACCTCTCCCAAAAAAAGACACTTAAGTGGGACCATGGTTACATTAGTCTTACCGCCATGGTACAGCACGTATGGTAGACCAGGTGCCATTTGTAAAGGTTACCGGAAAAGGCTACTACATTTGTTGCATCAACACATAAAACTACTTCTATTACGGGACCTGCAGATGGCATAAATGTTACATCACTGGAATCCCACATAGTTGACCGTGGTTCAAATCCCAGATCTTGCAGCTTAAAACTCACACTGGGCACATGTACATGTGTGCCCAAGATTCCGAGAGGAGAAAAGAGGAGAAGAGATTGCAACGTGGCCACCCCCACCCTGAGGTGGGTGATTTCTGTCTCTCTGTCTCTCTGGTAAGTGCATGTGCCCTATAGCAAAAACGTCTCTTAAAAAAAACTAATTCCATTAAATAAATTCAATGTGAGCCAAGTTATTCATCTGTCTCTTAATTTGTTAATCTGCTTGTCATTTATTAGAGGGGTTTTTATGTAAGGCATTTTGATAGGTATATTCATAACAAATTACCACAGAGTAGGTAGCTTAAAACAACACAGACTTACTCTCTCACCGTTCTGGAAGATAAAAGTCTAAAATCAAGGTGGCCGTGGTGCTGTCAATGCTTCTGAAGGTGCAAAGGGAGGTTCCTTCCTTGGCCCTCCTGACCTCTGGTGGCTGTCGTGACCTTGGCCTTTCTTAGGCTGCAGGTGCAGCTCTCTGCTCATGGCCCACGTCACACACAGGTTCCTTCCCTGTGTGCCTCGATGCCCAGACTTTAATTTTTTATTTATTTTTTGGCCATAGGGCATGCGTGCTCACTGAGGGGAGAGAGAGAGAGACAGAGAGACAGAGACAGAGATATATATAGAGGGAAAGTGAGAAATCACTTCCTGGGGGAGACGGCCATGTTGTAATCTCTTCTCCTCCATTTTGCTCTCCAGATTTTGTGCACATATGCACCTGAACCCGGTATGATTTTCAAGCCACCAGGTCTGGGACTCTAATCGTAGCTGGCCATGTGGGAGTCCAGCACCTTGACCACTATGCAACCTGCTGGCCCCTGTTCAGATATTTTATAAAGATCCCAGTCATATTGGATTAGAGCCCGTCCTAACCCAGTATGCGCTCATCTTCATTTGATGACGTCTGCCAAGACCCTCTGAGGTCATAGTCGTGAGGGAAGCTGGATTAGGGCTTCATCACATCTCTCTTGGGGACACAATTAGACCCATGAATTAGCACCATGTAGAATTTAGAAGAAAGGAAGCTCTGATCTTTGCTTAAGGATAGAGGAGCTGACTGCTCATGCGGGATAGAGGCCAGCTGAGAGCTGCAAGTCAGAGCAGGGAGCCTGGGCAGGGGAAGCCACCGTGACTGAACGACTCCATTTTTGCCTGGTTGTCCAGCACCCCCCATGATCATCCCTGGTTTTCCTGTGTGTTGTTTCTCGCTCAGGTCATTACACAAACAGATTCTCACCGCCAGCACCTGCTGCAGGAAGCGGCTGCCAACTGGCACTCCTGGGTCATCAAAGTGCAGAAGATGAAGGCCATTTACCACATCCTGAACATGTGCAACATCGACGTCACCCAGCAGTGCGTCATCGCGGAGATCTGGTTCCCAGTGGCAGACACTGGGCGCATCAAGAGGGCTTTAGAGCAAGGCGTGGTGAGTGGCAGGTGGAGTCAGAGAGGGGACAAGATGAGGGGACAAGCAGCCTCATCTGCTCCTCTGCAGGGGTCTTGGGGGTTGTCAGTCTCCTAAGTCACATGAACTTTGCAAGTGACTTGGCGGTAAGATTGTCACCTTCATCTTTGTACTTTCAGTTCTTTATAAAACATTTTCCTCAAAAGTCATGAGAGGGCACGTGCACATGCATGAGAGAGAGACGGAGCTGCATCCCTTAAGGGGATCTCCTCACACTGAGACTCTGGCTCAGGAGGATCTTGGGCACCTTATGTGGTCTTTTTTTTTTTTTTTTTTTTTGAGAGATTTTTTTGCTATAGGACGTGTGTATTCACCAGACACCAGACAGACAGAGAGAGACAGAGAGCCAGAAAGTGAGAAGTCACCCTCCAGGGGGGATGGCCATGCCGCAATCCCTTCTCCTCCATTCTCCTCTTGGGATCTTGGGCATGCATGCACATGCACCCAGCGTGAGTTTTAAACCATCAGGTCTGGGACTCGAACTGTGGTCGACTACATGGAGTCCAGCGACATAGTCATCATGCTAACTTCTGGTCCCTGGCACCTTATGTGTTTGAGGTCTCAGGAATCCGAGCCTGAGGACAACCATGTGGCTCCCCGCACCGCAGTTCAGTACACTACTGCCTGAGTCTGAGGCTGGGCATTGTATAAAAAATGTATTCATTTATTTATTCCACCAGAGAAAGACTCAGGCACCCCAACAGGGTCTTCACTCTCTGGTGCACCCCCAGTCTCAGCAGGTCCAGATCCTGTGTGTACAGGTGTACACACGTACCCAGAGTGCTCACGGAGGTCCCAGGCTTGCATCCCAGGCTCTCTCCCACATGAGTACACTTGCTTACTGTGCACCAGCTGGTTCTTCAGTTCTCAGCCCAGTGCTAGGGCATATGAAGTACACCCCGCCCCCCCCACCCCCATTTTTTCATGTTTCACAACTATTCAGTATTTCTTTGATTTTTAATTATTTTTTAGAGAGATTTTTGCTATAGGGTACGTGTACTTGCTGGAAAGACAGAGAGACAGAAAATGAGAAATCATCTTCCATAGGGGATGACCATGCTACAATTCCTTCTCCTCCATTTCTCCTCTTGGGATTTTGGGGATGCATGCATACGTGTCCAGTGTGAGTTTTAAGCTGCCAGATCCAGGACTCGAACCACTGTCGACTGTGTGGGAGTCTAGCAACGTAACCATTACGCCATCTGCTGGTCCCCTTTAATGAATATTTTTGTGTGAGTCACTCACCACGTAGAGCTGTAGATACCCCAGTCCCACTGCAGGCTGTCTATTACCTTACAGAGGTTAAAGTCTAGTTGGGAAGACAAATAGCCATGCACCTATAAGGGTAACTAAAATAAATAGCTTGCTCGGTGTGCCAGCAGCTTCATATCTTATTTAACCCTCACTGTCTTCATCTGTCTCTTAGACATTCACTGTGTGCCAAAAACTGATCTCAGGTCACACTGGCAGACCAAGGCCCTGCCCTGAGAGATTTAAGAAAGAGAAACAGACAGTAAGCGTGGCTGTGACAAATGTGAGTTTAGGCAGTCATGAGTGGGGGCAAAGAATCAAGCCGGGGGTGGCTGGTTCAGATCCCCCATTCATCATGTTGACGAAGGAGAGATCGTCCTACCCTAAAGAGCACAAATGGCTGGACATGTCACACCTGACTCTGGACAGATGAGGTTGACAGCTCTTCTGTAGTCACGTATACTCAGCTCAGGGGAAGAGGACACCACACGCCATGCAGGTCCTCAGGGTTGCACTTGGGACTTGCCCTTGGGAGCAGAGAGGACTGGCAGGGCCTATGGGAGGCCAGGTTTGTAGTGACAAGTGGGGCGAGGCGCCCTTTGCTTCCTGAGGGAGAATGTGACTAGCTTACTTGAATAATGTCCTGGCGTGGCAGGGAGCTGAGGCCGTTAGTTTGAGTACTGGGTGGTGTGCAGCTGGCTGGCTGCTGGTGGAACTAGCTGGGTGGGAACCTTTCCTACAAGGTGGGGTGGCATATCTGGTGAGGCACAAACTCATAGGATCTGTTGCCAGAGAAGGCCCCTCTGAGCATGGGACATCAGAGCAGACTGCTCCAAATGCAGTGGAAGACGGGGGGGGGGGGGGGGGGGGGGGGGGGCTTTCCAGTTGAGGGGTCTGAAGCTCTGACTCACCTCCTTGAAACCCAGGGTCGTTTTTGGCCCTAGTCTCAGACCCTCTAGAGTACCGTAGCAGGGGTAGAGTAGCGATAATTGGCGGGAACTCAGTGTCTACGTCGAAGGAGTGAGAGGAGTGATTTCGAAGGGACACACGTAACGACAAGTGTTGGAGATGGTGGAAATGTGTATGGCCCTCTTTGACACAATGTGTACGTGTTTTGAAAAACCGCACTGTACCCCCACAAATACGTACAACAATTATATGCCAATTAGAAATTATTATTACTTTAAAAAAAGCAATTCACCTTGACTGAGCAGGGCAGGAGTACTTCCTGGAGGAAGTAATGCATGTGTTGAACTGTGGGGAGGAGAGTGGGCCTCCTGAAGGGTGGGGCTGGAGGTTACAGCAAGTCAAAGAACTGGAGGACGCTCAGGGAGAGACTGGGGAGGAGTCCAAGGAACTTTATAGGGATATAGTCTGACTTTATTGCCATGCTAGAATGACATGATCACTTTGCATTTTAGAAATACTTTGCTGTTGAGGCCAGCAGATGACATGGTGGTTAAGGTGCCGGACTCCTACATGGTCGACTGTGGTTCAAGTCCTGGACCCGGTATCCTGAAAACCACTCCAGGTGCATGTGCGTGCATGCCCCAAACCCAGGAGGAGAATGGATGAGAAGGAATTGTGGCATAGCCATCCCCCCTAGGGGATGATTTCTCACTTTCCCTCCTACCACCTCTCTGTCTCTCTGGTGAGTGCACGTGCTTGTGGCAAAAAGAAAAGAAAAGAAGGACTTTGCCACAGTGTGAGGACAGCAGGGCCATCAGGGAAGTGGTGTCCTAATACAGGGTCTTAATCTGAGCACAAGTTATCTAGTAACCATGAAAGGGTTAAACTTCCTACAGGCTACACACATGTATACACACACACACACACACACACACACACATGCGCACGTGCATGGAAAGCTATGTAACAGTAGTAAGGAAGTTCTCCATTGGTGAGAAATTCCTCGCTGTACGACCTTGGCGAAGTTGTTCCACTGTTCAGTGCCTTCATTTGCTCATCTCTGAAGTGGGGTTTGTCCTGATAGGTACTTCAGGGTGTTATCAGGGGGACTGAGCTGAGCACTGAGCACTCCCTCAGCGGGAGTTGGTCCCACTAAGGGGGAGAGAAGGGATTCCAGAGATTTCTTTTTAAACAATTATTTATTTAATTTTATTTATTATTATTTTTAAAATTTACTATAGGGCACATGTGCTCACCAGAGAGAGCGAGGGAAAGTGAGAAGCAAGCTGCCAGGTCCAGGACTTGAACAGTGTTCAGCTGTGTAGGAGTCCAGTGCACCAATGGATTCTAGAAATTTTTTTTAAAAAGAATTTTTTATTTTTTTGAGAGAGGCTTTTTGCTATAGGGGCGCGTGCGCTCGCCAGACAGACAGAGAGAGACAGAGAGGTAGAAAGCAAGAAATCATCCCCCAGGGGGGATGGTCACCTCGCAATCCCTTCTCCATTCTCCTCTTGGGATCTTGGGCACGCATGCACATGCGCCCGGCGTGAGTTTAAGCCACCAGGTCCGGGACTCAAACTGCGGTCGACTACATGGGAGTCCAGTGACACAGCCATTACGCTAACTGCTGGTCCCAAAAAAAGAATTATTAATTTAATTTTATTTAATATTATTTTTAAAATTTTTGCTATAAGGCACATGTGCTCACCAGAGAGAGAAAAGAGAAAGTGAGGAAGCAAGCTGCCAGGTCCAGGACTTGAACAATGTTCAGCTGTGTGGGAGTGCAGTGCCCAACCTCCATGCCACCTGCTGGCCCCCTGGAGAAGTGAAGAAGGAGGTACCTGGCAGAGACTTGGCAGGACTTCCTGGGGAGTAGCAGGAAGCAAAGGTGTGAATGGAGCTTAAGTCAGCGCTGGAAAGCTCTTGACTACAAGACCAAAGAATTTTGATTTCTTTTGGCAACAGAAAGCCTTTGAAGACTTTCAAGCAGGAGAGTAACCTGAACAAAGTAGTGCTTTTTGTTTGTTTTGTTAAGTGATTAAACATTCTGGGTGTAAGATAAACGAAAGGGAAAGAGGCTGGAGATGGATGAAGCTCAGGGCTAGGGTTTCTGTTGTGGGACTAGGAGGAAGAGGGATTTCGAGGTAAGAACTGCCAAGCTTTGGTAGTTGATGAACTGGGAAAAGTGACAGCTCCTGGATTCGGATTTCGGAGTTCGGATTTCAGGAATGTGCGGATTTCAGGAATGTGTGCATGGCAGCTCAGCAGGGTCTGGCAGGTCCTGGAGGACAGGGCTTTGGGGCAAGGGGGGAGGGGATCGAGGCATTAGCAGGCAATTAGAAAGTAATTACAATTGGGGGGAGAGTCAGGACAGTTTGAGAGGTGGGATGGACTAGGACTGAAGGAGCACTTCAGGGAGAAAGTGGAGAGAACGGAAAGAGTGGAGGACCCAGGACAGAGGTGGAGGGGTACACATTTGCAGGAGCAGAAGAGTGGAAAGTGTCCGAGAATCTTGGGGACTCTACTCTCCCCTCGGCTCTCTAAAATGAGCACGTTAAGTACGGGGATAGTGTTAACTTGTTACTGAGGCCATGAGTCTCAGAGAGATCAAGGGATAGTCCTAATGTACGCTGTAAGTGACGACAGGAGCTGGGCCGTGATCCGCGTGTGGACACCTGCCCAGGGCTCTCTCCTTTTTTTTTTTAATTTAAAGAGAGGTTTTTGCTACAAGGCATGTCTCTCACCAGAAAGACAGAGAAACAGAGAGACAGAAAGTGAGAAATCACTCCCCAGGGGAGATGGCCACACCACAATCCCTTCTCCATTCTCCTCTTGGGATCTTGGGCATGTACGCACATATGCCTGGCGAGTTTAAGTTGCTCAGAGTCCAGGATTCGAACCCCTGTTGACTACGTGGGAGTCCAGTGACATAACCATTACGCATCTGCTGGTCCCTAGGACTCTCTCCTTTACATTTTTGTCACATGCTCTTTTTGCAGGAACTGAGTGGGTCTTCCATGGTCCCTATCATGACCACAGTGCAGCCTAAAACAGACCCTCCTACATTCAACAGGACCAATAAATTCACTGCCGGCTTCCAGAACATCGTCGATGCCTATGGCGTAGGCAGCTACCGGGAGATAAACCCAGGTAAAGGATCGGATGTGGTGAACAGCTGGGCAGCTTGAAGGTGAAAATTGGTAAGATGTCCTCGAAAGGGGACCTCAGATAGGGATATATTAACTATGGCATTTGTGAAAGCTTACTTGGTTTCCTCATGCCCTGAGTGGCCTTGTACACACACTGCTTAGGGGCGGATTTGGTCCATCTTCACCTGTTCTTTAAACAGCTGCCTTCTCAGACGACCCAGTTCAGGTCTTGTTTCTGTCACTGACTCAACAAGGGTCATTTCTATGTATCTTCACTGTCTTGTAGTGATTGGGTGGGAGAGAGAGGAGCACACAGAAGTTGAGGTGAGAAGACTAGATTCCCAGGGTCCTAGGCTGTGGGAGCTCGGGGTAGGCTGGTTAATAAAATAAAGAGGAGACCGGATGTTAGCCAGGTCGTGCCTGATGCTGCTCTGTGGCCCGACTCCCCGTCTAATGGATGCAGTGACATCATGATTTCAGGGTCCTGTGAATGACTGCTGCTGGTGGGGTGTGTGTGTGTGTGTGTGTGTGAATGTGTGTGAGAAACAGGCAGAAGATGCTGGTGGGGTGAGTATCGAAGGCACTTAGAAATGGAAAACTGGTTTGAAATCCCATTTGTGATCTTGGGCAAGTCTCTTATCCTCTAAGACTCAGCGTTTATAAAGTGGGAAATAAGAATGTTTTCTGAAGGATGAGCTCGTGAATGTGAGCTAAGCAATGTTGGGGGTGAGGGAAGACAGTCAGAGAAGGAAGCGAGCATGCGGGTCGTGGAGCGACTGACAGGAAAATCTCTGGCGTTGGAGTGGGAGGGGAGGCCCGAAGGCTGTTCGGAGGCCTCAGCCTTGCGGGTCTCCCCTCCGCAGCTCCCTATACCATCATCACTTTCCCCTTCCTGTTCGCTGTGATGTTTGGTGACTGTGGTCATGGAATCGTCATGTTCCTGGCAGCCCTGTGGATGGTTCTTAATGAGAAAAACTTGCTTGCCCAGAAGTCAACCAATGAGGTGAGTGTCCATCAAATGGCTCACTTCATTTTTCTGAGGTAGAGTATTAAATGGTGCACGTGGTTTTCACTGTCGGAATAACAAGTTTTTATGAAAAATAAGAAAAAGATGAAAAGTTAAAAAAAAAAAAAAGCTAAAGTTCAGCATAAAATTCCTGGCCAAGGGTAATTCCTTTAAATGGTTTGGTGCAGTCCCTGTTGGCGTTTATGTTTTCCATCCATGGGTTGACAAGGCATTGATTTTTTTTTTTTCCGTAATTTTTTTTCTGATACTGATTTTTTCTCATTATAAAAGCAATAAATATTCATTATAAAAAATTAGACCAATACAGCAATTTAACCACCTAGAGAAAAAGAAAATCACAGTTGGGGCCAGCAGATGGCGTAATAGTTACGTTGCTGAACTCCCACGTGGGCAGCTGTGGTTCGAGTCTTGGATCTGGCATCTTGAAACTCAGGCTAGGCATGTCTGCCCAAACTCCTGAGAGGAGAATGGAGGAAGAGAAGGGATTATGGTGTGGCCATTCCCCTCTGGGGAATAATTTCTCACTCTTTGTTTCTCTGTCTCTCTCTGGTGAGTGCAAGTGCCCTATAGCAAAAAATCTCTCTCTCTAGAAAATAAGCCATGGAGCCAACAGGTGGCATGGTGGTTAAAGGCACTAGACTCCCACATGGCCAAATGCAGTTCAAGTCCCGGACCTGGTGGCTTGCTTTCTCACTTTTTCTCTCTCTGTCCCTCTCTGATCAAATTAAAATAAATAAATAAAAGTTAAATAAAATAATTCTTTTAAAAAAGGTTAATGTTTTTTGGATATCTTTTTTGCTTTTTTGTGCTTATATGCAAATATACAATTTTCAAAAATAGTCGTCAAATAGTGGATATAATTTGTCTGCTTTTTTTTTCTTAAAATATTGTAACTCTTGTTCACGGCCCACCCCTTTTCCTACAAGTCTGTGACGGGTTCTTGTGAAGCACTGGGAGTGTTTTGTCCTCCCTCTTCCACTAGAAGTTTCTGCACTTTCCACAGGTTCCTGTCAGAATGGTGTGCAGTTTTGAGACAACTCAAGAGTCTGCACTGGTTCAAAGTTAATCCATTAATTAAAGCTAATCACTTTATGTTCATGACAATACATTTTACAAAGTGGAAACATGCCTTTTCTATGTTCTGAATTTTAAAACTATCTGCAGTCTTTCAGTATGGGTCGAGTTAGCACTAGTTCGGTGATGTCACGGTGAGTTAATCATAAGCTAGGTTAGTGGGTCATATCAACCTGGGACCAAGATAGCTCTCCATGACAAGCTGAACAGATGGGATTTTCTGTGGTAAACACTGAAAGTCTCAAAGCTGTACGTCAGCAGTTCTTGAAATGTTTGATACACACCAGTCAGTGTTATGGGAAAACACTTTATTCTCCTTAGCGGATGTTTGGGTTTTCAGAAAAGTCATGGTGCATTTTGGCATAGAAAAAACAGAAAAATACGTCATGAATTTTCTGACAAACCAATAGGTAGACAGAGACTCAACTTCGTAACGACAAGACCCAACGTGAGTGTGGAGTTGACTTGCCGTAAGTGTAGCAGCCCGACGAGGCCTGCTCAGTGCTTGTCAAAAGTCCACTTTCTGGTCCCTTCCTCGGCAGGGGAGTCTGCAGCTTGTACTTCAGTTTGTTTTCTACCAAGGCTGAATGAAAGAATATAGTCTTACTTGTTTTTATTTCCACGGTAAATACTGGTCTAGAACTTCTCTGATTCACCTTTGAAGCTCAGGGAAATCATGATGTGTTTGCTCTTCTTTTTTGGGTTACCGATGTCTGCCTTGGTCTCTTAAGTGCTCAGGATGGTGATGCCGGAGCCATCCTATGACACACCTCTCTGGGGCAGGTTCAGAGCCCGCTCACACCTGTTCTCTCTGTCTCCCTGAGGCTAGATTTGGAACACCTTCTTCCATGGACGCTACCTGATCCTACTTATGGGTATCTTCTCCATCTACACGGGCTTGATCTACAATGACTGCTTCTCCAAGTCTCTCAACATCTTTGGCTCTTCGTGGAGTGTCCAACCCATGTTCAGAAATGGCACATGGAAGTAAGTTCATCAAGACGGGCCACCTGCTGGTTATCAATATGGCCTTAGTGACTGTTGTCATGGTGAGGGGAGTTTATGCTGGCTCTGCTCAGACGTACAACTCCCAACTCAACAGTTAACTCAGTTTTTGTCTATGGAGAGAGGAGGGCAGCAGGTGGAGGTGAGAGCACTGGGGAGGAGGTGTGGGGGCTGCAGACAAAAGACCTGGAAACCCCAATCCTTCACAACCTACACCACCTGTATGCATTTCACAATCTTTAAATTTTTTCACTTTAAAGAATTATTTAATTTAATTTTATTCATTATTATTATTTTTTTAATTTGACCAGAGAGGGACAGGGTGAGAAAGCAAGCTGCCAGGTCTAAGATTCGAACCGCGGTTGGCCATGTGAGAATCTGGTGCCTTAACCACTGCACCACCTGCTGGCCCCTCATTTTACAATCTTTTTTATTGCACTTACTCAAACAAACAGTCATCAGAATGGAAATACAACACTGTGGGGAGAGGACTTTATGGGGAGGGGAAAGATTTTAGAGTTTGAGAGGTAGATCAGAATTGGGGGAGAACAGAGGGTCCTCCAGGATAGGGAACAGTGAGGGAAGCAACCAATTTTAAAGAAAATTTGCTATAGAGTGCCTGTGCTCACTGGAGAGAGAGAGAGAGAGAGAGAGAGAAGCGAGAAAGCACCCCCCAGGGAGGATGGCCACACCACAATCCTTTCTTTTCCATTCTCCTCAAAATTTTGGATACACACACACACACACACACACACACACACGCCTGGTGTGTTTCTCAAGCCACTGGGTCTGGGGCCTGAACTGCGTAGTCAGCTACGTGGGATCCAGCCACCCCAATCACCACACCACCTACTGGCCCCAGAATTTTTTTTAAGATTTATTTTATGCATGATAGAGTGTGGGTGAGTGTGTGAGAAAGAAAGAGAGAGTGAGACGCCATTGGCAGGACCTTGTTATGCTGCAATCCCCTTTCCCCAACCCTCCGGCTTGTCAGGGTCTTGGTGCTGTGAGTACACGCCCACTGTTTCGGGCCAGCCAGGCTGCAGATCTGAATCCCTGGTTGGCCATGTGGCTTTCAGCACTGCCATTCAATACGCTACTCACGGCACCGGGAGGCTGAGCCACAAACAGAAAATTCGATGACCTCAAATCATTGGGGGATCTTAGATTGTGTGCACCACATGCCTGAGGTAACCACGGTAGTGTCAGAGCTGATTTGCAAAACCCACAAATCACAGATGCGTTTCCCAACGTGGGTCAGCTTAAGACTTCTCTGCCTCATTTGGGAACTTTCAGATGAACATACAGGAAGGGAGGACTGAAAGACAGTGAAGGCCAGTCATGGTGGTGCAGGCGGTTGGGCACCCGTCCCACGTCGGGGGCCCGGGTTGGATTTGGGTCCACCTGACCCATGCTGGGAGTGTCCACCCGTGCCTGTGATCCTGGCTGGCTGGGAGGCTGCGGAGAGGATTGTAGTGAGAGAGACCCTCTTCTCATTAAATAAATAAACTTAACAAAAAAAGAAGAAGAACATGAAGGCAAATCTCAATCCCTCTTTCTTTCTTCTCTTTCCCAAGCCTGGTAGAATTCTAAAATTTCTCTTTGAAGAACTTCAGGACTTTTTTTTGCTCACCAAAATTCATAGTAGCTATCATAAAGAGAGGGAGAGAATGAATGATCTTATCCAAGGATTTTTCAGTTAGAAGAGATTTAATCCAGGCCTTCTTTTGCCTGGGAGCTTTCCTGGGGGATTTTTAGGGCCGGATGCAGACCCCAGGCACAGTTAGATAGGCCTGGGGGTGGTAGTAATTCTTAGCGTGGAGCGTTCCTTTCTGTTTCTCTGCTAGGCCTCAGTGGTAGAGAATGGGATGTTAAACAAATAGAGAAAAATAAAGAATAAGACATTTTCCAGAATTACACACAGATGGCTATATTAGTGGTTCTTTTATTTTCTTTGCAATTAGTATCCTGAAGAGACGCCTAAAAGAATACAACTTCCATAAATTGAAACACACATTTCTTAGTTCTGCTCTTCAGATTTAAACTCACAAGCATGTATGGCTTCGAAATGTGTTACCTCCCTATAATTTCCTCAAACTCCCGACACAAAATTTTATTTCCCCGGAGTGTGATTGTGAGAGGTCCAAAGTGACCAGCGAGTCGCTCTGCAGATAGAGGAAAAGTGTGGCACTCTTACACACACGCAAGGACCTGTTCACAAATCAGGACCTCTCCGTGACGCCGCTGGAGCCCAGGCTCTGAGGGTGGGAAGCAGAACCTCATTTCAGTGACCCAGAAAAAAATGACGGCTTTCCGTTAGAGCCAAAGTATGCGGCCAGCCAGTTTTGTTCACTAGCCACAGCCTGGGTCTGGGGCCCAATCTCCCTAAGAACTGACAGTGTCCCTCAGCCCAAGACACTGGAGCTGCCCAGGTTGGGCGTATTGGGTCAGCAAGGGCAATTATCCATTGGGAGCCGGGGCATCTCAGTAAGAAGGTGTTAGAAAGGTCTGAGAGGACTTGGCCTGTGTTTGGAGGTGTTTGGTCTTTGTCCACAAGCACCATGCCACCTGCTAGCCCCATCCTTTTTGTATTTTAGAAAATGCCCTTCTTTTTGCCTCTGTTTGACTGAGTCTGGAATATCTCGTTTGTCTTGCTTGGTCATCATCACAGAGATGGCCTGTGTGACATCGATGTCCTGTGGTTGTTGGTGCTGAGCAGGGACTTTACTTAGTGGGAGGTGCTAGGCCGGTCCCCCTGTCAAGGCTGGCTCTCTGTCAGCACACAAACAGGTCTCTGCTGATGAAACCTGGTAACTGCACGGAGGTGTACCATCAGGAGGGGGTCTGTGTCTGGCATAGTCAGGGCCAGATCTTTCCAAGGCATGTCAAGACCTGGTCAGCATGTCAGGCTTCCTGATGTCCCCAGTTGCAACCTAAGACACCCCCCTGCCCCCCGCACCTCGTTGCAGAAGCAAAAACTTAGTTTTCTTTTTTCTTTTTTTTTTTTTTTTGAGGGAGATTTTTGCTATAGGGTGTGTGTGCTTGCCAGAGAGACAGAGAAACAGAAAGCAAGAAGTCATCCCACAGCGGGGATGGCCATGCCACAATCCTTTCTCTTCCATTCTCCTCTTGGGATTTTGGGCATGTACACATACACACCTGGTGTGAGTTTTAAGCTGCCTGGTCTGGGATTCGAACCACTATCAACTACTTGGGAATCCAGTGATGTAACTATTATACCATCTACTGGTTCTAGAGAAGAGCGTGTTTCTAGGCTGCCCACCAAGGTTGTCAGTCCTCTGTTCTTCATCATTTCAGTATGAATATGATGTCACTGGGACCAGCAAGTGGCATGGTGGTTAAGGCGCTGGACACTCCTACATGTTCATCCATGGTTCGAGTCCTGGACCTGGCGGCTTGCTTTCTCACCATCCCCCCACCCATGTCTTCCTTTGATAAAATGAAAACAAATGAATATGTGTCACTTAACAACAGGGCTACATTCTGAGAAATGGGCATTGGGCCATTTCATCACTGTGCAAACATTATAGAGTGTACTTACCCAAACAGCCCACTACACACCCAGGCCATACGGTGTGGCCTACATGCTCTTGGTGGGACCACTGTGGTATATGCAGCTTGTCATCGATCGAAATGACATTACGTGACACATGACAGTACTCATGGCTTGGACCCTTCCATGGATACATGCCCTTAAAAAGAAAAAGAAAACGACCTTTAATGTTCTGATCCCACTAAGGCTTGCAGTGACAGAGAGTCAGACATGCCTGGCCCAGGTCGCACCATACTCGGGAGTCTGGGAACCACATAGGAGACCCAGGTTTTGTTTCTGGGCCAACTTGAACACAGCACGTGTCATTGTGTGTCCTGGTAGTCCTAGCTGATTTGGAGGCTGGGGCAGGAGGGTCACAACATGGCCTGTCTTGACCCTCTGAAAAGTACCCCTCCCTGCCCTCTCTTTCATTAAAGGAAAAAGAAAAGCAGATTTTCTTCTCATTGATATTCATGCTTCTGTGAGAAAACAAGACACAGATTTCAGGACCAGCAGTTAGTGCAATGGCTATGTCGCTGGATTTCCATGTAGTTGACCACAGTACGAGTCCCGGACCCGGCGGCTTAAACTCACACCAGGCGCGTGTGCGTGCGTGCCCAAGATCCCGAGAGGATAATGGAGGAGAAGGGATTGTGGTGTGGCCATCCCCCCGAGGGGTGATTTCTCGCTTTCTGTCTCTCTGTCTCTGTCTTTCTGGCAAGCGCATGCGCCCTATAGCAAAAAACCTCTCCAAAAAAAAAGATTTTTAAGATGTTTGGTAGGCTACAGTTATTTTATTTTTAAAAGAAATATTTAATTTTTATTTATTATTATTATTTTAATTTGCTATAGGGCATGTGTGCTCACCAGAGAGAGAGAGAGAGGGAAAATGAGAAGGCAAGCCTCCAGGTCCAGGACTTGAACTACAGTTGGCCGTGAGGGAGTCCAGTGCCTTAGCCACCATGCCACCTGCTGGTTGCTGGACTACAGTTTTTTAGAACTAAAATTCATAGAGATTGAACTTTATGCATAAAATGCCGGTTCATCCTTCAGGGTGAGCCCAGGTGTTCCCTGGGAAGTCTCCGCAGGCTTGTCCCCGGGTTAGAGTCTCTTTCTTCCCTACATGCCCCCTCTTCCCTGCCTCCCACCTCTTTCCTGAAAGACCCTTGTTTTTCTTTATTATACCTCGTAAGGCTGAGAGCTCCTTGCAAACTCAGACTGTGAGCTCTGTGGGGGCCCGATGGTCATTTTGGAAGTTGTGGCATGTGGTACAATGCATGGCATGGCAGACTTCGGATACCCACTCACAGAGTGACCGAATGAACCAAATTAATTTGCACCAGAAATGGCCTTCGATGGTCCAGCCTGTTCGTGACTGATGGCTCTGTCGTATTCTGCCTCGATTGATCATTTTTCTCCCCCTTTCTTCCTCTGAAGTACTCAGGTAATGCAGACAAATACGTTGTTACAACTGGACCCAGCCATGCCAGGAGTGTATTCTGGAAATCCATACCCATTTGGAATTGATCCGGTAATATTCTTGGGTTAAATATTATATAAAAAGTCTTGTTGGGGTGATCTCTGAATTGAGGAGAAGATGCTAGAACTTGTCAGATCAACAAGCTTCTGTTGAGATAGGATAAATTATACTGAGGGGTTTTTTTTTTTTGCACACAGAGCTATATTTTTATTTATTTATTATTTTTTTTAGAGATTTTTGCTGTAGGGTGTATGCACTCTCCAGAGAGACAGAGAGAAAGAAAGCAAGAAATCACCCGTCGGGGGGATGGCCATGCCACAGTCCCTTCTCCTCCATTCTCCTTTCTGGACTTTGGGCACACATGCACACACGTCTAGCATGGTTTTAAGCTGCCAGGTCCAGGAATCAAACCACGGTCGAATATGTGGGAGTCCAGCAATGTAATTATTGACCATCTGCTGGTTCCCAGAGCTGGAGTTAAAATAAATGTCTTACCAAAACCATTTACCTGGCCCCTGGGTTATTTTCCATTCAGTTCCAAATATCTAAGTCTACCTTTGGTAGTTAATGATTGCTTCTTTAAAAGGTCCTTGGTTGCCTGGAAAGTGTGCATATTTCCCAAGACCTTTAGCATCCTAATCAGGTTCTCTACTTTGACATTTTCCTGCGTTGTGTAACATTTTTATTTTTCCTAGAAAAGTATGGAATTGCTTTTATGTTTGCTTTATGTTAGTGCGTAGAATTGATACAAGATTTTAAAAAGGTATGTTGTGCTTTTTATGTGTTTGTTGCATCTATCTCAGTCAACTCCATTCAAGCTAAGGAGAACCAAGTGCTTCCTCACACAGCCTTAGATATATAAAAGGGTCTTGAGCGGATACACGTGCCTGTTCACGAAAGCCGAGCACACACGATGGCCCGCTGTATGCTGCCACCAGGTGGCGGCCTTGTGCCCTACACGAGCATGAGAGGCCTGGAACTAGGCTGGGCCGGTGATCTTCGTGGGAGACCTGAGTCTTCACTTGGTTTTAATTGCTGACCGTTAAGAATAAATGGTATTGGTCCTAAAATTGGTTTCTGGTCTCTCCCATCTTATGGGTCCTCTCGTTTTCAGTTCTTCTGGGTCTTTCTACTGTCTTCCTGCCTCCCTGCCCTTATAAAACCGGAAAGCACTGCCCGGGGTTTGTTTATCCTTACCTCCCAGGAGCCCTTGCCTTCTCAGTTACATCAAAAGGACATGTTGGTTGGAACTGCAACGTGCTAACAGCAAATGTGAGCTGTTACCTTTGTAGAATAAAAGTCTTTATCCTTGGTCAATTTCACTATTAGCAGTCGGTTGAGGAGTGCAGCAGAGGAGGATTTTAGGCCTGGGTGGTCTTCCCTTCCTTGGACTGTCCCGGCTCGCACTGTCCTCTCTTCCCTCACAGCCCGCTTCTGATTTATCAGTAAACCCCGTCTGCTCATTTCCGTGCCTCCCACAGAGTTGGCGTGTGGCATCTCACGCTCCAGGACTGGGGAGCCCAGAGTGTGTCCAGCACGCAGTTTCCTCATCTGCATGCAAGTTAGACAAGGAAAAAAATGTTGGAGTAAAAGATAAAGTGAATGTGGAAAATAATGAACTTTTCTGAAGTAATATATAAAGTTTTGCAATTTTCTGGTTTGTTTTTTTTTGTTTTGTTTTTTGTTTTGTTTTGTTTTTTTTGTTTTATTTTAGTTTTTTTCCATTGGGTGTGTGCGCTTCCTGGAGAGAGACAGAGAGAGAGGGGGAAAGTGAAAAGTCATACCCCCACCCCCCAGGATGGTCACACTACAATCTCTTTTCCTCCATTCTCCTTTCAGGATTTTGGGCATGCATGCACACGGGCCCAGTGTGATTTTCAAGCCATCAGGTCCAGGACTTGAACTATGAAGTCAGTGATATGAGAGTTCAGCACTTTAACCATCATGCTACTTGCTGGCCCTGAAAATGTCCAAATTTTTAATCGCGCAGACAATACATATATATAACATCCCACTCCTTGCTTAACAACCTACCTGTCGTGCTGGGGCGTGGGGATCCTCTTTCTCAGACCGCTTGAGTTTCAGCAGTCTCCTGTCTCAGTCTTTGTTTTGCTCCTGCAGTCAGTTAGTATTCAGGACAGGAAGCATTTGCAATCAGGCAAAACTACGTATTTGTTTATAAATTTGTCCTTTATGATGTGCCCAGAGTGTAGGAGGTCAGCATATAAGAAGAACGTGATTTTGCCTGGAGTGTCTTGTACTTTTCTGGTGCTTTTTGTTTGGAGAGAATTACATAATTCTAGTGTGGTGTCAGGTGATATCTATTAAAAAGTACATACACTGGACTAGCAGGTGGCATGGTGGTTAAGGGCACTGGACTCCCATATGGCTGACCACAGTTCGAGTCCTAGACTTGGCTGCTTGCTTTCTCACTTTCTGTCTCTCTCACTCTCTCTCACTCTGTCTGTCTCTGGTCAAATTAAAATAAATAAATTAAATTAAATTAAATAATTATTTTAAAAAATTGCATACACTGTGGCACCATAACACAGCCTAGAACATCCACCTTGAAGCTCTTCGCTTACCAACCAACTTGCTTATCGACGTAGTCATAGGAACATAACTTGGTGGTGACATGAGGAGCACCTGTATTTAAATAAAGCAGAAGTTGTCATTTCTACCTCTCTCATAACTACAATCCCATTTCTTAAAAGGATAACCACTCTATTATTCTTTAATTAATTTTTATAAGAAGTTTTAAAAAATTATTTATATTGGGACTGGCAGACAGTGTCATAGTTAAAGACACTGGATTCCCACATGGTCAACCACGGTTCAAGTCCCGGACCTGGTGACTTGCTCTCTCTTCTCCTTCTCACTTTCTCTGGTCAAAATTGAAAAATAGTGGGAACCAGCAGTTAGCGTAATGGCTATGTCGCTGGACTCCCACGTAGTCGACCGCGGTTCGCGTCTCGGACCCGGTGGCTTAAAACTCACGCCGGGCGCGTGTGCATGCGTGCCCAAGATCCCGAGAGGAGAATGGAGGAGAAGGAATTGCGGCGTGACCATCCCCCCTGGGGAGTGATTTCTCGCTTTCTGTCTCTATGTCTCTCTCTGTCTGTCTGGCAAGCGCACGCGCCCTATTATAGCAAAAGACCTCTCCAAAAAAAAAAAAAAAAATTGAAAAATAGTGGTAATAAGTAAATAATTCTTTTAAAAATGTATTTATGTTTTCTATAAGCAAGAGAGGCACAGAAAGAGGGAGACAAGCACTGCCATCGAGTCCCCACTCTGATCCTCTGTTGCCTCATCCAGCCTAGCTCACGGGCTCACCCCCAGCGTACATCAGAAGGCCTTGGGATGTGAACCCCGGGCCTCCCCGGGTGGTGTAGCATCAGTGCTGTATTGCTGCCACACCATCGCTGCCCAGATAACCACTTTTACAGGTCACTTCTGTGCCTATACTGGTACTTGTGTCATACATATGAATGAAAGGTTGAATTTTTATACAGTGTGATCTTTTTCTTTAATATGTTATAGGGGATATGCACTCGCTGGAGAGAGATGGAAAAAAAGGAAAGTGAGAAATCACTCCCCAGGGAGGACGGCTACACCATAACCCTTCTCCTCTATTCTCCTGGGATTTGAAGCACGCACTCACATGCACCTGGTGTGTTTCTCCAGCTGCCAGGTCCAGGGCTCAAACCATGCCGTTGACTTTGGGGGATCCAGCTGCCTTAACCACCACGCCAACAGTTGGCCCTGTAATGTAAATTTCTACAGTGTGCTAATTGGCTGCATTTAGCATCTATTTGTGGATGATTCCAAATATTTTATAGTAACTGAACATAACAAAAGAATTAGGCACCTATGTTCCGGAATCAGGCTGTTGTGTTTAAATCTTGGCTTTCCTATTTACTTGCTTTGTGATTTTAATCTTAGAAGTTATTTCTGTGGTTGCTTCTTCACTTGCAAAAGGGCTCTAATAACAGCCCTAGGCCAGAGCTGCTCAGCAGATGAAATAATTTTTATACATAGAGCTCCCAGAAGAGTCTGGTATATAAACATGATTAATGCCCTGTGGATAATAGTTGCTATTAAATTATTCTTTCCTAGGTGCGTAAGTACCATAATCTAATTGAGATGATGATAAATTCCCGTATCTGTAAAATGGGAATAACCATATCTACCTCATAGAGTGTTTGTTAGAGGGGTAGGAGCAGGGACTTGGAATCATGTGCGGGGGTGTGAGTGGAGACCTCAGAGGTGCTGAGATTTCTGTGGGGAAAGGCAAGGTGGGTGACAGGAGTTGTTAGGCATCGTGAGACCCCTGCTAGCCCCTGACCATCCCGTGTGCTTGCTCCATGCGTCTGCTTCATCGGGGGCAGGATAGGTACTGGGACCCACCCTGCATGCCTGGCAGTGCTGTTTAGAACAAGGACTGTGTAGAGGGACCAGTAGATGGCGTAGCGGTTACATCACTAGACTCCATGTAGTCGATTGCAGTTTGAGTCCCGGATCTGGCAGCTTAAAACTCACACCGGGTACATGTGCATGCGTGCCCCAAATCCCAAGAGGAGAATGGTGGAGAAGGGATTGTGGCATGGCCATCCCCCCGGGCAGATGATTTCTCACTTTCTGTCTCTTTGTCTCTCTAGTGAGTGCACATGCCCAATAGCAAAAATCTCTCTCTTAAAAAAAAAAAAAGAACAAAGATTGTAGAAGGCGGAGTCCATGTCTTACCCACAGGGTTCACTAAGACTGGCTACCGGAAGGACCTGGGGAAATTTTTTGAAATGTGAAGTGCTGTAGAAATTGAATGTAGGGACCAGCAGATGACGTAATGATTACATTGCTGGACTCCCACGTAGCTGATCACAGTTTGAATCCCAGACCTGGTAGCTTAAAACTCATGCCAAGTACATGTGCATATGTGCCCAACATCTGGAGAGGAGAATGCGAGAAGAGGGACTGCAGCATGGCCATCCCCCTGGGGGTGATTCCTGGCTTTCTTTCTCCCTGTCTCTCTGGTGACGTGCCCTGCAGCAAAAATCTCTCTCTTAAAAAAAGAAAAGAAATTTAGTCTAAAAAGTGGTATCATTTGAAAGGGATTAGAATCATTCATGGGCCAGTGATCCAGAGGCCATTATTAAGGAAAATGAGGCAAGTTTGAGACCCACTGTTTTGTATTCTCTTCATTTAATACCAGGGCATGGTGGGGGAAGGAGCAAGTGGAATTTTTCTCCCTAATTTTCTTCTAGCAACTTAATCATGGCACTAATGGTTCTGACACTTTTGTCATTAAGGTTGCATTTATAAAAGAGCTTGGTACTTTTCTGAGCCTAAAATGCATGCACTGATCTGGTCTGGAAATGAAAAATGCAGTTCCCAGAATGACTTCCTCAGGGGAGATTGTGCTGAAGCCCCAACTCTGGTAGACTGTCTAAGATTCTGTCTCACGTGTTTCTTGCCACATTTCCCATCCAGATTTGGAACTTGGCTTCAAATAAACTCACATTTTTGAACTCCTACAAGATGAAGATGTCAGTGATCCTGGGAATTGTCCAGATGGTTTTCGGTGTCATTCTCAGCCTTTTCAACCACGTGTAAGTTTCCCACGCTGCTTTCTGCCCTCACTCCATTGGCGCTGTGCCCCTCTGCCCATGGCGCCTTTCTCTGGGGAGTGCTGTCCTGCGTTGTTGTATTGAGCTGATGGCCGGACACAGGGACACCTCTGGGTCCTCCAGAGCACAGTCTCTCAGAAATACCTGAGAGTTCAAAAAGAAACTGGGAAACTCATAGCACGTGGGTGTCCCCCCTCCCCTGCAAGGCCTGCCTGGGTTGGCGTCCTGTCCAGTCTTAACTCCCGCCAGGTGGACAAACGGGGAAATAGTGAGTTGTGGGGGAGATGCCCTCAGGTGAGCATTCCACCTGGTGTGCTTTCCTCCTGCTGGCGCGACCTCTCTCTCACTTCTTTGGCTGGTACTGTCGGCCAGTCTATTCCTTTCCTTCTGTTGGGTCATTGGGAAAGTCATGACACATTTTTGTAGAGAAAAACACTTCATGACTTTCCTGACGACCTAACATCAAGATCCACTGCTGGAGAAGCTCCTTCAGCTTATTTATACTGAAGGTATAAATGTTTGAAAATAGCGTCACACGTGCCTGTTCACCGTGCCTAAGGAGAACATGACTGGTAGGTCTTGCTGAAATCCCACCTACTGTGTCGGTTAGGAACAAGTTGGGGTGCCGTGGGAATTATGTGGGATTTGGAAGCAGAAGTTTAAGCCATGCGATCAGAGACATGTTTCCACCGCGGGTCCCCGGGGCTCTGCCCCTGTCACCCTTACACCAAGACCTGCACTGACGGGCAGCCACCACCTGGTACACAGTTTGTTGCCATGGCAATGGGTGGTGGTGAACTATACATTGATTCTTACCCACCCCGCTGCCACCCACAAGTGACACGTGCCACTTTTGTTCCCAATTCTTGGGCCAGAGAGTCACGTGGTGGCTTCTGATTTGAGAGGCCATAGAAATATAATTCTACTTATAGAACCAGACATACTTGTTTCTTTTTTCTTTTAGAGACAAATGTTTGCTATAGGGCATGTACGCTCGTTGGAGAGACAAAAACCAAGAAATCACCCCCCAGGATGGCCATGCCACAATCCCTTCTCCTTGATTCTCCTCTTGGGATTTTGGGCACGCACGCACACGTACCCGGCGTGAGTTTTAAACTGTCGGGTCCTGGGCTTGAACTGCGGTCAACTCTGTGAAAGTCCAGCAATGCAACCACTATATCATCTGCTGGCCCCAGAACCAGAAACATTTACTAAGCAAACTGACTGTTCCCCTTACCACTGCCTACCTGAAGGTACTGAGCATGGCATGAATGAAAATACCAGAAGGTGCTTCTGGACGAGACCACCACTGGCATCACTGCCTGTCAGGCTGGCCTAAACTGTCCCTAGCAGTCCTGTTTTGTCCTGGGATTCTCTTCTTTCCCTCAGAGCTATTACAATAAACAAAGGACAGGAAGGCCCTTTCTGACATTTCCACTTGGAAGCCTCCATCTTTGCCTTGTGGGCTCTGTGTCTTGTAGCAGGAATTGGCAAACTTTGAAGGGGCCAGAGAGTGAATATTTCAGGCCTTAGAGGCCGTACAGACGCTGTGTGGCAGCTCATCAGTCCTGGTGCTATAGAATGATGGACAATAGGCAAATGAGCGAAGCTGTGTTCCATTAAAACTATATTTATGGACACTGACATTTGAATTTCATATACTTTTCATGTATTATAGAATATTGTTCTTTTTATTCCCCCTCAATCATTTAACAATGTGAAACCTGGGCCAACTCCACGATGCAGAAGTAATGCATCATTTAAGAGAGCCTATGTAGTGACCACGGTTCAAATCCCCTGTCTGGTCAGCCAAACCATGCTGGGCATGCAGGAGTGTCCAGTGCCCAGGCTGGAGGACTGGAGGGAGGGGACCGCAGCATGACCAGACCCTGTGAAGGGTGTTCATTTCTGTTTGTCTCTCTGTCTTGTGTACACCCTATCGTGAATAAAATAGCAAGGGAATAAAAAGTAAAAATCATTCTTAACTTTCAGGCTACATGAAAACAGGTGATGGGCTTGATTTGCCCTACAGGCCATAGTTTGCCAACCAATGTCTTAGAGTGTCCTGGGAGTTGGCTGGATTTCCCTACACTCGTAAATATAGGGCCTCATAATGTTCATGGAAAAAGTGAAATTGATATACAAATTTGGTCCCCCAATTTTTGGAATCCATGCATAGTTTTTTCTTTCTCTTTTGTTTTTAAGTTACAAAGGACACATGCACTTGCCAGAAAGAGAGAAAGCACCCCAATGGGGTGTGTTCACACTACATTCCTTTTTCCTCCACTTCTCTATTCTGTCAGGACTTTGGGCATAAATGCACATGTGCCTGATAGCCTGGCATTTTTTTTTTTTTGAGAGGTTTTTGTTATAGGACATGTGCGCTCGCCAGAGAGACAGAGAGAGACAGAGAGACAGAAAGCGAGAAATCACCCCCCAGGGGGGATGACCACGCCACAATCCCTTCTCCTCCATTCTCCTCTTGGGATCTTGGACACACACGCACATGCGCCCAGCATGAGTTTAAGCCACCGGGTCCGGGACTTGAACCGTGGTCAACTACATGGAGTTCAGCAACATAGCCATTACACTAAATGCTGGTCCCCTCCTGGTTTGTTTTTCAAGCTGCTAGAGCTGGGATTCAAACCATGGTCAGCCATATGATCTCCAACCCCTTATGCACAAAGTTTAACCTCTCTGCTATGGGCCCAGCCCATACTCTCCTTAATGTGCATTTTCCATAAACTTTTTGAAGATCCTCATCAATCCCTTACCTTTAAATGCCTTAAAGTGACCTTGGTCTCTGTGTGAAGCTGCAGCCAATGCTGTGCGGGCATGACCTTGGCTGAGACCCTGCTTTCTCCGAACATTCCGTGCGTGAGCTCTTCCTGGCATTTCCTTTCTCTTCTCTTCTGTCCAAGCATGGCTGCTGTTTGCCATGGTGGCTATTTGGCAGCAGTGTTTACAAATGGAACATTCTGTGCTTTGTGGAGAATCATCGAGTACTAAGGCTCCCTCGGTGTTCCAGCTTGTGTGTGCATGTGTGTGTTTTCTACCCTCAGACACTTCAGAAAACCTCTCAACATCATTCTGCAATTCATCCCGGAGATGATTTTTATTCTGTGTCTGTTTGGATACCTGGTTTTCATGATCATCTTCAAGTGGTGCCAGTTTGATGTCCACGTGTCCCAGCACGCCCCGAGCATCCTCATCCACTTTATCAACATGTTTCTGTTTAACTACAACGACCCTTCTAACGCACCCCTGTACAAACACCAGGTAGGTCCGTTTGTTCTTCTTTCATCCACGTGAATGTGTCAAATCTCTTTTGTGTTCTTGAATATTGCAGAGTAGTGGCCATCAGCCCTTCGTATCCGTGGGGTCCATATCTTTAGATTCAACCAACTCTAGATTGAAAATATTTGTAAGATACACTTTTTTTAAAAGTTGGTTTCATCCGTACTGAACATACACAGACTTTTCCTTCTCATTTTCCCCTAAACACGATAACTGTTGGGTTATTGGAAAAGTCATGATGCACTTTTGCACAGAAAAACATAGAAAAATATGTCATGACTTTTCTGACAGCCCAAAAACGACATAGCATTTGTGTTGTACTAGGTATTATAAATAATCTAGAAATGATTTAAAGTATATGGGAGGATATAGGTAGGTTCTATGTAAATACTGCTCCATTCTAAGTAAGAGACTTGAGCATCTGCAGGGTCTGATATCTCTGGGGGGTCCTGGATCCAATCCCCTGTAGATACCGAGGACTGTATTTGTAAGACGGAGCCATCTTAGCTCCCAGTGAATGGTGTGAAGTTCTTCACATTTCAAAACATGCTTATTAAATGGAAGTCCAGGCCTCGAGGACTGTGGTTTGGCTCCAGAGATTCCTATTGGGGTAATACATAAAATCGATTATTATTGAGAGGCTGAAAATGGCGTTATATATATTGCCTAAGAATAAAGAGGAGGGACCAGCAGTTAGCATAATGGCTATGTCGCTGGACTTCCACGTAGTTGACTGCAGTTCGAGTCCTGGACCCAGTGACTTAAACTTACGCCAGGTGCGTGTGTGTGTGTGCCCAAGATCCCGAGAGGAGAATGGAGCAGAAGGGATTGCAGCGTGGCCATCCCCTGGGGGGTGATTTCTCGCTTTCTGTCTCTCTGTCTCTGGCGAGTGCACGCGCCCTATAGCAAAAACCTCTCCAAAAAAAGAAAGAATAAAGGAAAAATAATCCTTCAAATTAATTGGCTTGAAACAGTAAAATGCTCTCAAGAGCACCTTGAAATTTAAGAATGTTTTATTCAAAAAGTCCACTCTAGTTAAGATTGAAAATTGGTAAAGAATCACAAAGAGGAACTCCTCCATTCATATAGATGGTGAATTTCTGGAAAACTCTGAACCAAACTCACATTGTCCTCTGAGCTTCCACGGCTGATCAGAGATGCATTTTAGCATTTTTTGCCCTTTTACTGTGGAAAGTTAATCCCAACAGTTAGACTTTAGCTGTTTAAATTCTTCAATTTCTTTCACTCTCTTGGTCAACTTAATATATTATTTTTAAAAATAATGTCCCATTGGGACTGGATATAAAAATAACTCAGTGAGTAATTCTTAATAACCCAAATAGTTCTTTTCCCTGGACCTCTCCCAGTGATTAACCTGGTAACGTTGTTAGAGGGTAATTTTTCACTAAGGGAAGAGGCCCTCAGCTAGGCTCTAATTCCTCTGGATCAAATTCTGTGCTACTTTCACAACACCAGGGGACCCTTCGGTGCAGATCCTATCTACCAGGGCTTGTTTGTGATGGGTGTCCTAAAGTCGTGCTTCTCCGTGCTCACGGATCTTCTTGTGCATTTGAGCCCTATATTATTAGGTTGTCACAAAAGTCACGACATTTTTTCTGTGCAAAAATGTCTCACGACTTTTCCGACGACCCTGCAGTTGGTTCTCCTCCTCAGAATCATGAAATAACAGTAAGAGAAAAATGCGTTGTGACATTGTTTTCATAAGGATGATTTTAGGTAATACTCAGAAGAAATACAGCTCTGAGAGCTCTTTTGTGATGTCCCGTCGCACTGGTGGCACCTTTTCGTTCTATGTAAAGGGCAACCTTGAGCCACCCCCAGAACGTTGACCTGAAATGAGTGTGTTTTCACGGTTCTTATACTAGATGCTGAAGTCTAAAGGAAAGTTTATTTGACAAAAACCTCTCAAAAAAAAAAAAAAGTTTATTTGGATCTCCCAAAAAAGCCTTGTCTTTCAGACAGAGGGCTCCGACTCAGCAAATATTTCACGTGCCAGCTGCTTTCATAGAGACTGGAGTCCTCTCAGACTGGAGTCTGCACTGAGCACTGCGCAGCGAAGGGTGTTCCCAACTTTGTGCCACTCACTAACATTATCTGGGTTGGCCGACTTCCCCCCCGCCCTTGCAGGGAGGTTAATTATCTTGACACAGTCTACAGTTTCTGTAACCTCGTTTTTAGGTCATGCAGCTGGAAGACATTATGCAAGGTAATGAAGTCTTTTCCCAACATTGCCCTGGCCATCTGTGAATATCAAAGGATATAACAGATATGTGTATACACACACACACACACACACACAAACACACACACACACAGATAGGCTAGTGTCTCACTAGTGGCTTTGTACATCAACAGGGGAAAATAGCCTCAGATAAGAGTGGACAAATGGCGTCAAGGTGTCTCTGTGTGAGGGGATGAGATAGCAAGCTCACCATGTTCCATGGTCGCCCCTCCCTGTTCTGAGCCTTTAAAAGCAGAGTGAAGGGACCAGCAGTTGTATTGCTGGACTCCCATGTAGTCGACTGCAGTTCGAGTCCTAGACCTGGTGGCTTAAACTCAGGCTGGGCGCATGTGCATGCGTGCCCAAGATCCCGAGAGGAGAATGGAGGAGAAGAGATTGCAGCGTGGCCATCCCCCCGGGGGGTGATTTCTCGCTTTCTGTCTCTGTCTCTCTCTCTTTCTTTCTGGCAAGTGCATGTTCCCAGCAAAAATCTCTCCGAAAAAAAAAAAAAAAAGGCAGAGTGAGAATAGGAGACCTCGAACCACTCAGACAAGAAGCCATTTAAGTCTAAGGTGTGTCCTGGCATGTTTGGGGACCAAGGTGACTAAAGCTATGCTCCAAGCCTCATCTTCTAGACCCCCAAAACACTCAGACAAGGGTTATTGATCCTCATCACTTATTGAACCTCCTACTTTAAGGAAGAAACTTCTTTTTATAAATCTGAACTCATAATCTCTTTCTGTGGAAACCACATTGCAAAACACAGTAGAGGAGAGATTTTTTTCACAGAATGACCAGAAACCACCGCAGAGGCACAAGAAATATGAGTAAACCAAGAAAATAGCTCTCCCCTATGTGAAAAGAACCATCTTTCATCATACACAGACAGTGCAGTGGAACTCCTGGAACTGTCTGAAAGAGAATTCAGAATATTCAGAGTGACAAAACTAAACAAGGAGGAAGAGCTGAGAGAAGAACTCCAGAAGATGCAAGAGAAAAGAGACGAGTTCCAGGAGGTGAGGAAGTCCTTGCATAATCTGAAAGAGGAAATACACACCATAAAAAAGAATCAAATGGAGCTGTTAGAGATGAAGGCTGCAATACGGGGATCAAAACCTCCCTTGAGTATTAAAAGCAGATTAGTCCACGCAGAAGACCGAACCTCAGATGTTGAAGGCAAAACCTCTGACCTAGAGAAAACAACCAAAAAAAACTGAGAAAATAACTCAAAAAATGCGAATACTATACAAGAAATATTAGATTCTAGTAAGTGTCCAAACATCCAGATAATCGGTATCCCAGAAGGTGAAGGGCATTGACAATCCATGAATTTCCTCCATGAAACCCTGGAAGAAATCTTTCTAAATCTAGAGAGGCATTCAAATATCCAGACCCAAGAAATACAAAGGACCCCTAACACAATCAACCCAAGAAGATCTTCTCCAAGGCACATCACAGCCAGATTAGCCAAATCCACAGACTAAGACAAGATACTAAAATTGGCAAGAGAGAAACGCCAGGTTGTTTATAAAGGTTCTCCCATCAGGCTAACATCAGACCTCTCATCAGAAACAATGTGAGCAAGGAAAGAATGGGAAAATATATTCAGAGTGTTAAATGAAAAACAGTCTCAACCAAGAACACTGTACCCGGCAAGATTATCCTTTATATAGGAAGAAACATTCTCAGATAAACAAAACCCAAAATAATTTACCAACCCCAGACTAGCTCTCCAAGAAGTTCTAAAAGGAGTACTTTACCAAGAAAACTAGAGACACACCTACGGAAACAAAAAGCAACCAAGAAAAAGACCAACTTAATGCTCGGGACAAGAAATATCAATAATAACATTGAATGTTAACTTCTAGGATTTAAACAGAAAGATCGGACCACAGTAACACTGCAAATTCAACGAAATAAAGACTAATTACATAAGACCAAACTGGGGAAATAGAAATTCATGACTTTTGAGCAAAACATTACTGTCTTTTTTTTTTGGAGAGGTTTTTGCTATAGGGCGCACACGCTCGCCAGACAGACAGAGACAGAGAGATAGAAAGTGAGAAATCACTCCCCAGGGGGGATGGCCACGCCGCAATCCCTTCTCTCTGGATCTTGGGCATGCACGGACACGCGCCCGGCGTGAATTTTAAGCCACCGGGTCCGGGACGCAAACCGCGGTCGACTACGTGGGAGTCCAGTGACATAGCCATTACGCTAACTGCTGGTCCCTGTCTTTTTCTTTACTATGCTTTGTTTTCCCAATTTAAGGATTTTGCTTTCTTTTGAGCTGTTGATAGGTTTAGCAATTTGTTAAAATGTTTTTTCTTGTTTGTTTGTTTGTTTCTTTAAATGGAAACATAAACTCTCTCTCTTCCTGAACACTCTGGAATTGGAAAATATTTGGGAGTTTTCTTATTTTGTGATAGAATGGTTATTTACCTAAGTTCAATAATACCTCTTGCCTTGAATCAGAAATTTGAAATATTCGTTATTGGACAGGGCTTTGACTAAAATGTCATATTTGAACCTTAAACTAGAAAACTATGGAACTAAGGTTGATCTCAAGTAAGCCAACAGAAGCTCTTGGAAAGATGGCCTGGCACCATGAACAGGTCTGCCTGGCAGAGAGTATTAGAGAGGCTATATGAAAGAATTCGTACCATAAAATAACCTGGACTTTTCCAGTCCTGCATCGTAATCAGCAGAGACTGCAAAAGAGCAGCCACAACCAGAGGATTATCTTGAGAAAGACTTCGAAGGAAGAAAAAGAGGCTGATCTTTGCTAGCAGATGGTATATCACAGACTACTTGGTAGTCAGGGCTAAAATGAAAAGGTTTACGTGTGACTTGTGTGCTGGGTGTTTGCTTTTCAACAGTTTGAGTAGTTGACATGTAAATATTTTCTCAAAAATATTTAAAACCATTCTCTGTTATTATAGAGTCACAAAAAAGTCAGAACAAATATTTCAAACATTATCTTTAAAATTCAGTTTCTTGAAAATTTGAAAGCCATTTATTAACTGTCAGGAACTATGGAGTATGAGCAAAATTTTTTTGATATGTAAAGTAAATGTTTGTGGGAAAATGTAAAAATAAATAAATAAATGATAGGAAACCAAAAAAAGTGGAGTGAGAATAGAAGGCTGCACAGACGAGCCACTCTTATCAGAAGAGGTCTCGCTGTTGAGACAATACATTGTCCCCTGGCCTTTCTGAGGTTTGGTCAGAACAGGGCATGAAACATGAAGGCCTGAGAAAAGTTTTCCAGCTTTTCTTTTCCTTTAGCCCCTAATTTCTGCTTCTTTCAATAGCTCTAGCTGAGCCTGCTGAAGCTTTTGGTTCTTTTTAACAATTACAGTGGTGAGTTAGTCGGGCCCCTGGGGCGAGTTTGAGAAAAGGGATAAGGGTAAGAGGATGTGAACGAGATGATGCAGCGGGATCGCTCCTGCAGTGGGGCTCTTCCTGGGGCTCTGCAGAGATGTGAGACCTTAGATGCCTCCCTCCAAAGTAAATTGAAGGAGACCATAATAGAGTTTGGGACGGAAGTCCCAGGATCTGTTTGATAACTTGTCACACTGAGGCCATGATGGTCACATGGAGATTGTGAGGAAGAGAGAGGGCAAAAGAGGTCCAAGGGTTATCTAGCACTGGAGTTACAGAATGACCGTCTGGACAATGTGTCTCTCCGTGATCCAGAGACTTTTGGTTGCTGTGCAGTGACCAGTGGCGTCATGGGACCTTCCATAGTTTTCATCCGGAGCCGGGGAAAACTTACCCCTGCAGAGCAGAGTTTGAGGAAGGAGGGAGGAGTAGAGTCGCCCTCACAGCGTCCCGGGAGTTCTTTTTTTTTTTTTTTTTTTTGTTATTATCTATTTTTTTATTACATTGAATTGCATACAACTTTACAGTGTATTACATTGCTTTTTCAAAAGGGAATGCCATGCATGTCAGTCAGTACAGATACATTAATCTCCCCGCTTCAACATTCAAAATCTTTCCTATGTTTCCCCCAATCATTATTATTATTTTTCTAATTATTTTTTATGATAAACATGATTTTTTTTTCCAATTATCAGATCATAAAGTTCCCAACAATAGGAAACGTAGACTGCACTCAGGGCTGGACCAAGGGTGGGTCTCGTGCAGCCCCGCAAATGTAGGTGAATCTCCATGGAACACAGTTTCAGGAACGCGGCTCAGGAAAGCAGAGACGGCCATCAGCGGTTGCGGCACGCGGGGCAGATCCCGGCCACGGCCCGCGGGGGCAGAGCTCCGGCCACGGCACGCGGGACAGGGCCCCGGCCACGGCACGTGGGGCAAGACCCGGCCACGGCACGAGGGGGCAGACCCCGGCCACGGCACGCGGGGCAGAGCCCCGGCCACGGCACGTGGAGCAGAGCCCCGGCCACGGCACGCGGGGCAGAACCCGGCCACAGCACGCGGGGGCAGACCCCGGCCACGGCACGCGGGGGCAGAGTCCCGGCCACGGCACACGGGGTAGAGTCCCGGCCACGGCACGCGGCGCAGACCCCGGCCACGGCACGCGGGGGCAGACCCCGGCCACGGCACGCGGGGGCTGACCCCGGCCACGGCACGCGGGGCAGAACCCCGGCCACGGCACGCGGGACAGGACCCCGGCCACGGCACGTGGGGCAGACCCCGGCCACGGCACGCGGGGACAGGACCACGGCCACGGCACGCGGGGGCAGGCCCCGGCCACGGCACCAGGGGCAGAGTCCCGGCCACGGCACGCGGGGCAGGGCCCCGGCCATGACACTCGGGGCAGACCCCGGCCACGGCACACGGGGCAGACCCCGGCCACGGCACGCGGGGACAGGACCACGGCCACGGCACGCGGGGGCAGGCCCCGGCCACGGCACGCGGGGCAGAGTCCCGGCCACGGCACGTGGGGCAGAGTCCACGTCCCGGGAGTTCTTAACACGCGCCGCATGTCTGTACTCAGAGGCTACTGAGGGGGTGATGGGGATGAGGGCCCAGTGTCCGTGAGGGCCCAGTGTCCGCCCCGTGCGGGACCTGGGACATAACTGGACTGGTGTTTGTCTATCTGCAGTAGGCACGTTCCAGATGTGAGGGAGAATTGAATCATTGAAATGCTTTAGGGCCTTCAAAATTGCTACTAAAATAACCCATATTTGTCACTTTGATCACAGAAAGTATGCTTTGTGGTCACGTTAAAATAATAGGATCTCATCATTTTGGTCTTGCAGCAAGAAGTTCAAAGCTTCTTTGTTGTTATGGCTTTGATTTCTGTGCCGTGGATGCTTCTGATTAAGCCGTTCATTCTTAGAGCCAATCATCGGAAATCTCAGGTAAGGGCCATCTGTTTTCATTTACTCAGGGAGGGGAGGAATGTGGGATTCTGGAATCAGAAGTCCAGGCTTCAAAGAGAAGCTGGCTTCGGGTCTGCCCCCACTGCGGGTCCTTCTGTGGTTGGACCCTTTCCCCGACCCATCCTCCTCCCAGGATCCCGCTCTGTTAAGAGTAGGCAGGTTTCAAACGTACGTCCTGCATGCTTTGCTCAGGGTGTGTGTGTGCTAAGTGGTAGCTAAAGATTTATAAGGGTCTGAACATGGTCGGTTTATTAGTCAAATGTATGAGTATTTCAATATAGTTTTTTTTTTTAGCTTATTTATTCTATGAGCAAAAGGGACAGAGAGAGACAGAAAGAAATAGCACCTCCAACAGAGTCTTCAAACTGTGACCCACTCCCAGCCTCAGGCAGCCCCGGGTTATGGCACAAGCATGCCCGCCGACTCAGGCCGGTCTCTGGACTTGAACTGGAACTTTCCCAGGCGGTGTTACCTTACAGAGCATTGCATTTTATTGTTGCACCACCATCTAGTCACTTGCCTTTTTTAAAAAAATAATTATTTTATTTAACTTTATTTATTTAAATTGGACCAGAAAGGAACAGAGCGAGTGAGAGAGAGAGAGAGTAAGAAAGCAAGCTGCCAGGTCCGGGACTCTAACCCGGTCACCATGTGGGAGTCCAGCACCCTTAAAGACCAAGTTACCTGCTGGCCCCCTTCACTTTTTTTTTTCTTTTTTTACAAATAAAGTATGAATTTATTTTGGTACAAAAACTTTTTGAAATTCATGCATAGTTTTCCAATTACATGTGTTTCTATGAGCTTTTTTTTTCTGAAACATTTTTTGAAATTAATTCATTTACATTCATTCCCTAAGCATTGTCACAGCATACAAAGTGTGATTTCCCATCCAGAATGTACACAGTGGCTTAATCATGCATGTTATCATCAATAATTTTCCATTTCTAGTTTTATATATATATATATATATACACACACACACACCCACACATACACACACACACACATACATACCCTATTTCTGACCCTCTGCCCTTTCCCACCCTACTCCCACACTATCTCTGGTGTCTACAGTTGTTTTCCGTTCCTTTTCCCCTCACATTTTATTGATCACACAATTTCCTCTTTTTTCCCTGAAATCACTATTTCTCAGGAGTCATGGAGGAGGAGTCTTCTGAAGGCCTGCCACTTGCCTCTCCACTCAAGTTTGGGGACTGGAGGCTGAATTATCAGTAGAAAATCTTCATTTCTCTTTTTTTCCCTGAAATCACTAGTTCTCAGGAGCCATGGAGGAGTTTTCTTCTCTGGCCCCCTTTACTTTGAAAAAAAAATATTAAAGCTAGTTTTGGGGGCCAGCAGGTAGTGTGGTGGTTAGGGCACTGGACTCCCACATGGCTGACTGCGGATAGAGTCCCAAACCTGACAGCTTTCTTTCTCACTTTCCCTTTCTCTCTCTCTGTCTCTGTCAGGTCAAATTAAAAAATAATAGTAAATAAAATAATTTGTTTTTTAAAATAACTGTTTTTTTTTTTTTTGGAGAGTTTTTTTTTTTTTTTTTTTTTTTTTGCTATAGGGTGCGTGCGCTTGCCAGAGAGAGAGACAGACAGACAGAAAGCGAGAAATCACCCCCCAGGGAGGATGGCCACGCCGCAATCCCTTCTCCTCCATTCTCCTCTCGGGATCTTGGGCACGCACGCACACGCGCCCGGCGTGAGTTTTAAGCCACCAGGTCCGGGACGTGAACCGCAGTCAACTACGTGGGAGTCCAACGACATAGCCATTACTCCAACTGCTGGTCCCAAAATAAGTGGTTTTTATTAGTGCTTTTAGGTTGTGAGATTTTACTACTTTGTGCTACAGATCATGTCAGGGAACTAGAACAGCAAACAAAATTCAAACAAGTCGGTTCTTATTTCTTTGCGATCCCCCCCATTGTCAAATACTAGTTTAAGCCCGTTTCCTCCTGTAAACTGCTCCTCAGGTTTACTCAGCAGGTGAAGAAGAGTTTAATAGCCTAAATCATATAGGATTGAGGGAAATTAACCTTCCAGGGGACAACAGAGCTTAGCTGTGAGACACAGAAACTGCCATGATCGTGTTCTGCTTCCATCCATTGGTGCCAGACATTAAGTGGAGTGTATTGAGATCATACAGGTTGAAAATGGTTGTAGATATATGAAAATGTTACTTTTCTATTTTTCTAAATTCTATTCTACCAAAATATTTGTTGACTATTAAGCTGGAACATAACTTACCTGGGATATGAATGAAGAGGAAGAAAACATGGGCCAGCCTCTGGCATGATGGTTAAGGTGGCTGGATCCAGCATGACTCGAGTCCTGGACCCAGTGGCTTGAAAAACATGTTGGGGGTGTATGTCTGTGTGCCCAAAATCCTGAAAGGAGAAATGGAGGAGAAGGACTGTGGTACGGCCATCTCATGGGGTGTATTTCTCCCTTTCCCCCTCTCCATCTAGCTCAGGAAGTGTGCATACCCTCTAGCAAATAAAGAATAAATAAATAAATAAGATGAAGACAAAACAAAGAATCCTTGTTTATTGCTCAATGAATGGTGAGAGACCACGGTGGATACAAGGCAGCTTTTCCTCATAAGAACTTGGATGCCAGGTTCAAATTCAAAGTGAATTTGAATTTGAATTTTCTTCCAAGTTTTGACAAGGAGTTATTATCAAGCTAGGAGGCTAGAATATGCTCTACTTTTTTAGAATGTTTAAGCATATGGTGGGATAGTTTAAGCAGATGGCGTAATGGCTATGTCGCTGGACTCCCATGTAGCCAACTGCGGTTTGATTCTCGGACCTAGTGGGTTCAAACTCATGCCATGCACGTGTGCATGTGTGCCCAAGATCCCAAGAGGAGAATGAAGGAGAAGGGATTGCGGTGTGGCCATCCCCCCTGGAAGGTGATTTCTCGGTTTCTGTTTCTGGTGAGCACATGCACCCTATAGCAAAAATCTCTCTTTAAAAAAAAGAATGTTAAGCATATGGCATATGGACTTCCATTTTTACCTTTGCTCAGGATCCTGCTGATATTAGAGGCAGAACCACTTAAAAAAGAAAGGTAAAGTTATTTTAATGCCTAATTTATAATACTCCTCCCATGAAGTCATTCTCAGAAATACCCTGGATGTGGGACATTAAGCTTCACAGTGATTTGAAAGAAATGCGCTATTGAAACTCAGGGGTAAACTGGGCTAAGTCGAATGCTGACTATACCTAGATGTTTTATTTCCTGAAATTCTTTTCACGTCATTTAAATTTTTTTAGAATTATTTTTATTTAACTTTATTTATTTAATTTATTTTAATTTGACCAGAGAGGGACAGAGGGAAAGACAGGGAGAGAGATGGGGGTGGAAGAGAGTGAGAAAGCAAGCCTCCAGGTCTGGGACTCAAACCGGAGTTGACATGTGAGAGTCCAGTGCCTTTAATCACTACACCACCTTCCTTTCACAAGTTATTTTTTAAAAGTGGTATTTTCATTTTAAAAAGTATATTTGTGTTGGGAAAGTCATTAATTTTTCTTAGCTAATTTTGCCCATGGACTTCAGCTGTTCAGGTCACAAGGCTGTGCAAAGGTACTTCAGATACCTCGGTCTCCGACGTGTATTTAACAACACAAAGGCTCTGTCATGCACGCATTGCTTTATCTAAAGAGGGTGCATGTTGGACACATCCTCAAGTGCCATGGAATATAGCACGTGCTCTGGAATTAGACTGCCTGAGTTTGAATCCTGGCTCTGCTCATCACTGGCTTTACTAGCTGTGTGGTTATAGACGAATTCCTTAACCTTTCTGTCCTATGGCTTGCTTCTGTGTTAAGTGGGGCAATCACTGTGCCCACCTGAATGAGATCATTCAGAACAGGGTCTGGGGGCTAGCAGGTGGCACGGTGGTTAAGGTGCCCGGCTATCACATGGCCATCAGTGGTTCAAATCCCAGACCTGGCAGCTTGCTTTATCATTTTCCCTCTCTTGCTCTATCTCTCTGGTCAAATTAAAAAATAAAAAAAAAAAAAGAAAAAGAATAAAAAGAGCAGTGTCTGGTACAAAGCTGATATTTAACATGAACCCTTATTTTAACCTTATTTTATGTAGAACTGCTACATTCTAAGGATGAGTTTAATGCTCTCTTCATTTCCTTGTGGCTGACAGCTACAGTCATCCATGGCCCAGATAGATGCCAGAGAGGACATTGAAGGTGACAACTCCAGCCCTTCCACCAGTTCTGGTCAGAAGACTTCTGCAGGTGTCCCTGGGGCTGAGGATGACCATGAGGAAGAGGTACCTGGGTGTCTCCGGGGCTGGGGGTGACCATGAAGAAGAGGTACCTGGGTGTCCCCGGGGCTGGGAGTGACCATGAGGAAGAGGTACCTGGGTGTCCCCGGGGCTGGGGGTGACCATGAGGAAGAGGTACCTGGGACTAAGCGGTGGAGGAAGGTGTCCAGTTTGTGCAGATTCAAGAAACAAGATCCAGTCTGAACAGCCACTAGGATGTGACCACTGTCATGTCAGGATGGCAGACGCAGCAGAGCTGGCCGCTCTGGGGGACCCACTGACAGTGGCCTTGTAGCTCCTCAGCCTCAGGCACCCTAGGGAAGGGGGAATGTCTAAGGGGGTCAGGCCAGCTATTTACTAGTCACCCTGAGAGTTCTCTTGTATTTTATTTATTGTTTATTTAAAAACTTCAAAAACTATGATTATTTATTAGAGAGCAAGCAGGGAGAAGAGTTTTTGGAGGGTGGGGTCTGGTCATGTCAGCAAAGCCACTGTGCTACTAGATTAATCTGTCCCAAGATGAATTTTTACTTCCCCCATCACTTCCCTGTCATGGCTCCTCACTGACTCCGGGTGATTTTGTCAACTCTACCCATAACTTGTCTTTCCAGAAACTTCAAGGCCCAGGCCCTGTCTTCTATTTCTCACCGAAACAGGCTTCCAGTTTCAGCCAGATCATTTTCTCCCTAACCTAATGATATTCCCCAACACTGCCTTTTCCTTACCAGGAGTCATTTTCCTTATCAGGGACAATTTGCTTCTCTTCTCCTTCCGGATCCCTGCCCTCCCTTCATGGCCCAGCATGGGTGTCATCTCCCTTTGCCAACGTGTTCTTCGAACCTTCCTCTTGCCAGGACATGTTACTGCTCACTGACCGTCTCCTACTTCATGCCGTTCACGCTTTCTCCAAATATATCACTCTCAATTTTCCCCTAGACACTGGGAGAGTGGCCACAGCCGAGCCCCTGTCTTACTCACCCGTAATGCCTCGCACAGACAGTACTTAGGAAATAAAGGAACACCTCCTCTCTTTCAGTTCAACTTTGGGGACGTCTTTGTCCACCAGGCCATCCACACCATTGAGTACTGCCTGGGCTGCATCTCCAACACGGCCTCATACCTTCGGCTCTGGGCCCTCAGCCTGGCTCATGCACGTGAGTGAGCAGCCCGTCAGGGTCACAGTCACATCTTTTCTGGGTTATTTGTGATATATTTGCTGGAAGAATGGCTCTTCTTGCTTAGAAAGAGGCGACTTTTTTTTTTAAAAAAAAGAGAGTTTTGGTATAGGGCCCATGTGCTTGCTGGAGAGATAGAAAGAGACAGAGGGAGAGAAAGTGAGAAATCACCCCCCTGGGGGGTTGACCATGCTCCAATCCCTTCTCCTCTTGGGATTTTGGGCATGCACGCACATGTACCCGGCGTGAGTTTTAAGCCGCCATGTCCAGAACTCAAACTACAGTGAACTACATGGGAGTCCAGCCACATAACCATTACACCATCTGCTGGTCCTGAGGTGACTTTAAAAGTTTAATTTACGGCTGTTGTAACAAAGCACTACAAATCTAATGGCTTAAAACAGCACAAAATTAATTGTCTTACATTCTGGAGGCCAGAAGTCCTAGAATCAAAGTGTTATAAGGCTGGTTTCTTCTAGAGGCCATAGAAAGTCCACATGGTGGCACCAGCAGGTGGCATGGTGGTTAAGACATTGGATTCCCACATGGCAGACTGAGTTTTGAGTCCTGGACCTGGTTTGATTTCTCCCTTTCCTCTCTCTCTCTGTCTCTCTCTGGTCAGATTAAAAAATAATAAAATAAGTAATTTTTTAAAAAAGGAAGTCCACATGGCTCACGACTACCTGGCATAGTTCAACCATTGAGTCATTTTGGAAGTTCCTGCTAGGGATGGCTTCCCACCATACTAAAAAACCTTACTAAAGAAGCAGTTTGGTAGAATGGGGGAAAATAAAAATTCTGACTTAAATTCTATTAATAATTCCTGCTTCATCACTTTTGGCTGAGTAGTAACTTGGGCAAGGTGTTTAGTCTTTGTGTGCCTGGGTTTCAGTGATAGTTCTAGCCCTTGGCCTGCTGTGGGATCAGTGTAGGCTAGACCGTACCCTCTCTGAAATCCCAGGGCTGGGTATACCCAGATGAGGGTGAGGCTGTTCTCGTTGGTGAAGGACTCCGTCACATTCGCAGGCAGAGAGCTAGAACTCCAGAGATGGAGAGCAAATACAGTAATTTCCTTGTTCTCCATGTGTCTCTGCTGTCATCATATCCTGATGGCCATGTGCAGGTGACAGCCCTTAAAAAAAAAGAATTATTTATTAATGTTATTCTTTTATTTGACTAGAGAGAGACACAGAGAAAGGAAGAAAGCAAGCTGCCAGGTCCGAGACTCGAGCCACAGTTGGCCGTGTGGGAGTCCAGCACCTTAACCATTGTGCCATCTGCCAGGCCTGGTGAGAGGCCTTTACCTCACTGGGCCAGGTTATTGTACCTTTTAGTTGGAGGTTTTAAAGTCTCAACCTGGGGGCCGGCAGGTGGTGTGGTGGTTAAGGATGCTAGACTCCCACATGGCCAGCCACAGTTCGAGTCCCGGACCTGGCAGCCTGCTTTCTCATTCTCCTTCTTTCATTCTGTCCTTCTTTGGTCAAATGAAAATAAACTAAATAAATAAAACTAAATAAAATAATTATTTTTTTTAAAAAAGTCTCAACTTGATGCTATAATGACAGTTACTCCATGGGCGGTGCACTTGCCAGCATGTGAGACATCATAACCAGAGAAGCATCATACGTGCTCATGCCCAGGCATGCCCACGCCCCGTGTCATGTTGTTGGGGCAGGAGAACCCTCCCTGGGCAGTTAGTTAAGGGTAAGAATCAGTTGCGGGAACCAGCAGTTAGCGTAATGGCTATGTCGCTGGACTCCCACGTAGTCGACTGCGGTTCAAGTCCCAGACCCGGTGGCTTAAAACTCATGCCGGTCGCGTGTGCGTGCGTGCCCAAGATCCTGGGAAGAGAAAGGAGGAGAAGGGATTGCAGTGTGACCATCCCCCCTGGGGGGTGATTTCTCGCTTTCTGTCTCTCTGTCTCTCTCTGTCTGTCTGGCGAGCGCACTCTCCCTATAGCGAAAGCCTCTCAAAAAAAAAAAAAAAAAAAGGAAGAATCAGTTGCGAGTTCAGGTTTTTCTTTGTACCCTTCCACGACTTTCCACCCCTTAGATTTCACGCCTTGGGGGCATTTAGAACCTTCCCTGTCATCCTTGTAGAGACTCCCTGAAGCCGATAAGCAAGAAATGTACACACAAGGAACCAGCAGTTAGCATAATGGCTATGTTGCTGGACTCCCACGTAGTCGACCGCGGTTCAATTCCCGGACCCGGTGGCTTAAAACTCACGCTGGGCGCATGTGCGTGCGTGCCCAAGATCCCAAGAGGAGAATGGAGGAGAAGGGATTGCGGCGTGACCATCTCTCCTTGGGGGTGATTTCTCGCTTTCTGTCTCTATGCCTCTCTCTGTCTGGCGAGCGCATGTACCCTATAGCGAAAACCTCTCCAAAAAAAAAGAAAGAAAGAAATGTACACATAGGACCTTCAGATGCAGGAGCAGGAGGGCAGCAACTGGGAATGTTGGGTAGAGAGGTGAGTGAGGGGCAGCAGCAGGGAGGTGAGTGAGGGGCGGCAGCAGGGGGGTGAGTGAGGGGCGGTAGTAGGGTGGAAAGAAGCCAGACGAGGCTGTGTGGTATTTGTCCTTTGACTTCTCTGGTCGAGTTTTGGTCTTACCTATAAGGCGCGTATGAGGAAACCTGATTTACAGGGTTAGTGAAGGAGTGTGTGTAAGGCACTTGCTGTTCTGTTGGGTTTGGCTCTGAATCTGGAAGCCAGCTAAACCCCAGACAGTCTGTAAGTGCTATACAAATGCTTTGTGCTTGTGCATACATTTTTCTGGGGAAAAGGTTCATGGCTTTCTTCACATTTTTTTTTTTCAGTTTTGCTATATGGCATACACACCAGAGAGAGGCAGAGAGAGAGAGAGAGAGAGAAATGAGAAATCACCCCCAGGGGGAATAACCATCCCTTCTCCAGTGTTCCCTTAGGATTTTGGGCGTGCATGCACATGCACCTGGCGTGTTTTTCATGCCACCAGGTTCAGGGCTCCAAGCACATAGTTGGCCATGTGGGATCTAGTGCCTTAACCTTCTCGCTGCCTGCTGGCCCAGATTTTTTTTTTTAACTGCCAGAGATCACGTATGCTCACCAGAGAAAGACAGAGAGAGATAAAGCACCTCCCAATAGCCATATCACAATCCTGTTGGAATTTGGGGCACACATGCACTCACGCTCGGCACATTTTTCAAGCCTCTGGGACTAGGATTTGAAACATGGTTGGCCATATGAGACCAGTTCCCCCAAGGCTATGGGGTCAGATCTTTCTTCAGATTTTACAGAGATCTGTGACCACCAAGGAGTGAAAGAAGCCTCTTTCTGGGGCAAGGTTGACTTCTCCGTGTTCTCAGTACCAAGTACACGTCTTACACGTCATGGTGATGAATAAATATTTGCTAAATGGTTTTTGAAATATGATTAGAAGTATAATCTTTATTTAAACATGGTTCAAATTGTGAAATATAGCATATTTACCCAAAAATGCGGAAAATGTATACTCAGCCAAATGAACTTTTATAAACACACACCCACATGCCACGCCTTAGTCAAGAAACAGAAGGATCCAGTCCCTTTTGTGGCCCCCAACCCGAGCCTTCTGCTTCTCCTCTTAAAGTTAACCATGCTCCTGGCTTTTATAAGAACATTTGTCATGCTGTTCAACTTGCTTTTAAACATATTTTTATCCTTAAGCCATTTAGTGTAGTTTTGCATATTTTTGAATGTAAAGGAATGGAATCATGTTTTAGCTCACGTCACCACAACAAAATGCCATAGATTGGGCAATTTAGCAATAGACATTTATTTTCTCACTGTTCTGGAGGCTAGAAGTCCAAGACGAGGGGCCAGCATGCTCAGGACTTGGTGACAGCTCTCTTCGACTCGCAGAAGGCTGTGTTCTTACTGTGTCCTCACATGGGGGAGAGCTCATTGATGTTTCTCCTTTTGCGTTTTCCTTTTGATACAAATGATGTTACTCAGATTTATTTGTTTAAAATTTTTTTCAAGTTTGTTTACTTTTTTCTTGAAAGAGAGAAGGAAGGCATCCCCAGCAGGATCTTTACACCAAAGCCCGCCCCCAGTCTTAGCTGGCTGGCATTGTGTGCACACGCGGATGCTGCCAATGTGGTGAGGGAGGTCCCGGAACGCAACCTCGGGACCTTCCCCATGTGGTTCTAGTTGTGTTACCACTGTGCCACTGCCTGGCCCTTGGATGTATTCATTTTGCTGTGAGTAGCTATGGTTTATACACTTTTATTAGTGAATAATATGTCATCATATTTCTGTCCCATTTCCCCCATTGCAAGCAAAGCTCCTCTGGACCATCTTGGGCACACATGTGCCTCCCTTCCCCATGTAGAGAGAGACTCCTGACTCACAGGTTGGACAGAGTTGGGACTGCAGTAAAGAAATGACCTGTATTTACAAGATCAGCCCGAGGCTGAGCTACCCTCTTGTGTTGCAGAACTGTCTGAAGTGCTCTGGACCATGGTGATGAACATAGGCCTTTCCCTGCGAGGCTGGACAGGACTCATTGGGGTGTTCATCATTTTTGCTGTGTTTGCTGTTCTGACAGTAGCCATCCTTCTTATCATGGAGGGCCTCTCTGCTTTCCTACACGCCCTGAGACTGCACTGGTAAGGTGGTTGTCCCATGGAAGCTTGGGATGGCAGAGGGAGGGTGGACTACCAGCCGCCTGGGTTCAGTTCCTCATCTGTTGTGTGATGTTGGCAATTTGCATACCTTTTTGGAACCTGAGTTCAGTCACCTGTTGGTATAATATTGAATGATATAGTGTAGGTATACATGTACACACAATGGCTGCCCTATGATAGGTGTTAGAGCTCACTCCTCTTTTAAATGCTAGCTGCCCATTTGTTGTTACGATGGCTTTAAAATAAGCTCTGTGTGTTGGTAAGGGGACAGATCGAGGCTCCTATCTGGCATGCTGAGCAAATCTGGGATGTTTGGCCCCTGCGGCTGAGTGCAGGAGTTACATCAACAGCACCAGCGACTAAATTCTCAGAGGTAGAAGCTGAAGGTGGGGACTGCAAAGAGGGAGGCTCTTCCAGGAAGCCCTTGACATTCACAGATAAATGCAGAGTCAGCGGGACCAGCAGTTAGCGTAATGGCTATGTCGCTGGACTCCCACATAGTCGACCCCGGTTCGAGTCCCGGACCCGGCGGCTTAAACTCACGCCGGGCGCGTGTGCGTGCGTGCCCAAGATCCCGACAGGAGAATGGAGGAGAAGGGATTGCGGCGTGGCCATCCCCTCTGGGGGGGTGATTTCTCGCTTTCTATCTCTCTGTCTCTCTCTGTCTGTCTGGCGAGCGCACGCGCCCTATAGCAAAAACCTCTCCAAAAAAAGAAAAAAAAAAAAATGCAGAGTCAGCTCAATGAGTACAAAATCATTTGTTTAGGCTCTGGGTCTCTTCCAAGTCACATTTCAGCTGAGAATTTTGGGTGGACTATGTATGCCTTGAACCAAAGGATTGTCTTCTGCTTTTATTGTTTGTTTGTTTTTGCCCGAGAGAAAAGGAAAGTGAGAAACTAGCCACCATCCCCAACGGGAATGGTCATGCTGCAGTCCTTTCTCCTCCGCCTCACCCTCCTTTTGGGATTTTGGGAATGCTCACATATGTGCATGATGTATTTTTTTTTTTTTTTTTGAGAGGTTTTTGCTATAGGGCACGTGTGCTCACCAGAAAGACAGAGAGAGACAGAGAGACAGAAAGCGAGAAATCACCCCCCAGGGGGGATGGCCATGCCACAGTCCCTTCTCCATTCTCCTCTTGGGATCTTGGGCACACATGCACATGTGCCCAGCGTGAGTTTAAGCCACCAGGTCTGGGACTCAAACCGTGGTCAGCTACATGGAATTTCACCGACATAGCCATTACACCAATTGCTGGTCCCACATGGTGTATTTTTAAAGCTGCTGGATTTGGGACTTGACCCTTGTGGTTCACCATGTGAGATCTGGCTGCCTAAACCACCAAACCATGGGGCCAGCCCAGCTGGGTTCACTGTATCTACTTCTCCCCTGTGGCACTGAGCCTAAACAAGTCGTCTGCTGAGTGAAGAAAATCCCAGTAGCCCATACCTCAGTGACCGCACCATTCACCTCTATGTCACAAAGGGCTGAACTCAGACACATGATAAAGCACTAATGATGACGTGTGTGCTCAGTCATATAATTTATAAAAATATAGGTCAGGGTTCTGCTTGTTCTGCAAGAGTGTAGACCCTACACCGTGGAGTCAGGATGGAGATGGAAGACCCTGAGCGACCTCATGCAGAGCTCGCCTCTCCTGCTGGCTCCAGTGCCAGTTAACGGTGCAGTGAGGCGTCTGCTGTGACGGAAGCTGGGAAGCGTGTGATGCTGTAGTCCAAGAGACCTAGCAGAGGCCCAGAGAGTGCAGTGGGGTGGGACAGGGGAAGGTGGGCAGAGGGAGGGAGAGAAGGGTTTCAAGAATCCCGGGTTCTCATGGCACCATCAGCCTAGGGTGCCTTCCCTGGTGGCCTTTCCGACCCTGTGCTGGCTGAGAGGTCCTTTTCTCTCCTACCTTATGTGCCTCTAGCTCAGGTGCTTAATCCTCCTTTTCTTACCTAGGGTGGAGTTCCAGAACAAGTTCTATGCTGGAGCTGGTTACAAGTTTTCTCCGTTCTCCTTTAAAAGCATCCTGGAAGGGACAGCCGAGGAGTAGGCTGCCCGTGCCTGTCTCTGCCCGAAAAGAAGTCCAGTCTGATTTGTGATGTCAGCCCTTGCATGGCATCCGCCGGAATGATTGTTCTTGGCGAACCTGAAGCATGAAGCTATGTAGTATTTGGTTATGAGCTGCGGGGTTTGGTATGACCTAACCGCATCGTAGAGGAACTACTTTGACCAGTTATTTTAACTGTCAAATAAACGGTTGAGAAATGAGGGGAAAGTGCTAGCCAAACTGATGTCTTCTTGCTATTCTAAGTATTATATTGAAGAAAATAAACGTTTAGACCAATCACTTTTTCTTTTCTTATTTTTTTAATTGCCAGAGGGTGGGCACGCTCACCAGAGAGAGAGAGAGAGAGAGAGAGAGAGAGAGAGAGAGAGAGAGAGAAGTACCCACAAATGGCATGATCACACTGCCATCTTTTTCCCTCCGTTTCTCCATCCTGTCAGGATGTGCGCACACAGGCACACTCCTGGTGTGTTTTTCAAGCTGCTGGGGTCGGGATTCAAGCTCTAGTCTGCCATGGGGATCCAATTTCTTAACCACTGCACTACAAGGCTGCCCTTTAAGGTGTCTGTAATTCAAAATCAGTCCACAACGAGTAGTGCTGGCATTACGGACTACAGCTGAACAGCAGAGTCCCGCCAGCTAATCCCAGGGGAGGATCGTGTTTATTTTCCTTGCTCATTTCCTCCTCCCTCAAGCACTTTGCCCCTTGTCTCCGGTTTAGCATTACAAGCTTAGGAACTTTCTCATGAGTTTTCGCTCCAGATGAGGAAGGACAGATAATGTTCTCTAATGGGAGGGACAGCCACCCGGTGTGGCTCTCGGCATCACTAAATCCCGTGAAATGAAGCGTGACATGACATCATCCGTGGCTGTTTACTGTCTGCACACTGTGCTGGGGACCTGGAGGAACAGGTGCATCGGCCTGGGCAAGTTCTGGAAAACGGGGTGCCAAGAGGGACTGCCTGAACCCTGGGTCTTTACTGAGTCTGTGGGCCCTGAAGTCATTTCTTAGGGTACCTGGACTGGATGGCTCCCCAGAGCCACATCTGACTCACTCCATTGACCTTTTTATCTGGATGGCCTTTTCCAGGTGAATTAGAATCTCCATGGTAACCATCCGGGTGGAATGAGGATGTTTAATGTTTTTGCAGTGCTTGACAATTTATGAAGTGCTTCCACCCACTGTCTTATTGAGTTCTGAACTTTCAGTGTTGGTACATAAAGTTCCCAAAGAGCTGATGAAATTCAAACCACCTTTTGAATGGAACTCTAATTTATAGCACCCACCTGCCCTCTGGGTAGTTGGACTGATTGGTGCTCATGGTAGGGGCATGGCTTGTACTAAAAGGAAGCTTTCGTGTCACCTTCCATGTCAATGTCATGACTTGTCCAGCATAGTTATTTTTTAATAAAGGATTATTTAATTTAGCCTAATTTATTATTATTGAATTTGACCAGAGGGAGACAGAGAGTAAGAGCAAGAGAGAGAGAGAAAGTGAGAAAGCAAGGCACCAGGTCCAGGACTTGAACTGCAGTTGGCACCAGGTCCAGGACTTGAACCACACCACCTGCCAGCCCCATGTCCAGCACAGTTTAAGGCACATATGAGATCCTCAACAAAGATTTATTTGATGATTAAAATAAGTTGAGCAGAAGACTGACAGTTGGAGTCCGAAGATGCGTATGTTTGAGTTACAACTTCGTGCTTTGTCACATGTGCCCTAGGATGAGAAATAGAGTTGACCCCTCATGGCCAAATGGGGATGATGGCCTCACCTTTCTGGGTTGTAGAAAGGAGGTTGCAGAGCACTGGGCCAGGAGGAGGTACCGTATCAATGATGACGGGACACAGAACGGACTGAAGCCTATGGAAATAGTGGTTTGAAGAAGCGGTCCCCAGGAAGCCAGTGGCCACGCTGTGCCAGCCACACTCCCAGGGGAAGGGTTCTGGTCTGTCTCCAGGACCTTCCCGAGTGTGCTGAGCACATGGCCGACTGCAGTTTGAGTCCCAGATCTGGTGGCTTGCTTTCTTACTTCCTCTTTCTTTCTCTCTCTCTTACTCTGTCCCTCTCTGGTAAATTTAAAATAAAAATAAGTAAAGTTAAATTAAAAATTTTAAAAAAAGAGAAAAAGAAGAAACTGTCCCTCTACCCATGCCATCCTGATCTCTGCATGGTCTTTAGGATCTTGGCTCACTGCTGTCCACTCAACAACTATCAGAAATATACGCTCGGGAACCAGCAGTTAGCATAATGGCTATGTCGCTGGACTCTCATGTAGTCGACCGCGGTTCGCGTCCCAGACCCGGTGGCTTAAAACTCACGCTGGGCGCATGTGCGTGCGTGCCCAAGATCCCGAGAGGAGAATGGAGGAGAAGGGATTGCGGCGTGACCATCCCCCTTGGGGGGTGATTTCTTGTTTTCTGTCTCTCTGTCTCTCTCTGTCTGTCTGGCGAGCGCACACGCCCTATAGCAAAAACCTCTCAAAAAAAAAAAAGAAGAAATATACGCTCTGCCGAGCTGGGTCAGCAGCCTCTTGCCCTGTAATTCTAAACGGCAATGGCTGTGAGGACGTGTTTGCCAGGGTGGTGCTCCCCCTGCTCCTTGCCAGTCCTACTCGTTCAGAGATCCCTGCGGCCTTCCTGAGAGCAAATGCAGGTTTCCCCAGGTGTGGCGGCCACTTCTGTCTCCATGAGTCTGTAATTTCCCCTTTAACAAGGGATCAGGTGCGGGCTTGATGAGAAGGGGGTGTGACTTGGGTGTCACTCACTTGCCCAGATGCAGAGTTGTTCCTTAAAAAATCCTGAGCTGAGAACTGACTGCCAAGGGGAGATTAAGGCAGGGATCCAGGCTTCTTAGGAGGGCCGGTCCAGAAGTCCCCCGGGAGGCCATCGATGGGACCACTTCCGTGTCAGACTTGGCTGTGGTAAGCGGGAGCAAGAGGACCCCAACCTGGAAAGCTTTCCAAGGAGTACACAGAGGTAAGAAACTCTCGCGGGACAACATGGACCTGGGATTGCTTTTCCTGCTGTTGGGGAGGCAGTGGGTTGGGAGTTGACTACAGTGCATGGCTGCAGGCAAATGGGACATAAAAGTTTCATTCTTTTTATTGATAATATTGCAAAGCTAATTACGTCACGGACACAAAACTCAGTTTAAAATATATCTAGAGTGGCCCAATTATTTCTGGCCAAAAAATTTAGTACAGCAACATGCAATAGAATAAAATCACAACCAGTCTGTTAGAATTTATTTTAATGGGGGCTGGCAGGTGGTGTGGTGGTTAAGGGCACTGGACTTCCACATGGCCGACCATGGTTTGAGTCCCGGACCTGGCAGCTTGCTTTCTCACTTTCCCTCTGTCTCTTTCTTCTTTCTTACTCTGTCCCTCTCTGGTCAAATTAAAATAAATAAATAAAGGAAAATAAAGTTATTCTTTAAAAAAAAAGAATGTATTGAATGAAGTTTAAACTCTATCTGAACCTTTGAGCTGCAGAGTACTCAGTCTACCAGGTTTTTAGAAAGCAGGTCATGGATCGCTTTCCGATTGTAGTGCTTTGGGAACTGATGGGAAGAGAGGGGAGGCATTCTTCCCCATGTCATTCCTCACTTTCCTGAGTTGGTCTGACTGATCTTCCATCCATCGTCATCCTAGGTTAGAAGGCATTTAGCATGACTTAAGGGATCCAAGAACAGAAGCTGTCACTCGGCCTTCCCAGCGTTCCATTTGTGAGTTAAGACCGTACACTTTATACCATTACTTTAGTAATGTGCCTCATAATCACCTCCAAAATATTTTATCTTCTTTATGAAACTTTTGGCTGAAACTCTAGAAAATAGTTTCCATATGTGTTAACTCCCCGAGTTAGTGGTTGAGCATGCTTTAACTATGTGCAGGGTCTCTTTGCAATGTGCGAATGAGAACACAAAATCTGATGATCTATCGACATCGCTCAGCCCCAACGTGCCCCATCGAAGGCGTCCTGCTGTTGAAAGCCCCGTATAACCAAGCGGGGCAGGGAGAGGCACCGACTCTGTTGCATGTACACTTGTACATTTTTCTTCTATCCCTTGGCAACCTGTGAAGTTGTGAAGGTATCTGCTGCAACAATGCTCGTCTGCCTGGCGGGGGAACATTCTGAGTAACCAGTCAATTAGGTGTTCTCAGTGGCTCCTTTTTTTTTCCAAAAATATTTTCTTTAATATTTTTGTTATAGGGCATGTACGCTACCAGAGAGGAGAGAGACAGAGAGAGGGCAAGTGAGAAATCACCCTTTGTGGGGGGATGGCCATGCCGCAATCCCTTCTCTTCTCTTCTCCTCCTGGGATCTTGGGCACATTTGCACATGCTCCCAGCATGGTTTTCTTTTTTTAGAGAGAGATATTTGCTATAGGGTGCATGCACTTGCCAGAGAGACAGAAAGTGAGAAATCACTCCCCAAGGGGGATGTCCATGCTGCAATCCCTTCTCCTCCGTTTTCCTCTGGATTTTGGGCACGCCCGCACATGTGCCTGACATGAGTTTAAAGCTGGCAGGTCTGAGACTTTAACTGCAGCTGACTATATGGGAGTCCAGCAATGTAACCATTATGCCATCTGCTAGTCCTCCCTGTGCGATTTTCAAGCTCGAACTGTGGTTGGCCATGTGGGATCCACTGCCTTAAATACTGCACCACCTGCTGGCCCCATAAATAATTTTTTAAAAGTTGTCAGAGGGTGTGTGTGCTTAACAGAGAAAAAGAGAGAGAAAGCATCCCTCAATGGGGCATGGTTATGTCACAATCCTTTTTTTACCATCAAGAATATGCACAGGTTTTTTGGAGAGGTTTTTGCTATAGGGTGCGTGTGCTCGCCAGAAAGAGAGACAGAGAGATAGAAAGCGAGAAATCACCCCCCAGGGGAAATAGACATGCCACAATCCCTTCTCCTCTATTCTCCTCTCAGGATCTTGGGCATGCATACACATGCTCCCAGCGTGAGTTTAAGCCACCAGGTCCAAGACTCGAACTGCAGTCAGCTACATTAGAGTCCAGTGATATAGCCATTACGCCAACTGCTGGTCCCATGAATATGCACAGTTTTTACAATAAGCATTTCCCATGAGCTTTCTGAAGACTCTACATAAGACTTTCAAATATTTCTTCCCATTTTGTATTTTTAAAAATTTTCTTAATAATGCCGTTCATGCTTAAAGATTTTACATTTTGATTAAATCCAATACATCTATTTAATTTTTTTTTTTTTTGCTATAGGGCACGTGCGCATGCCAGACAGACAGAGAGAGACAGAGAGACAGAAAGCGAGAAATCACTCCCCGGGGGAATGGCCACGCCGCATTCCCTTCTCCTCCATTCTCCTCTCGGGATCTTGGGCACGCACGCACACGCGCCCAGCATGAGTTTTAAGCCACCAGGTCTGGGACATGAACCGCGGTTGACTACATGGGAATCCAGCAACATAGCCATTACGCTAACTGCTGGTCCCCCTAATTTTTTTTTTTTAGAGAGATTTTTGCTATAGTGCATGTGTGCTTGCCAGAGAGACAGAAAGCAAAAATTCAATCTCTGGGGGATGGCCATGCCACAATCCCATCTCCTCCATTCTCCTCTCAGGATTTTGGGCTCACATGCATATGCACCTGGCATGAGTTTCAAGCCTTCAGATCTGGGACTCAAACCATGGTTGGCCAAGTGGGAGTCTAGCAACGTAACCATTATGCTATCTGCTGGTCCCTATTTAATATCTTTTATTACCTGTGCTCTGGTGTCATATTAAGAAACATTGTCTTATCCAAGATCATGAATATTTTCACGTATGTTTTCTTTTAAGAGTTTTCTAATTTTAGCTTTTAAATTTAGATCTTTGATCTAAGTTGGGTTTTGTATATGGTATAAGTTTAGGGTTTAACTTCATTCTTTTGTGTCTGGATACACTTCTCCTTACTACCATTTGTTGTAAAGATCTTTCTTTCCCCATTGAATTTTCTTGTTTTCAAATTTTAAGTCAAGTTTATGTTATCTTCCCACCTGGAAATATGTTCAGTCATGGCTAATATTAAATGTGTCCTGAATTCCATTTTATAACTGAACAGTTCTTTTTCTGCTACTTTATGTATAAAAAGTTACCAAGTAAGGAACATGACTTAAAAGGTTATTTAAGCAATGTCTGGAAAAGGAGCTGTAGTTTTTTTTGTTTTGTTTTAATGAATTATTTTATTTAACTTTATTTATTTTTTATTTATTTATTTATTCTTTACATTTTGACCAGAGAGATACAGTGTGGGGGGGTGGGGAGTGAAAAAGGAAGCCACCAGGTTTGGGACTCGAACCACGGTCAGACACGTGGAAGTCCAGTGCCCTTAACCACCATGCTACCTGCTGGCCCCAGAAACTGTAGTTTTAGCACTGTCTATCTTCATGACTTTCAGGCTCCCAGATGGGCTGAGAGACCAATTATCTTCACTTTTCCTGCTATGCAAAAATAACAACTTTTCATACTTTTCAATGTCTCCCTTGGGAGAGAGGATTTCATGGGTTATTTCTGAGCACTATTGATCTCGCGCCCATTTGGGAATATTTGTGTCTTTGTGACAGTGTTTTTTTTAAAAAAGAACACTACAGTATTGTCTTGTTTTTTATTTTTTATTTTTTCCTCCCACCCAAGTCCCCTCCTTACCACACCACTCTCCGGACCTGTCCTAGTGTTATTGCTTTTATGTGTGTCTTTTGTGACCTTGGCTAGATTCAAAACCTGTTAGGTCAACATGTCAGACCCTCCTTTGCAGTCACAGGACCTCATGCAAGACGCAGAGCTGGCACTTGGCAAATATTAATGACCTTGATGTACTACTATACAACTGCTTTGTGGTTATTTATTAATTTTTAAACAGAATTAGTTTATTTAACTTTATTATTTATTTATTTACTTATGTATGTATTTTAATTTGACCAGAGAGGGACAGAGAGAGAGGGAGAGTGAGAAAGCAATCTGCCAGGTCCAGGACACGATCTGCGGTCGGCCATTTGGGAGTCCAGCGCCCTTAACCACCATGCCACCTGTTGGCCCTGCTTTGTGGGTATTTTTATGTCCTGGGAAGAAGAGACCTTTATTTAAGTTCTTTTATTATTATTATTATTATTTTATTTAACTTTAGTTATTTTAATTTGACCAGAGAGTACAGAGAGAGAGTGAGCCTCCAGGTCCGGGACTCAAATCATGGTCGGTCACGTGGGAGTCCAGCACCCTTAACCACCACACCACCAGCCTGCCCCGTTGGTGTTTTATTTTTAATCTTTTTTTTTTTTCCTGGAGAGGTTTTTGCTATAGGGCATGTGCGCTCGCCAGAAAGACAGAGAGAGACAGAGAGATAGAAAGCGAGAAATCACCCCCCAGGGGGGATGGCCACGCCGCAATCCCTTCTCCTCCATTCTCCTCTCAGGATCTTGGGTACGCATGCACACACCCCTGGTGTGAGTTTAAGCCACTGGGTCTGGGTCTCAAACCGCGGTTGACTACATGGGAGTCCAGAGACATAGCCATTACGCCAACTGCTGGTCCCTATTTTTTATATTTTTGAAGTTGAACAGAGAGAGACAGAGAGAGAAGGAATGTGAAAAAGCAAGCTGCCGGGTTCAAGACTCAAACCGCAGTCAGTCATGTAAGAGTCCAGCCGCCTTAACCACCCATCACCTGCTGGCCCTGGCATTGGGATTTTCGATGGGTTCAGGTGTTATCAGCCTAACCCACAGCTCAGTACAGTTCTTCATAAGCCTTTCTCCTAATAGTTTGTAAAGCATTGATGATTATTGCCTGGAGTCATTATTTGTTAGGAGTTGTGAAATAGTGATAATTTAATCTACTCTTCTTTCTGCATGTATCAGCTGAAATTTTCTTTCATCCACTGTTTGGTTACCTGAAATACAGAGGAATTATACAAGAAAGTCGATACTAGTTTTCAGAATAATGAGTTTGTTTCTTGGAATTTTCTAAAAGTATTTGGTGAGGTCCTCATTTTAGTATTACTATGAAGAAGTGGCCTTTATTATTATTATTATTATTATTATTATTATTATTATTATTATTATTACAGTGTGCATGTACTCACCATAGAGAGACAAACAGAAAGGGCAAGAGAGAGGGGAAGTGGGAAATCACTCCTCCAGGGGGCTGGACATGCCACAATCCCTACTCTGGCTCCTCCTCCTGGGATTTCGGGCACACGCACACACACCCAGTGTGATTTTCAAGCCACAGTATCTAGGACTCGAATGCCCAGTTGCCGTGATCCAACACCCTATTCTCCACACCACCTGCTTGCCCAAGCAAGTGGATTTTAACACCTTTGACGTGCTGCAATTATTTGCAGTCATTATTCTTTTTTTAAAATATTTATTTATTCATTCATTCATTCATTCATTCATTTTAATTTGACCAGAGAGAGACACAGAGAGAGAGAGAGAGAGAGAGAGAGAGAGAGAGAGAGAGGAAAGTGAGAAAGCAAGCCACCAGGTCCAGGACTTGAACCATAGTCGGCCATGTGGAAGTGTCTAGCTCGTTAGCCACCACGCCACCTGCTGGTCCCTGCAGTCATTATTCTTTTTGATGGCACCAAATACATCCTTAATAATTAGTAATGATAATAATAGCTCCCTGGACCAGCAGATGGTGTAATGGTTACATCATTGTACTCCCATACGGTTCAAGTCCTGGACCTGATGGCTTAAAAACTCACACCAGGAGCATGTGCATGCATGCCCAAAATCCTGAGAGGACAATGGAGGAGAAGGGATTGTGGTGCAGTGATTCTCCCTGGGGGGCGTCGGGGGTGATTTCTCGCTTTCTGTCTCTCTCTGTCTCTCTGGTGAGTGCACGTGCTCTATAGCAAAAATCTCTCTAAATAATAATAATAATAATAGCTCCCATTTATTGGGCACTTTGCTATATGCCATGTGTGGGTTAAGCTCTTTCAATGAGCTAACTTGTTTAATCCTCACAACCACCTTGGAAATTAGGTGCAATTTTAATATTATCCCCATTTAGAGATGAGGAGACCAAATGTACAAAGGCAAATTCCTCAAAGTCACACACCTAAAACGTAGGGAAAGAATTTAAAACACTGAGCCATCTGGTTCCAAAGGCCATGTATGAATAAGGGTAAAAATATTAATAGTTACCTCAAATTTTTTTCTTTTTAAAATAATTATTTATTTCATTTTATCTATTATTATTATTTTTAAAATTTTGCTATAGGGCACATGCACTCACCAAAGAGAGAGAGAGAGGGAAAGTGTGAAAGTAAGCTGCCAGGTCTGAGATTTGAACTGCAGTCTGCCATGCAGGAGTCCAGTGCCTTAGACACCATGCCACCTACCAGCCCCTCAAAAGATTTTTGAGAGGGTTTAGTGAAATTTTTTGAAGTGTGCCAGCATACAGGAGGCATTCAACAACCATTGTGGTTCTTCCCTTCCTCCCTCCCTCCCTCCATCAGGGAAGCTGCAAGGGTTTTTGAACCATTTGGAAGATGGCAACCAAGCACGCTGAACCCGTCACTATCCTTAGCCTCCGGAAATTGAGCCTGGGATCCCCAGAGCCTCAGCCAAAAGGTGAGATTTTCGTAGATGTCTCCAGCTCTCCAGCTGCTGCTTAATTTCTTCTCCTGTTTTAACTCGTTTTTATCGTTGGACTTAGTTTCCCAAAACCCTCCCAAGGTGAGCAGCCAGTCCATATGCATTCCCCTCCCACGCGAGGCTGTCCCTTGCACTTTGCCTTTCCTCGTAGAGCAAAAGACATTCACCGTGGAGGATGCCGTGGAGACCATCGGATTTGGACGGTTCCACATTGCCCTGTTTCTGATCATGGGGAGCACGGGGGTGAGTGGCCTTGGATATTATTCGAGTCCCCAAAGCAAATCTTGTTGGACACACAGAATCTCCCACTGACCTAGAGTGGAAGGTGTGATGGGAGGGATATGAAAGGGAGCAGGGACCCCCTGAGGTGGGTAACCCAGAACATCACTGTCATCGACCTTTGGCAGGTGTTCGACTGTGAGCAAATGAATACCCGTGTCTCCATGTTCTAGGAATTCAATACTCATTTTAAAGATTGATCTAAACTGAAGTATTAGGAAGAAGGGGAGGACCAGCAGTTGGCGTAATGGCTATGTCACTGGACTCCCATGTAGTTGACTGCAGTTTGAGTCCTGTACCCGGTGGCTTAAACTCACGACGGGCGCATGTGCGTGCGTGTCCAAGATCCCGGGAGGAGAGTGGAGGAGAAGGGATTGTGGCGTGGTCATCCCCCTGGGGGGTGATTTCTTGCTTTCTGTCTTTCTGTCTCTCTGTCTCTCTCTGTCTTTCTGGCGAGCGCACACACCCTATAGCAATAACCTCTCCAAAAAAGAAAAGAAGGGAAAAGAGCTATGGCATGTAAAGCTGTCTAAAATCAGATGCATGGTTTTCAAACATTTTGTTCGCCAGAATCATCTGATGGGATACCTGTTACAATTACAGATTTCCAGATCACTAAGGAAGGCCTGTTACTCGCTGCTATGGTTTGAATGTGTCGTGCTTAAAATTCTGGGGTTGCCAATTTGGCAATTTGATAATGTTAGGAGGTGGGCCCTTTAAAAGGTGAGTAGGCCCTGAGGGCTCCTCCCTCACGCTTGAAATGAAGCCCTCACAAAATGGCAGCCTTGCTCTTTTACCTCTGCCTCGTGCGGGTGTTCCTGCTCTCTAGAGGCGACAGCCCTCGATGGACACTCTAACCTGCTGGCACGTTTGTCCTGGAGTTGGCAGCCACCAGAACTGGCAGAACGTACAGTTTTGTCTTTTAAAAACGATCTAGTGTCGGGGCCAGCAGGTGGCATAGTGGTCAAGGTGCTGGACTCCTGTGTGGCCATCTGTGGCTCAGTCCTGGACAGCGTGCTGTGAAAACCACGCCGGGTGTGTGTGCGCCTGTGCCCAACATCCTGAGAGGAAAAGGGGTCGTGGCGTGGCCAGCTCTCACTTTCTCTCCATCGGTCTCTCTCTGGCAAGCCCATGCACCCTATGGCAAAAATGTTAAAAAAAAAAAAAAAGATCTAGTCTCTGGTATTTTGTTATAGCCGCAGGAAAAGACTAAGACATTTACCATATGCTGTTTCGAGGAAAGAAGGACAGTTCAAGCCAGGGGCTTTCACAACAGCGCGGGTGTCTGTGCAACTGCAAAACCACTGCTGGGCCTTCCTTTGTAGATGGCCTGAAAATACACCAAGACCCCATACTGAGACAGCGGAATGGGAAACCTAAGACAACCATCAGCCCCACTGTGACTTAGGGTCGGAGGGTAGAGATACCTAAGAGGGAGACTGGTGTAAACACTGAAGAGCTCTAACCCTCACACCTCAGCCAAATAGTGTAAGAAACAGAGTTCAGGGACCAGCAGTTGGTGTAATAGCTATGTCGCTGGACTCCCATGTAGTCAACCGTGGTTCTAGTTCCCCAACCCGGTGGCTTAAACTCATGCCGGGCGCGTGTGCGTGCGTGCCCAAGATCTTGAGAGGAGAACAGAGGAGAAGGGATTGTGGCGTGGCCATCCCCCCTGGGGGGTGATTTCTCGCTTTCTGTCTCTCTGTTTCTCTCTCTGTCTTTCTGGCAAGCACACGCGCCCTATAGCAAAAACCTCTCCAAAAAAAGAAAAATAAAAACAGTCCAGAGCTGGAGGTAGCATGTAAATTCTGATGCATCTTTTGAAAGTGTTGCATTCTCAGGAGACAGTCTAGCATAAAAAGAGAGAGCACTTGGGGCTGACAGCTGGTGTGGTGGTTAAGGGCACTGGACTCCCACATGGCCGACTGCAGTTTGAATCCCAGACCTAGTGGCTTGCTTTTTCACACCCCAGTCCCTCTCTTTCTCTCTCACTCTGTCCCTCTCTGGTCAAATTAAAATAAATAAAGAAAATAATTCTTAAAGAGAGAGAGAGCAAGCAGCAAGATGTATTCTAGTTTTATAATAACCAACGATAAAACTTAGAACAATTCCTCATCTATAAAGCGTTTCTGCTTATTCTTCCAATTCTTTCCTAGCATCTACTTCCTTTCCCTGAAAGATAGGGACAGAGGATGTTACTCTATCCAGTACTGCAAAAAAGTAAATAAACTCGTGTTATTTTGCACTAGTTGTTCTATTGTTCTCCAGCTTTTATGAATCTGGGTCCTCCATCTCAGCTTCTTGAGATCAAGAGTCTTTCTTTCTTTCTTTCTTTCTTTCTTTCTTTCTTTCTTTCTTTCTTTCTTTCTTTCTTTTTCTTTTTTTCTTTTTTGCTATAGGGTGCATGCGCTAGCCAGAAAGACAGAGAGAGACAGAGAGACAGAAAGTGAGAAATCACCCCCCAGGGGGGATGGCCACGCCATAATCCCTTCTCCTCCATTCTCCTCTCAGGATCTTGGGCACGCACGCACACACGCCCAGCATGAATTTAAGCCACGGGATCCGGGACTCGAACTGTGGTCGACCACATGGGAGTCCAGTGACATAGCCATTACGCCAACTGCTGGTCACGAGATCAAGAGAATATTTCAAAAATCCACGTGCCGGGGGCATGCCCTGCAATCCTCGCAGAGATGAGTACAAAACAACAAAGCTAGTTGATGTGGCTGCCAGGGTGAGCCAGGGTCACCCCCAACCAGTGCCTAGGCCCCTCAGAGCTCCCGCATACTGCCGTCCTGCAAATGCAGGAGCGTGGCAGACTCGCAAGGGAACGTGCGTCCTAAGCGTCGGGGACCCTCTCAAGGTGTGAGTACCATAAAAAATCCAAATCCACGAAAGCCAAAATTGTCTGGTTCTCTCTCCATCCGGCAATGCCAGCAAGGTAGTTGTGTCCTAAGTGGAGGGGACAAGGGTTAAGGACTAGGGACAGTGAAGGACAGGCAGACCTGGGATGGCGTGTGACAAACTGGGATAACATGGCTTTATTGCCCACGTCCTCTTTCAGGTTGTCGAGGCGATGGAGATCATGTTAATAGCTGTTGTGTCTCCTGTCATCCGCTGTGAGTGGCAACTGGAGAACTGGCAGGTGGCACTGGTGACCACGGTGAGTACCTGCTACCTGTGCTGTGGGTGAGGCAGGTGAGGGCCTGACTCCCTGTCCCAATCCCACAGGGCGAGGCCAAAGCATCCTCCCCACGTGGCTGAGACCGGCACTCAGTGTGCGGGGCACCAGGAGAAATCCCCTTTGCCCGAGGACCAGACCTGGACTCTTCTCTCAGACCACGTGCAGCTGGGCCCAGTCGTTTTCCTTCTGCGTCTTAGAGCCCAGGAACTTGGAGCCTCATTTTGCGCCCAATCACCGCAGCAAATCTGCCCTTATTCTTAGCTCCATTTTCCTTGTTAAAAATTCCTCTACTGGGACCAGCAGTTAGCATAATGGCTATTGGCTATGTCGCTGGACTCCCATGTAGTTGACTGCAGTTCACGTCTCAGACCCGGCGGCTTAAAACTCACGCTGGGCATGTGTGCGTGCATGCCCAAGATCCTAAGAGGAGAGCGGAGGAGAAGGGATTGCGGCGTGGCCATCCCCTCTGGGGGGTGATTTCTTGCTTTCTATCTCTCTGTCTTTCAGGCGAGCGCACATGCCCTATAGCAAAAACCTCTCCAAAAAAAAAAAAAAATTCCTCTATTGAGCCCAGCCAGGGGCATGGTGGTTAAAGCGGCTGGATCCCATAGGGACAATTGCATGGTTTATGTCCAGGATCCAGTGGCTTAAAATATGTGGAGCATACGTGTGTGTGTGTGTGTGCATGCCCAAAATCCTGAGAGGAGAAAGGAGGAGAAGAGATTGCATGTGGACAAAGCCCCGGGAGGTGCTTTCTCTGTCTCTTTCTGGTGAGTGCATGTGCCCTATAGCAAATTAACAAAAACAAACAAAAAAAATCCTCTATTAATTTTGTTTCACAGGTTCCCATTTTTGTTGTTGTTGTTTTTAAGCTCTCTTTTACAAAAGGTATTAGAGGATAAATAAAGTAAACCGATATTCTTACTTGGCCTGGTAATAGTGACTCGGTTGTTTTTCATTTTCTTTTACATATAACACAGTTACAATGTAGAGCCTCGTGCGGAGCTGGCAGGTGGCTTGGTGGTTAAAGTGCTGGACTCCCACATGGCCAAGCACGGTTCAAGTTCTGGAAACAGGAGGCTTGCTTTCTCTTTCTCTCTGATCAAATTAAATAGTAATTATACCAAATGTAAATAAATAAATAATTCTTTTTAAAAAATAGAAAGCATCTTGCCAGTCCTCACGTCTTTGGGGTGATGTCCATAGCTATACGTGTGCCTGTACCTGCTCTCACCCCAGCTGTCCGGAGTGTGTGCATCTTAGTTGCTAGAATATTAGAGATCCAGGGGTGGCTTGAGCATCTGTCACTTTAACAAAATTACATTTCATGATATAATTGTTAAAAATTCGCTATGTGGTGCATGGGCTCACTGGAGAGAGACAGAGAGGAAATGCCCTCCAGGGAGATGGCCATGCTGCAACCTCTTCTCCTCTGGTTTCCCTGTGGGATTTTGGGCATGCAGGCACTCACTCCCAGCACGTTTTTCAAGTCCCTAGTCCAGGAGTTGACCCGCACAGTCGGCCATGCTGGATCCAGCTGCCTTAACCACCATGCCCCCAGCTGGCCTCACGATACCATACTTATATTACATGACACATATTTACAACTCCCGTCTCAGTGGTTGCATTTATGCTGTTTCCTAATGGTGCCTAAAGAGGTTCCGAATTCCCTCGGGTAGGCGGCCCCAGCTCAGAAGGCTTTCTCTAGGTAAACGCACCTGAGGTGTGACTGTTCCCTGCTCCCGTTTCCTCACTTCCTCCAGTCCATTGGTGTTTATCATTCCCGGTGCCTGCCGTTGAGTCCCATCCAACCTCTGCACTGGTCCTCTGGACTCAGTGACACAGCCTTGCTCACATGAGGGGCCATGGCTGATCTAGCAGAGTCCCGGTCTCCCAGGCCTCCCAGTCCCTAACTCCAGTTACGCTTAGCCAACTACTTGGCCTGAGCAGGTGTGAGCTGAGCAGCCTTAGGGATTGTGGGTAAAGTTTGTCCCTCCCTGGTGTTTTGTGAATAAGAGTTAGCACTAACGGCATGCAGTGCTTAAATACGAAACAGAAGATCATTTTTAACACTAAAAATAAATACCTACAGAAAAGAGCAAAAGCTTCAAAGAGAGGGAGGAAGGGAGAGATCCATACAGAGACAGAGAGAATAGGAGGTGGGGGGGGGAAGAGAGGGAGAAGAGGGAAGAGAGACAGAGAAGGAGGGAGAGAGAGAGAGAGAGAGATACAGAGCTGGGGACACATACGCAGTGTTTTATGTCACTGTCGCTCTCCCAAATAGGGTTAGAGAATGAGTTTACAGGCTTTGGGGTTAACATGGGCTTTGGGTCGAGGTTTCTGTCCTGGTAAATGCAGGGCACGGACCAAAATCATGGCGTCTGTCATTCGGGAATCGGTGTGATGGTTTCTTTATCATTCCCTGTGGACAAAATGCACTTGAGTCTTACAAAGGGCAAGGAAGAGAGGAACGGAGGAAGCGGGCTGTAGAAAGAGCTTTCTCAGGAAAAAAGTGTTGGAGGTGCCAGCTAACATCTTTCCTCTGATCACCCTGGAACCTTCAGTCAGGGATCATCCCAGGAGAAGAAAGCAAGAAAAGCCTGGAACCCCTCAAAGGCAGAAAAGCAAGTAGCCTAAAGGCATAACAGGAGTTTACTGCTGGGCCAGGCTAAAATGCCGGCAGCATCTCCAGTGTCTGAACCATTTGCTGGAGGACAAGCCTTTGTGTGGACAAGTAAGGAAAAGAAGTAGGTTCTTCTTAGGATTCACCTTCATTCTGAAGAGTTTTTTAAATGAATAATTGGTTTTGGTGTTTGCTTTAAGTTTGTTCACTGTAATAACGTAGAGGAAGACTGCCTCTAGTGGCTTCAACGTGTGTAGAAGGTGGCTGAGCATGAATGTATAGGAATGTCTATTTTTTTTTATTTTTTCTTTCTTTTTTTTTTTTTTGGAGAGGTCTTTGTTACAGGGCATGTGTGCTCACCAGAAAGGCAGAGAGAGACAGAGAGACAGAAAGCGAGAAATCACCCCCCGGGGGGATGGCCACGCCACAATCCCTTCTCCTCCATTCTCCTCTCAGCATCTTGGGCACGCACGCGCATGCGCCAGGCGTGAGTTTAAGCCACTGGGTCCAGGATCCAAACCACAGTTGACTACGTGGGAGTCCAGCGACATAGCCATTACGTCCCCGAGGAATGTCTATTTCTAGTGATTCTTTTCTTTTTTTGGAGAGGTTTTTGTTTTTGTTTTGTTTTGTTTTGCTATAGGATGTGCGCACTCTCCAGGAAGACAGAGAGACAGAAAACAAGAAATCACCCCCCCCCCCCAGGGGGGATGGCCACGCCACAATCCTTTTTTGTCTGTTCTCCTCTCAGGATCTTGGGCACACATGCCCAATCACATGTGCCGGCCTGAGCTTAAGCCACTGGGTTCGAGACTCCAACTGAGGTCGACTACATGGGAGTCCAGTGACACAGCCATTAAGCCAACTGTTGGTCCCGAGGAATGTCTATTTGTAATTGTGATGGAAATGCACAACTACATGTCTGAATTGAGTGGGGTTGAAGTGATTGACTTGGGTGGGAGGGGACCCTTACTCCTGCCTGGAGCAGTGTCTCGAAGGCAGGGGATTAGTCCACAAGAAGCAGGAACATCTGCCTCTGAAGCCCTGACTTGTCAACAAGAGTGTGTATGTGGGAGTTTTAGGAAGCCCCCTTCTTCAGTGTCTATTCCTCACACTTTCCTAGTCTATGTTCAGTAAAAATGGATGAATGGTTAATGAAGTAAATCAACTTACAGAAACTCTGTTTAGAGGGACCAGCAGATGGCATAATGGTTACATTGTTGGACTCCCATGTAGTTGACCATGGTTCAAGTCCTGGACCCGGAGGTTTCAAACTCACGCTGGATATGTGTGCACGTGTGCCCAAAATCCTGAGAGAACAGAGTAGAAGGGATTGTGGTGTGGCCATCCCCTCTAGGGGTGATTTCTCACATTCTATCTTTCTGTTTCTCTCTGTCTCTCTGGCGAGTGTATGCACTCTATAGCAAAAACCTCTTAGAAAAAGGAAAGAAAAGAAAAGAAGAGAAAAGAAATGAAAAGAAACTCTGCTTAAAGGGACTGGCAGGTGGCATGGTGGTTGAAGGCACTGGACTGCCACAAGGCTGACCACGGTTTGCGTCCTGGACCTGGTGGCCTGCTATCTCACTTTCCCTCCGTTTTTCTCTGTCTGTCTCTCAAAATAATAATAATAATAATAATAATAATAATGGTAATAACAAATAAAGTTAAATAAAAATAATCCTTAACAAAAAAGAAAGAAACTCTACTTAGAGACGCTCATTTTTCCTCATCCCTACCTCCAGATGGTGTTTTTTGGCTACATGGTATTCAGCATCATCTTTGGCCTCCTGGCAGACCGATATGGGCGCAGGAAGGTAGGTCAGCCCTCGCAGTGTGATTTGCATTTTTCTTCTGTGTATTCTTTTGTGTCAATATCAGCATGGTTTTTCTATAGTAGATATTTCCTTGTCAATTCCAATGTAGAAAATGTGAATATTTCCTTCTCTGATGAGGAATAAAGGGGCCCTAAAAAATACAGTTAGGGTATAGGCCCAAAGTGGAATCACAGGATGGCTAAGGTTTAAGATGGAGACACAGCAGCTCGGCTCCTTGCTCGGAGGGAGACCTCTTGCAGCCGAGGCTGGTGACTGACCTGGGCAGCGTGACCCAGACCCAAGACAAAGGCTATTTTCAGGCCCCACCACATCCCAGGAAGAGGGTAAGATAAAGGCTTTTATGGCTCAGAGCCTCTAGATAGAAGACCTCCTACCTTCCTGCCCACTCCAAAATGAGGAGAAGAGTAACTGGACCCATCCAGCATGTGGCCCTCCCCACCACAGGGGAGCATATACTCGGGCCCCACCTAGAACAAGCTGGAACGAGGCACCTCTGACCAAGATAAAAGCCCCACACCCCAGTTCTTCCTCGGCAACCCGTTTTCTGAGACCCCTCCCTTCTTAGGAGCTCTATTTTCCCTTCACTCTCCTTCAATAAACTCCCTGCCTCACTAATACCCTCTCTGTTTGTCCACGTCTCTAAATTTCCTGAGTGTAAGACAAAAATCCGAGTCTTGCTGGAGTGCTGGACCGAATCACCCCGCACCCCAGTATTCCTGCCCCATTGGGAGGGCACTTTTTAGCTTCCAGAGGTACAAGTTTAGTTTCCTGTCACTTATGAGGGTGCACACAGTAGGGCAGTTCTGAAGAACAGTCTTCTCGAGGAAGGCCCAGGCTCTCAGTGGCCTGGCAGGGGTTGCACTGTCGGTGATGTGCATGACCAGGGAGCTCGCTGCAGGTGAGCTCCTCAGAGCAGCGACTGGAGGAAGTGAAAAATCCCCTACAGAGCTGGGTGTTCTCCCTCCCCGTATTGAGGCAGGTCCCGTTCATAATCCCTCTGTTGTTGCTTCAGATTTTGTTCATCTCATTCCTGTGGGGAGCCTACTTCTCCTTGCTGACCTCCTTCTCTCCCTCGTACATCTGGTTTGTCTTCCTGCGGACGATGGTGGGCTGCGGCGTGTCTGGCCATTCGCAAGGGTAAAGACTTCACCCAGAAAACCCGGGAGGGAGAGTCGTGAGCACCTACAGGTGCTAAGGCATGCACTGTGCCGGGCGGACCAGCAGCACCAGGCTGCAGATTTCTAGACCTCACCTGTGCTGGTGAATTTTGTGTGTTTTTTTGGAGAGTTTTTTTGCTATAGAGCACGTGCACTTGCCAGAAAGAGTGAGACAGAGAAACAGAAAGTGAGAAATCACCCCCAGGGGAGATGGCCACACCACAATCCCTTCTCCTCCATTGTCCTCTCAGGGATCTTCGGCACGCACGCACATGCGCCCGGCGTGAGTTTAAGCCACCGGGTCTGGGACTTGAACTGCGCTCGACTACATGGGAGTCCAGCAACATAGCCATTATGCCAACTGCTGGTCCCCATGCTGGTGATTTTTGAACCTGTTTTATTTATTTATGTATTTTTAGTGATGGGTTGTTTATTGCTCTCTGAAGAGCAATTTACTCACCAAAATGATACTTGAGGGCCAGCCTCATAGCTTAGGGGTTAAGGGAGCCACATCTCACATGGCTGCCCATGGTTCATATCCTGGCCCTGGTGGCTTGAGAAACACGCCAGCCACATGTTCATGCTTGACCCAAATCCCGACAGAGTGGAGAAGTGGAGGAGAAGGGATGGTGGCATGACTATGTCTGTTGGAAGGTGCTTTCTTCCCCTTTTTCTTTCTCTGGAGAACATGCTCACCCTCTGGCAATTAAAAAAAAAGTGATACTTGTCAGGAGGTAAGTAGAGGGGTAGACTGATATATAGGAGAGGCTTTCAAAAACTTACGTGAGAATGTGTATCGTGAAGAAACTATGCATGGATTTCAAAAAATTTTGCACTGAAATGAACTTGTACTTTAATCCCATTTTTCACAAACTTTTTGAAGTTACCCTGTACATGTCTGCTTTTTTCTTTTAAGAATTATTCATTTAATTTTAAATTCACCAGAGCAAGAGAGGAGGAGAGAGAGATAGGGAAAGTGAGAAAGTCAACCATCAAGTCCAGGACTCAAACTGTGGTCAGCCATGTGGGAGTTCAGCACCTTAACCACCAAGCCACCTGCTGGCCCATGTTAGTTTTTTTTTTTTTTTTTTAATTCCTAAGGCTAATCATTTAATCACCAGAGAGCATGTGCACTTGGCAGAGACAGAGTGACAGAGAGGGGTAGAAAACATACCCCAATGGGGTGTGGTCATACTGCAATCCCTTTTCTTCTATTTTTCCATCTTGTCAGAACTTGGGGCACACATGCACGTACACTTGACATATTTTTCAAGTCTCTTGGGTGAAGATTTTAACTGCAGCCTGGGGCCAGCAGGTAGTGTAGTGGTTAAGGCTATGGACTCCCATGTGGTCAACCATGGTTCAAGTCCTGGACCCACTGGCTTGAAACTCAAGTCAGATGCATGTGCATAAGTACCCAAAATCTCAAGAGGAGAATAGAGGATAAGGGATTGCAGTATGGCCTTCCCTTCTGGGGAGTGATTTCTCGCTTTCTGTCTCTCTGATTTTCTCTGTCTCTCTGGCGAGCACATGCACCCTATAGTAAAAATCATGAGGCTACAAGGATGGTCCAATCATTATTTTTTAGATGAGTAACATTTTGTTAGGCTAAAAACTAAAAGACAGTGCCGTATTAGTTAACAAAAATGTCAGTTCAAACACAATTTATTAATTTCATGAGACTTTGTTGGAAGAGTTCGTTGGGCCATAAGCATCTGTAACATTGGAAAAACCATTTTAAACTGCTGTTGCCCTGTTTGTGAAGCAGGGTGAGTTGTGTTGATAGACTGATGCGCTTAGTCTTATGTGCAGTTTTATTGCACATGGGGGTGAAAATTGCTATGCAAACTGTCCTGGTCCTTAGGTACGCCCTGAAATTAACAGGTCCTTCCATGCCAGGCTATTCTCTCTGGGGTGCCTTGGGGCAAATTATCCTGAAACTATTAGGAGATGTCAAAACACCTAATTATTGCCTTAATGTGCTAGGAAATCATTGTTTTTCCCTAGGGTGTAAGTTAAGCATCATGCTGAGCTTTGAAGCCCTAAAGGAATAGAAGCTAAGTAGAAATTTAAAATACCTCTCAGAAGGCCAGTAGGTAGGTGGTGGTTAAAGCGCTGGATCCCCAGACCTGGCAGCTTGCTTTCTCACTTTCCCTCTCTGTCTCTCTCTGGTAAGTGCACATGCCCTGTAACAAATAATAAGAAATTAAATTAAATTAAATTAATTATTCTTTTTAAAAAATATATCCCACAAAAAATAGCCCAATAGTTAAAACCTCCCAAATTCCGGTTAATAATTGTGATAGAGAAAAACAACTAGAAAACTGATGAAATATGGTTTCATTTATTCTTCTATTCACAAAATTAATATGTACTTAAACTATGCTGTGCCTGTTTTCCATCATTAGTTAGGAAAGCTATTTACCGTCTCTTGGGTGCATTTTAATTTCCCAGGTGTTTTAAAAAATGGACAGTGTGGGGGGCCAGCAGATGGCATAGAAGTAACATTGCTGGACTCCCATATGGCTGACCATGGTTTGAGTCCTGGACCTGGCTTGAAACTCACACTAGGCACGTGTGCATGCGTGCCCAAAATCCCAGGAGGTGAATGGAGGAGAAGGGATTGCAGTGTGGCCATCTCCCCTGGGGGGATGATTTCTCACTTTCCCTCTCATTGTCTCTGTCTCTCTGGCTAGCGCACATGCTCTAAGGGAAAAACTTCTTTAAAAAAAAAGAAAGAAAGAAAAAAAGAAAGAAAAGGAAGGCTGTCCCCATAGTGCAGTGGTTGAGGGCTAGGTATAAGGGGCCAGATCCCTTCTGGCTAAGCACAATCTGAATCCTGGCCCAGTGGCTGGAGAAACATGTTGGGCATGTGTGCATATGTGAGCAAACCCCTGCCAAGTCAGAGTAAAGGAAAGGGAATTATGGTGTGACCACACCGCATGGTGGGATGCCTGCGTGCACTCTCCTTCCCTCTCTCTCTCCCTGTGAACCTTCTGGCAATTCAGAGAAGAAGAGAAAAGATAATCAGACTTAGGAAAATATCTTGCCAATGCTTTTCTTGGCAAGAGAGATGAGGCAAAGGAGATGAGAGATGACTCTTACATGAAGCAGCTGTAAAATAACTTTGGGAGAGCATCCCCACGGCACAGCAGTTAAACAGTGTGCAGAGCGGGCTTGATCCCAATGACTGACAGCAGTTCAAATCCCAGCCCTGGCAACGTAAAAAACATGCTAGATGCATGTGTGTGCGTGCCACAGATCCTGATGAGATGGGAAAGGAAGGAAAAGACATGGCTGTGTGACCATACCCAGTGGGGAAGGTGCTCTCTCCCCTCTCTTCCTCTCTCTCTTTTTCTCTCTCTTTCTCTATGGCAATCCTATGTATCTGTGGCAATTGAAATAAATAAATAAACAAATAAATAAATAAAGTAATTTTGGGAGTACAGATGTAAACAGAGACAACGTTGTAAGTTTACTTCTTAATGTTCTCTGTGGAGAACGTTGAGCTTTCCGATTATAATTTGATGTATAATGAACAATGTGTTTGAATTCATCTCCGTAACAAGAAAATGATGATTGTTTTAAAAAGATTATTTGATTTTATAAAGACAAAATTACTGGGTTTTTTCCTTCTTCTTGTTTTTGTTTCTTTTTTTTTTTTTTTTTTTTTTTGGAGAGGTTTTTGCCATAGGGTGCGTGCACTCACCAGACAGACAGAGAGACAGAGATAGAAAGTGAGAAATCACCCCCCCCAGAGGGGATGGCCATGCCACAATCCCTTCTCCTCCATTCTCCTCTCGGGATCTTGGGCACACACACATACACACCGGGCGTGAGTTTAAGCCACCGGGTCTGGGACTTGAACCACGGTCGACTACGTGGGAGTCCAGCGACATAGCCATTACGCTAACTGCTGGTCCCTTTTCTTCTCCTTGTTTAGGCTCATCATAAAGACTGAATTTTTACCCACAAAATATCGAGGCTATATGTTACCCTTGTCTCAGGTAAGGCAAGACACGAGTTCTACTTGGTTATCTTGTTCCTATTGAACACGATTTTTCTTCCGCTGGGTTGGTTGCCCTTCAGTTAGCAGCCTGTCTGTTACTTGGTGCAACCAAAGAGCAATGGGAATGCTTCATATCCAAGGTCAGTTCCTTTTCTGAGCCCAGGACTTATAGCACCAACAGTAGTGTTTTAAACATTGTAGCACCTTTTTTAGTAATCAGAGAACTCTCCAATGCTGGCTCCCTCCGTATAAAGGAGTGCATCTGGGATGAGCTGTCTCTCTCCTCTGAGTCTCCAGAGGAGGTTCCAACTACTAACCCCCCCCCTTTTTTTTTGGAGAGGTTTTTGCTATAGGGCGTGTGGGCTCACCAGACAGACAGAGAGAGACAGAGAAATAGAAAGCGAGAAATCACCCCCCAGGGGAGATGGCCACGCCACAATCCCTTCTCCTCCATTCTCCTCTCGAGATCTTGGGCACCCACGCACACGCGCCCGGCATGAATTTAAGCCACCGGATCCAGGACTCAAACTGCGGTTGACTACATGGGAGTCCAGCGACATAGCCATTACGCTAACTGCTGGTCTCCCGGCTACTGCCCCTTTAGGGAGTCCCACCTCCCACCCAAGGATATTGGTGTCTGCATGTCCGTAAGTGGCCCAGGCCGTGGGAACATGCCATAATTGCCTTCTCCAGCTGAGCCATTTATTCAGGTGAGAAGATAGGGGTGCTCCTAACACTCCTCAGACCCCTGCTGGCTATTTAGAGGTTTTTAATCAGAAGATACATCAATCTAGGTAACCTCGTTCCATTTCTTAAAAAGTTTATTTATGATACTATGTGTATACACAAGAGAGAGAGATAAGCACCGTCCACAGGGCCCAGCCCCATGGCAATTTCCTCCCTTCAGCCCTCCAGACAGTAGAATCTTGGGCACATGTGCATGCACCTGGTATGTCTCAGACTAGCCTGGGGATTTGAACCATAGTTGCCATGTGGTATCCAGCTTCTCTTGAGCAGCTCATTACTGCTGTGTCATGGGGCCAGCCTACTCTGTACCATTTTTGATGTCATCACTATGGAAAAGTCCTGTCCTTCCAGAGGATTCAGGAAAGAAATGATCCTTCTCACTGAAGCATTATGTATTTGTAATAAATAAAACAGTAGGAGAATACTTTTTAAAAATGTACACTGAACTTTGGCAACAACAAAAATTGAACATAACGCTAAATGTTATCCTTTAACTGTTAACGCCCATATTTCTTCTTTTTTTTTTTTTTTTTTTTGAGAGGTTTTTCGCTATAGGGCGCGTGCGCTCGCCAGACAGAGAGAGAGAGACATAGAGACAGAAAGCGAGAAATCACCCCCCAGGGGGGATGGTCATGCCGCAATCCCTTCTCCTCCGTTCTCCTCTCAGGATCTTGGGCACGCACGCACACGCGCCCGGCGTGAGTTTTAAGCCACCGGGTCCGGGACGTGAACCGCAGTCGACTACATGGGAGTCCAGCGACATAGCCATTATGCTAACTGCTGGTTCCCCATATTTCTTCTTTTGATATTTGTTAAAATGGATGCACATGGGACCAGCAGATGACATAGTGGTTCGAGTCCCAGCCTAGTAGTTTGAAACTCACGCCAGATACGTGTGCATGCATGCCTGAAATCCCAAAAGGAGAATGGAGAAGGGATTGTGGTGTGTCCATCCCCCCTGGGGGATGACATCTCACTTTCTGTCTCCCTGTCTTGCTCTGTCTTTCCAGCAAGTGCATGCACCCTATAGAAAAAAATTTCTCTTTAAAAAAAAAAAAAAAAAAAAAAAAAAAAAAAAGATGCACACACTAAGGATTTGGATAATGTTATTTAATGAGCATGGCCCTGCTCAAACTTATCTATGGATGTTTTGTCTTTCATCTGCCCCTATACCTGGGTGTGCTTCCTGGTTATGTCTCCTCCTTGCTAGTTTGACTTTCCAGGTCCTTTGGGTCAGCTCATCTACACCAGTGGTTTTGGTCCTTATGACCCAAAATCCTTATCTACAATCAAGTGTACCTCCTTAGGACCAGCAGTTAGCGTAATGGCTATGTCGCTGGACTCCCATGTAGTCGACCGTAGTTCAAGTCCCGGACCAGTGGCTTAAACTCACGCCGGGCGCGTGTGCATGCGTGCCCAAGATCCCAAGAGGAGAATGGAAGAGAAGGGATTGCGGCATGGTCATCCTCCCTGGGGGGTGATTTCTCACTTTCTCTCTGTCTCTTTCTGTCTTTCTGGTGAGCACACACACCCTATAGCAAAAACCTCTCCAAAAAAAGGGGGGAAAAAAGCACCTCCTTGAACTTCAGGCCCTGGTGGCAAATTACCTGATGATCATTTGACTGTATTATGTTTCCTCAAATATAACCTCCTCAGAACTAGGCTCTTTATCCTCCCTTGAAGCCTCTATATTCATGTTTCTGCTCTCAAACACTTAATAGCAAAGGTTATCTCCTGATTCATCTACGACACACACCAAAGGGCCATCATAGACCCCTCCCTCATGCCTCTTTGATCACTAAGTTTTACTGTGGCATCCGCGTATTTATGGATCCTCATCTGTGTGTCCATCAGCAAACCCTGTCACCTTTGCCTCCATCTGTTCAATAATCTTTTTTGCCCACCTGGCAACTATCCTATCCTATTCAACGCTAGGTCCCTGTTATCTGGTCTACGGCAATGGCTTTGTTACCGACCTTCTTAGTAGCCTCTCCAGAAATATTCTTTGTTATCATTCGAGTCACTCTCTATCCCATTATTCTATTTTCTATATACCCCTTCTTACTTTCTAAAATAATCTCTCTTTTTTTGGTAATAAAATTCTTTAGTAAGGAGATATTCACCAGTTAACTAGTACACCTAAGGGTCGTCTTCCTCCCCCCACCCCCAGGTTCAAGTTTAATAGAAACTACAAAAAGATCAATGGGCTGGTGTCCCACTGCCGACACATCATACACATCAGGTGGCCTGCCCCACAGTACAACTCAGGCCATTCCCACCAACGAAAACAAACGGTGGCCTCCCCAACCCACAGGAAAGGCTTGTCGTGGCCCACACATCTTGGCTGAAACTAACTTGTATGTTTTAAATATGAAAAAAATGACAAAAGAGGTCTTGTTCTCACGGCAGCCCAGCCCAGCACACAATGGTGCAGCGCTCACTTCTGTTCAGAGAAACAGTCTTTGCTCTTTTGGACATCAGGCTTGATGGGGTCACTGCCGGGCTTCCAGCCAGCTGGGCATACTCCCCATGTTGGTCGGTGAACCGGAAGGCCTCAACTAGTCTCAGAGTCTCATCCACAGAGCGGCCAACAGGGAGGTCACTTACGGTGATCTGCCAAAGGATGCCCTTATCAATAATGAAAAGACCTCGGAAGGAGATGCCTTCATCAGCCTTTAGGACCCCATAATCCTGAACAATGGTGTGCTTGGGGCCTGATACCAAGGGAATGTTCATGGCTCCTAGTCCTCCCTGCTCCTTGGGTGTGTCGATCCATGCTAGGTGACAGAAGTGACAGTCCACAGAAGGACCAATCACAGGGCAGTCGAGTTTCTTACATTCTTCTGCCCAATCACAAAGCAATGACCTCCGTGGGGCACACGGAGTGAAGGCAAGAGGGCAAAAGAAAAACACAACGTATTGTCCTTTGTGGTCAGTTAGGCTGAGACCTTTGAACTGGCATAATAGCTGTGGCTTTGGAGTTAGGGACAGGGTGCTCAATTTTGGCCTTTCCGGAAGACATTTTGTTCTCAGCAGCTTCGAAGTCCCAGAGACGGATGCAACTATGGCCAGCCAGGAAGAGGACGCCACTTAAGGATCTTAGAATATATTACCTTCTCTCCATCTCTGTGAGATGTAATGAAGTTATTGTCTACTCTCCATCTTTAAATTGAGAAAAGTACTCAAGCCAGTGCTTGGAGATATTCTCATTCTGGGCCAATGAGGCCTGGCCATAGTGGGCTCTATATTTGTTGATTTAAAATAGTCTCCAAGATAAATTTTTAAATATTAGGTAGTTGGGAAAGTCATGACGTATTTTTCTATGCAAAAATGTGTCATGACTTTCCAGATGGCTCAATAGAAAGCAAAGTATGGAACAATATTACACGACAGTACCAATTGAGAAAAAAGAACAAAACATATTCATTTTTTAGAATTATTTATTTTATTTATTATTTATTTTTTCACATGAGTTCACGGAGACAGAGAGAGAGAGAGAGAGGGCAAGTGAGTAAGGAAGCCACCAGGTTCAGGACTAACCATGGTCAGCCATGTGGGAAGTCCAACTCCTCAAACACCACAACCCCTGCTGGCCCCAAAATATATTCTTATTGGCTTATCTACGCTTAAGGCGGCTTTTTTTCCTTAAGACAACTTAAGAAACTGGTAATATTGGTTCCTTCTGAGAAGGGAAACTGGAGGGCAGAGAACCAGGAGAGGATTCTCACAGTTATCTCCTTTTTGTCTTTCAAGTAAGGATCCAGTGAATATATTATCTGAGGAAAGAAAAAGTCAATGTCCAAGATTCCATAAGGTCCTAGATTATTTTTTTAAAGAATTATTTATTTAACATTTACTTTTAATTTGACCAGAGAGAGAGAGAGAGAGAGAGAGGGAGAGAGGGAGGGAAGGTGAGGAAACAGCCACCAGGTCCAGGACTCAAACCATGGTTGGCCATGTGGAAGTGTCCAGTGCCTTAACCACCATGCCACTCGCTGGTCCTAGGTCCTACATTATTAAATCTCTGCTGATACTACTGGTTACTAGTTCTCTTGCTAGCCAAGTTTCTTGCTGAGTTGTCTGTTACCACAAACTGAACCCTAGAGAGTGAAGGAACTTGTCCAGGTCTCCCGGGTCATCCGAGGTAGTGCTGGGAGTATTGCTGCAGCTGTCTGCCCCTCAGACACTCTTCTCCATCTCACCTTTAACTATGGCAAACGCTGGATGAGGTGGCTACTGAGAGGAATGACAAGCACACTGTGTAGGAGAAATCTTAACCTGTCACTTGTCTCTTCCAGGTTTTCTGGCTTGCTGGCTCCCTGCTCATCATCGGCATGGCCTCTGTGGTCATCCCCACCATCGGGTGGCGCTGGCTCATCCGTATCGCCTCCATTCCTGGCATCATCCTCATCATGGCCTTCAAGGTAAGGAAGGACTTGTGGCTCCTCCCTGCTCTCCCCTCCAGGTTCCCAGTGGAAGTGTTTGGTGAACACATGTGCTCTCTATAAAAAGAAAAAATTAGAACTTAGGGCCAGCAAGTGGTGCAGAGGTTAAGGTGGCTGGACCCCATATGGCTGACAGTATGGTTTGAATCTTGGACATGGTTTGCCTCATGGGTGCATACACGCCCAAGGGGAGAATGGAGAAGGGATTGTGGTGTGACTATCCCCCTGGGGAATGATTTCTCACTTTCCCTTTCTCTCTGTCTCTCTTCAGCAAGCTGACACACTCTACAGCAAAAAAAAGAAAGAAAAAAAAAAGAACTTAAATATCTTAAAATATTAATGTTTGTTGGGACCAGCAGTTGGCATAATGGCTATGTTGCTGGATTCCCATGTAGTCCACTGCAGTTCGAGTCCTGGACCCAGTGACTTAAACTCACACTGGACATGTGTGCTTGCATGCCCAAGATCCAGAGAGGAGAATGAAGGAGAAGGGATTGAGGCGTGGCCATTCCTCCAGGGGGTGATTTCTTGCTTTCTGTCTCTCTGTCTCTCTCTGTCTTTCTGGTGAGCGCATGCACCCTATAGCAAAAACCTCTCCAAAAAAATATTAATGTTGTTAAATATGGTAATTAATATGCTGTCTTACATTTTTTATATATCAGTAATCATTTTAAATTAAACAATTTAAAATATTTTAAAAGAGATTTTTTGCCATCAAACATGTGCACTTACCAGAGAGACAGAAAGTGAGAAATCACCCCCTGGGGGGATGGCCACACAGCAATTCTTTCTCCTCCATCCTCTTCTCAGGATTTTGGGCACACACACACATGCACCCAGCATGAGTTTCAAACTGCCAGGTCCAAGACTCGAACTGCAGTCAGCCATGTGGGAATCCAGCACCTAAACGACTATGCCACCCCAATGGGGTACCTGAACTGCCCGCTGGCCATGAGAGTGGGGGCAGGGTGCTGCTAGGGGCGATGCTTTCTGAGGAAGAACTCGCAGCCTTGCTTGGAGGAGTGAGAGGTGGAGGGATCCAAGCTGATGCTCAAGCTTTAGCAATATGCTCAAAATAGCCAACAATCAGTGCACTGGGGCCTCCACATCAGGACTGATCTCTCTACTCTGTGGGTCTGGAACAATAGGAGCCCCCACTATTGTCACCCTTTCGTTTGTTGCACAGGGGAAGGTCCTAGGGTTCCTAGTGAGGGGCCAGGGAGGCAAAGCAGGAGAGCCGTTGGGAGGGTGGGGTGGGACTGGGCAAGCAGGTGCTTACCACCCGGATGGGAGAGTTCCATTGCATGAACAAGGTTGCAGCGCTGCTGGCATCCAGCTGGGGCTCTGGGAAGGAGGAAAGAGCCCTTTCTGCTCCAAATCAGCTGAGTTCAGCAGCATGCCTGCTGCGCGGTGAGCCTCTAAGCATCTGCATTCGCTTCCTGTCTTGGGACGCTAGGACTGGGGAGTACCCGAGGCAATACTAGCCACCCCCACCCCCACCCGGGGTCTGCGCGGAGGTAACTCGAATGTCCTCCAATCTGTGCCCAGTTCATTCCTGAATCTGCTCGGTTCAACGTCTCCACCGGAAACACGCAGGCTGCCCTGGCCACGCTGGAGCGCATCACCAGGATGAACCGCTCGGTCATGCCCGAGGGGAAGCTGGTGGAGCCCATCCTGGTGAGTTCAGACTCCTGGGGGCCTCCCCCTCTGTCATTGGCCACAGGGGCATTCCCTTAGTCATGGCAGGCTGAAGAAAAGGGACCTGAGCTCTCCAGTCCTACCGCTGAAGGCAGGGGAGGGCCAGGAAAAGCAGAGTAGGTGTGGCACAAAATCCACCTCTTCTCCGAGCCACGTGACCCCATCTTCCTTTTTCTCGTCGATTAAATGGTAATAACGGCACCCACCTTGCAGAACTAGTTATGTTATTTGGCATCATTGTCTACAGGTGGGAGATTGCTTTATAATTTTATTTTCTTTATTTTAAAAAAAATTATTTATTTTATTTTATGTATCCTCATCATTATTTTTTAAAATTTGCTACAGGGCACGTGGGCTCACCAGAGAGAGAGAAAAAGAAAGCAGGCTACCAGGTCCAGGGGCTTGAACTGTGCTTGTTCATGTGGGAGTCCAGCACCTTAACCACCATGGCACGCACCTACGGGGCCCTATAATTTTTTTTCTTGTACTGACCTTGTCTTATGTTGATATCAAGGTTATAAATCTTGTTATATAATTTTTTTCACATCTCTGAAATAGTTTCCATAAGGTAGGAAAGAACCTCCTTAAACATTTTCTAAAACTTGCTTATAAAAAATTTGGTCTAGGGACCGACAGATGGCATAATGATTATGTTGCTGGACTCCCAGGTAGCCGACTGTGATTCGAGTCCTGGACTCAATAGCTTAAACTCACGCTGGGCGTGTGTGGGTGCGTGCCCCAAATTCCCTGGCATTTGGGGATGCCCCCCGCCATGGCACCATGACCATCCCCCCTGGGGAAGGTGATCTCTCACTTTCTGTGTCTCTAATGAGTGCACCAGGCCCCATAGCAAAAAATCTCTCTGAAAAAAACAATTTGGTCTAATATCTATTTTGAGGAGGGTGATTGGAGGATAGCTAGAGGATGCTAAGCAGAGGAGTTTTTAAAATTATTTTTCAGTATTCACGATAGGGTTTTTGGATGTGTACGTTTATGAGAGAAAAAGAGAGACAGAGAGACATCTGGACACACTGCAGTCCTCTTCCTCTAGTCCTCCAGCCTGCTGGATCTTGGGTACTTGTGTACATGCCTGGCATGTTCCAGGTTGACCAGACCTGGGATTCAAACCATGGTTGACATGTGGGATCTAGCCGCCTTTGGGTAGCAAGTGCATTGCTGCTGTGTCATGTAGTCAGCCCCAAATCATTTTATATTTTGGTAAAATACACAGGACACAATTTACCATATTGGCAGTTTTCAAGTAGGCAGTTCAATGATGTCAAGTACATTCATATTATTTTATAACCATCCGTCACCAGAACTCTTCCTGTCTTACAAAACTGAAATTCTTTTTCTTTTAAGAGAGATTTTTGCTATACAGTACATGTGTTCACCAGACAGAGACAGAGAGACAGAAAGCAAGAAATAACCCCCTTCCCCCAGGGAAGATGGCCACACCACAATCCCTTCTCCTCTTGGGATTCTGAGCACGCATACACACGCATGCACTCAGCCCGAGTTTTAAACTTCTGGGTCTGGGACTTGAACCATGGCTGGGAATCCAGAGACTTAACTATTACACCACCTGCTGGTGCCACAAAACTGAAATTCTGTATCCATTAAAACAAGACTTTCCATTCCCTCCTTCTACTACCCTCTGGTAACCACCATTCCATTTTCGTCTTTATAAAATTGAACACTCTAGGGCCAGAAGGTGATGTGCAGGTGAAGGCAGCCAAATCCCACATAGCCAACTGTGCAGTTCGAGCCCTGGGCCTGGCGGCCTGAACGTGCCCAAAATCCCAAGAGGAGAATAGAGAAGAAGGGATTGCAGAGTGGCCATCCCCCTGGGAGGTGATTTCTAACTCCCTCTCTCCCTCTCTCTGGCAAGTGCACACACCCTATAACAAAAACTGACCACTCTAGGTACTGTACATGAGTGAAATCATGCGGTATTTGTCTTTTTGACTGACTTATTTCACATTGTATCTTCCAAGTTCATTCTTGTGGGTTCACACGGCCCTGAAGAAGTAAAGAATTGTCTTCTTTTTAAGGGCTGAATCATTTTCTATTGTGTGTCTGTAACATGTCTTGCTCATGTGTTTGTCTGTGGTTGGGTACTTGGGGTTGCTTCCATGTTTTAGCACTCACAGATGAAAATGCTGCTGTGACCCTGGGTACCCCAATATCTCTTCAGGGTCCTGCTTTCAATTTTCCTGGGTATATACCCAGATGTGGAAGTGCTGGATCATAGGCTAATTCTATATTTAATCTTTGGAGGAACTACCACTGTTTTCCACCATGGCTGAAACATTTCACATTGCCACCAGCAGTGTCCGGTTGTTCCAGCTTTTTCACATCTAGGCTGAGGAGCTTTATCTTAAACTGTGACTCAATTTATTTAAAGGTTATAGTTTACTTTTGTTTTATGCTTTGTATTGAGTCCATTTTTGTTATATACATATATATACACACATACACACACATTTATATATATGTGTATTATTTATATATAAATATATAATATATATTAATGTATTTATATATACATATTATTTATATATAAATAATATATATTATGCATATGTTATATATAAATTTTATATATATATATATATTTACTTTTTGCCATAAGGCATATGCACTTGCCAGAGAGAAACAGAGAGAGAGAGAGAGAGAGAGAGAGAGAGAGAGAGAGAGAGAGAGAGAGAAAGCGAGAAATTACCCCCAGGGGAGATGGCCACGCCACAATCCCTTCTCCTCCACTCTCCTCTGGGGATTTTGGGAATGTATGTCTACGCAGCCTGTGTGATTGTTAAGCTGCCAGCCCGGGACTTGAACAGCAAAGTTGGCCATGTGGGATCCAACACCTTAACTACCACACCACCTGCTGGTCCCCATTATATATGTATTTTTAAAGAAGATTTTCCAGTTCTTCTAGATTTTCAAATTTGTTGGTACCAATGTCCTCTTACAAGTTTCATAATGTACTGTTCGAATATGTGCCTTTTTAATTTTTATTTATTTTTAAAGAATTACTTCTTTTTTAATCCCATTTGTTACTATTATTTTAAAAAAATTTGACCAGAGAGAGAGAGAAAGGGAAAACAAGAAAGTAAGCCCTCGGACGCTGAACCAGGGTCGGCCATGTGGGACTCCAGCACCTTTAACCACACACCACCTGCCGGCTCCCCTTGTTTGTTTTTAATATTGTTTATTTGTGCCCCCTTTCTTTTTTATTCAGTCCAAATTACAAGATGTCTGTCTATTTTATTAGACTTCAAAGAATAAATTTTTGTGGATTGTCTTTGTTGTTGTGTTTTTATTTATTTATTTATTTTTTGGTGTCATCAATTTCGATTTTTTTGTTGTTGTTGTTTTAGCTTTTTTTTCCTTAGAGAGATTTTTGCTATAGGGTGCATGGGCTCACTGGAGAGACAGTGAGAGACAGAGAGACAGAAAGTGAGAAATCACCCCCTGGGGGCATGACCACGCCACAATCCCTTCTCCTCCCGCACTGCAATCTCTTCTCCTACTAGGATTTTGGGCATGCACACATATGCTCCTGGTGTGTTTCAAGCCTCTGTATCTGGGGCTCGGTTCGCAGTTGACCATGTGGAAGTCCAGAGCCTTAAAACCACCACACTACCAGTTGCCCCCTATTTCTTTTTTTTTTTAATCATTTTATTTTATAAATAGAAATTTTAAAATTATGGGGTCAGCAGGTGGCATGGTGGTTAAAGGTGCTGGACACCAACAGGGCCGACTGTGGTTTGAGTCCCGGACCTGGTAGTTTGCTTTCTCACTCCCCACCCCCCCCCCACACACACACATTCTGTCCCTTTCTGATCCAAATAAATAAATAAAATGATTCTTTAAAAAAATTAAAAGAATCTCCCATTAGTTTCATTGTTATGTTTAATGGCTGTGCCTGCCCTCCCCAGCCCTGCACCAGAGCTGATAAGAAGGTGGGAGGGTTACAATGAGCTTGGGTACTTGCCGATTCTAATAAAAAGCCAAAAACTGTTGTCAGCAGATAGCATAGCGGTTAGTCGCTGGACTCCCACATGGCCAACTGCAGTTCAAGTTCTGGACCTGGTGGCTTCAAAATCAAGTTGGGCACATGTGCATGCATGTCCAAGCTCCTGGGAGGAACATGGAGGAGAGGGGATTTTGGCATGGCCACTCCCTGGGGGTGATTTCTCATTTTCCTTCTCACTGTCTCTGTCTTTCTCTTGCTCCTCAGTGAATGCATGTGCCCTAAAGAAAAAAAAAAAAAAAAAAAAAAAAAACTAAAAAAGGAAAAGAAAGAAAAGCCAAAGACTGACTGGCAGAGATGCATGTGTTAAAACCGTTGTCTGTGGGTTTGTCATCCCGAGAGCTGACTATTTATCTGCCCACCATGTTCCCATATTATTCTTGTTTTCTATGATCTAAAATATTGGAGATACCTTCGCTTGTCTTTAACCCGCTAACTATATCCCACCATCATCCCAGGAGAAGAGGGGAAGATTTGCGGACCTGTTGGATGCTAAGTATTTGCGGACCACATTACAGATCTGGCTCATCTGGTAAGAACGCAATGATTTCAGAACTAGTTTTAGGCCCGGCAGTGGTGCCAGCACAGGGACAGGTCCTTTAAAGTCACTGGAAGCCAAATTTAATGCAAGAGACTCGCAGTCCTCTCTGTACTTCATTGGTCCGCAGCCAGGACCTTGGGCAAAGAAAGAATTCTTAAACAGGTCTCAAAGTGCTTCACTGTGAAGGAGAAGGCTGATGAGTTTCACAGCATTAAATTAGGAACTCCACACTGTAGATATCAAGAAGAACCTTGAAAGAAAAGCCAGCAACTGGCAGAAGAAATTTACTGTGACTGTAGAGCTTCAAAAAGTTCTCACAAAATGGGAACCAGCAGTTAGCGTAATGGCTATGTCGCTGGATTCCCACGTAGTCGACCGTGGTTCACGTCCCGGACCTGGTGGCTTCAAACCCACACCGGGTGTGTGTGCGTGCGTGCCCAAGATCCCGATAGGAGAATGGAGCAGAAGGGATTGCGGCGTGGCCATCCCCTCTGGGGGATGATTTCTCGCTTTCTGTCTCTCTGTCTCTCTATGTCTGGCGAGCGCACGCGTCCTATAGTGAAAAACCTCTTAAAAAAAAAAAGTTCTCAAAAAAATGCATATTATAAAAAAAAACTATGTGTGGATTTCAGAAATTGTTTGCACCAAAATAAACAAGGCCTTTGATTCTATTTTCCTTTTTCTTTTCTTTTCTTTTTTTTTTTTTTTTTTTTTTTTTTTTTTGAGAGATTTTTGCTACAGGGCTCGTGAGCTTGCCAGAGAGAGAGAGAAAGTGAGAAATCACCCCCCAGGGGAAAGGCCATGCCACAATCCCTTCTCTTTCATTCTGTTTCTGAGATCTCACACACCTGGCATGAGTTTGAAGACACCGTGTCTAGGACTTGAACCGGGGTTGGCCACAAGGGAGTCCAGCAACATAACCAGTATGCCATCTGCTGGCCCCTTCTGTGAACTTTTTGAAGTATTCTGGTGAGTATTTATATGTCTGTATATATATATGTGTGTGTGTCTGTGTGTGTGTGTGTATGTATATGCAGACATATATATACAACAAATTCTATATACAAGAGGTCTTCAAAAAGTTCAAGGAAATACATATAATGAAAAATTATGCATTTCAATTTTTTTGCCCCCGAATAAATGCATATTTTAATTTTATTTTCCATGAACATTTCAAAGTCCCCTCACATTATATATGCGTTCATTTGTCAACAAGAAAAAGATCAGTAAACCAGTTTAGAGAGACTTGAAAGGTACTTCACTAAAAACGTTTATCCAACAAGCATGTCAAAGTGCACTGAACCTCAGTGTCATCAAGGGAACACCAATTAAAACTCAACGAGATACTTGGGACCAGCAGATGGTGTAATGGGTACGTCAGTGAACTCACATGTAGTCAATCTCAATTGGAGTCTCGGACCTGGTGGCTTAAATTTACTCCAGGCACGTGTGTGTGCATGCTCAAGATCCCGAGAGGAGAATAAAGGAGAAAGGATTGCAGCCCTGGGGGGTGATTTCTCACTTTCTGTCTCTCTGTCTCTCTGTCTTTCTGGTGAGCGCCCGTGCCCTATAGCAAAAACCTCTCAAAAACAACAACAACAACAACAACAACAACAACTCAACAAGATACTGAGCCGGCAGGGGGTGTGGTGGTTAAGAGTGCTGGTGCTGGACTCCCACATGGGCAACCGTGGTTTGAGTCCTGGACCTGGCATCTTGCTTTCTCACATTTTCTCTCTCTCTCTCTCTGTCCCTCTCTGATCAAAATTAAAAATAAATAAAATAAATAAAGTCAAATAAAATAATTATTTAAAAATAAACCCAAAAACTCAACAAGATACTATTACAAATCCACTCATCCACAGAATGGCTAACATTAAAAAGAATGACCAAACCAAGTGTTGGGAAAGTGTGGAGTAACTGGGACTTTTATACCCAGCTGATTAGAGCTCACATTAGTATAATTGCTTTGGAAACTGTTTGGACTCTATGATAGTTGAAAACGTGCATCTCCTATGGCCCGGCAATTCCACTCCTAGGTTTACACCCTGCAGAAATGTGTGTTTACCAGAAGTCACTCACATGAATGTTATGGCCGATATGTGAGCTGGGCTTTCTGCTTCCACTAGGGTCCCTCCCCTTCTTTCCCCTAATTATCCCTGCCTCCTGTGCCCAATGCCATCCCTCACTAATGATGTACTCTTGTCATTTCCAGGCTGGGAATCTCTTTTGCCTACTATGGAGTTATCCTGGCCAGTGCTGAGCTGCTGGAGCGGGACCTGGTCTGTGGTTCGAAGTCTGAGTCTGAGGTGGTGGTAACTGTGGGGGGCTCAGAGGAGAGCCAGAGCCCCTGCCACTGTCACATGTTTGCTCCCTCCGACTACAAGACTATGATCATTAGCACCCTTGGCGAAATTGCTCGTAAATGTCTCTCTGTGTGTTGGGTCTCTGAGTGTTTCTGGTGGGGTATGGGCAACCGAGTCTCAGGAGAGCATTGTGACCCTGTGACATGGTGTATGCCCAGCCATCTGCTGGTCCCACGGCTTGAGAGCTTTCAATCAGCAACACAATTTCTGTCTTAGTAGACATAAAATGTTGGTAATTAAAAATCAGTGGCGGGACTAGCAGATGGCATAATGGTTACGTTGCTGGACTCCCATGTAGTCGACTGCAGTTCGACTCCTGGATGCAGCAGTTTAAAATTCACACTGGGCACGTGTGCATGCATGCCAAAATCTTGAGAGGAGACTGAAGGAGAAGGGACTATGGTGTAGGCATCCCCCCTGGGGGGCGATTTCTCCCTTTCTGTTTCTCTCTCTCTGGTGAGCGCATGTGCCCTATAGCAAAAACCTGTCTTAAAATAAATAAAAATTCAGTGGCACCTCAAACTTGATGAAAATAGTATAAAATAATTCAGATATAAGTTTGATGAGGTGGTAACTGACAAGAGACCAGGAGGATAATGAGCCTCCCGGCGTGGAATACCCTCAAAGGTGCCAGCGTGCATCAGTCTTGGACCCATGTGGGAAAGCAGATTGATGGGGCTTTGAGGTTTGATAATGTGATCGCGGGGTTGGTAACTGCTGCGTAGTTCCAAGGTTCACTCTCCTTGCCATTTGTTTTCTAGTGAACCCTGTGAACATCCTGGGCATCAACCTCCTGGGAAGACGGCTGAGTCTTTCCATCACCATGGGATGCACAGCCCTATTCTTCCTGCTCCTCAATATTTGCACGTCAAGGTACTTTCTCATTGCTTCAGGACTAGCAGGCTTTGGGTGGTGGTTTTAGGATGGGGTCTCCTGCTGTGTGGTGTTCAGAGGGGTCAGGGACAAGCCCTTTCCACCAGGGGAGTAGAGACTGGGCTGCTGGTTGGATGACGCCATCTTGCCTGGTACCTGCACCCCCGTTTCCCTCTTCCTGCCACCCCTGTCCCTCTGCAGCTGTCACAGGATGTGGGCGCCAGCATCGGATGACTCACTTCAGCCACTGAAGTACTTAGGCTCTTTATGTGAAGTGTCTCAGAGAATCAGGACTCTTGTTGTTTACCAGATGATCTGGGCCAATGCTAAGACGGTTTAGGAAGAGAATTCATTTTATTCCAAATTTGTAATCCTAGGGCAATAATATATACCATTCATTCTGCCAAGTACATACACCATTTGTTGAGGGTGGTGGCAGAAGCTAATCTGGGGACCAAGATGGACCCCAGGAATGGAGAGGGCAGCATTGGAAGGTTTGGTCTGGGACCCCTCAGTCGACAGGCAGCACCTCCCTCGGGCTCTGTGTTAGCTGTGGGCGCGTCTTAGCATCTGTGACGCACTGGAGCGGGCCACAGAAAGGCCCCTGCCTGTGCCTTCTGTAATGTCCCTCTGCTTCCTGTTCCCTAGTGCCGGCCTGATTGGCTTCCTCTTCATGCTGAGGGCTCTGGTGGCAGCCAACTTTAACACCATCTACATTTACACGGCTGAGGTTCGTTTTCATGAAGGGGTTAGTGATGTAAGGGTGTGAAGTGAGCTACTTAGAGCGGGTGTCCATCCCCAGATGCATCCCTAGCTTCTGTGGACTATTAATGATTTTCTAAAACCATCCCATTAAAAAGACACCTAAAGGTTTACTAGTAGGGATGTCCCCGTCCTGTCAGTCTATTGAAAACCAATCTTGGGGAAGAAACTTAGGACTGTCTTTGTCACATACAGAATGCTGGTAAAACACAGTACCATACCGGGGCGCCATGCTTCCAGAGGGAGTGGTCGGGTATAATGTTGCTGTTGAAATGTAAACCTCCCTACTTCTCTCTCTCTTTGAAATTAGAATGTATTTTTCACCTTTATTCTTTTATTTATTTTTGCTATAAGGCATATGTGCTCCCTGGAGCGACAAAGAGAGGGAAAGTGAGAATCACCCTCCAGGGAGGACGGCCACCCCACAACCTCTGTTCCTCTTTGGATTTTGGGCATGTACACACACGTGCCCGATGTGATTTTCAAGCTGCCGGGTCTGGGACTCAAACCATGGCTAGCCATATGGGGTCCAGCTGCCTTCACCTCCATGGTACCTCTTGGGCTCTCATCTTTATTCTTTTGGAAGATCAATTCTCCCTCCTTCTGTTATTTGCTGCATGTACCTTAAATTCAAATACCATTGTGGTTTACTCTTTACTCATTCATGAATTAAATTAATTCATCTGCTATATACTAGAGACTACTAGAAGTAGCTGGAAATTTCCTCATAGATCCTCACTTTAAAGAGCTAGTATTTCTAGGGGACCAGCAGGTGCTGTGGTTAAGGCACTGGACACTCCCATGTGGCCGACCATGGTTCAAGTCCTAGACCTCATGGCTTGCTTTCTCACTTTCTCTCTCTCTCTCTCTCTCTCTCTCTCTCTCTCTCTCTGGTCAAACTAAAATAAATTAATGAATAAATAAAAATTAAATAATTTTAAAAAGAAAGAAAATGTATATATATATTTTAAAAAGAGCTAGTATTTCTAGAATTAAACTATATTTGAATGGGCACTATCACAGTGTTTTAACTTGTGTTGTCATTCATCAAACTGGAGAAAACAGTGCTACTGGGACCGATACTGCCACATTCATTTTCATCTCAGTAAATGGAAAAGTCTGTCCTGATTAAATATTTGACCTGTCAAAAACCATTAAAACCACAGAGGGAAGCACTCTCTTTCCCTTCTACACAGATAAAAATAGGAAATTATGAGATATTAGAGCTATATATAATACTCCACTAGGTTCATTAAAATGTAGATTTGGCAAAAAAATTACCATGAATTTATGAACCTCAAAAAAATCTATGTGTAACTTGGTGTGCTTATAAAATTGTACTTGGAATATTCAATTGAACATATATTTTGAAATTTGCTCGGTTTGAAGTCATTGCGAAGTATTTTGATTTTTGCATCTACTGTTAAAATTCAAAGATGTATAACTAAAAAATGAGAGTCTTCTTTTATTCTGTCTCCAGACAATTCAAAACACAAACAGAAGACTTTATTGCTTTTATAGCTGAGAAAAGAACATTGCCATGTATCGAAATTATTTTCATTTATTCAGCAGTCTCATTTCCAGAAACTAAATAAGTAAATGAAGCTCCCCACAAAAACACTCCACCCCCAGGACCAGCAGTTAGCCTAATGGCTATGTCGCTGGACTCCCACGTAGTCGACCACGGTTCGCATCCCGGACCCAGTGGCTTAAAACTCACGCCGGGCGTGTGTGCGTGCGTGCCCAAGATCCCGAGAGGAGAATGGAGGAGAAGGGATTGCGGTATGGCCATCCCCCTTGGGGGTGATTTCTCGCTTTCTGTCTCTCTGTCTCTCTCTGTCTGTCTGGTGAGCGCACGCACCCTATAGCAAAAACCTCTTTTAAAAAACAAAACAAAACAAAACAAAAAAACCACTCCGCCCCCGGACCTTCTCCTTTCAATACGGGTCTTCTGAGGCAAGAAGGCATCTGCTTTTGCATTTGACCCGTGGTGGCTGAAACGGCACGGCCGACTGACGGGCTACACGCTTTGCTTCAGTAAATTGATAACAACTGTCTCACGGGGATTTTATAGCATAAAGAATGTGTGCCAAGGCCAGCCCCGTAGTCTAGTGGTTAACCATGATTCTAATCCTGATCCTGGCATACTGAAAAACACAAAAGGCTTCTGTGTGTGTGTGCATGTCCGGAATCCCAAAGGGATGGAAAAATGGAGGACAGGGGACCGCGGCATGGTCACGCACCATGTGGCAAGCTTCCTCCCTCTTCCTTTGTCTCTCTTGGGTGCGTGCACAACAGTCTCTGGCAATTTAGGGAGAAAAAAAAAAGTCCCCAAATTTTGAGTAAACTTCTTTTTCTATAAAGTATCCTTCCTACAATTTTATTTACTAAAGAATAAATTGCTGACATATTGAACTCCTTCCAATTCTCATAAGAATTCTCTACTTTTTTTGGAGAGGTTTTCGCTATAGGGCGCGTGTGCTCGCCAGCCAGACAGAGACAGACAGAGAGATAGAAAGTGAGAAATCACCCCCCAGGGAGGATGGCCACGCCGCAATCCCTTCTCCTCCATTCTCCTCTCGGGATCTTGGGCATGCACGCACATGCACCCAGAGTGAGTTTTAAGCCACTGGATCCGGGACGCGAACTGCGGTCGACTACGTGGGAGTCCAGCGACATAGCCATTACGCTAACTGCTGGTCCCTCATAAGAATTCTCTTTTAAAAATAATTATTTATTTAATTCTGTTATTATTTTTAAGTATACCAAAGAGAGAGAGAGAGAAAGAGAAAGTGAGAAAGCAAGATGCCAGGTCTGGGACTCAAACCACAGTCAGCCATGTGGGAGTCCAGCGCCTTAACTACTACCTCACGTGCCTGGCCCCCTATTATTATTATTTTTTTTCTTTTTGGAGACTTTTTTTTTTCTATAAGGCACGTGCACTTGCCAGAAAGAGAGAGAGAAGCGAGAAATCACCCCCCCGGGGGGATGGCCACGCCGCAATCCCTTCTCCTCCTTTCTCCTCTCAGGATCTTGGGCACACACGCACATGCGCCTGGCGTGAGTTTTAAGCCACTGGGTCTGGGACTCAAACCACAGTTGACTACATGAGAGTCCAGCGACATAGCCATTATGCCAACTGCTGGTCACCTTATTATTATTATTTTTTAATTTGACCATAGAAAGAGAAAGGGAAAGTGAGAAAGTAAGGGACCAGCAGATGGTATAGTGGTTACGTTGCTGGACTCCCACATGGCCAACTGCAGTTTGAGTCGCAGACCTGGTGGTTTGAAACACGTGGGGCACAGTGCATGTTTGCCCAAAATCCGAGAGGAGACTGGGGGAGAAGGGATTGTGGCATGGACATCCTCTCTGGGAGCTGATTTCTCACTTTCTATCTCTCTGTCTCTCCAGTGAGTGCACGTGCCCTAATAGCAACAATCTTTCTTAAAAAAAAATAAATAAGTGAGAAAGTAAGCTGTCAGGTCCAGGACTTGAACCATAGTTGGCCATGTGGGAGTCCAGTGCCTTAACCACCACGCCACCTGCCATATACGTAGAAGAATTCTTAATGAAGTACAGATTCATGAGGTTTTACTATATATGTAAAAAAATTGCAGTAAGAAAGTAGAGACTGCAACAGTAAAGAGACCAGTGATGTTAATGACTTGTGAACAGTCTAGCAAGGGCCTGACCTTCTAGTCCATTCTTTTCACTGTATGTATTAAAATTTCATAGGCTCGTTATTTTTAGGGGAATAGTCTTTTTCCATCCGGCGGAACCACTCAATATATTTATAGCTCTAAAACAGAAATCTTCTGTCTGATTACAGAGCTAATTTTCTAAAATTACATCTAGAATATTCAATTTAAATCCATAGTTTTGGCATTTGCTCGTTTAAAGGATTATTTCTGGTGTTTTGTTTTTGGTGATACAGTGTTCAAAAAGTTCACGGAAAAGGAGTATTTTGAAGACGCGGTGTACAGATTTCAATTCTCTTTCTTTTGCACCAAACTTTTTCTTTCGTGTTTCCATGAACTTTTTGAAGACTCCCAAGAATTCTTTGTTTCACAAATTCCAAGTTGCGTACCTAAAGAAAACGAACACTTCCTGTTCCCCGTTCTACAAGTCAACATGGGATCCTCTGTACAGAGGAAAATTCCGGAAGGGCGAGACTCGAACTGACTGGGCTGTCTGCGTTTCCCCCTCCAGGTCTACCCTACCACAATGCGCGCCTTGGGGATGGGAACCAGCGGCTCCCTATGTCGCATTGGTGCGATGGTGGCACCATTTATATCCCAGGTAAGGCCAAGAAGTGCGGACAGGGAGAGGGAGTCTGAGCTAAGTACGGACAGGGGGACCACAGCTGTGCAGCGAATGGGGGCACAGGCAAGACTGCCCCCTTGTGGCCAGACTTAACCTGTCTCACAAATGAGTCCCCCATCCAAATAGAGCATTGAAAAGCATTTTAAATCTACAGAACTTCTCAAAGGGGTGTCAGTGGGGACATCCATTTATAACCGCGGCAAACGTTTACACGTCTTCGCCTGCTTTTGTTGTCACCAATAGGCATAGCAGTCATCTTGATCTCTAGACTTGTCCCTTCAATCCCGTTACCCCCAAACTTCATCAAAACACAGCTGAGCTGGCTCATTTCTGGCCCCTGATCCAATTTCCCCAGATCTATCCATTTGTTTTCTCTTGAGAAGCTCCTTTTTCTAACGAAAATTATTTAGCCTCTCAGGATTCAAAAGGAAGCAGGATAGATACACTTAGACTCTGGGTCAGGAAGTTAGAGAGCCTTTTATTTAGGATCTCCTTTTGATACCCTACTGAACAAGTTGTTTCTGGAATAATTCGGAAATTGTAGAGACCATTTTATACAGTTTGACAGGACACCCAAAAGGACTCAGTTACAATCTATCTTAGACAGGGTAGAATGAAGAATTATTTTATCCCAATCGAACATTTGACTAACATTTATTGAACATCTGTAACATGCTGGCATTGTCCTCATTCTATGTATTTCAGAGGTAAATAAGCCAGACAAATTTTCAGTAGTATGCGAGCTGGCCTATACTGGCTTGTGAAACTGATTGTTAAATTTTTAGGACATGTTGCCAACTGGTTAAGGTCACATTGTAGTTTGAGATGACCATAGTGGTAGTATTTACACCATGGAAATTGGCAAACACTACAAGTCAGGACATTTAACTTTTTGAGAACCTTTTGTGAAAGATTTGACAAGAAATCACCATAAGACTCCTACCCTCAAGAAATTTATATTTGAGTTGGGTGCTTTATAAAAATGCAAAATATTAAGATAATTTCAGATTGTGATTAGTACTTTAGAGGTAATATGAACATGAGTAAAAGAAGTGATGGACTCTTTTAGGCATATCCTCTCTAGAAAGGAGACACTGGAGTTGAGACCTGAAGTATGAAAAGTTGAAAACTATCCCAAAGGAAATAGAATTTCAAGTAGAATGACAGCTGGAACAAGGGCTTGTAGGTGGGACAGAGGGATTGGTGTGTTCTAGGAATAGAAAAGAGCCCTAGTGAGCAAAATGGAAAGAAGCCCAGGGACAGAATGTGCCTCACAGGCAATTAAGTAGACTTTGGATGTTTATCACAAGAATGGCGGGGAATCATTTAAAAGTTTTAAGCAAGTGAGTGATATGATCAGTTTTACATTGTTTAAAACATCACTCTGGTTGTTGTACAGAGTAAATTGGAGGGATGCCAGGGTGGAACAGGCTTATAAAAAGACTAATTTTACATTGTCATGTACTACTGACTGGAAAAGGAAGATTTTAGAATTGTGTAAAACTTTCTAATAGGGACCAGCAGGTGGCATGGTGGTTAAGGTGCTGGACACTCCCACATGGTCGATCATGGTTCGAGTCCTGGACCTGGCGGCTTGCTTTCTCACTCTCCTTCTCTCTCTTTCTCTGTGTCTCTCTCTGGTCAAATGAAAATAAATGAATGAGTAAATAAAATTAAATAAATAATCCTAAAAAATTAAAAAAAAAAACTTTCTAATAGTATAAAATATAGAAAAAGGTAGGAATCAGCACGTGGTATTGTGGTTAAAGGCACTGGGCTTCCACATAACCAACTACGGTTCAAGTCCTGGACCTGGAGACTTGCTTTCTTGCTTCCCCCTGCCCTCACTCTGTCCCTCTCTGGTCAAATTAAAATAAATAAATAAATAAATAAATAAATAAAGTGAAATAAAATTCTTTTAAGAAAAAGGTGGTAAATTCACATAAATGTTTTAAATTTCTCTGCATAGTAAATTTCTCTGCATAGTAAAACACGTCTACTGTAGGTAAGGATGAAAGATAAAACTTAATCTTTCAAGGGTCTCCCAAAAAAAAGGAAAATTTGGGATTAGCAGATGGCAAAATGGTTATATCACTGGACGCCCACATAGTCGACCACAGGTCGAGTCCTGGACCCCAGTAGCTTAAAACTGATGCAGGGCACATGGGTGTACATGCCCAAAATCCTGAGAAGAGAATTGAGGAGACGGGATGGTGGTGTGGCTATCCCCTCTGGGGTGTGATTTCATGCTTTCTGTCTCTCTGGCAAGTGTACGTGCCCTATAGCAAAAATCTCTCTTAAAAAAAAAAAAAAGAAAGAAAGAGAAAAAGAAAAACTAATTTAATTCTCACAGCTGAGAATTTTTTTTTCTTAAAAGAATATTTATGTCTTTCATGAGTGAGTGAATCAAAGACAGAAACAGAGATAGCCTGGTACTTGGTCCCCAAATAGGGTCTTCCTGCCAAGACCCACTCCCAGCCTCGGCCAGACCTGGGTCGTGGGCACACAGGTGCCTAGCACACTCAGAGAAGTCTCCAGACGTGAGCCTTGAAACCCTCCCATGTGGGTCTGCCTCATGGAGTGTTACACTTTACCACCATGCCACCCACCAGTAGTCCCTAGACAATGAATTTTTTATCTCAGTTTTTTTAAGAATTATTTATTTTATTGATTTATTATTATTATTATCTTTTTTTCTCCACATGAGTTTTGCCAGAGAAAGACAGAGAGGGAGGGAGAGTAAGAAAGCAAGCTACCAGGTCTGGGACTAGAACTGCCATCAGCCATATGGGAATTCCAACGCCTCAACCACCACATCACCTGCTGGCCCCTTTTAAAGAGATTTTTGCTATAGGGCTTGTGCACGCTCCAGAGAGAGAGAGATAGAAAGCAAAAAATCACCCCCTGGGAGATAACCATGCTGCAATCCCTTCTCCTCCGTTCTCCTCTTGGGATCTTGGGCATGCACACACACGCACCCAGCATGAGTTTGAAGCCACTGGGTTCTGGACTCGATCAGAGTCGGCCAGGTGGGAGTCCAGTGACATAATATGACGCCATCTGCTGGTCCCAACAATGACTTCTTCTTGTCCTGTCAAATGGCTGACCGCAGCTGGAGTCCCGGCTCAGTAACCTGGGAAACAAAGTAGGCAAAGGGCGTGCATGGCCCAGATCCTGATGGGGTGGAGAAACGGGCAAAGGACTGCAGAATGACTGCGCTTCACGGGAGCTGCTTTCTCTGTCTCTCGTTCTCGCTTTCTCTCTCAAGAGTACATATCCACCGGTAATGAAAAAAGAGAGGGACCAGCAGTTAGCATAATGGCTATGTCGCTGGACTCCCACGTAGTCGACCGTGGTTTGAGTCTCAGACCCGGTGGCTTAAACTCACGCCGGGCACGTGTGCGTGCGTGCCCAAGATCCCGAGAGGAGAACGGAGGAGAAGGGATTGCTGCGTGGCCATCCCTCCTGGGGGGTGATTTCTCACTTTCTATCTCTCTGTCTCTCTCTGTCTGTCTGGCGAGCGCATGTGCACTATAGCAAAAACCTCTCAAAAAAAAATTTAAAAAAAGAAAAAAGAGAAAAAAAAGAAAATTCCTGACCTTCCCCCGAAGCATGGGAAACTATGTATTTTCTTTTTTCTTTTTCTTTTTGTTTTTGGTTGCCAGAGGAAATGTGTGCTACCTGAGACGGGGAGGGGAAAGTGGGAGAGAGACAAAGCACCCCGCCATGCGGTGGGGTCACACTGCAATCTCTTCTTCATTTCTCCGTCTTGTTGGGATTTGAGGTGCATGCATGCACATGCACACACACGTGTGCTGGTATGTTTTTCAAGCTGCCAGGGTCAGAATTTAAGCAGTGTTTGGCATGTGAAATCTGGCTCCCTTGACCACTAGGTGATGGGGCTGGCCCAGAAACGTGGTAAACTAGAACCGGTCTATACGATGGTCCAGAACTCCGCTTGTTAAAGGGGATACAGAGAAGTCTACACCAATTGACTGTTGTCTCTCTCTTTTGTTAACGCTGGCTGGCATGTGCATGCGTGGACCAGAGAGAGAGTGAACGCTCCACGATGGAGCCCGGCCGTGCCACGGTCCGTGTTCCTCATTCTCCATTCACCAGGATCCTGGGCATGTACCCACCTGCCTGGCATGTTTTTAAAACTGCCGGACTGGGATTCAAACTGCTGTCAGCCTTGTGGGATCTGGTTTTCTCTGCCTGGTGCTTAACCGTTGTGCTATGGGGCTGGACCAACTTAATATTTTCATAAGCAATTTCCGATAAGAAGTGAACTTCCTGAGCACTTGTATGTTATCAGAGATAAACCAAGGTGGGTATAAAGATGGAATTTAGTGAGTAATAACCATCACAATAGCGGGAAACAGTGTAAACTGCGCTCAGTTTTCCTTCGCACAGAGTGAGTGGATGTTTTAAAGGGAGAATGAAGGAGGAGGTAGGAGGACGGCAGGGGCTTGAGCCAGGCCAGGGAAGTTGAATATCATAGAAGATGCTAAGAGGGCATTGCTCTACACGGAACCCTCCTGCAGAAGGTAGGAGACGGGCCCTATGTTCAGGCGTTGACTGGAGCAAGCAAATTTACTTGGCACCGTGGAGATTTTCCATGTAGGCCCATTAAGAAGGGCCGTGGTCCTCCCGGGATGTTCCTGAGCTGCGGGACACTGGCCCGTGTTAGTTTAAGCCCTTAGACTAAAGTTGAGACCTACTCAAAAAGAGAGCCCAGAGAAGCCAGGCTGGAGTTTGATCAAGGATGGGGCCTTTATCAGCGTCAAGTATGGTTCATAAATATGTGTTTGTTGTATTTTGAGTTTAAAAGCTTTTCAAAGGCATTTTTTTTTTTAAGGGAGAGATTTTTGCTATAGGGTACGTGCACTCACCAGAGAGACAGACAGAAAGCAAGAAATCACCCCCTGGAGGGGATGGCCATGCCACAATCCCTTCTCCTTCATTCTCCTCTTGGGATTTTGGGCATGCACGCACATGCACCTGCTATGTTTTAAGCCGGGTCCAGGACTCAAACCACTGTCAACTACACGGGAGTCCAACAGTGTAATCATTATGCCATCTGCTGGTCCCTTCAAATTTTGACCAGATGTATTTTATCTTTTACACTGAAAACACAGAACTTACAAAATTAGAATTACAATTTCATGGCTCAGTGGGAGCAGCTGGATTCACATGGGCAAGTTTCTGGGTTTGTGTCCTGAGACTTCCCTGAGCCTCCATAATCCAGGCCAGCTGACACTAGGGGTAGATCGTGGTGTGAAGACTATTCTTTGAATGCCTCTCTCTCTTTCTTCTTGACCCTTTCTCTCTGCTGTGTTTCTCCCTCAAAGACAAAATAAATCAACGGACTTTAAAAAAAAACTGGGCCAGCAGGTGGCATGGTGGTCAAAGTGGCTGGATTCCCACATGGCTGACCATGGTCTGAGTCCCAGACCCACAGCTTGAAAATCACACTGGTGGTGTGTGAGTGTGCGCCTCAAATCTCGGGAGGAGAATAGAGGAGTAGGGCTTTTGGTGTGGCCATCATTTCTCACTTTCCCTCTCTCTGTCTCTCTCCTGTGAGCACATGTGCCCTATGGCTAAAACATTAAAAAAAAAAAAAGCTAAAAGTTTACTACCAAATATTTTACTACTTAGAAACAATGAACACAAATATTTTAATGATATTCTGTGTATGTAATGTAAAACATATACATTTTACTCAAATATGATCATAGTTCATGTATTTTTTATAGCCTGCTTTTCTGTACCCAATAATGTTGTAGACATCTTTCATGTCCATAAATATAAAAGCAAGCCCCTCTCAATGCTGAAAAGGATTTCATTGTACTTGTACTCTAAAAATTGCTTTTCAATTACTTAATTCTATATTGTTGACCATCTAGACTATTTCAGATATTTTTCTACTATGAACAGTCACAATGAGTATCCTTGTGCTTCCATTTTTCTCCAATCATGCAATTATCTGTTTGTGTAAATTCCCAGAACTTGGATTAGTGGGTAAGTGGGCTTGCATTTTTTTTCTTAGAATTATTTATTAATTTTATTTATTATTATTACTTTTTAAATTGCTGTAGGGCATGTGCACTCACCAGAGACTGACAGAGAGGAAATGTGTTGAAAGCAAGCCACCAGGTCTGGGACTGGAACCGCAATTAGCCATGTGGGATTCTAGCACCTTACTCACTGTGCCACTTGCTGGCCCCTGAGTCTGTGTGTTAAGCTTAGGTATTTGTGCTAAAGCTCTCTTGGGAAAGCTGTCTCCCAGCTGGCTTGGATAGTCTTTCATTTTTGCCAACTTCACTGGCAATAAATGATACCGCTTTATTATTGTAATTGGTATTTCTCTTACTAGAAATAATACTGAATGTTCATGTCATATTTTAATTGAACATTTAATATTTTTTTGCTTGCTCACTCAGGTACTCACCCATTTTTCAATCTAGTCTTTAAAACATTGATTTAGGGGGCCAGCAGGTGGTGTGGTAGTTAAGGGCGCTGGACCCCCACATGGCTGACCATGGTTTGAATTCTGGACCTGGCGGCTTGCTTTCTCACTTTCCCTCTCGTTCTCACTCTATCCCTCTCTGGCCAAATTAAAATAAAAAGTTGAATACTATCATTCTTTTTAAAAAACATTGATTTGGGAGAACGTCTATTTATCTATCTATCTAAGGGATTTTAACCGTTTTTCTGATATGTTAAAATGTCCTTTATTTTTATTTATGTTACCCTTTTTTTCTGTTCAGGAACATTAAGTTCATAGACACTCAAATTTATCAATATTTCCCTTCATTTAATTTCTGGATTATGTGATGAAGATTATGAAAATATACATCTCTCTCTCTCTCTCTCTTTAAAATTTCCTATCAGATGTATGTGCTTTCTGGAGAGACCAAAAGAGACAGAGAGAGGGAAAGTGAGAAAACACCCCACAAAATGGATGGCCACGCTGCAATCCCTTCTCCTCTGGGGATGCAGGGCGTGCATACGTGCCCGGTGTGTTTTATAAGCTGCCAGATCCAGGACTTGAACCGACAGTCATCCACGTGGGACTCAGCCACCTGCACCACGTGAGCTGGCTGGCTCCGGCTCTCTTTTCTTTCAGGCCTTCTGCGGCCCCTTTTTTCTTTATCAAGAGGAAAGAGAGTCTACACTTCTTGAACTATAACATACATGTAGAAGCGCCCACATCATAAATATCCACAAAGTGACTGCGTCCCAGCTTGTGACCTGGAGCCCCCCACACGCTCCTTGCAGGCCATCGGAACGGAAGGAGCTGTGGGGGCCGATGGAAGTGACCTTGTGATTCCCCGCGTGGCAAGCCGGCTGTCCCGACGCTGTACTGAGCAATCTGTTCTTTACCCGTGGATTAGACGGACTGATCTTATATTCACACAAGGACTGGATCTATTTCTAGCTCACTCCTTTAGTCCATTGATCCATCTGCTTTTGCCATCGTCATTCTCTTTCCATGATTCTAATGAAATTTATATTATAGTTTCCAAACTGGCTGTTGAGGACCCACCTCATTGTTTTCTCGGATACGCTTTAGAATCATTTAGTTACAGCCTGCCTGCTCTGCCTACCTATTAAGATTTTAATTGGTAATTGGTTAGATGTATCAGTTAAATGAAGAAAAATCGACTTTTTTCCTTACAGTGTTGTCCTACTGAAGAACAAGCTTGTTTCTCCATTTGCTCAATTTTTCTTCTGTGCTCCTTGCTGGGATTTTCTTGTTTTTCTTCAGTTACATCCTGGGTGTTTAGTGTTTAGTGTATTCCTAGGCCTTTAGTGGCTTTTTGTTACACTTGTGAATAGATGATTTTTGTTCATTTTTACTTCTATTTTTACATTCTAACTAGCTATTTTCTTTAGAAGGCTATTGATTGTGTGTGTGTGTCTATTGATTTTTAAACAGCCAGCTTACTGAACTCTTCAGAATGGTTTCTCCTCTGAGTCTCGGTGTTTCGAGTTTATAATTACACCCCTCTGCGATCTCCATCGCGTCTTGCTGAGCGCTCCAGTTAGCATTTTAATGTGCTTCAGACTCATTCCCAAGCTGTAAACTCGACCCGCTTCAGCTTCACTCTCGCTTTTCCTTCCCTCTCCGCCTCTCCTTTCCCCCATTCTCTCACCCCCATCCAAATCCACCAAATGATTCCTTATTTTAGAGGATTTTGCCTTAGGGCACGTGTGCTCGCTAGAGAAAGAGAGAGACAGAGACAGAGATGGTAAGAGGGAAAGTGAGAAATCACTCTCCACTCCCCACACCCCGACCCTGAGGAGGGATGACCACACCGCAATCTCTTCTTGTACATTCTCCTGGGATCTTGCCACACATGTCCACACACCCAGAGTGAGTTTCAAGTCACTGGGTCCAGGCTTCAAACCGTGGTCACCTAAGTGGGAGTCCAGAGACATAGCCGTCTGCTGGTCCCCAGATGATTCTCGATCAGGGTTTGGAGACCCTCCTGTCTCTAAATCGAAAGGCTGCTTTAAGGCTCCTCTCCCTTACCACTCACCCAAGCTCAGGACAGATGGCTGGCTACACTCCCTCTTCAACATCTCTGTCCCTCCCATGGCTGTCACCACCTCGTACTCTCATGTTTTCCCTCCTACCTCTTCGGCTGATTCTTCTCAATCTCTTTGTGGAATATCTTCCTCTTTTTTTTCTTCACCTGAGATTTCTTACTGCTCAATCTTAGACCCTTTTCTTATTTTACTCTCCACTTAGGTGACATCATTCATTTTTGTGACTTCAGTTATCAAGTTTATGTTCATGGTTTCCAAGTTTATGTCTTGAGACTGAGCCTTGCTTCTGAGCTCCAGTGTCACCCATCTAGTGACCTCTTCAACATTTTGACTTGGAGGTCTCAAAGCATCTTACATCTAGCACATCTGAAACAACCACGTGCTGGTGGCAGGAGAATGGTAAGATTGTGGTAGATCCGTGGAAAGGAATGCCATGCAGAAAAAACAGATGGAGCGATTTCAGTCTATATGTGGGCATAAAATGATGGATATACATGAGAAAATGTTTATGACGATGCTAAGGAAGGAAGGTAAGATATAAAATTATACATACAGGGCCATAGGTTAAGGCACTAGACTCCCATATGGCTAACGGTGGTTCGAGTCCCTGACCCCTGGCCAAGTAGGCAGGTTGAGACTTGGACTCTGTGGCTTGAGATTCATACCTGGTGTGTACACATGTGTGCCCAAAATCCCAGGAAGAGAATAGAGGAGAAGGGATTGTGGTATGGCCACCCCCCTGGAGAATGATTTCTCACTTTCCCTCTCTCTCTTTCTCTCTCTCTCTCTCTGGCCAGTACACATGCCCTATGGCAAAAACCTTAAAAAACAAACAGAAAATTAATCCATTTGTAAACTGCTGGTTTTCTTTTCTTCTTTGAGAGGTTTATGCCTTAGGGTTCATGTGCTTGCTAGAGAGAGACAGAGACTGTAAAAGGGAAAGTGAGAAATCGCACCCCTCCAGGGGAATGAGCACACAAAAACCCCTTTTCCTGCATTATCTTTCCAGGATTTGGGGCATGCACACACACGTGCCTGGCATGAGTTTGAAGTCACCGTGTCTAGGACTCAAACCACAGTCAGCTATGTGGGAGTCCAGTGACGTAACTGCTGTGTCATCTCCTAGCTATCCCCGTCAACTTTTCATAAAGCATCAATGATTTCATCCTTCTTCCACCTGAGCTCCACCATAAATTTGATGTTTTTTCTCATTTTATTCACAGTTTTGTAAGAATTCGTGTGCTCTGATAGGAGCTCTTTTCAAACTGATGTCTTATCTTCTCTGTCTCAAATTCTCTTATCTGTCTCAAATTAAATCCTGTTCAGCCATGTTATAACCAGTCAGTACAAATTTGTTTTTGTACAAAAAATCTTTTTTTGAAATCCATGCATAGCTTTTTTTTTTTTTTTTTTTTTTTAGAGGTTTTTGCTATAGGGCACGTGTGCTCACCAGAAAGACAGAGAGAGACAGAGAGACAGAAATCACACCCCAGGGGGAATGGCCACGCCCAATCCCTTCTCCTCCATTCTCCTCTCGGGATCTTGGGCACGCACACACACGCGCCCAGCGTGAGTTTTAAGCCACCGGGTCTGGGACGCGAACTGCGGTCGACTACGTGGGAATCCAGTGACATAGCCATTACGCTAACTGCTGGTCTCTGGCTTTTTTTATAATATGCATTTTTTTTTTAAGAGGTTTTTGCTATAGGGCGCGTGCGCCCGCCAGAAAGACAGAGAGAGACAGAGAGACAGAAAGCGAGAAATCACTCCCCAGAGGGGATGGCCACGCCGCAATCCCTTCTCCTCTTGGGATCTTGGGCACGCACGCACATGTGCCCGGCGTGAGTTTAAGCCACCGGATCTGGGACTCGAATCGTGGTCGACTACGTGGGAGTCCAACGACATAGCCATTATGCTAATTGCTGGTCCCTATAATATGCATTTTTTTAAAGAGAGATTTTTGCTGTAGGGCACGTGCACTAGCCAGAGAGAAAGAAAGCAAGAAATCACCCCCCGGGGGGATGGCCACACCACAATCCCTTCTCCTCCATTCTTCTCTTGGGACGTTGGGCATGCACTCATCTGCGTCTAACGTGAGTTTTAAGTTGTGGTGTCCGGGACTCAAACCGCAGTCTACTACGTGGGACCCCCGCGACGTAACCATTATTCCATCTGCTGGTCTTTATCATGTGCATTTATTGGTGAAGTTTTTGAAGTCCCCTCCCATAGAGATAGAAACATGTGGTGTCTTTCTTACTTGCATTACACATGGATGCATGTAAATACGTACATCTATTTTCTTCCATGAATATTTGCCTATCTACTTATATCTATGGGTTATGGTCACCTAAAGAAGCAGACGGGTCCCCTCACAAAAAAGTTTGTTTCAAATGTTGAGACCCACGACCCTGCATACTCACCAAGAGGAGATGAGAAGTTTCCTAACCTAATTATAAAATCGGGGTCTCTGGGGCTGACAGGTGGCATGGTGGTTGGGGTGCTGGTCTTCCACATAGCCAACCACAGTTCGAGTCCTGGACCTGACTCTTTCTGGACCCTGAACTTGCTTTCTCACTTTTCCTTTCTCTCCTTCTCTCTGTCTCTCTGTGATAAAATTAAAAATAAATAATAACAGGGACCAGCAGGCGGCGAGGTGGCTAAAGCACTGGACACTCCCACATGGCCAACTATGGTTCCAGTCCCGGGCCTGGTGGCTTGCTTTCTCACTTTCTCTTTCTTTCTCTCTCTGTGTCTCACTTTGGTCAAATTAAGAAAAAATGAATTAAAAAATCAAAAAATAATAATAGCAAATAAAATTAAGTTAAATCTTTTTTAAAAAAATTGGGTAGGGCCAGCAGGTGGCGTGGTGGTTATGGGCGCTGGACTCCCACATGGCTGACTGTGATTTGAGTCCTGGATCTGGCAGCTTGCTTTCTCACTTTCTCTCTCTCTTTCTCTCTCTCTCTGTCCCTCTCTGATTATTAAAATAAATAAAGTTAAATAATCCTTAAAAAAAAAAAAAAAAAAAAGAATTTGGGCTCTCTAGGAGAGTAGGGCAGTGCTCTCAGGAAGGTCTGAAATGGCCCGAGAGTAATGGAGCTGGTTGGTGATCCCCAAGATGGTGTGCACAGGGTGTTCCCCGCCATTAGGGGGCAGCACTGAGCTGAGGATTGCTGGGCTGGGGCAGGGGCTTGTGTACTTGAAGGCTCCCCTTGGAATCCAAGCATGCAGGCTTCCTTGTCAGCTTGTCTGGATATTAGGGCACAGGGAAAAAGAGTGGGTGAGGCTTAAAAGCTGGCAGCGAACATCAAATGGAGTCGCTCTTTTTCACACCGTGTAGCCACCTCTGTGTGACTCTGTGTGCAGATTTGTGTGTGTATGAACACACTTACCTACATGTTGCGATTCTTTTTCTCACTAATAACCTCGTGTGTGTGCGCATGTGTGTAAGGGTTGTAATTTTCCTTTTCTTTTTTTAATAATTATTTTATTTAACTTTATTTATTTATTTATTTATTTATTTAAATTTGATGAGAGAGGGACAGAGCAAGAGAGAGAACCAGAGATAGAAAGCAAGCTGCCGGGTCTGGGACTTAAACTGCAGGTGACCATGTGGGAGTCCAGCACTCTTAACTACCACGCCACCTGCCAGCCCCCAGGCGTTGTATTTTTCTAGCTACTGAGTTGGACTGAAACCAGCACAGTCAGCTATGAGGGATCCAGCCACTTTAACCAGCATGCCACTGGCTGGCCCATTTTCAAGTTTTTATACATGCAAAATGTTTAAGTTTTCTGTAGTCAAGTTACCAATTATTTTCACTTTTGATATTCTTTTTTTTTTTTTTCCACTATAGGGTGCGTGCGCTCGCCAGACAGACAGAGAGAGACAGAGAGACAGAAAGCGAGAAATCACCCCCCAGGGGGGATGGTCACGCCGCAATCCCTTCTCCTCCATTTTCCTCTTGGGATCTTGGGCACGCACGCACACGCGCCCAGCGTGAGTTTTAAGCCACCGGGTCTGGGACGCGAACCATGGTTGACTATGTGGGAGTCCAGCAACATAGCCATTATGCTAACTGCTGGTCCCCTCACTCTTGATATTCTTATTTTACGTCATACTTAAATGGCCTTCATCACTCATTCATCTCTACATCTATGAGCTTTCAATGTTTTATAAATATTTCAAAAAGGCTTTCAATGTTTCATATAAAATACTTTGATCTAGTCACAATTTATGAATATATAGTCATACATATATATATGTCTTACATATATTATGTGTGTGTGTGTGTGTGTGTGTGTGTGCGTGCATGCGTGTCCATTTTCGGGCCCAGGAGATGCTTTATTTTGGTAACTGTTCCATGAGTGCACAAGAAGAGTGCACCTGTGTAGCTGTTCTGTGCACATTCTACACGCACGAACTCATCCCAGCGGTCAGTTGTGTCCTGCTTCCTTGCACGCCTGCTGCTCTGCCGTCGAGTAGCTCTGACCAGCTGCTGGGAAGGCGGTACTGAAGCTGGTATGTGGGTTTTTCTATTTCTCCTTTCATCATGATCAGTTTGGGTTGACCGTATTTTAGAGCTCTCATTTGGTGCCTAGCCTTTAGGGTTGCTATGTCTTCTCCATAGGTCAACTGTTGTCATTACGCACCACCTCAGATCTTTATCTTCTTTTTATGTGTTTGCCACAGGGCAGGTGAACTCACCAGGGAGAGGCACTGAGAGGGAAAGTGAGAAATCATCCTGCAGGGGGATGGCTGCAATCCCTTCTCTTACATTCTCCTTCTGAGATTTTGGGCACACATGCACATGTACACAGCCAGGGTGATTTTCAAGCCACCAGGTCTGGGACTTGAACCATGGTCCACCATGTGGGAGTCCAGTGCCTTAACTACCATGCCACCTGCTGGCCCTATCCCAGATCGTGATACAGTGAATCTGGAGAGGCCCCTGGAAGTCTGCATTTTAACAAAATTCCCAGATGATTCTTATTATTAGGTAAAACTCAGAGTTCTTATGAACAATAGAGATTGATGCTGGTTAACTTAAGCAGGATTTATTGGAAGAACGTCCAGTAAGAGCCACTGGATGGCTACAATCTGGCTATGCAGCAGAATCCTGGATCCTGCTAGGGAAACTGAAAAGATGAGGCAGTTGCTCTCCCTGAACCTGGGTGGTGGAGCAGTTGTCACCTACATGCAACACATCAGGGTCTCACACCCCCAAGGACTTTGACTCTTATGCAAAGAGTGCGAAATAGGGCAACAGTTTAGAATTCATTGTTAGTGACAGGAATTTTTGTCCAGGAACAGAAGAGGCAGCCATGACATGATTTGATCATGGGTTAGACTGCCTGGTCTCTTTCAGTGTCTACTGCTTTCTTGAGCTGAGTTTCCCAGACTTCCAGCAACAGACATGAACACACAGGTTATACTTTTGTTTGGAGAAAATTGTCATTTGTTTTGGGAGACAAAATCAGAGAATAGTACCCAGCAAGTGATATGCCTATTGCAAAATGGCGAGGTTAATAGCATGGGTTGTTTGCATGGTAGTGGAATTATTTACTGTTTTGGAAGGCGGCAGGCCTTACATACTGGGGCTGGGCTCCCAAATTGTGATCCTAAGGACATCTAAGTGGTACAGGAACTCTAGACTGTGTGTTAGCATTCTGTATGTGACTATGGACAAGTGCTTACTGAGAGTGGTCAGTTATGCTCATCTGTAAAGTGAGGATGTTGGACTAACGAGATGGGTTCTAGGACTTCCTAAAGCAATATTCTGTGACTTTAAGAGTCTTGCTGCCCCTCAGTCACTTCGCAGTGGACAACTATCAAGTGCTTGGCTGTTTGTCAGCTTTGGACACAGTCCTAAAGAAAGGAAAGTCTGAAATGGAGTGTCTGAATCAGCCAACGTTAGGGTGAAAAGATCAGGATGTACACAGATTGGCAGAAATCCATTCTTATTGTGAAAAAATGGATGCTAGTATTGACTGGTTTTCCAGACATTCTGAACAGAGGCAAGAAACATTAGTAATCTTTTCAGAGATGCTGGGGTTACATGTCTTCCACAAAACTGTTTGGTTCTGTCAGAACTGCTGGGGAGACTCATTTGGCCACGAGGTAATAATGTGAAATGAGAGGGTTAGAAGTTAAGCAGGCTGGGGACCAGCAGATGGAGTAATGCTTACGTCGCTGGACTCTCAAATAGTTGACAGTAGTTCGAGCCCCAGATCCAGCGGCTTAGAACACAGGCAGGGAGTGTTTGCATGCGTGCCCAAAATCCCGAGAAGAGGCTGGAGAAGGGACTGCAGCGTGGCCGTGCTCCTAGTGGGTGATTTGTGTGTCTCAGGCAAGCACATATGCCCTGTAGCACAAATATCTCTTAAAAAAAAATAAATAATAGTTAAGCAAACTAAATTGGCATGAGGGGATGGAGAAACAAACCTCTCCTCTAAAATTTGCCTGGAGCTGACAGGTAGGTGCAGAAAGGTCTAACATGTGTTAACGCCAGCCCACACTCCTGATGAGCTGATCTGTCATTCCGACACACCTTTTGGAGTGGCTGCAAAGGACCATCACAAGGACCATCACGTATGCATTTGGTAAGGTGGACCTTCATTTTACTCTGTTGTGACTTGCAGGTTCTTATGAGCGCGTCGTTCCTGGGGGCCCTGTGTCTCTTCGCATCTGTCTGTGTCGTATGCGCCATTTCTGCCTTTACTCTCCCCATCGAGACCAAAGGACGGGCCCTGCAGGTTAGTGACGCAGGAAATTCGTCTTTTCAGCCACCACTTTCGACCATTCAAATAACATGGTACGCGGGCATTCTTCCTTCAAGCTGACCCGCTGGTACCCGAGTATGCGCTAATACAGTACATTTAGCTAGTCCCAACAGAGAAACTGCACCTCCGCTTTTCCCCACAGGGGGCCCTGAGCGGCACTGAAGGAACCGGTAACTCACTTTCAGCCTCTTACTGTAGATACTGTAGATAGTTTAGTAGCAGGCGGCTGCTGAGGCCGCGGCACTCCCTCTTGCCCCGTTCCCATGGATGTAAGCCTTACCACAGAGTCCGAGTGCTCAGAAGAGCACGACTAGGACTCGTGCTGCCCATGGGATCACGTGGTCTGGCATCCTCTCCCTGGGGTTAGAGCTGACATAAATGCTTCCGTGTGGCACCAGCTGCTCACTCCGTTTCACCAAGTACAGAGAAAGGGATACCCCATAACAGTAAGGTATGCTTCCAGGGGCAAAGTTGTCAGGCTTCTCCTATCCCTTTCCCCTTAGGGCTGGTCATCTCCAAGCACAAACTAAGGTACTCCTGCCTTAAACACAAAGCTTGCTGCTGGTATGCCAAAGCGTGTGAGTGCTTGGGTGTATGAGGGGGGATCGTTAGGGTGAGGGACAGTTTGACCCTAGAGTCGTGACGCTATGGCTGCCTGCGTAGCCTCTCACATTGGAGTGGGGGCACAGACATGTCTTGTTGTCTATGAGCAGTTACAAGGAAGGCACTAGGGAATTGGGATGAGCGTCCTAAATCCAAAATCTGAAACTTTTTGAGTGTTCCCGTGACCCCACAGTGGAAAATTCCACATCTGATCTCATGTGATAGGCCAAAACGCTACAATACAAAAATACGAGGTCATCTTCAGGATATACATATACAGAATATGTGAAATCAATTCTGCGTTTAGATGTGGGTCCCATTGTCAAGACATCTCATTATGTGTGTGTAAACATTCCAAAATCTGGGGACCAGCAGTTGACATAATGGCTGTGCCTCTGGACTGCGGTTCGAGTACTGGATCCGGTGGCTTAAACTCATGCCGGGTGCATGTGCATGTGTGCCCAAGATCCCAAGAGGATAATGGAAAAGGGATTGCAGCGTGGCCATCCCCCCTAGGGGGGTAATTTCTTGCTTTCTGCCTCTGTCTTTCTGGTGAGTGCACATGCCCTATAGCAAAAACCTCTCAAAAAACCCCATTCCAAAATCTGAAAAATGAAATCTTTTGGTCTGGATTAAAGATATTCCATTGGTGTGAATAAAGAAAAAAAGACTTACAGCCATCAAGTGGTGTGGAGGTTAGGGCAGCTATGGTCAGCTGCCTGGTTCGAGTCTCTCTCTGGTAAGTGCACACATCCTATAACAAAAAACTAAAAAGTAAAAAGAAAAGGTTTACACCAGCCTTGATTTTTTTTTTCCATAGCTTGTTTATCTTTAAGATAATATGCATTTCAGTTTCAATCACAGATCATATGACCTATCATGTAATTATCAATTTAGGGTATTGTTTAGGCTCCTTACTTGAAAAGGCAATCTATTCATTGAGTGCCGAAAGGCAGAGATCGAATTAGATCATTCATATTTCTTTTTAATCTTAAATAAAAGAATTATTAACATCCTTTGCATTATTAACCAATGCACAGAGAAGCTGAGTAACTTGTATGGAGGAGCACTCTGTGGTGAGGTTAACATTTAAACCAGGTTACAAAATTAAACCTTATGGTCATTTTCTACTGTCTTACATTTTTTTCCTGGTTTTATTTTGCAAGCCAGTGGTACTATAACTAACAAATAGAATAAGAAACCTGGCTCACCATCTAACATGCCTATGGATTTCCAACTCAAGTCCTACCACCATTCCCTCTGCTATTGACAGGGGTTTGGTTTTAGCACTGTGGTAAAATGATTTTACTTATCTGCATAGCCTTGTTTGTTGTTTTTGCTACAAAGTACATGCACTTATGAAAGAAAAAGTGTGAAAACACCCCCCAGGGGTGATGGCCGCACCCTCCCCCCCAGGGGTGATGGCCACACCCCAATCCCTCTTCTTCCATTCTCCTCTCAGGATTTTGGGCATGCACGTACACACAGGCAGTGTGTTTTCAAGCCAAACTGCTTGGGATCCAGCCATCTTAACCACCATGCCACCTGGCGGGCCTGCGCACGGTCTTTTTAATGACACTTCCTTGAAACTTTCACATGTAGGTTTGATACATTCCACTGTATGTGCAGTTGTCTCTACGGTTGTGCCACTTAATGGTGACCTGTCTTCAAGCAAATCTTAAGATTCACAGACACACCTACCTCCGGGTTTGAGTGTTTCCCACAGGAAAACACCTGGCTGCAGACAGAGCTTCTAGAACTATCTATAACAACATGCCCCCCAATTTGAGTTTTTTTCGCTATAGGGCGCGTGCGCTTGCCAGACAGAGACATAGAGACAGAAAGCGAGAAATCACCCCCCAGGGGGTACGGTCACGCCGCAATCCCTTCTCCTCCATTCTCCTCTCGGGATCTTGGGCACGCACGCACATGCGCCCGGCGTGAGTTTTAAGCCACTGGGTCTGGGACGCGAACCGCGGTTGACTAAATGGGAGTCCAGCGACATAGCCAGCTAACTGCTGGTTCCCAACATGCCCAAAATTTATAACTTCCTTTTGACACAGATAGCAACCCAATGATGTGATTGAGTGAACCAACCAACCAGATCAATAATTGGAAAGTACTGTCAATTAGATTTTAAAACTACTCTGGGAGACTCATTTTTTTTTTTTTTTTTTTTTTTTGGAGAGGTTTTTGCTATTGGGTGCATGCACTTGCAAGAAAGCCAGAGAGAGAGAGACAGAAAGTGAGAAAACACTCCCCAGAAAGGATGGCCATGCTGCAATCCCTTCTCCTCCATTCTCCTCTAGGGATCTTGGGCACGCAAGCACACGCACGCGCCCAGTGTGAGTTTAAGCCACCGGGTCCGGGACTCGAACCGTGGCCTACTACATGGGAGTCCATTGACAGTCATTACACCAACTACTGGTCCAAAACTCATTCATTTGATAAGCCCGATAAGCTTAAAATTTTAAAAACTCTTCTGAAAATTTTTCCAAATGGTGCCTGTACTGTGATAAAATAACTGAGTTATAAAGTTAGTGACTTTTCAGGTTTATGATGGTAAATACTGGGATTTTAATTTCTTGTACATTTTATTAAGGAGTCCTCTATTGTTAGTTTCTAGTACTAGACAGCTGAATATGAATGAAGACTTAAAAATTAAGGCTACTATTGACCTATTAAATCACTTTTTTCCAGCAAGTTAAATGAAGACCTGCAAAAATATGTCTACCAGAGAAGAAAAATGTATTTTATTTTCACAGTTGTGGTATGTTTTGAAAAACTTGGTTTTATTTCTGTATGTTACTTGGTAATTAACAAACTGATCATGTATTTTAAAAATTAAGGCACAGATGGGAGTGGTATAGGTAACTAAATGACCTCTTCCTTGAAAGTAAAATACACAAAGGACCTTTATAAAATATTCCTTAAGAATGGAAAGGGGTGGGTGGTGGCTTTTCTGGACACAAAGTCTATTAACCTAGATATGAATAAAAACTAAATCTTCAAACATGTACATTTGCCATGCTTCCATGAGGTTTGCAACTAAGTTTTATACTAGTTTTGTAAGGCAAGAACTTGGTCCAGTGTCATTAAAGCCTTTCAAATCAGAACAGTCACCAAATCTATTTAAGTTATGGCCTTCTTAGCTAATGACTAAAAATAATTCTTGAAAAGAATGCTTACGTTAGTATTAATCTTGCATGTAGTCACCAAGAAGCGGGGAATACACCGATTCTCTTGACACAGTCCCTATTTCTACTGTCACTTTTATTTCGGGGGTGGGCTCTGATCTTACCCTTATTCTTGGCAAATAGAGCATGGCAAGCTTTCCTGAGTCTGTGATACTTCACATGCCCTTTGTCGAAGTGGCTGTGTGGGTGACGTTACTCCTGGGCACACCGCACTCTTGTGAGGTGAGGTAGGCCATGGGAAGAAAACATCTAAGGTTTCTGCATGTGTATTTTGGCTTTGGTTGTAAAGGCCCACTGGGGATCCCTGTACCTCCCACCCAGTTTGCAGTGGAAAAAGAAGGTACCTGCAACCATCAGGAACCCTCACTCCATAGGCAAACCCTGTGGACAAGAGACTCTCACCCCTGCTTACATACGGGCACCAACAATTCTTCCTTGAACTATAGGCATAAGTGGTTAAAGTCAGGACATTTTTTCCCGAAAAGGGCCAAACGATGCACATTTTAGGCTTCAAGACCTATATGTGATTTCAGTCACTTTTTTTCCTATCACAGTCCTTTAAAAAAATATTCTTTAGGCTGTACAAAAGTGCCAGGGTCCAGCCTCCCTGGGGATGGGTTACTTGATGGAGGCGGCGCTGGAAGGAAAGACTGAGGCCTCGGTGCCTTTTTTGTGCATGCCCCCAGTCGGACACCCTCAGAGATCGCTCTCTGTAGAGTGACAACTGCTAGGAATCATAGTGTCTTTTTATCGAAAATGTGATACATGCAAGTAAACGGGTGAGGGGCTACGTGTTCTAATTATCAGTTCATAAAGTTTTAACAATAGGGAACATAGATCTTATTCAGGGTTGGATTGAGGGTGGGTCTATTACAGTTCAGCAATTGTTTGATTGATGTAGGCAGGTCTTCGGAAACTTCATGGAATGCCGTTTTGGGAAACAGCCTCCAGCAAGCAGAGTTAATTATCAGCCGATGCTCAGCGGCAGCCATCTTGTGATTACTGAGTACGATGCTAAGAAAAGAAAATCTCAAGTATAGGCATTAGTTCTTATGGATTTCAATAAAGAATGATACTTATTTAATTTTATAGGGATCTAAAACTTAATTTAAGGAATCTTAATATCTATCTATTTTGAAGGGTTGAACCTATTGTTCACTTGGTGAGGGTGGGGGTGTCCTGGGCCAGTTTTGGCCTAATCCTATTTTATGTAAAGAAAAGGTTATGTTTAAGCTTATGTTAAATGTGTCTTAAAGGGCCTTCCAAAGGTCAAGATGATTTCTGCCTAGATGGAACTTCAGCACACCCTCCATTGTGACCGAAGGGATGAAGCATTGTGATTAACAGCAGGTGGTCACGGCAAAGGGGAGCAGTCGAGAGACTTTCGGGAAATCTTATCACATACTCAAGATGTATGAGAGAGCTATGTAGTTCTTTTATAGTAGTATATCAGGGAGTCTGAGGGGTGTTGCTTCCCAGCAAGGCTACTGCAGTCTCCAGAGCATACAGCAATTGGCCTTGCCAACATGCTAAGTCGACCCAAGCTTTGCTCATAGGTCAGGGGGCGTGCAGCAGTGGCCTTGCAAAGGTGCAGAGCCAACCAAGGCTGTGCTCAAAGGTCGAAAGGCTCAAACAGATCCTGGGGCCCCACTGGGTCGGACTCCTCCACAAAAGCAGGCCACAGGTAAAATCTGGCCAGTTTTGCTGAACCACTCTAAAGCACAGTTACAAAATCTTAGGTGACAATCCACCGAAGACCAAGAGACAATACTGGTTGAGAAATTAAAAATAATGAAACTGGAACCTTTGTACATATTTTGCTTTATGTAACAGGGTAAAGGCTGAATCTGACTCTTAATAGTTTTATACAGATAAGAAAGTTCTGTAAGTCTCTTTAAAGCGTAGTCTAGACTGGCAAAAACTGCTTCTGTCATATGAGTGTTATAGAACCTTTATAGTTTGTTGCCCAGACTTTTATTGCAGAATTTTTTTTTTTTTTTTTTTTTTTTTTTTTTCAGAGAGAGAGATTTTTGCCATAGGGTGCATGCACTTGCAGAAAGACAGAGACAGAGAAACAGAAAGTGAGAAATCACCCCCAACGGGGATGGCCACGCTGCAATCCCTTCTCCTCCACTCTCCTCTTGGGATCATGGGTACGCACGCACATGCACCCAGCATGAGTTTAAGCCACTGGGTCCGGGACTTGAACCATGGTCAGCCACATGGGAGTCCAGTGCCCTTAACCACCATGCCACCTGCCGACCCCCAAGTTGGCCTTTCTTAGCATCACTATTGGCGCCTGGCGTCCTCGTGAGTTTATTTTCCCTTGCCTTGCTACCCTTCTCGTCCTCTTAAGAACACACTTCTTGGGGGAGTGCATTTTCATTCCAAGGGTGACAGTGCTTAACACTGGCTGATCTGCATGCCATCTCCTCCCCTAGACCATAACGATTACGCTCCAGTCACATGCAATGAGAAGATCTCTGACGATTTTTCTGGTTCACTTGTCTTCAGGTGACAAAGAATTCACCTTCCCAAGTATCTTGAAACATAGTAAAAGATGTTAAAGTAGGCATTCTTCTACACCATATTTGAAAATGTGGGAAGGTAGGGACCAGCAGTTGGCCAAATGGCTATGTAGTTGGACTCCAATGTAGTCGACTGGAGTTCGAGTCCCAGATCTGGTGGCTTAAACTCACACCGGGCATGTGTGCGTGCGTGCCCAAGATCCGAGAGGAGAATGGAGGAGAAGGGATTGTGGCGTGGCCATCCCCCTGGGGCGTGATTTCTTGCTTTCTGTCTCTCTCTCTCTGGCTTTTGGGCAAGTGCATGCGCCCTATAACACAAACCGCTCCAGAAAAAAAAAAATGTGGGAAGATAAAATTTTGTTAAATGTTTAGCTTCCAAGTACCTAGGAAGAAGTCTTAGGACCCAGATTAGTCCATTTAAACACTAACTTAAGAGTCATACAGAAGCATCATAGTAAGATTAAATATCCAAGGGATTTTTTAAGAGTTCATTGCAATCTCTTCAAACCAAAACTTTAACTTTATAAGTGAAATAAACACAGGTAAACTTTCAAACATGTGAAGTCCTTGCTCTGTGCCTTCTTCCCTTCCCCCAGTGGCTTCAGGCAAGTATAATCTTGTGTGGCATCTTGAGTCCTTGACTTTCAAGAGACTGGGTTTTTGATGAGGGATGGGGGATCAATCGAAAGCACTTAATACCCATTTTCCTTTCTGTTTAGTTTTCCAAGTTATGTTTTTTATCCTTTAAGGCAGGTGAAGTACATATGTTGGAATAACAAAAACATTGTTTTCCTATTAGTAATTGATAGCCTGGAAGCTCGTCCCTGTATGTTATCAATGTTACAGCTAGAGGAAGGCAAAAAGTAATAATAAAAGAAAACTGTTAAAATTCTCTTGAAAATAATTTTCCCATTTAAAAACTCTTATTGTGGTAAAATAGTCACAGTAAAAATCCAGCGAAGTTAATTTTTTTATTAAAATCAAAGCACCAATCTGCCCCAAAAAATTAAAACAAAAGGGAAAAAACCCCACAAAAATACTGTCTCAGATGTCCTTCCCAACAAGCAAAACCCTCCCGGAGAAGGAAATCTGTGATCTGATTGGCTAGCACTATTCCCACACTAAGGAGCGAGGCATCGGCATGGGAATTAAGACTGCAAATTCACATCTGAGATGAAGGCAGAATAAACGTTTGTAAAAAGACAATTATTAATTTACATGGGGCTATAAAATACTTTAAAATATGTACATGGTTATTTAAAAAGACAGTTCAATAATGAATTAGATGACTGAACTTGTAGCCATGTCTATAATTTTAATGACCAATCAGAACACTAGATTTCTCTCATTCATAATGAATACAGAAATGAGTACATCTTTCAACTTCAAAAACGTTTGTTGACATGCGCTAACTTACTTTTGGGATTCACATAATTTGAATCAGGCCTCAGCAAAAAGGAGTTCCTCCTATGTTTCTTTCTCCATGGAACTCCTCAAATGTTACGTTTTAAGCATTGTCGCTGCATTTGAAATGCAAATTCACAAATGGAGCAATGGGCTGTATATTCACCCTTTTGGTTGTGGCGCTAACCTTTCTGAAAACATTCCTAAATTTTTCTATCTCTACACTGCTAACTGGTAATAAAATGTAAAGCCTATTTCTCAGCTTGGAAAAGAAAGTGGTACTACTATTAGAAGAGGGCATTTTCCTTTTCTTTTAGCATCTTCTACTTTCCTACCTCTCCATTCAGAAAAGACGACAGGATCTATTAATTCACAGGACAAAATGACTGCATTGCTAGATGCTGGTGTAAAACTGTATTTTGTATTTAATATGGTGTGTCTCACTCCAGTAATACTCCTGCCGTAACCATGTATTACTGATAGTGACGCGGGCGTTCTTTATTGCCAAGAAGATCAGACGCTTGGCACCCAGGAAAGCTGTTGGTGAGTTGGAACTCAGTACATGCCAGCTTCCTCGGGGCCTGCTCTTCATAAGCCCTGGTCACAGGTGTGTTTGTATCCAGCAATGGGGGTCCTGTAACTGTGATAAGGGGCTCTCCAATCGAGAAGGAAATTTCTCAGTTTTTGGTCAGAGATAAACATAGAGTGGAGGTTTCAGTCAAGGCTTTAATTGAACTGAACTTTCAGGGGAATGTTAAGTAAGGCTCTTCTTGTAGTTGCTGTTATGGTCTACTTAGCTGGTACTCACCTGGACACATGGGCGTTTGTTAAGCAGTCACAGAATTTTAGTCTTAAAGACCATTACAAAAGGGCTAATTGGAGTGAGAAACCCAAGCATTACTTCTAATATAATTTATATTATTACGTATGATGATAGGAAAGATGGTTCTCAACTGCTTTTCATTTAGCAAAAGGTAAGTAAAGGTAAAATAGACAATACTGTTTTAAAAGATTAATATGGCACTGACCATAAAAGTAGTAGTTTGGGATATAGCAGAAGAAATTCTGGCTCAGATACACTTAGGACTTAAAGGAAAAAAATAATTTCCTCTCTTCCACTGTAATGATTCTGAATTTATCTGCATTGTCCCGTTTTAAGTCAGGAGACATGTAGGAGAGAACAAACCATCAGAACAGTATTGTAAGACACCAACAACACACTCATTAGCAACAGCTGCACAGTTGCTGTGCTAAAATGGCTGGAGCATACAAAACAAAACAAAACAGAACAAAAACAAAAACAAAAGGAATATGCATTGTTATAAAAATTTGTTCAAATAGTCTTTGGAGAACAAATGCCAAATGCATATTCAAAACAACACAACAAACACCACCATGCAACACATATTTGCAAAAGTGATCTTCTTTATAAGTAATACATAACTGATTTATTATGGACAAGACCTAAGTCTATATAGAAAATGGAAAGCTATTACTAATAAGTTCTTTTTCTCCTTATATTTGATCTTTAGCAGTACTTGAAAACCCCAGTGACTTAGCAACAGAATATTTTCAAATTGTCCCTTTTAAGAAGTAATGCTGGGGGTGGAACAGAGGGGCTCAGTAAAAACTAATTAAGAGACTCAAGAAAGCATGTAACAGATAAATGGGTTATGGACCGGTAAAACACAACAGAGTTTTAAAAAAACAAAAACAAAAACAAAAATCACAACCAAAAAACTGTTGCCAGTCATTCATATATAATGTTGTTAAAATACACACATGTATGTAATATACATATATACATAATGTATATATATATATAAAATATACATATTATGTATTATACATGCATGTATCTCAAGAAAACAAAAACTAGACTTAATAGTGAAGATATACAACATAATACTCACTGTTGAACATGATGAATATGTTAGTATGATGTGGCCATGATCTGATTATCATACACTGTATGATAATGAAAAACTGTTTTATCCCTCGGAGATGTACAATTAAATGTAAACAAAAAATTATAAAATAAATAAAATTTAAGAGAAAAAAAAAGTGTCATTTGGATAAAAGCAAGCCCTGGATGTTTAACTTATGGAAGATGATATAATCCAAAGAACAGTATTCTTTCTAGTCAGCTATACTTTTATTCTATCATCCTAAAGGGAAAAATTTCCTACTCAATGTTTCATAAATAAAGGTTTACTTTGACAAACTAAAACTATTCATGTCTAAGTATTTTGTCAAATGTTAAATTAATATATGGCACAGAAATGGTCTTCTATCCTAATTATCTTTGACAGTTCATCTGATTCTTAAAAAATAATAAGTAAAGGGAACTAAAGCCCAAAATCCTGAGAGAAGGGATTTGGTGTGGCCATTCTTCCTGAGGGGGGGTGTGATTTATCACCTGCGCACGCTCGCTCGCTCTCTCTCTCTCTCTCTGGCGAGCAGACATACCCAATAGCAAAAACAAAACCAAAAAAAGGAAATGAAAAAGGAAAATAATAAAATAAAAAAGAACAAATGGATGTCAGTTAAACCATGTAGGTTTGGCCCATTAAACATGCTTGTACAAAGTTCTTCTGTATCACTATCAGACTATAAATTGAGAACTAAGTTAGTCAAAGATTAAATTTGAGGTTATGGCTCCTTACAAAAAAATTAAAAATTAAATTTAAAAAATCAGAAATAGATGCTCCCAAACAATTAATTTTTTACTTTATTTCTCTTACCTGTCTGCTCCCAAATCTTGCAATACATATTCATTCCAAATTATAACAACATGAAAATTAGTCCCTTTCAGGGGAACTTATACTTAATGTCCAATAGGGTATATGATGAAGAAACCTTACATCAAATACGTTACACAGTATTTGTATTTGATATTTTGGATGGTTCCACAAAAAGCCATACTGCAAACAATGGGGTTTGCTATAAAAGGATTGCCTGCACAGCCAAAAAGAAAAGGAAAAAAAAAAAAAAAAAAAGGAAAAACGGAAGAAAGAACAGACAAACCACACAGACACAGAGCAAAACCAAACATGGGTATACTTACTTTTCCCTCAGTGGAAGAGGTTGAGAAAATTTAGACATGTATGAAAAATGGCCTCAAAAATCTGCTATAGCAAACACCTCTATAGACAAGATAAAAACAAAAACAAAAATCAAACACTTGATTTCCTGATTTTCTTTAATACAGTTGCCATCTTACACAACATACTATTGGGTGCCTTCTTAATTGCATCTAATCTACCCTTCTGCCCTGGTCAGCGTCCTGGGATGGCACTCGTTACCTCTCGTGTTCGCGGAGCACTGCTCCCTAGGTACAGACCATCTAACTCATATGGCCAGGCCGTAATCGATGGGTAGTGATATTTTCTAAAAAACAGGCTAATGCACATATTCAAACCACATCAAATGTTCAAGTTACAGGGTCCGTTTAAGTCCATTTCCTTCTATGTAGCCATCACTCCCAACGGTTTTGAAATCCAAACAGTTGGAAGACTGTCTTTTTGTTGTTAACTGATTTTCTCTTCCTTCTTTTCTGGCATCTTTTCCTCCTTCCATTTATCCCTTGCTTCCTCCTGTTCTTTTTTTATGATAAGAGGCTAAAAGAAACGGATTATTAAGGAAATCAAAGTCTAGTAAACTTCAAAAACAGAGAGATCAGAATGGTCTCACATTTTTCTTCGTATTGATGTTAAATTACTGACAGATGTTTTTTAAAAACAAATCTAAAAACCAGCACGTGGAGACGGTGTTGTTTATTTAAGCAACTGGCGCTCCTCAGTGCTTTTGAGGCGTTTCTTCCGGGGCTGTACAAAGTCGTCATCTGAATCGTCACTACATTTATTATCTTCTGATTCATTCCTGAATTCAAGTTTAGGAAACTTTTTTTCTGGATAAAGGTTCTTTAGAAGTTCTTCAAAATAGCTTTCAAGTTTTATACCAGCGTTAGCTACTTCTGAATCAGGCTGTTAGATAAAAATAAAAATACAAATTAAAAATTAAAGACCATTATTTTTGGTAGTCAATGAAAGTAATAAATCTCTCAACACTTTTGTTCACTTTTGACTCTTGGGATTATGAATATCACTAGAGTATTCTGGAAAATGTTTATTCATAGTTACTGGTATTAAAACAAAAGTCTTCATGTTATTGGCTGTAGTTTGCATTTCTACTCACCATATAATGAACCCATGAATATATAAATTTAGATAAAGCTTCATAATTACCTCTTTAATTCCCTAGCAGACCTGAAAGATTAGAAATTTATTCTATCAAAGACATCTTGGTCTCTTTATTTGTTGATAAGGGGTTTGGTTTAATTAATTTCACATTGCTATTGCTATTGCTTATCCCCTCCCCCCCCCGCCCCCACTCACCTCATTGAATTCTGCACAGTTCTGAAAGATCAATCTAAAATCAGCTACAAAGTCTTCAGGCTTCGTGTACATGGGATAATCTTCTTGAAGTCTTTTCTTGATGGTTGATAAATCCATTGGATTTTTAATGATTTTGTAATAATCAGGCACCTTTCAAAACAAATGAGGCACTATAATACCAGTAACTGAATTCTCATTGCTCTTCAATAAATTCTACATGAAGCGGTAAAAATTCAGATTGTTCTCTGTCTGTCCTAGGAGAGGCTGCCTATTCGGGAGTCTTTACAAGTGCCAATTGCCTTCCACACACTGGTAAAGGTGTCTTGTCACTTTTCCCAAAACTTTTACCCTTATTATTTTTTAAAGATTTATTTATCATTATTATTATTTTAATTTGCTATAGCGAACACGTACTCACTAGAGAAAGAGAGAGGAAAAGAGAGAGAGCTAGAAAGCTGCCAGGTCTGGGACTCAAACTGCAATTGACCTTTTGGGTTTTAACTACCATGCAGCCTGCTGACCACTGCCATTATTTTTATTGATTTATTTTTTCTGAGAGATTTTTGCTACAGGTTGTGTGTGCTCACCACAGACAGAGACAGAAAATGAGAAATCACCCCCAAGGAAGATGGTCATGTCACAACATCTTCTCCTCTTGGGGATCTTGGGCTTGCATGCAGACGTGCCCGGCATGAGTTTCAAACCACCAGGTCCAGGACTTAAATTACAGTTGGCCACATGGGAGTACAGTGCATGAACCACTACTCCACCTGCTGGTTCCATCCTGTCATTATTTTTAATAAGAATTGTCTTAACATATTTTCCCTTAAACTGTCTCTATTCCACCACTTCATTATTTTTAAAAATAATTATTTATTTAATTCCATTTGTTGTTGTTGTTGTTGTTATTACTATTAATTTGACCAGACAGAGGGAGAGAGAGAAAAGGAAAGGGAGAAAAAGCAAGCTACCAGGTCCAAAACCCAAACTGCGGTAGGCCATGTGGGAGTCCAGCACTTTTAACCTCCACACCACCTGCCAACCCATCTACCCCACTTCATTATTAAACATCATTATTAAACAAAGAGCTATTACTAGAAAAAGAGCATAACTTCTAGTAGGACTTGGCTTGTTTTTGCTGTATGCATGACAGCAAGTAGCAAAGAAGAAGCGTAAATCTGGTGTGAGCCCAGCTCTGCACTCAGGAGCAGATCCTGGGTAAGTTACGGAACCTTGCTGGACTTCACCTTGGTTTCTCCGTATTCCAAATAGGGATAATCCCGGCAATGGCACAATGCTTTGGGAAGACTGTATGATATGTTTAAGAAAAATAAGTGTATTTTGTTGCTGCTGTTATTACTAATACCAATTGTAACTATAAGCCAAGGTTCTGATTCTACCTTGAATTTGTAAGTTTGTACTGCTACAAGCCTCTTTGACTTTTTACCCTACCTCTTTTGAGTAGAAAGCCCCTTCCCCCTAAAAGTTATCTTCTTTCTGTTTCTCAACTTCTCAAAGTTGTTCTTAAGAAAGAAGAACATGGACAACCGTGCAATTCAACTTTCAAGCATGGCAGCTTGAAAAATACATGGAATACATGTACATGCATGACTTAAGCCCCAAAAGGATGGAGAAATGGAGAACAAGGGGTTGAAGGATGGAGAAATGGAGAACAAGGGGTTGCAGTGTGACCATGCACCACTGAGGGGAGCCTTCTCCCTCTCTGGCAAGCACACATCCTCTGGCAAATTTTAAAAAATAAAAAAAGAAAGAAGACACAAGAAAAGAAAAGAAAAGAAGAGAAGAGAAGAGAAGAGAAGAGAAGAGAAGAGAAGAGAAGAGAAGAGAAAGGAAAAGAAAAAGAAAAAGAAAAAGAAAAAAAAAAGAAAAAGAAAAAGAAAAAGGTTGACTATTATCAGCCAAATATATTTACCAGGTAGTTTTAAAATACTGCAATGATTTTTAAAATTTATGAAATTATAAAACAAAGTTATTGAATTTTTAAGGTATTTCAGACATCGGAGAATAGAAGGAAAACATGTTTTGGATAGCAGTCCCTTTCTAGCACAATTATTCACTAAATTCATTTCGAATTGCCAATATGAACCTTATAAAAGTCAATGGTTACATAAATACATCTCTTCCTCCAATTTTTTTATTGTTAAAGTCTACTTATTACTTGAAGTCTGGGCTAATAAAATAAGTATAGAAAGTTTTGAGGCCTTTACCTCAAATGGAAAGGTTTTTCTCCAGAAGACTGGGATATAATGCCTGAGTCTCAAAACATAGAGACAGCTGGCAGAAATCATCCCAGAGAACAGTAGGGAAAACAAGTGAGATGAAATGGGCAATATGAGAGTTAGTAATATGTGGAAAATTGGGGCCGGCAGGTGCCATGGTGGCTAGGGGGCTGGACTCCGATTCGAGTCCTGGATAAGGTGACATGGTTTCTCACTTTTCCTCTCTCTCCCTCTCTGGTCAAATTAAAAAATAATAATAATGTTTAATTAATAATTCCTTTAAAAAAAAGAATTATTTTATTTAGGGACTAGTAGATGGCATAACAGTTATGTCACTGGACTCACATAGACAAATGCAGTTCTAATCCCAGACCCAGCAGCTTAAAACAACTTGGGTGCGTGTGCATGTGTGCCCAAAATACCAAGAAGAGAATAGAGAAGGGATTGAGGCATGGCCATCCTCCCTGGTGGAGAGGGTGATTTCTCATTTTCTGTCTCTCTGGCGAGCACATGCACCCAATGACAAAATATCTCTTTCTCTCTTTAAAAAAAAAAAAAAAAAAAAAGGAATTATTTAATTTTATTCATTATTATTATTCCTTAAATTTGACCAGAGAGAGACAAAGAGAGAAACAAAATGAGAAAGCAAGCCACCAGGTCAAGGACTCAAACTGTGGTCCGCCATGTGGGAGTCTAGCACCTTAACCTTCATAAGTCATTCTTTACAGGGAGGAAAAAAAAAAAGAGGAACTGAAAAGTGAATAGAAACCTTTGGCCAACTTAATGACTTTTAAATATATTTATTTATAACCAAAGCATTCAGTATCAATAGTTTTTAAGATTTGAATTAAATATAAGAAACAATTGAAAAATGCTACAGAAACTAGATTTGCATGAAATAAAACTTTAGAAGAACTATACCACTGTGTAAACTTTTGCGAGATGACATTGATACTTACAGTTAGGGGGACTGGGTCTTGAAAAGCCAGGCTCATTTCATGGCAGTAAAGAAATAAAAGCAGACGTTCACACTTCTAAGCAAACAAAAATAAATAAAAATTAAAACAAAAATACAGCAAAACAATAAACTTACATTTTATTCCTGGAGTTTTGTCCTCCTTGCCCATCATTTACTGAACAGTACTCTCGGTAACTTGGGATATACATGATATTTAAGAGCAGTCTCTGTAATTAACTAAACTAAAACAGTCTCTGTAATTAACTAAACTAAAACAGTATCACTAAAACAGTATCACTAGAAACCTGTTTGAAGTTTTTTAAAAAGCAATTTCCACTTATTGCTTTGGTTTGTGGATTGTGAATTGTTAATAGTCAATGAAGGACGAATATAGATCTATTAAAAGGTCCAGAGGTAGTGCCTTTTCCCAGGGCCAAAAACCCCTCCCCCAGCCCTACTATAGACAGTCCTATCATGTGCTCTATTACTTCGCTGCTTGTGGTGTATCCCAGGAAACAGTGCGTTAAGTTATGGCAGTGAGATTTGTGTCCTATCTATTTATTTATTGTCCGTTTATGTTTTAGGGCACATGTACTGCCAAAGAGAAAGAAAGTGAAAAGTCACCCCCCAGAGCAGATGGCCACACTACAATCCCTTCTCCAGTCTCCTCTCAGGATTGTGAGCACACATGCACATACGCGTACCCGGCTGGCATGACTTCTAGGCTACCGGGTTTAACTGTACAGTTGGCCAAGTGGGATTCAGTTCCCTAACTCCATGTTACCTGCTAGCCTGTATTTGGGAAACACAACTCATGTATGGACTATTTTACATGACAATATAGGAAAGGGGGAATTTTAGTAATGAAGTGTTGACTTACTAGTTTTATATATTGATTATAGTTTATACACTGACTGGACTTAGTGTAAAAAAACTAGTACCAGTTGGTTAAAGAATGAAATTTATAGAAAGAGTGAAAACAACAACCCATCCCCTTACTGCCAAATTTCAACAAATTCTGAAAAAAATTTTATTTTCTGTCAGTCCCATGGCCTCATGGTTAAGGGACCCAGATTCCATACAACCACCTATGTGGTGCAAGGCCCAGACCCAGCAGTTGAGAAACATGCTGGGAACATGTGCATTCATGCCCAAAGGCTGGAAAAGAGGAAGCTGCGGAGTAGAAGGAATTGCAGTGAGTCCATTCTCCCAGGGATGGGAAGTGCTTTATTCTCTCCTCTGAGCCTCTCTCTGGTGAGCACATGCATTGTCTAGGCAAAAACAAAAAGAAACAAACCACACTGGGTATGCGTATATGCATGCTCCAACACTCACAGGACACAGAAGTGGACGAGAAGGGATTATGGCATGAACCTGCCTCATTGGGGAGAGCTTTCCCCCTCTTTGCTTCTCGCTGGTGTGCACATGTGTCCTCAGACAAACTTAAAGTAAAATCTGTGGTAGAAATAAAACAAATAGAGGGACCAGCAAGTGCATGGTAGTTAAGGGCGCTGAATTCCCACATGGCCGAGCTGGTTCAAGTCCTGGACTTGGCAGCAACTCGCTTGCTCTCGCTCTCCCCCACTCTGGTCAAATTAAAATGGAAAAAAAAAAAAAAAAGAGAGAGAGAGACAGCGAGAAAGAAAGCAAATGAATAGAAATGTACTCAGTGTAGGAGCCAGAAGGTGGTGTGGTGATTAAGGGTGCTGGATTCACACATGGCTGACTGCAGTTCAAGTCCCAGACTTGGTGGTTTGCTTTCTTGCTTTCCATTTCTCTCTCTGGTCAAATTAAAAATAATAATAGTAAATAAAATTAAATAAATAAACAAACAATACTTTAAAGAGAAAAAGAAATTAACTAACTAAAAAGCCCAGGCTATACACTGACGATCCGCACTTCATGGTAGAGATAGAAATATTGGAGGACATAAAAGCACTGAAAAGTTATGGATGCTGAAGACATTGTGGAACGGAGTGGAAGAAGGCAAGCGAATAGAGAAGGATAGCAACAGAACAAATAGAGAGGAATGACATTAGTGGGACATAGAAATGGCTTATTACTTATGGATGATAGCATGTAGAATATTCTCAACTGGACTGGTCTAAGAAGTATTACATGCTGGGCAAGTTCTTTTTACAAGCCAAATGACATATAGTGATTGAATGTTTAAAAAATAATGAGGATGATAATAATCTGAAAAAAATGATGAAAAGCTATTTGATGATGATGATGTGGATAGTAATGTCTTTGCCTCGACTGATATACATGGTTCTCCTGTTGGAAAAAGAAATGTAATACACTGTAAAGATATATGGGATTCAATGTAATATAAACAAGATTATCATAATAATAAATGAAATTAAATTAAAAAAGAAACTGGACTGCAAAATAAATTGTTTAGTAAAAGTTTAAGCATTGAAGGGAAAAAAAAAAAAAAAAAAAAAGCCCAGGCTACGAAAAGGACACACAGGGACCAGCAGATGGTGTAATGGCTATGTTGCTGAACTCCCACATAGTCGACTGAGGTTTGATTCCTAGACCCGATGGCTTAAACTCAAACTCAAACTCAGGCCAGGCGTGTGTGTGTGCATGCCCAAGATCCTGAGAGGAGAATGGAGGAGAAGGGACTGCAGCGTGGCCATACCTCCCAGAGGATGATTTCTCGTTTTCTGTCTGTCTCTCTCTGTCTTTCTGGTGAGCACACACACCCTATAGCAAAAACCTCTTAAAAAAAAAAAAAAAAAAAAAAAAAGAGGAGGGGGAATTTATGTATAGTACTGTGAGTTGCTGTTGTTGTTTTTTTTTTTTTTTTTTTTTTTTTTTAAATAAAAGGGCAGTCATTTTTTAATTATTTAAGATTCCTATACCTTTTCTGGGGGGGGACACCCCAGAAAAAAGAAAACAGTAAAAAATGTGATGGCAAATGCACTTCTTTGGTGAAAGGCATGCCTACATCCCCATAATGTATCTAAGCAAAACTACTGTCTCACACTCTAGGGGGAAACACTCAGACTTACCCGTTTATCCATAGGCGTCAATTTAACAAGGCCTTCAGTTTTCTTTTTTTCTGAATTGTGACTTGGAGCATCACAATCATATTCAACTTCTGGTTTAGATAAGTCTCGACAGAAAGTGCAAATCCACTCTCCACTGTTGGGGAATAACGTACCTTTGAGCTCTTAGTGCATTATTTCTCTCTTAATTACCCTTTCCCACACCCTAAATACCATCGAATTTCCTTGGCATGAGTGTCTATCATGTACTGAGTATCTGCTAGGTTCCCAGCACCACACTGAGGAAATGCAGAGACACAGTGCAAGTCTAGTTCATGTATAGTTGAGGAGCATAACAAGCATGGAAAAACCACTAAAAAATGAATATAAATTAATCTAGGGCTGGTATGAGGTATAACTGGCAATATTTCCTCCAAGAACTTAAGAAAATGGGAAGTTCTTTGCATCATTTTTGAACTTCCCATTTAAATTTTACAAATACAGCCTCTGAACTCATGCTGAGACATCAACCTGATAGCTCTTCAACATCATCTCAGCATTCTTACAGGGTTTGGGAACTTAGGTGAGACATTTATAAATTACACAGTTCCATGCCTAAGAAATAACATGCAATAAACTGTGGGAACTGGTAGAAATAAAGGTCACTGTCCTGACACCTTGTAGTAACTTAAATGGAACAGACTAGAGTTTTGAGGGCAGTACAGGGAATAGGAGGCAGGGCATGGAGGCCCTATCTTGTCTGTGGTTTTAGCGAATGCATTTGTACCAAAAAGAATTTCATTTACGGTTTTACAGAGGTTTAATGTTATAATCAACAATCCTCAAAGACTCACGACTATTATTACCTGCAGGGAAAGACTGTGGGAAGGGAACCGAGCAGTATCTTACCTCGGGAAATTGGTCAATGTGGGCACATGACAAGACAGGTGGAACACTTTGGGACACTTCTCACAGCAGAGCAGTTCCCCTCCATTCTGACACACTGCGCACCAGTCCTCGTTGGGATCGTCCTCTTTCCTTGTGTCTCCGACGTGCACAGGCGACTTCTGGGAGGCGTCCAGCCACTCTGGCTTTCCGTTGGCGGGGTTGGCCGGGTGGAGTCCAGGTTGGTCACCTGTGCTATCTGGGGCATCTGACCTTGGTGCGGTCTCCTCGGAAGCAGAGCTCTGACTGCTATTTAAGAGCAGGGAGGTGAGTATGCTTCTTGGATAGCTGGTCTGCAATAGGAAGAGATGACAGTGTATTTTTCTTTAAAAGCTGGCACTTTTATTAGCAGTCCTATAATTTTGGACTATAAACTGCTTCTCATGGCACCTGGTTACTTGAACAAGTCTGTGAATATGTGTGAGAACAGATCATGATGGCTGCTAATTTTATCAAGAGTTTCTAATACTGTAGAAGACATTAATCTCCTATCAGAACCAGTGGTTGGCAGTAAGGGGTACAGGTAATATAGGAAAACCCTTTTGAATATGCTGATAGCTACAGAAATTAGAAAATGGGTGGACAGAGCACAAGTCAACTGCATGAATTATAAATATACTTTACTGGAGCTGTTAATTGGAATTATGACTAGAATACAAAAAATACACCTATAAGATAAATCCAAACTTTCTATTAAGCCCACGATGGGGAAAATTTTATTAATAACAAAAACTATCTCTTCCCTTAAAGATTTTCTTAAAATTTTGATGTAATAGGGGACCAGCAGTTGGCGTAATGGCTATGTCGCTGGACTCCCACATAGTCGACTTGACTGCGGTTAAGAGTCCCGGACCCAGTGGCTTAAACTCATGCCAGGTGCGTGTGCGTGCATGCCCAAGATACCGAGAGGAGAATGAAGGAGAACAGGCTGTGGTGTGGCCAACCACCTGGGGTGTGATTATTCGCTTTCTGTCTCTCTCACACTCTCTTTCTTTCTGGCTAGCACATGCCCTATAGCAAAAACCTCTTCAAAAGGGGGCGGGGGGACGCTAACTCCTTGGAAAAAAACTACTGGGTTGTTGGAAAAGTCATGATGTATTTTTGCACATAAAACCATAGAACACATACATCACGACTTTTCTGACACCACAGTATTTTCAAAGCTAGCCTTTTCTTTTACTATTTATTGCCGTATTTGTAAATAAAAGGTGTATGATGCAATTTCTTGGATTATCAATTTTAAATGATATACACACATAACTCATTCACTTAAGCACAATTTTTATTAAGCATTGGGTTTTTTTTTTTTTTAATTAGTAAGTACCAGTATGACTATTTATGGTCAGCATCTACCTCCAGTATTTCTTAAAGGATTACCTTGTTTTGATTTATTCGTCTGTTTGTTTATTTATTTATTTAAATTTGACCAGAAAGCGACCGAGAGAGAAGGAAAGTGAGAAAGCAGCCCGCCAGGTCTGGGACTCGAAACACAGTCGGTCATGTGTGAGTCCAGCACCCTTAACCACCATGCCACATGCTGGCCCCTATCCCCACTACTGAGAGTTCATACTGGTAATATACTCGGCTAAGTATCTGGAAAAGCACAACTTTTACTTAAATGCACATTCAGACGCATTATATCCCAGTTTTCAGTTAAAACTGTATTGTCTTTTTGACTACGTAAATATTTTTTACATCAATATGGTTACGTCACTATTACTCACTGCAATAGACACTAAGACTGTATTTCTTCTTTGTACAACTTATTTTCATTAAATCAGTAACTATCTCATTTTTTCCTCATCTGTTTACTTCTCTAGGTACTTATCTCCAACAAGGTTCCAACATGCCCCTCACGACTGCGGGGCACTGCTCTCCCCTCAGACACACCCCGTGGAGTGCTCTGTCCTGCAGGAGCTGCTGTCCTGGGACTGCCCTTTTCTTTGCCTATCAGACCATGCTTCTGGGTCTCACATCTTCCTGCTTCATAAATTACTATTTTTAATCATTCAAGTTTTCAAATAGCTTCCTGGGGACAAACATGTGGGATTTTTTTTTTTTCTTTTGAGACCCTGCATGTACGTCTGCAAATGTTTATTTAATTTTCAAGCATGAATGTTGATTTTCCTGGGCATAGAATTCTGGTGAGAAAAAGGTATTTTTCCTTCCCAGTTTTGTCATTTCTTTATTGTGCTCCAAGTTCCAGCGCGAGCGCTAATAACTTGCCACCTGGTCTCCTTTATATTAGGTGATTTTTCTCTGGACGCTTTCAGAATCTGCTCTTTTCCTCTGACATTCCGGAGCTGGTGACGATGTGCCTTGAGTCTGTCTTCCTCTAGTACTCTGGCGCCACGGCCCTTTCCTTCCAGAGGTATGAGGGACACCACATTTTCTTACTATTTCTTTGGCAATTTCCTTCTGTGCAGGTCACTCTGTTCTTCTTTCCAATGTTCAGCCTCCTCATTTGAGCCTCTGATTTAAAACACTGGTTTCTATCTTTGTCTTTTTAATCTACTGAGAGATTCCTTCAATTCTTTTAATCTACTTAAGTATAGAACATTTTAAAAAGCTCCTAACAGCTACTTAAAAATTTCTCTCACCCAATACCACCCCCCCAAATAGCAACAGGACTGTAATCCCTGAGATAATTACATTTTGAGGCCTAGATTCTTCGTCTGATTCTTGTTTCACTATCACAACAGGAAAATCATAATTTTCTGGTGGTCCGCTGTTTTCCTGTTTTATCCGGATTGGCTCCAACATGACCACTGGGACTTTGTGTGTAGAATCAGCTCCCGCTGGTTTGCTGGAGGAGCCAGAGCTATAAATATGACAGAGAGAGGGGGGAAAAGTCTAAGAATGCTATGCTAGATGCCTCAAAACAATATTTAACAATCTCTCCAGAACAATCCTGTATTTTCACAACAGTGATAACTATGGTACATCAGCACAAAAGGTACAGAACTGAAATACAACAACTACATGCAAAAGTTTCATTTATAAAAAATGTTTTACATTTTTTACATTAGCTGGTCCCAATGTAAAACATGGCTATGTCGCTGAGCTCCCATGTAGTCAACAGCGGTTCGAGTCCCGGACCCGGTGGCTTAAACTCATGCCAGGCGCATGTGCATGCGTGCCCAAGATCCCAAGAGTAGAGTGGAAGAGAAGGGATTGTGGCATGGCCATCCTCCCTGGGGGGTGATTTCTCACTTTCTATCTCTCTTTCTCTCTCTGTCTAGCAAGCACATGCGTCCTATAGCAAAAAGACCTCTTAAAAATGTTTTACATAATAACCTATCTAGTTACATATCTTGAGAGATACAGAAATAAATTTAAATATAGCCTGAATTAAAATAAAAATGACTTCGATATTCTGAGGCTCTAAAACTGGGTAATCAACCTTACCATCTCAGAACTAACATCTTGGGCTTTCTCATTTTATTCTCTAGTCAATGGCAAAAGGAACACCAGGTTCACATTAACAAGTTGTTGTGTAGGTGTGAGGACAATTAACTAGAAATTCACTCATTGGTATTCTGCTATCAACAGTTACAGAAAGTAGTGCAGCGAGGTCTGGGTGAGCGCCATGGGACCGCAGTAATGTGGAGCTCTGGGGAAACCAGATCCCATGTGGTGAATGCGGTTTGACTCACTGGCCCAGATGGCTTAAAACATGTGTGGTCAAGTGTCCAGGATTGGATGGGCAGAACCAGGTCGGAAGGGGCCCATGGCATGACCAGACACCATGAAATGAGCTCCCTTCTCTCCCTCACAGGCATGTATGCATGCTCTATCAAAATAAAGAAAACAAAAAAGTAAGGGAAGTATTAGGAGAAAAACTTCTTACAAATAGCTATTATGTTTTCATGGGAATAAACATTTTCTACTAAGAGAATGTTTCTTCCATGTGGTTAAACTACAGTGACTTTCAAGTATAATGAGGTGAAGATCCAAACAGTATCTAAATACAGAATGTCAACTGTGAACTTACTGCTTTTAAAGTATTAGGTTGTCTGGAAAGTCATGACGTGTTTTTCTATGCAGGGACCCAATAAAACCAGGTCAGCCATGGTGGCTCAGCGGGGGCGCAAGGCTTTGCACTGAAGCATGTGGGCCGACTTGCACATGCCAGGAATGAGCCTGGTGCCTACGTGACTACGCCTGTGGCTGGTTGGGAAAGGCTAGGGAATCACAGAATAAGATTTTTTTCCTTTCATTTGTCAGAGGGTGCACAAAGAGTTGAGGGAGAAAGGACTCCCATAGGGAATGGTCACGCTATAACTCCTTTACCTCCATTTTTGCCTCCTTTCGGGATTTGGGGCACAGACACTGGTCTGGTGTGGTTTTTTTTTTGGAAAGGTTTTTGCTATAGGGAGGAGCATGCGCTCGCCAGACAGACAGAGAAAGACAGAGAGACAGAAAGTGAGAAATCACCCCCCAGGGTGGATGGCCACACCGCAATCCCTTCTCCTTTGTTCTCCTCTCGGGATCGTGGGCATGCACGCACACGCGCCCGGCGACATGGGAGTCCAGCGACATAGCCATTACACTAACTGCTAGTCCCCTCTGGTGTGTTTTTCAACCCACTGCTGCCAGGTCTAGGGGTGAAACCATGGGGCCAGGTATGTGGAATCCAGCTGACTTAACCACCAGGCCATGAGCTGTCCCTACATGAAATCCTATTAAGAGTACTTATCTTTCTCCCTCTTTAGAAATAAACAGGGACCAATAATAGGTGGTGTGCTGGTTAAGGTGCTGGCTCCTGCATGACTGACCAGGGTTTGAATCCTGGACCTGATGGCTTGAAAAGCATGCCAGGAACATGTGCAGGTGTGCCCAAAATCAAGAGAGAAGACTGGAGGAGAAGGAATTGCAGTGTGGCCATCCCCTCATGGTATGATTTCTTACTTTCCCTCTGTCTCTGTCTATCTCCCATGAGAGCATATGACAAAATCCTAAAACAAACAAACAAACAAACAAAAAATAAAAATAAATGAACAAACAAACTTGTAGAACCAGGTCAAGCCTCTGTTCCATAGATGAGAGCATGCCTGACTATGGAGCAAGAAGCCCCATGCAGACTGTGGTTCGAGTCCCCTGTCCAACAAGCCTGAAAACACACTGGGCATGTGCACATGTGCACAGAAGATCCTGGAGAAACAGAGGACTGGAGAAATGAGATCAATGTGTGGAAAGTCCTATAGAGGGTATTTTCTCCCGTCCTCAACATTCATGTATGTGCTCTATCATGAATAATAGCCATTTTAAGAAACAGAATCAATGTTTGGTCATTAGAAAATTAGAAAACATTGAAATTAAAGTAAAATTGCTTCTTTCCCCTAAGTCTGTGTTTGTATACCAACTTTATGTTTCCTTACTAATATGCAAAAGTCAAACTTTTTTTTTTTTTTTCAGTTTTTGCTGTAGAGTGTATACGCTTGTCAGAGAGACAGAGACAAAAAGGAAGTCAGAAATCAACCCCCTGTGGGGGCTGGCCATGCTGCAATCCCTTCTTCTTCAGTCTTCTCTCTGGATTTTGGGCAGTGTGCACAAAGTGTAATTGCCTAGCTGCCAGGTCCAGGACATGACCCAGTGCCTTAACCTTCATGCCACCAGCTGGTCGATACTTTAGTATTTTTAACATACAAATAATTTTCTTATTTAAAAATTTGCCAGTGGGTGCATATACTTGCCAGAGAGAGAGGAGGGAAAGATAAAAAGCACCCCCCATAAAGGATGGTCATTCTGTAATTCCTTTTCTCCCATTTCTCCTGCACTTTGGATTTGGGGAAACAACATAGACAGGCTTGGCGTGTTTTTTCAGTCACTGGATCCAGGACTCAAACCGCACAGTTGGCCATGTGGGGTCCATCTGCCCTAATCACCACTTCACTGGCTGGCCCCATACAAACATTTTTTGATATTTAAAGATAAATTTGTACTTTACTCAATAACTTAAGAAAATGATTAATATACTAGAGGGAGTTGAAAAGGTTGTAGAAAATTTAACTAAGGCACAAATTTCAGTGTAAAAAATTTTTCAAATCTTTGCCTCGCTATTTCATAATATACTTTACACAAATTCTTTAAAGACCCCCCTGTATAATTATAATTAAAGTCTTAACTGGAAAGCTAAAAATAAAATAAGCTGTTTAAAATATACTGTATATAAAAACACATGTCGAACACTAGCGAGAAAAATCTAGAGATTTTATGTGACAGCGAACACGGTTAAGTCAGTTTACCTTCCCCGGCTGCCAACGCTGGAGGCACTGGGTGAGCGTATTGGGGGATGTACACTAGTCATAGTGACAGGTCCTGGGGAAGAGAAGCAGACACAGTCACAGGATGGACCAATCACTACGTCTCGCAGCACTGCCAGTTGGCCCACCAGGACTGTGCTGGCACAGGGAACACATGATGGAATTCCAAGGAACAGGACGTTGTTGCTGACCTCTCAGCCGACTCCGTTCCGTCCTGTCAGACTGACAGGGCTCCTCAACCTCAGCACTGTTACTCCTGGGCCAGATCGACTGCGCTGGTGAATGTCTGCGTATCATAGGACGTTTAGAAGCACCCTGGTCTCTACCAATTATTAGATGCCAGTTGCATCTCTTCACACCTCTTATCCTAGGGTGTGATGATCAAAAAGTTTCTGAACTGTCACTGCCAAACCTTTCCTATGTTAGAGAAACCAGGGTAGACTCTCTGTGAGGACCCTAGTGCCAGTGAAAGCGCCAGAAGACAGTAAGAAAAGTCCAAGAAGCTGATAAGCAATTTCAAAGAGAAAAAATTCTAAAAGATTTGATGAAGAACAAAATATAGTTTATAAAGTGACGAGAAAAAATTCATTTTATTGGTCTGTCAACTCTACAGAACTTCTTTTAAAAATCAAAATAAAATGAAGGTATAATAGTAACATATACTCATTTAAATTTAGTTGAAAACTATAAAAAGATATAACATTTAAGTGACTCATAAGTTCTCCTTCCCTATATAAACACTGCTAAAATGATGTATCTCTTTCCAAGTTCGAGCTCAGTTACATTGTTCAGACTAAGAGCCCACCAAGTGTGCCACAAAGACTTAGTATAAAGCAGTCTTTGAATAGCTGGTCGCCTGGGAGTACATTATCTCCTCTATTTGTATACTTACACATTGCTTCACATCTTTTAATTAATGCAACTAAAGCTTTGATAAGTACGTTCTGCCCATCTAAGGCCCTTGAAGCAAACATGCTCCTGGGTAATGCATATATGGCACTTTGTCCACTGCAAGACACAGAGATTTACTGACAATTTAGCTTCAGTAAAATTAGCAAAGCCCCTTCCAGAAATGTCCTGCAGATTTGATCTCCATTGGCTATATATATAAGAGCACCCCTCTGGTCATTCTCACTATTGCATATTTTCACTAAGTTACTGCTACTTATACAGTTAGAAATTTACCTTATTTTGATTTTTCTTATGCCTATTAGTGAGACTGAACATTTCTGTTTCATCTATTTTTAATCTGCTATATGTATTTCCTTTTTTGGGAATTATTTACACATCATGTCTTCTGGCAAAACAGAATTCTTTGTTTAAATAAACTTGTTTTGTCATATTATAAAGATTCTCTGTCGTATTTTGTCAAAAATTTCCTTCTCTCTTATGTTTAAAATGGACAACTCCATTTAAATCCTACAATTGTCTTATTATATTCACATGAATACTTAAGAAATTCTGCTCTTTATTTTGGTTTAAGGCCCATATTTTGCCAAGGTCTTCAGTAGTAGTATTAGTGTGTTTCTCTCTAGGAGAAAATGAGTGGGTCTGATAAAAATTCATTTATATTCTAATATTCAAAAATTGTAATGCATTTTGATTTTAGGCAAAATATATTCTGAGAGACCACATCACGGGCAGCTTGTTAATAAAAAAGAGTACAATATTAATTATCTCTCAGGAATGTGCTAACACCTAGAATTGGTACTGAAATTGAAAAGTAAAGACTATCTTTGTTTCCCACTTTGAAACTATAAGTAGAGCAACAAATTCAAAACACATATTAAAAATTCAACAACAAATAAATAAATAAAAAGGAAGGGGAAGGTTTTTTTAAAATTATTTCTAGAAAAACTGGCAAACATTCACATAAAGCAAAGCAAAGCCAACACACCTGGAAGGCCTGGAGACGGCACTGATGAGTTTGGTGACTGGACGGCTCTGCTGGAGGGTGGTCGTGGCTGGCTGTTATCCACACTGGCATCCTTCCTCACAATGTTGTCCAGCATGATAGTACTTGAACAGTCAATCTTACAAGAAAAATTATTTCAGGACACGCTGACTTTGCAAGTTACACAATACTTTAGAAAGCATCAGTAACTGGACTCCCATGTACTTGACTATAATTCAAGTCCCGGACCCGATGCTTAAAACTCATGCCAGGCATGTGTATGTACATGCCCAAGATCCCAAGGAAGAGAAGGGATTGTGGCGTAGCTGGCAAGCACACATGCCCTATAGCAAAAATCTCTCTTAAAAGAAAAGATCAATAACTTAATATTGCAAAATAAAAAGACATGTAACCATCACATTTGAGAAGTTCTGGTGGGTATTTTCCCGACAAACAAATTTGAATGAAAGTTTTTACTCTTCTATTTCATTAAGAGAAACATTTTTGCTATAGGGTGTGGGGGGATGGCCACGCTGCAATCCCTTCTCCTCTTAGGACTTTAGGCACACATGCTCATACACCCGGCTTGAGTTTTGAGCCACCAGGTCCGGGACTCGAACTGTAGTCAACTATGTGGGAGTCCAGAGCCCTCAGTCACCACGTCACCTGCTGGCCCCCGAACATTATCCTAATATAAAAAAATTCTATTCATTCAGCTTTTGAATGCATTTTCCTGATCTTTACTTCCCTCCTTTCTTAGCTGAAGTTCCATGACCATCGCCATCATCTTTCATTTACAAACATATTTAACTCCACTATCCTGAAAGTCAATTCTGTTGTGTGGCCAACTGTTTATAATCTTTTTGTTTTTACTCCTGATATAATGTTCATAAAGAATAAAAATAACTTCTAAAAAACAACAATCTATAATCCAAGAAATCCATACCTTTTACAAAATCTAAACTCACTGACAATTTTCCAGAGACTATTGTTATAAATTCTGTGTATACTTACATCGGGAAGAGAAGGAAGATTGTAAGAACCTCCCACTGGTGAGCTCAAATCGATCATAGGGGAGCCGAAAGTCTTCCCATCATACCCTGCAGCACTAGTGATGGTGGGGCTGGAAGGTGTGGAGGACGAACTGCTAGCCGTTGACGGGGCCTGTCCACTGCTGATCTGCCACTAGAAGAGCGGGAAGAAGAAAAAAGGCTTCCTCAACCTGCCTATGACGTGAGATGCCTCCTGATCACTCCTTAAGACACAAAGTTTGATTTTAATTTGAATGGAAAAACAGTAAAGACTGCTCAGGTACATACAATTTACATTACTCCTGCCAGAAATTTTAAAAGCACGCGTGTTCATGTCTCATGAACAGATAATTAAGTCTCAGTAGACACTGAGGCGAGTCTTGTCATCTGTGTTAGAGGCTGAGCTAGATTAATTAAGATAATGACAGGAGTGCTGAAGTTACAGCAGGTAAAGCACTCAGATGCCTTTCATTTACTTCAAAACCAATCAAAAGACAAGACAGCTTGATGAATAGATGAACGGATGGGGGCAGAGATGATATGTGACAATAAAGCAAAATGTCCCCTACAGAATGTTCCTTTAATATTTATTATGTTTCAAAATTTTCATAATAAAATGCTGGGGAAAAGCAAAGTGACTATCATGTATCTCAAGACCATGTATGGGAAAAAATCTCCCAGACATACTGTTATTTACATATGGATGAGAATATACAAACGAGGATATCTGAAACACTGTAACTGTGAAAAATCTATGTGTTCCGCTATAAAAACTACATGCAGAAAATTTCAAAGCTGTATGTGAATGGCATCTTCACCACTGCCCCACTCCTCCTATTTCCTCCCAACACTGTCTTCTCCTCTCCCAAGAATTATCACAGCTACAATTGGTGGCTAGCCTTCCAGATTTTCTCTATGTACACTGAGGTTTGTTTTTACAGTTTTTTTTTAAATAATTACTTTTACTTTATTTATTTATTTATTTATTTTCATTTAACGGGGGTGGAGGGCCGGGGGGAGGGGGGAGGAGCGACAGAGAGAGAGAGAAACCAAGAAAGCAAGCTGCCAGGTCTGGGACTAGAACTACGGTCAGCCATGCAGGAGTCCAGTGCCCTTAATCACCACACCACTTGCAAGCCCCACATTGAGATTTAAAGAGGTTTTTGCTATAGGGCATGTGTGCCCATCAGAAATACAGAGAGAGACAGAGAGACAGAAAGTAAGAAACCCCCCCCCCCCCCCCCCCCCCCCCAGGCAGGATGGCCATACCGCAATCCCTTCTCCTCCATTCTCCTCTCAGGATCTTGGGAACACAAGCACATGTGCCCAGAGTGAGTTTACGCCACGGGGTCCGGGAGTAGAACTATGGTCAACTACATGGGAGTTCAGAGACGTAGCCCTTATGTCAACTGCTGGTCCCTCGCATTGAGATATTTTTTTTAAAAAGCTCCAAAACCAAACAAAAGACACGCACACACAAATGACATAATACCTCATAAAAATTCTGTAACATATTTTCCCCCCAACATAACATACTTAGGCAATCATAGATTGTGTTTTCTTAAAATCTGAAAAATAATCCCACTGTATGAGAATACTGTAATTTGTTAAGCTAATGTGCCAATTAAAGCTAATTTTCCATTATATTTTCTTTCAATGTGTTCATTCACTTATCCCACTCGTTTAGATTTTTTGGACAGCAAACCTTTAAAAAAAGATTCAGTTTCTACTCATAAAATATAATAAATGAGGGACCAGCAGTTAGCGTAATGGCTATGTTGCTGGACTCCCACGTAGTCGACCACAGTTCGCGTCCCGGACCTGGTGGTTGAACTCACACAGGGCGCATGTGCATGTGTGCCCAAGATCCCGGGAGGAGAATGGAGGAGAAGGGACTGTGGTGTGGCCATCCCTCTGGAGGGTGATTTCTCACTTTCTGTCTCTCTTTCTCTCTCTGTCTGTCTGGCGAGGGCACGCACCCTGTAGCAAAGACCTCTCCAATAATAATAATAATAATAATAATAATAATAATAATAATAATGAAAAATGAGAAAGAAAGTAAACATTGGAATACCCAGGAAGTACTCATACATAAATTAGAATTAGCATTCAGCAGAACTCTGTCCAGTGCTCATTTTATAATTTGAGCAAGTAGTATCTTTAAAAAATAAATGTGCCCAAGGACACAAAATTACAAGGAAAATAAACAAAATTTAAAGCCAAATAATACCCTGGGCACTTTCCAACCAACCTCTAAAATGAAGTAGAAATATGTATGAGTTTTATTTAAAGTAACTAAAATATTATTTAAGAAAAGATAGTGATAATTTAACAACGCCAAACTGATATACGTACGCAGGTATATGGACAGACACAAAGAGTGTGCATATTTTATAATAAACATTTCAAATTAGTTGATTATAATAAATTTCACAGAATTATGGCAATTGTATCGTCATATTTATCTTGGTCTTGGTAAAAGAAAATAAAGTGTTAACAGTCTATAAGCCTTTGCTAAGAAGACTGTTGACACAGGTGATTTGAGAAGACAAAGCACTGAGATTGATTGATTGATTGATTGGAAGGGTCTTTGCTACAGGGTGCGGGCGCTCGCCAGACAGACACAGAGACAGAAAGCGAGAAATCATCCCCCGGGGGGGATGGCCATGCCAGAATCCCTTCTCTCAGTTCTCCTCTGGATCTCGGGCACACACGCATATGCACCTGGCGTGAGTTTAAGCCAACGGGTCCGGGACTTGAACTGTGGCTGACTACATTGGAGTTCAGCGACATAGCCATTATGCTAACTGCTGGTCCCGAGATAGCTTTATTTTAATATAAAACCTAAAAAACATTTTTACCTGCAAACATTAAGAATAACCCAAATTACATTTAAAACATAACCTTATATATTAAACTTTATCAGGTGTATATGTATTCCATATTGTAACTGTCAAAACTAAGTCTGTTTCTCTTTGAAACCTTTTAATGATTAATATATTATTCTCTTTGTGAAATGTAATTTGTACTTGTTAGAATACTTCTTAGGAAACTGAACCTACTCACCCTAAAAGTTATATACAACAGTGTTGCAAACATTAATACCCACAAGTCATACTGAGATTTCATTCCTATTTAAGGGGCTTGGTTTCTCTTCTTGATGACAAAGCATCAAGATTCTTTCTCTTAGCCTTATCTCCGTGAGGTCTGTCAGTAATAAACTTTGTAAGTCACGTTTAGTTAAAAAGAAATAACAAGAGCCATTGCTCTTGTTCTTCATTACCCCTTGATTAACCTATAAATTCAGTATGATGTTCAAGTAGAAAAGCAAAATCCGGAGCGGAAGAGAGGAGGTAAATATTTACCTGTTTTATGGCTTGCTGAGCCAGAAAAGCCATCTGTAGGGGATTGGGCTTTACTGCTTGCCTTGGTATATTCTGATTGGGTGGATATCTTAGCTGTGGAGGATGAGGAGGAAGAACTGGTCCATTGGGCTTGGGGCTGTGATTTTGAAAATTTATCAAACGTGGAGGGGGTTGCTAGAAAATAAAAAATTAAGGCAATTCAGTAACAATGATTTCCTGAAAGAGAAATGACAGAGATTGCTACTTTATAAAACATTTTCAGAAAGACAGATTCTGCCACAAATGCATCATCTGTTAGAGTGATGGGGACATGCCCAGTTGGTGGCAGGGTGGTGTAAGTGGACTGATCCCACATGGTTGTGTAGTTCAAGTCCCAGACCCTGCAGGTTCAAGTACTGGACCTTCCATCTTGAAAGGCATGCTGGACACGTGTGTGTGTACCCCAAATTCTGAGAGTAGAGTGGAGGAGAAGAAACTGCAGTATGGCTATCCCTTCTGGGGGGTGATCTCTTACTTTTGCTCTCTCTCTTTCTCTCTCTCTGTACTAAGTGCACATGGCCTATGGCAAAACTTAATAAAAAAAAATAGAGTAAGGGAGATGGTGGATGGGGGAGAGATTGGCCGACCTCCAGAATTTGTGTGAACAATTTAAAACAAGAATTGTATTAGGGCAAATCCCTGGGGAGCTGGGGTTGTCAATCAGATTTACAAGTAGGATGTACATGGCTGGACCTAGATCATACTGATGAGTAGGTAAAACACATTGTTAGTAACGTTTTACGTCCTTAATAATTATCTTTTGCAAAGAACTGCCCTTTCACATCTTAAAAAAAGTGAAGACACAATGATAATCACTAACAGTAGCTGAGCAGTTACTAAAACCTAGGTACTAGTTTACATGCTTCACATGCATTCATTCATTTAATCTTAACAACAATCCTATGAGGTAGGGATTATTTCGCTCTTAGAGCTGGATCCCACATGGTCAACCACGCAGCTCAAATGCTGGCCACCATGGACTGAAAAACAAGCTAGAAGTGTATGTTTGTGCCCCAAATTCTTATAGATCGAGAAAACACAGCAGAAAAGACTGTAGTGTGACCACATCCCATCAGGGATGCTTCTTTCTCCCTCCCCCCTTTTTTTTTTTTTTTTTTTTTTGAGAGGTTTTTGCTATAGGGCGTGTGTACTCGCCAGACAGACAGAGAGATAGAAAGCAGGAAATCACCCCCCAGGGGGGATGGCCACGCCAAAATCCCTTCTCCTCCATTCTCCTCTCGGGATCTTGGGCACGCACGCACACGCGCCCGGCGTGAGTTTAAGCCACCGGATCCGGGACTCGAACCGCGGTCGACTACATGGGAGTCCAGCGACATAGCCATTACGCTAACTACTGGTCCCTCTCCCTCCCTTCTTCATTTGTTTCTTTCTCCGGTGAGTGCATGTGCCCTCTAGCCATTTAAAAAAAAAAAATACACACACCAAAAAACAAATGAAAAAGTTAACAATGAGTGTTTTATCTTATTGATTATATGTATGCCAGGCATTTTACATGTAATATGTCATTGGGCCCCATGAAGGTACTCTTATTATTATTTTATAAATTAGGAGACTGAAGATTATAAAGCTTAGATAACTTGAAAAACGTCACACAGTAAAAGGCAGCACTAAGGCTTTATTCTACATCTACCATGTCATTAACAAACATGTTCTGGTGTTTAGCCGGCTAATTAAGACACTGAAATTATGGCTTAGAGGCTGGAGTGTCTCTACAAGATAATAGGTTTTGAAAGGAAACCCTCCAGGGACAGCATCATTGATTAGAGGAAGACGGGGGTGAGGGAAATGGAAACAGGGCAAGGGCCAAGAATGAAGGTCCACACTGATTTCTGTGTATATATTAGCTTGGAAACTGAGACTGAACTTCCTAAAAAACATAACCTTATACACTAGTTTCCTCTTGATTATCCCGCTCTCTCTACACTTGGGAATTTATTGTAAAATAACTATATCTTTTTAGTATATCATAGCTGTATATAATCTGAACTTCTCGGAGAGGGAACTACTTTCTCCCACATTCACAGGGAGACAAATAAATGGACAATAAATGGAGGCTCTGTGAGGCTGAAGTAGCACTATCTAAAACTTTGACATTGTGAAGGTTGGCAGCTATAAAGTGTAGCCCTGTTATCTTTCTTTCCTCCTATTTTTGGAGTTTACTTTGCTGTTCTGGGTCTACTGCTTGTCTCTTCCTTTCTTACAAATTAGCTGGCACAGGACCAGCAAGCGGCATGGTGGTTAAGGCGCTGGACTATCATATGGCCAACTGGAGTTTGAATCCTGGTACTAGCAGCTTATTTTCTCACTTTCCTGCCTTTTCTCACTGTCTCTCTCTCTCTGGTCAAATTAAAAAATAATGATGAAAAGAAAAATTCTTAAAAATAAAAAAATTAGTCAGTACTAGGTTCACTTTCATTAATTTTCAAGAGTGAAAATAGATTTAGATATTGCTTCTAGACACAGTGAAACTCTGTAGATGAACAGAGTACAAAAACAATACTAGACACAAATAGTATCTCAAAACTTTACACCAATATAAGCCTAAAGCCAAGGATATTATTGTTGATTTTTCTATAAAAGTTTCATGACTTGAAGATTTTTGGACCATACAAACAAAACCAAACAATAGTTGGCAAATGACAGTAGAAATAGTGAAAAGCTTCCATTATGATAGATGGGATATTTGTACAGAAATCAAGTCTGAAAAGGGTAGATTCTAATGAACACTTTCCTTTTCTATTTTGGCCTAGTTTCTATGATGCAACATAGCACTCTAAACAGTATCCCTATAGAGAACAGATTCTGAGGCACTGATGTAGAAATTACAGGTACACAACTTTTCTCATCAAGCATCGGCTCTTTAGGAATACGGACATTTATCTTCTACTGCAGTTTGAAAACAGTGACTAGTAGATTCGAAGAGATGACCAGCTAAATAATCCATTATACTCTTTTTGAGTAGGGCTGAGAACTAGTTGTTAAATTTGGGACCCTTGATATACTACATTTTTATAAGTGCACATACTCAAATCATGGAGTATGGATGCCTTGGTTATATTATTAAGAGCTGAACACATTACACTATAGTCATTCAAGTTAGGATCGGCCTGCTTCCAAATTTACCTGATGAGAGATGGAAGGCTGCTGGACGGGCCCCTGCATTCTGGGGTTTGGTAAACCCACGGGCGCTGGCCTCCGCTGCACCTGCTGCCTCTGAGCCATTACCTGTTGCTGCATATGCTGGAGTCGTAACTGAGCTAGGCTGATCTGTGTTGGAAACTTGGATAACTGGTTTGAAGACAAACCACCTGGTGGCTGTGAATTCTGTTCCACGACAGGATTCTGCTTAGGCATCTGTGGCTGGCTCTCTTTATCCTCGATTACTAAAGAACCTAATTAAAGACAAAAGATAAGGGGTACATTTATTTTTTTTTTGATAATTGGTGAAACATCATATTTTTGAAAGGCAATTTTTGCTGAATTTCAGAACTGCAAATTAACTTTTTGGTCTCAGGATTCCTTTACACTCTTAAAAATAGAGGATAACCACAATATTTTATTTATGTGGGTCCTATCTATCAAAATTTATCAGGTAAGTTTACTAAAAAAAAAAAAAAAAGTAGGGCCACCTGGTGGCTTGGTGAAGGCAGTTGGATGCCATATGGCTAAATGCATGGTTTGAGTCCCAGACTTAGTGACTTGAAAAACATGCTGCACGCATGTGCAAGCATGCTCAAAATCCCGAGTACCCAGAATCTTAAAGGAGAATGGAGAAGAAGGGACAGTAATGTAGGCATTCCCCATGGTGGTCACCTTTCATTTTCTCTCACTCTCACAAGCGCAAATGCCCTATAGCAAATTTTTTTTTAAAAATTCTATTCACGAATTCATTTAAAAATAACTGTAAAGACATTTTAAAAATATATGCAGTAGGGGAGAGTGACATTATTTTACATTTCTGAAAATCTCTTTAACTGTTTACCTTACAAATTGAACTTTCTTATCTGTTTCTGCATTATCTGTCATTTATAATATTCTACTTATGTAAAAATACCTGAAGAAAATCTGTTCTCACAGAAATTCATGTAGTAGGAAAAGTGAGGCCTCTAGGGACCCCTAGGAGCCTCAGGCTGTATACTTCGACAAAACAAGCAAACCTGATATTGATTCCGGAAAAAGACCCCACAAAGTATTTCTTATTCTTTGTTGTTAACAACCTGCAATCTCTTAAATTTCTTATACCTTCACAAGGTGTATCATTTATTTCTCTGATGGAGTATATTTTAGATCCAAACTAGTTGTAGAGTTTAGAGGTGCTTCTGATAAATACGATCCACACATGGATTCTCCAACAGCAGAGACTCGATTAAATAATTTACTGAGAATATACATTGTTAAAAAATATAGTTATCATTCATTAAATACTTGCTGTGTATCTGGCACTGTGATAAGCAGTTATATGTGTGTGTGTGTGTGTGTGTGTGTGTGTGTGTGTAATGAAAGGTAACATTAGGACATAGGGTTTGGACATAGGGTTTGGAGAAACTGAAAGACTTGTCAAAGTCACCAAGACATAAGACGAATATTCATGGGGGGGGGGGGGGGGGGTAAAGAAGTTTGGGAAATGGTAAATAGAAGATTTACAATGTAAATCTTACTGTGAATGAATTCACTAGGCTATAAATTACCGCACTGAGATGTCTTATTGCTTAATTTTATTCCATCAAAGTTTCACAAATTTATTTGACTAGGAAATTGTTTGTTTGTTTTTGCTAATGTATTAAGTCATCAGAAAAGTCATGATGTATTTTTCTGTTATTCTATGCAAAAATATATCCTGACTTTCCCAAAGACCCTTACCTAAAACTGTATCATTCTTGCATGTACAGTTTTAAACACAATCCTTAAACTTACCTTAGTCTACATTTGGGTGTTTACATATTATACATGATACAAGTTCATATAGATCAATGTATATGATCAATTATACAGATTTACAACTTGTGAGAGGTTCTCAGTATAAATGCGTAAAGGTAGAATGGGGGTGTGGTAAAGAAGAGTTAATTATAAATATGTTCTGTATTACTAAAGATGCATCTTTTTTGTAAGATGGATTAGAATGCATGGGATTACAGTGGCTTACTTTATATCAATATGCCTATGGATGTACAAACTTCTAAATCGGCCTATGGGATCACCTTATCACCTTTGCGCTCCCCAGTGTGGAAGAGATTTCTATAAGCCTATTTCTCCCTTTCCTCATGCTTACGAGAGCACTGGCTAATGCTCCAGACATGTTCTCCTTTCCTATCTATTGAGTCATTGAAAAAATCATGATGCATTTTTGCATTGAAAAGTATGTCGTGACTTTTCTGATGACCCAATAGAATCTAGCCTTGCAGATGAGAGAGAAACCAGTTTTTATGATTATGAAACAAAGTTGGTAGGCCCAGAATACGTCACCAAAGAGAACTCGTTGCTGATGAACAAACAATATATAGGGAATTCTTAAAGTTGTTTGTTTAGTGTTCCTGTGAGAAATCAAGAGGCAAAAAGAGTTTCTATTCGGTCAACAAATAGTGTAACAAGATAGCTAAATCAACTTTCTGTTGAATAGCTTACATGCCTCTTTAAGCTTCTGATGTTACCAAAATGACAGTCCTTCTTTGTGATAATTCCGTGAGCTCTTACACTTAAGATCTGGGTACTTTCTTGTGTGTGTGCTACATTTCAATTATTAAGTTTTTCTTTCCTTTTTTTCCTTTTTTTTTTGAGAGATATTTGCTATAGGACGCAAGCACTTGTCAGAAAGACAGAGACAGAGAATCAGAAAGAGAGAAATAGGTCTGGGACTTGACCATGGTCGACTACATTGGAGACATAGGCATTACGCAAACTGGTCCTTCAATTACTAAGTTTTAAAAAAGAAAAATAAAAAAATACACATACATGCACACATGTCACACTCAGGGTGCTCAAATCTATGTACAGATTTAAAAAAAATTTTTGCACTAAAATAAACTTGTTCTTTAATTGTACTTCTTCAACTTTTTGAAGTACTTGTGTATATAATTACTCCCTGAGCAGGACAAAGTAAAAATAAAGTCCTTGCCTAATCAAGAAAACCTACTGAATGATTGGTTGCCTGATGAATGTGACCAACGATAAGTCAATAATAGCCAAACCTCCTAACTCCCTAAACTCAATATCCTGTAAGTCAGGATAAACTATGTGCATGTGTGTTTATATTTATGCATACATGTTGTCATATATGCAACAGAAAATGCTAGCAACAAAACTATGTTTTTAAAACAAGATAAATAAAAATACTTTGTGAGTAAAGGAAACATATTTTCAAATAATAAGCCATGACCATGGAGAACTGAACAAACGATGTGTTCATAGTGGCTTACCTAAGTTGATAATATTTTGAGCCCAGAAACTGGGATCACAGTGAAACTGGATGGTGTTGTTGGTCACTGGAGAAGCATCACACCTGGCACGGAGCAGGTGCCGTAGCCGGTATGTGATCTAGACGGAAGACAGAGAGAACTAAATGTCAGTACCGTATACAGTATTCATTTTTGAAGTTTCCAGTAAATACACAAAAACTCGATAGTCCACACACCAAAGCAAACTAGACAATCATATATGGGTTATAAAAGTAAACATAACCTGAGTTTCTTTCAAAAACAAGTTCAAAGTTTTGAAATGTAACTCAGTTGTATGGCTGAATACAAAACTATAATGTGTCTTAACGTCTGTTTTTCAAATTAATAAAACTTTCCAGAAACACCAACTCAAATATTTATAAAAATATAAATTGTACTTTTATTTATTTTAGCTACCCCTTTAAAGAAACATTCAGAATTCAGAGTAGGAGGTTAATGACTCACAGAGAATGCAAATTAATCTTTGCTCAGAGAATGGAACTGGGCTGCTAGTGGAATGATTCTCCTCACTCATGGTTCTGTTCCTTCCAACTCCCTGAAAACACGCAGCTGTGAACCTCAACTCATTGCACATACTCTATACTACGTCAATCTTCAACATCTACTTACTCTTCCTCGGTCCTTGGAAATTTTGGTCCCTGGCTCACTATCACCAACTACATTACTTCCTGTCACACTTTTTACTGATTTTAATATTACACTTGATGGTCCTTCCTTCCAGCTCACTTCTTTTTCTAGTGCCCAGATACCAATAAACTTACAAGCCCATTAGCGCCCACTAATGACACTTCTAGAAGTGCCCCAGTGACAATGACTGACTGTGCTTCTTTAAGCCCATGATTCCTTCTCCATTCATTGCTTTACGTTTTTTTTAATTGTGAGAGGGCACAGGAACTCTACGCGGAGGCACACACAAAGACAGAAAGAGAAAAAGAGGGAGAAATCAGCCCCTAATGGCCATGCTACACATAACTCCTTCTCCTCTACTTCTTCATCTTGAAAGGATTTGGGGCACACATACACATGTACCCAGCATGTTTTTTAACCTGCTAGAGCTGAGATTTGAACCACATTCACCATGCAGGATCTGGCTTCCTTAACCACTAGGCTAAGGAGCTGGGCTATGACCTTACATTTTGTCACCAACTTTTCCCCTAAGTAATTTATTGTTTACTAATTTATATCATTATAGTCTCATATGTTCCCATTTAACCGAATGCATTATAATCCTTTATCATAATGATTTATTTTGATCCTCAAATTTGTTCTGGATGTGCCCAGTGGGAGTCCTTTAGGCTGGATCCTGGTGCCTCTAGCACTGACACTTAGTTCTCTGGGCATTTCAGTAGATCTGGCATAAATGAATGATGCTCTCCTCACACCTTGTCCTTTCTCTCTCTTTCCCTGGATATTTGGACAGATCTGGAAGTACAGTAGGATCACTGCCATTGGTATTCAACACACCAAAAGACATACTCATACTAACACAAAAATTTTATGTCTGTAACTATTTCTAGATCTATTTGTTATACATATTTAAACGAAACTAATGGGACCAGCAGTTAGCGTAATGGCTATGTCGCAGGACTCCCACGTAGTCAACCACGGTTCGCGTCCTGGACCTGGTGGCTTAAACTCACGCCGGGCGCGTGTGGGTGCGTGCCCAAGATCCCGAGAGGAGAATGAAGGAGAAGGGATTGCGGCGTGGCCATCCCCTCTGGGAGGTGATTTCTCACTTTCTATCTCTCTGTCTCTCTCTCTCTGTCTGGCGAGTGCACACACCCTATAGCAAAAACCTCTTTAAAAAAAAAAAAAACAAAACAACTGAGTTCCTATGTATGCCTCCCATTCCAATCCACTATCCTTAGGGATCATTTTAGCTTGCTGCTTTTAAAAATTACTTAATTTATTTAAGAGAGATGTTTGCTATAGGGTATGTGCACTTCCTGGAGACATAGAGACAGACAGAAAGTGAGAAACCACCCCCAAGGGTAATGGCCACACCACAATCCCTTCTCTCTAGTTTCCTCTCAGGATTTCGGGCAAACATACATGCACCTGGCTGGGTTTCAAACTGCTGGGTCTGGATTTCAAACTCTGGTCAGCCATGTGGAAGACTAGCACTTTAACTACTAGGCAAATGGCTGGCCCTACCTTGCTTCATTTAGCATTCTAAGCATCTTCTCTGGAAACTTAGTTGCAAATCTCCTCTATGTATGTATTCATTCATTTACTTACTTGTTCAATGGCTATGAGCCTTACGCCTCTCTCTGGTTCCCTCAACCCTCTTCACTACACTGTGTCATCAGTGACTATTCTGACGTCTCCATGCTAGAAAATAAAAGATGTCTGGTAGTTTTTGGGACCTGCAAATGGTGTAATGGTTTTGTTGCCAGACTCCCAGGTAATTAATTGTGGTTTGAGTCCCAGACCCGTAGGCTTAAACCTCACGCTGGGCACATGGGTTCGAGTCTTAGACAAAGGGGCTTAAACCTCACACTGGGCATGTGTGCGTGTGTCAAAAGATCTTCAGAGGAGAATGGAGAAGGGATTGTGGCATGACCATCCCCCAGAGGGTGATTTCTCACTTTCTGTCTCTCTCTCTCTCTCTCTCTCTCTCTCTCTCTCTCTCTAGTGAGCACATGCCTCCTATAGCAAAAATCTCTCTTAATTTTTTTTGCTGTAGGGCACATGTGCTCATTAGAGACAGGAATGCGAGGGGAGTGAGAAAGCACTCCCGCGAGGGGGATGGCCATGCCACAATCCTTCTCCTCTATTCTCTTCTCAGGATTTTAGACACACATATGTACATGTGTCTGGTGTGCTTTTTAAACCACAGGATGTGGGACTCAAACCACACAGCTGGCCATGAGGGATCCAGCTATCTTAACTACCATGCAGTAGCTGGCCCTATCTTAAGATTTTTACTGGGGACATTAAATAACATAAGCTTGATTGCCAAGGAAAAATGATTAAATCAGGGGGACCAACAGGAGGCATGGTAGTTAAGGCACTGGACACTCCCACATGGCTAATGATGGTTTGAGTACCGGACCTGGTAGCCTGCTTTCTCACTTTCTCTCTCTTTCTGGTCAAATTAAAATAAATGAATTAATCAAAAGAATTAAATAAAAACTAATTCTCTAAAGAAAAAAATAATAAAATCAGAACTATGCGTTACCTCTGTTAAAGGAAATCTACTTCAATGAAAGAAAACTTACACTGCAAGCTACTCGAGAGGAAACACTTTCATACATTTTCCCTTGAAGTCCTGTGTTCCTTTTTGCTACAGAGAAGCGACCTTTCTTTAAGTCAGGTAGCTTGTACCTGAGTACTTTATTAAGTTGTAGCGAGGTCTGAAAGATCACATTTTGCCAAATTTTGCTCCACATCTTAAATTATAAATTTTTATGCTATATTTCACTGTCATTGGATATAGATTTAAGAGCTCTTGCTGTCAAATGATTTCACTACCCATGTAAAATGTAAACCAATAGATTTGTCAAAACTCCTGATGCATGTTTTAGATAATTCTGAAACGTCATAAAGCCCAGCTAGTACAGAAGACAAATAACAGTTCATTAAATCTGTTAATTCTCTCAGATGAATCTGAACTTAAAATGAACTCAGATTTCATACTGAAAACTTAGTTCCCATTCAAAAATGCAACAAAGACAAAAGAAAACTTAAAAATGTTTCAAAACTGGGGGACCAGCAGTTGGCATAATCTATATGTAGTTGACTGTGGTTAGAGTCCCAAACCTGGTGGCTTAAACTCACGCTGTGCGCATGTATCTGCGAGCCCAGGATCCCGAGGACAATGGAGGAGAAAGGATTGTGGTGTGGTCATCCCCCTGGGGGGTGATTTCTGGCTTTCTGTCTGTCTGTCTCTGTCTGTCTGGCGAGCGCATGCGCCCTATAACAAAAACCTCTCGAAAAAAAAATTTTCAAAACTGCTTTTGAGACAGCAATACTATACACTATTCCTTGTACTGAAGTCAAAATAAATTTAGCATCAGGCTGGCCACGTGGTGCAGTTATTAGGGAAGCTAAAAACTTGGATAAGAACAAATAGGACAACAGTAAAACAAGACGCTCTGCAAGGATAACCCACGTAGGAAGGTTCTGGGTTTAAATCAGAGCTCCCCGCAAGTGTGCAGGACACGGGCTGTGTCATGACACGAGGCTGGCTGAAGCTAAGGTTGGTTTGGAATCAAGACCCTTTTAGAGGCGTTTATTCTGTTGCTGTCTCTCTCCCTCATGGAAGAAATAAATGTGAAAAATGAAGCTATACCTAAATCATGCCCATTAAAAATGTTCTGAAACCAAAAATACTTTGATTGCTTAAAATTAGAAATAGGCGAAAAGCCACTTAAGTCTGAATAGACCAATGGACATTTCTGCATCTTCAGCATTGCAGTGGCTCAACTGTTTCCCTCTGCAGCTTTCCAGTAGGGGAAATGTCATACTTTATCTTACCAGGCGCTTGCTATAGAGTAGTGCTGTACTGCTGCCACTGGAAACTGCCCATTTAGAAAAATGCATCACATGCTCCAACTGCTTAGAGAGCCCAGCCACCTCCTGTTGCTGTTGCATAAGTTTCATTCTGTGGTCCTTTGCAAGGCTCTGAAAATAACAAGGGAATGTTAGAATTAGTTTCGTGTATGACATATATTTTAGTGGTCATTTTCAGACAACCAAATTAAAATAACCACCGAGTCTAAGTACTCGATTGACAGGAACTAAAAATACTCCTAGGATTTATTTCCCCCTTATATCTCAAATGTCATCGTCTCACCTCCAGCTGCTAGGTCTGGTTTTACATGTTCTGGTATTTTAGATCTCTATTCTTGCACATTGCAATATTTAAAAAAAAAAAAAAGACAAAATTATGGATCAGCTTTAATACAGTAAATGCCTGTTAAGTTCTGTAGTCAAATAGATGTAAAATCTAGAAGTTACCAGATCACATAAAATAATCGTATGATTCGCCTTTTAGGAGTTCTAGTTCTAACTGCAACTGCAACTAGTTTGTTTATATAACCATGCTACATGGGACATAAAACTTACGTGTGTCTGTGTGTGCGTGTGTGTGCGTGCGTGTACGTGCAGTTTTTTGGAAAGAAGCATCACATTATGTCTCTTTACTGTGAATTACCTTGGGAGTCGATGTATACAGTGAATAATTTTGTCAATATACACAGAAAAGCTACATAAATCCAGAACATAGAATTCAAAAGTGGAGCACTGAACTTGCATTATTTTAAAGGTCTCTCTCAAAAATCCTTATCCATGAAATGGCAAGGAAACAAAGAGAGAATGAAGTTTTTTACTGGCTCGAATTAGGAACATTTTAAAATAAAACTGCTTAACTCCGCCATGGTTGAGGCCAGCAGGTAGTTAAAGGCACTGGATTCCCACATGGCTGGTTGAGGGTTGAGTACCAAACCTGGTGGCTTGCTTCCCCGCTTACCCATTCTCTCTCTGGTGAAATTAAAATAATAATAATGACATCAAGTTACATTAAATAAATAAATAATTGTTTTTAAAAATTCTTTTTCTATGTCTCTTTTTTTCTTTAAATTGGGTTCAGCTCCCCTATGGTATTGCTATGAGATAATACAGTTCTATGTGAAGGCCCCGAGTGAGGATCCTGGCTCACACTGAACATTCAGGGTGTGCCTGTTATCCCGGCAGGTTAATGGGCAAGGGGGCTGAGCACAGTGAGACCCTGCTCCAAGGTACCGTTCTCTCTCTTCATCTTTCTGTCCTTAATGAAACAAACAGGAAAAAAATAAAAAAGGCAGTACCGTGAAAAAACAGTAACTATAAATGGAGTCTGATTCCTCCTGCCCAGAATACTTTCTCCATAAATAACTATTTGCTGCCAAAAGAAGAGAATTATTTCAGTCTTTGTCTCCTCCGTGGTTGATAAACCATACGAATGACCTATCAGGAGGGACAAAATTTTCTGACAGAGACCACATAATTTGGTCAAGTATGAAATAAAGAGGTCAAACTCAATTATTTCTAGGAATCTTCCTTATCCTCAAATCTTAAAACATCAGGATTCTTTTATTCTGTTCTCATCTTGAACTGCTTCTTTATTGTGAATTCTGTCTACACCAACATACTAAGAATACCTAAAGATTATATGATTACGGGGCTATACCCTCCTATTATGGGAGGTCTAGTGCTGATTTTGGACACTGATCTCCATGAAGATAGTAAAGGTCTTCTTACTTGCAGTGAGAAACGACTATCCTAATTGCCTTGAGTACCTTCCCCTAAAAGTGCTGCTTTGAGGGGCCGGCAGGTGGCGCAGGGGTTAGGGTGTGGACTCCTACATGCTCAACCATGGTTTCAGTCCCACATCTGGTGGCTCAGTTTCTCATTTTCCCTTCCTCCCTTCTCCCTCCCTCCCTTCCTTTTCTCTGTCTCTCTCTGGTCAAATTAAAGTAATAATAATAACACCATCGGGAACCAGCAGTTAGCGTTATGACTATGTCGCTGGACTCCCACGTAGTCGACCGCGGTTCGCATCCCGGACCCGGTGGCTTAAAACTCAAGCCGGGCACGTGTGCGTGTGTGCCCAAGATCCCAAGAGGAGAATGGAGGAGAAGGGATTGCGGCGTGACCATCCCCCCTGGGGGGTGATTTCTCGCTTTCTGTCTCTATGGCTCTCTTTGTCTGTCTGGCGAGCGCACGGGCCCTATACCAAAAACCTCTCATAATAATAATAATAATAATAATAATACCATGAAATAAATCATTCTTTTCAAACAAAGGGGGCCCCTTTGACAAATAACAGCATAAAATGTTGAGGGCAGCAGACACATTTTTTTTCAATGAGGTGTTTACCATAGAGCATGTGCACTCTGGAGAGGAGAGATAGAGAGAGAGAAAGCAATACATCACCCTGCAGAGAGGATGGCGTTTCTGCAGTCCCTTCTCCTCTAATCTCCTGTTGGGATTTTAGGGCATGCACGCCTGGTGTGGTGTTCTAGCCACCAGGTTCAGGACTCAAACCACAGTAGGCCATGTGAGAGAGCACAGTGCTTTAACCACGAAGCCACCTGCTGGTGCCAAGTGGCCACATTCTCTTACCTAATTTCTCACAAATTTAAATGGATGTATGATAAAGGCACTGTAGTGCAGTCACGCACCACATCTCATTTTAGTGAACTCTGGACCACATACATCATGGTGCTCGGTGCTCTCAAAACACAACGGAGCAGAAAAATCCCTACAACCTAATGACACCTCAACATCATACAGCCTGGCATTACTCACATGTTTGTGGTGACACTGATGTAAACAAATGCCCTGTGCTACCAGTCATGTGAAAGTGTGGCACATACAATTACATACAGCACTTAATTCTCAACAATAAATGAGTACTATTCCCTTATGTATTTATTATATTACACATTTTAATCATTATTTTAGAGTATATCTTCTACTTAATTGATTAAAAACTGTTGGGGGAAAGAAAATGGAGGCTGGCAGGTGGCATGGTGGTTAAAGGTGCTGGACTCAAACAGGGCTGACCGTGGTTCAAGTCCTGGACGTGGCAGCTTACTTTTTCTCTTGCTCTATCTCTCTCTCTCTCTTGCTATGGTCAAATTAAAAAAAAAAATTTTTTTTTTTGTAGAGGTTTTTGCTATAGGATTTGTGTGCTCACCAGAAAATTAGACAGACAAAGAGACAGAAAGAGAGAAATCATCCCCTAGGGGGGATGGCGACGCCACAATCCCGTCTCCTCGATTTTTTCAGGATCTTGGGAACGAACGCACACGCGCCCAGCATGAGTGTAAGCCACCGAGTCCAGTACTCAACCGCGGTCGACAACATGGGAGGCCAGCAACATAGCCATTATACTAACTGCTGGTCCCCAAATAATGATAGTAATTTTTTTAAAAAAGTAATTAATTCTTTAAAAAAAAAAAAAAAAAAAAAAAAAAAGTTTGGGGGACCAGCAGTTGACGTAATGACTATGTTGCTGGACTCCCATGTAGTCGACAGCAATTCGAGTCCCAGACCTGGTAGCTTAAACTGACGGTGGGTGCATGTGCGTGTATGCCCCAAGATCCCGAGAGGAGAAGTAACTGTGGTGTAGCCATCACCATGGGGGTGATTTCTCACTTTCTGTCTGTCTCTGTCTTTCTGGTGAGCATGTGCACCCTATAGCAAAAACCTCTCTAAAATAAAAATGTCTGGTCTAGCAGATGGCATAATGGTTATATCACTGGACCCCATTTAGTTGACCATGGTTTGAGTCCTAGACCTGGCAGCTTAAAAATCTCATGCCGGGCATGTGTGTGTGCAAGCACAAAATCCTGAGAGGAGAGTGGAGGAGAAGGGATCACATGTGGCCACATTTTCTGGGGGATAATTTCTCACTTTCTGTCTTCCTCTCCAGCAAGCACATGTCCCCTATAGCAAAAATCTCTTAAAAAAAAAAAAAAGTTTATTGCGATGCACTGTGGCCTGCTACACTCGCAGCAGTCTCACGCATATTGTATTTACTGTGTCTCCTGGTGGCATTGTTTGTTCTTGTGCTTAATTTAATCTCATGCTGTTTGCCATGGTTCTTCAGAAAGAACAAGATGTGGAGGTGGAAAATACTGACACGGATGATCCTGACCCTGTGTAGTCCTACACAGTTTTACGTCTCTGTCTTAGTCTTTAACCAAAATGCTTAAAAACAAATTTAAATAGAAAAAGCATATAGACTAAGGATACAAAGAAAGAAAATACTTTATACAGCTGTATAACTGTGTTTTAAAATGTTATTATAAAAAAAAAGTCAAAAGTTTATAAAACATCAAAAAAATAGACCAGTCCATGACCTGGTGGCTAAGGTGGCTGGATCTCACATGGCTGATTGCATGGCTGAGGTCCTGGATCCAGTGGCTTAAAAAACACACCGGGTTTAATGTGTGTGTGCCTGAGAGAGAGAAATGGAGAAGGGACTGCGGCATGACCGACCCTGGGAAGGTGTTTTCTAACATTCCTTTTCTCTTCCTTTATCTCTGGTGTATGCACATGCCCTCTGATAAAAAATTTTTTTAATTTAAGATTATAAGGTAAAAAAAGTTCCAAAAAGCTAAAGTTAATTATCGAAGAAAATTTTAAGAATAAATTTAGTATAGCTTAAGTGTTCAATGTTTATAAAATTTATAGCAATATATAATGCCATTCTAGGCATTCACATTGATTCATTGAGCCAACCAGAGCAACTTCCAGTCCTGTAGGCTCCATTCGTGTAAGTGCCTTATATAGGTAGGACATTTTTTACCTTTTATACCAAATTTTTGCAGTATCTTTCCAATGTTCAAATGTGTTTATATACACAAATACTTAGCACTATGCTCTAATTGCTACAATATGCAGTATAATGACGTGCTACATAGATTTGCAGCCTAGGACAACAGGCTATACCATGTAGCCTAGGTGTTTAATAGGCTATACCACCTGGGTTTGTCAAAGTATACTCTATGATATTCACAGAAATTGCCTGACGCATTTCTCAGGACCTGTCTCTGTTGTGAAGTGATATGACTGTATAACCAAAGGTGTATCTTTCAGAAAATTTTTCTCTACTATAATCCTCTGTGTTGCAAAGTCGCCACTTCAACCAACCTCTAAAATGACCCATGTCTTCAACATTCATGAAGATCCTCCTAAGTCAAGGCATCATGCTGTTTTAAGAAGCGAACAATGACAGGAAAGATATTCTCAGGGTAACATAAACCAATAAATTGTCAGCTACAGTATACAATGTCACAAAACAAAACGTGGAAATGTAGAACTATTATTAAATCATAAGTGGAAAGACATGAAAAGTGCTATGACTTCGAATTAAAAAAAAAAAAAAAAAAAAAACACTAGAAAATACTGTTGGCCCACTACAACACTGCCCACGAGCAGGGACTTACCTCCAGCTGATGCAGTAGAGCTTTTCCTTTTTTGTTTATTTCGACCATCAATGTAAATATGGCAACTTTAATATCCTGTTCTACTTGCTTTTGATTTTGATTGACTTCAATTATTCTGAAAGTTAAATGAAAGAGAGAAAAATATATAGTTTAAAGCATTTTTAAGAACACTTAAAATGACTGTTTTACTGTCTAAATCAGTCGAAAGTGTTTTTAGCCTTTGAAAACTGTGCTATTTCTGAGAGTACTTCAGTTTAAATTAACTTGAAGATGAGATGGCAGAAATATTCTTCTGAAAAATATAGTCGCTAATTTCAATTTTTAAAAAAATAAATAAAATGAAAGGAGAAGAGTGAGCACATTTTAAGAAAGTATGATTAAGAAAGATAACTATGTATGATACTTGGGGTTGGCAAGTGATGTGGTAGTTAAAAGGGTGCAGGACTCCCACATGACTGACTGCGGTTTGAATCTCAGACCTGGCGGCCTGTGTTCTCATTTTCTCTCTCTTATGTTCCTTCCTTACTTCCTTAGAGGGACAGTGGAAGGAAGGAAGGAAGGAAGGAAGGAAGGAAGGAAGGAAGGAAGGAAGGAAGGAGAGAGAGAGAGAGATAGAGAGAGAGAGATAGATATTCTTTAAAAAAATAAAAAGATTACTATAATACTAAAAAAAAAAATTAAAATAACAAAAAAACCTCAACCTAAAAGAGTGGAAGAGGGCAGACTAAAAAGGAACTTAGGCACAAGATAAAGAAACTGTTTCTGAACAGGGACTGTCCTATTCACTGCAACTAAGTAGAAAAGTATAAATGTGATATTCTTACCTCACTTATCGGGAGAGCTACAATAATCATTATATCTCAACAGAAGCCAAAGACAACAATACCAGATTGCTACTTTTAATGACACATTTATCTCAACATCAACAACCAAGTAACTACTTATGTTGCATGAACAATATATTATCTTGCTTTGACTGGAGAAAATGGGAATGTTACTGTGTTTTCTTACAGATGGCAAGGAGAGAAAACAGTACCACACTAGAGTATTTTATATAAGCAGAAAACAGTTATAGGGAATCCACTAAACATTATGAGATTAAATAAAAATCTTCATTTCTATGGTTTGCCTATACTAGCATCAAAAAGTCAAAATCAAAGTGGCAGAGGTTTTATTCTCTGTTGGAAGTTCTTCAAGATAATTGCTCGACATTAATACCTGCTATGGAATCAAAGAAACTAGATAGGCCTGGGAAGCATCCGATCTCAGAAAAATGTAAATCTTCATCACAGTAGACTACAATGATTAAGTAAAACACAGTGCCGTATTTGAAAATGCATAAAGATGAATCAAATCAACATCAAAGTTAGTCCAGTGTATTTAATCATGTAAGCCATAAAGTATACAAGTAATTGGCATCTAACGAAGGCTCTAATTTTCTTTTTCTTCACTATGGGGTGTCTGTGTGCTTGCAAGAGAGACAGAGGGGAAGAGAGAAAGTGAGCAATCACCCCCACCCCAAAGAAATGGCCACACCACAATCCCTTCTCTTCCACTCTCCTCCCGGGATTTTGGGCATGCACGTATACACATGCGCCTGGCATGATTTTCAGCCCCTCAGGTCCAGGACTAGAACTGTACATTTGGCCACAGGAGATCTAGCACTTTAACATCTACACCAACAGCTGGGCCAAGATCCCTTTGTTTTTTAATAGAGACTTTTGCAATAGGGCACGTGCGCTCACAGGAAAGATAGAGACAAAAAGCAAGAAATCAACCCCCCAGGGGGGAAGGCCACACCACAATCCCTTCTTCCTCCATTCTCCTCTTGGGATCTTGGGGTCGCACACATACGCACACATACCCGGGGTGAGTTTAAACCACTGGGTCCAGGACTTGAACTGCAGTAGACACGTGGAGCCCAGTGACATAGCCAATATGCCATCTGCTGGTACCTGAGACTCTTTTTTTACCATAATCCAGAAACTAAAATCCTTCCACACAACGATGTATTACGTAAAACCAGCATAAATCACTTTAAAAAAAAAAAAAAAAAAAAAAAAGGTAAATTTGGAGAACTCATACTATGATTTTAAGAACTTAAAGAACTACTATGGGGGCGGGGGGGGGGGGGACCAGCAAATGGCGTAATAGTTAAATTTGCTGGATTCCCAGGTAGTCAACCTGAGTTGGGTCCAGGAACCAGTAAAACTCACGCTGGGCAAATGTCAGTGCATTTGTGCATGGCCATCCCCCGGGGGTGATTTCTTGCTTTCTGTCTCTCTGGCAAGCGCACATGCCCTATAGCAAAAGTCTCTCTCTAAAATAAGAAAACAAAAAAAGCTATCATGGGGGCCAGCAGGTGGTATGGAGGGTACAGCACTGGACTCCCACATGGCTGAATGCAGTTCAAATCCTGAATCTGGCAGCTTGCTTTCTCACATTCTCTCTCTGTCTCTCTCTGGTGAGAGCACGAGCCCTACAGCAAATTACAAAAACAATAATGACAAAATTAAATAAATAATCCTTTTAAAAAAGGTATTATGGTCATTAAAAGTAGGATACTAGTTGGGACCAGCAGTTAGCGTAATGGCTAAGTCGCTGGACTCCCATGTAGTCGACCGTGGTTCGCGTCCCGGATCTGGTGGCTTAAAACTCACGCTGGGCACGTGTGTGTGCGTGTCCAAGATCCCGAGAGCAGAATGGAGGAGAAGGGATTGCGGTGTGGCCATCTCCCCTGAGGGGTGATTTCTCGCTTTCTGTCTCTCTCTGTCTGTCTGGCGAGCACACGCACCATATAGCAAAAAAAAAAAAAAAAAAAAAAAAGTAGGATACTAGCAAAAAGAAAAACACAAAAGAACAGAACCACATATATGGTCAATTTATTTTCTATAAAGGCACCTAGGCAACTCAATAGAGAAAGAATAGTCTTTTCAATAAATGAATGGTGTTGGAAAAAGATGTACCTCTTTATGTAAGAAAAAGTGGGCCTTGATCTGTAACTTATACTATATACACAGTGAGAGAGAAAATATTCAATCAAGTAAATTTTATTAAAGACAGTGGGATCTTTTACCCACAATTATTTTACAATTGCTACCCTTTGCCACTAGATGGTAGAAATGCCTATAATTTTCTCTGTTCATTCACTAAGTATTCTTTACAAATTTTCAACTGTTTAGTATAACACAATTTAAACCAACCAATTATTCTACTTGGCAAAATACACATTGTGATTAGAACACGGTAAAGAAAGTATTATTTTGTTGAGTATAGTTATGCGAGAGAGAAAGATAAAATGAGAACTGATAGGAATAAAATTAAAAGATGTATAATACATGATAATATATACAAGAATAATAGTAGGGCATCAAGAAAAAGCTAAATTATGTTTAAGAATCTCTTTTAGGCCCACGTCCAACCTAAACACTGGGAACACTGCACCATTGCCTGTAATCCCAGTGAGCCATGGGGTGCAGGAAAAAGACGGGGAGCTCGAGGATGACCTGAGCAACCCTGTGGAGATCCTGCCGTAAACACAGCGGGGCCTGGTGGCAATCCCAGCTTGGAGGCTGAGACAGGAGGATCACAACACAGCAAGACTTCTAATGAAATCAGGTCATACAGGGAATTTCCTGGGGAAAATACTCAAATGCTCCACCGCTAGCTACGTTTTAAAATGATAAGAGTAACACATTATGCTGACTGGTTGTAAATAACATGAGTCCAAAGGACTGGTTCCATCTTTAAAACAACATTCAAATCCATTGTGAACGCTCTTTTCTACAGGTTTTCCAAGGACCATTTCTTGACCTATTTATGTTACTTTTTTTTTTTTCCCAAAACGACAAAATAAAGGGATTTTACTGGCGAGTAAAGGTTGTAATTGAGAATCATTATGGACTCCTAAGTGGGATTTCAAAGGGGGGCGCTAGACAGGCCTCCTTTTAATGGAAGTTAGTGGTTTGCCCCCAAATCGCTTAACTCTTCAGGTGGGAACCTCTGGATGGTTTTCTTCTCTGGAGGTCACACTGTTTAAGCACTGTATCAAACCAAGAATTAAAGGTGTACAGAACAGTTTAACAATCTGCCTCTTGATATTCTCAAATTTCTACCTTTTTGTAGTTAAAAGATAAACAGGGGATGCATACCTCATATATTAACAATTTAAAATACTAAGAAAGTATATAATCAAGAATTAAAATGGTTTACAATATCAACAAAAATGGTTGGTTCATATTTAAATCTCAGTGTTTTTTTAAGCTGAAAAGCAAAAGATATTTATAAATTATCAACACCTAGAAGATAAATATTACTTACTATGTTATCATATTAGTTTTTTAATTATATGGCTTAATAACCCAAAGTTTCAGAGGAAGTCTTATTAACCAGATGTTAGAGTCATCTGACAGCTTATTCCTATACCATGAATTAAGAAAAATGTTCTGGGGCCGGCAGGTGGCTTGGTGGTTAGTATTGCCGGAATCCCACATGGCTGACTGCGGTTCAAGTCCTGGACCTGGCGGCTTGCTTTCTCATTCTCCCCATCTCACTCTGTTCCTCTCTGTTCAAATTATGAATAAAGTTAAATACAATAACTCTTTAAAAAAAAAAAAAAAGAAAAATGTTCTAAAAGTGAATATGATTAATACATTATATAATGATGTTTTATAACAATGCCCCAAATGTACATTTACCTGTTTTGGATTTGATTTCCTGTGAATTTTATGTACTTTGTTTTTTCCATCAGTTTGGTGATTAGTGTATCTATGATCACTTTCTGGTTCTGAAATGCTTCTTCTATAAATTGGTATCTGAAGGAATAAGTAAAACAGTCAATTACTCTATACACGTTAAAAATGAGAAAAAGTCCAAAAGAAATTTCTAGTAAAAAAGTAAAAGTAAGATAATAAGATTATAAAAAATATAAATAGTAATTTAAAAAATACAACTGTATCCCTCCTCTCAAATTATCTCTCGAAGAAGAGGGAGTCGTAACACACATTATTTATGAACACTCCTTAAATTACTTTCAAAGGTTGGGAAAAACACATGCCATCGTTCTACTTTTAGCGTCTTACAGCACTCACTTGGCGATCGGGCAAAAAATAGTCAAAGATATTATAAGCAGATTTATCAACTATTTTGCAATTTTTAATTATGAAAGTTGGCTAAAAACCTATTGTAAAGATCACTTTCAAACAACTTGTTGCATTATAAAGTCACAAAAATAAACCTTTGGAATAAATAGGAGGAAAAGGCAAAATTCCTGATGTTGTGCTTTCATAAAGCTTCAAGCAGCATCATTGTACAATACACTTCTTTGAAAAATGTATTTAACTTATTTATGTACTCTGGGGAACTAAGTGAGATGAATCAAGACAAGCTCTAGAGAAGACAGGCGATGATGTAGAAGATACATGAGTACTTGAAAAAGTGTGTATAAAAACGGAATTAAAGTACAAAAGAAATTTAAAAATCCATGCATAATTCTTTTTATTATATGTGTTTTCCCTAAACTTGTAAAAAGACCCCTTGGGACCGGCAGGTGGTGTGGTGGTTAAGGGCACTGGACTCTCACATGACTGACCACAGTCTGAGTTCAGGCCTCGTGCCTTGCTTTCTCCCTCCCCCACCCTCTGGTCAAATTAAAATAAATTAAAAAAATGAATAAAGTTAAATAATTTCTTAGAAAATAAATAAAAATACCCCTCATACATACAGTTTTCTGTAAATTTTTCCCAATATATACGAAAGTGTTTCTATGGGAACCAGCAGTTAGCTGGCGCATGTTCGTGCGTGCCCCAAGATCCCGAGAGAAGAATGGAGGAGAAGGGATTGCTGTGTGACCATCCCCCCACCTGGGGGGGGGGGGTGTGTGTGTGTGTGTGTGTGTGTGATTTCTGGCTGTCTCTATGTCTCACTCTGTCGGTCTGACAAGCGCACGCGCCCTATGGCGAAAACCTCTCCAAAAAAAAAAAAGGAAGTGTTTCTAAATTAATACATTTTACATACGGCAATTTAAAATATCAAAGTATCATTAGATCAATAACTATAGGCTGAATAGGATTGCCAGAATTAGAAAAAAGACACCCACTTAGTTATTTTCCTTTGCATATCATATTGTGCATAACATGTTAAATTCTTAGGCAATTCAAGCTTTTATTTTTAAATTTAGCAAAATTTCCTTATTATACTGTCTAAAACTTTAGGGTGATATGTTAAATAAAAAGGCCAAAAGGTCACTCTTATCTTGTTCTTAATCTCCATGTATAAAGTTTTTTTTTTGGAGTGGTTTTTGCTATAGGGCATGTGCGCTCGCCAGAAACACAGAGAGACAGAGACAGAAAGCAAGAAATTACCCCCCAGGGAGGATGGCCATGCCGCAATCCCTTCTCCTCAATTCTTCTCTCGGGATCCTGGGCACGCACGCACACACACTCGGTGTGAGTTTAAGCCACTAGGTCCGGGACTCAAACCACGGTCGACTACCTGAGAGTTCAGCAACAAAGCCATTACGCTAACTGCTGCTGGTCCCTCCATGCAAAAAATTTTTACCACTCCATTATTAAATACAATGTATGCTAATTTTCTCATAGACAATCTTTACTAGGTTGAGGAAATTTCCTTTTATTTCTAATTTGCTAAGACTTTATACAATGATTGTATATTTAACAAGTTTGTCTTTGTTAAAATGGTCATGTAATTTTTCCTTCACTTTTTCAAGATGACATGTATTTCTTAACATGAATACATTCAAAATATTAAATTAGGTTTATTATTTCTAAAATAAAGCTAACTTGGTTGCAATTACATTGTAGAAAAATATAGTATTACTTGCTTTAGTCTCTTATTTCATAGAATCTTTGTTTATTTCATGGGTAAAACTGGTGTGTACTTTTCCATTTTTATTACTTGTCAGTATTTGGGGTAAAGGTTATGGTGAATTCATAAAAGAATTCATTCTTTGATCATTCTCCACACATATCTATATAAAGAAGGCTTTATTTTTACCTTAACTTACTTGTAGATTCATAAGTGAAGGCATCAGGTTTGCATTTTTTTTTTTTTTTTTGGAGAGGTTTTTCGCTATAGGGTGTGTGCGCTCGCCAATCAGACAGAGAGAGACATAGAGACAGAAAGCGAGAAATCACCCCCCAGGGGGGATGGTCACGCCGCAATCCCTTCTCCTCCATTCTCCTCTAGAGATATTGGGCACGCACGCACGCACACGCGCCCAGCGTGAGTTCTAAGCCACCGGGTCCGAGACGCGAACCACAGTCGACTACGTGGGAGTCCAGCGACATAGCCATTACGCTAACTGCTGGTTCCCAGGTTTGCATTTTTTATGAGGAAGTTTTATATTATTGATCTCTTGGGTCATCTGAAAAGTCATGATGCATTTTTTGCATAGAAAAACAGAAAAAAAAAACACACCACGACTTTTTTGACAACCAAATACATTACTTACATTAAAGGACTATTCTAGTTTTCTATTTTATCTTACATTAGTTTTGGTAAAAGTTTTATTTTCTAAGAATTTGCACATTTCATATAAAAACATTCAAATTATTGACAGACAAGCCCACTCTTAGCAGTGGTCGTTTAGGCCTGCTCTCACTTCTTAACCCCTCATAAAAGGATTTGGCCATTTTTGGTCTTTCAGAAAACTCAACTTTTGGCTTTGGCTATTTCTGTGCATGTCTTTATTATGTTCCTTTTAAAACCTATTTATTGGAGGTTTAATTTGCTGCTTTCCCAATCTGGATAAATGCTGAATGCACTGACTTTTTATCCTAAAATCTGCATCTCATGATATAAATTTCTCCCTAAATATGGCTTTAGCTATAAATCTGAATGTTTGAGTGATATATAATATTTTCACTATCGGGCCAGCAGGTGGCAGGGTGGTTAAGGCACTGGATTCCCACATGGCCAACAATGGTTCAAGTCCTGGACCTGGCGGCTTGTTTTCTCGCTTTCCTTCTCTCTCTCTCTTACTGTTTCTCTCTAGTGTGCCCACGTGCCCTCTAGCAAGCTGGAAAAAAAAAGGCATTTCAATGTATAATTTGTAAACAAAACAAAAAAAATTATTAGGGACCAGCAGTTGGTTTAATGGCTATGTTGCTAGACTCCCATGCAGTCAACCGCAGTTTGAGTACTGGACCTGGTGGCTTAAACTCACATTGCTTGCATGCCCAAGATCCTGAGGGAGATAGGGACTACGGTGTGGCCATCCCCTTGGGGGGATGATTTCAGCTTTCTGTCTCTCTGGTGAGTGCACACACTCTATAGCAAAAATCTCTTCCAAAAAAAAAAATCATATATATATTCACCATTATCCAGACCACACATTTTCTACTATCCATTGGGGATATCTTCATTGATGATTTATTTAAATTTATTTATAACTGCTTTTTTTGAAATAATTTCAGAGTTAACTTTGCAAGAGTACAGAGATCTCACTTACACCTTTACACAGATAAGTTTGTTTCTCAAGTTGTCTTATCACAGTCCTTTAGCTCCTTAATGACTCAGTGTGTATTTCAAAAAAACCAGGATGTTCTCTCATGTTAACTCTTGGAATAGTTAAGTTCAAGTAAACTGACATTGATACAATGCCTTTATCAAACACACAGGCCAGATCTCAATTCTGTCATTGTTTCGGTTATGTTTTACCCTTGTTTTTGTTTCTCTCTAGTCTAGAATACAGGCCAGGACCAAGTATCAGTGCATGTAGTTTTCATGTAAATATTATTCTACATTTTCAAATATCACACTTTTTTTTCGCCATTACTATTATTTCTTTTTCTTTAAAGAATTATTTATTAAACTTGATTCATTACGTTAGTTTATAATTTGACCAGAGAGAGCCAGAGAGAGAGAGAGAGAGAGAGAGAGAGAGAGAGAAAGAAAGTGGGAAAGCAAGGTGACCGGTGCAGGACTCAAACCTCAGTCAGCCATGTGGGAGTCCAGTGCCTCAACCACCGTGTCACCTGCTGGGCCCAATCATTACTATTTTTTAAATTAGCTGCACTTTCATATTATACAAGTTATTTTTAAGGATTTCGATCCTTTGAAATTTAAGACATTGCCTGGCATATGACAAACTAAACGTTTTTCTCAGGGCCAGCAGTTGGTGTGGTGATTAAGGTGCTGGACATTCCCACATGGCCCACCATGGTTCGAGTCCCAAACCTGGTGACTTGCTTTCTCTCTCTTTCTCTTTATCTCTCTGATCAAAATTTTAAAATAAATGAGTAAATAAAATTAAAATAATAAATATTTAAAATTTTTCTCTGTATATATGAAAAGAATATAAAATATTGGATGCAGTGTTCCATATGTCCATAAGGTTATCTGCTAATTATGCTATTTCAATCTTATTAATATATCTTTATTTTAAATATGTGTTGTCAATTTTTTGAGTAAATTATGTTAAAATTTCCCACTCCAGATTTCTGATTTTTTTTTTTTGAGAGGTTTCTGCTCTAGGGCGCGTGCGCTCGCCAGACAGACAGAGATAGACAGAGAGATAGAAAGCGAGAAATCACACCCCAGGGAGGATGGCCACGCCGCAATCCCTTCTCCTCCGTTCTCCTCTCAGGATCTTGGGCACGCACGCACACGCACACGGCGTGAGTTTTAAGCCACCGGGTCCGGGACACGAACCGCGGTCGACTTCGTGGGAGTCCAGTGACATAGCCATTACGCTACCTGCTGGTCCCCAGATTTCTCTGTTTGAAGTTGATTTTATTTATTACTTTTTTTTTTTTTTAAGAAATATTTTTTGCCATAGGGCATGTGTACGTGCCAGAGAGAAAGAAAGTGAAAATTGGCCCCCAGAGGGGATGGGAGTTCCGCAATCACTTTCTTCCATTCTCCTCTTGGAATTTGGGGCATGCACACACATGCACCTGCTGTGAGTTTTTCCCTCTTTTTCTTTTTCAAAAGAATTATTTTATTAACTCTATTTTTTACTTATTTATTTATTTTTAATTTGATCAGAGGATCAGAGCATGAGAGAGAGAGAAAGTGAGAAAGCAAGCTGTCAGATCCAGGACTCAAACCATGGTCGGCCACGTGGAAGCCCAACGCTCTTAACCACCATGCCACCTGCTGGCCCCCCAGTATGAGTTTTAAGTCGTGGGGTCCAGGAATCAAACTGCTGTCAACTACATGTGAGTTCAGCGACATAACCATTACACCATCTGCTGTTCCGGAAGTTTTATTTTTTTTAAATATAATTTTGTGATGCATATAAATTTAGAACTGTTTTTTGTTTTTAGCTTTTTATTTTTAAATTGTCTCTCTCTTTATCTTGAATAATGTATTTGTCTCCTATACTAGCTTGCTATTGTATAGTATGTGTATCATTGACCTTCTTCTTTTCCAACTAACCTTTTTATAAACTTAAGTTTCAAATGTTTCTTATAAAAAACTAAATAGTGAATTTTTCTATTTTGTTTATTCTATAGCCTGAAACCTGCCTTGTAATTTTGAATATTTTACCCATGTACAATTAGTATAATTACAAATTTATTCTTAAGAGTATCAAGTTACAAAGGTCATATTACAGCCCATTCATTCTTTGTTGCTTTTCTCACTTCTCTGACCTATGTTTGGATTTATTAATTATTCTATTCCTCTTGTCCTTTGCTATTATCTTGGTAATTATACATACTTTTACTATTCTTGTAGTGACTACTCTAGCCATTACAAAATGCAGAACTTATCACCTAATATTATTTTGTACTTTTTACCCTTTTCCTAGACGTTCTCTCTTGCAGGAACCTTAGCATATGAACTGCATATAGTTCTAACACGCATGCTGCTCTGTGACACATAAACACATCACACACCATCAAGACATTTTTTGTTGTTTCCTCATTTAGATTTACCTAACTATTACTTTAATTAGTCCTACCATTTTTTTTTTTCTATCCAAGGTATGTTAGAAAGGGCTTACCAAGAATATATCCTCCCAGTTTTTTTCTTTTTTGAAAATGTCTTGCATTTCCTTACTTATTTATTGTTTTTTCCCACGGGGCCAAGCACTCACAGGAGAAAGAGAGACAGTGAGAGGGAAAGTGAGAAATCACCCCTGGGGTGATGGCCACTCTGCAATACCTTCTCCTCCATTCTCCTCTTGGGATTTTGGGCAGGCGGGCGGGCGGACAAACACACACACACACACACACACACACACACACACACAGCCAGCATGAGTTTTAAGCCACCAGGTCTGGTACTCTCACTGTGGTGAGACATGTGGAAATCCAGTGCCTTAACTTCGTCCCCACCTGTTGGCCCCTGCTTTTATTTTTAAAGAGGTGCAGGCATTACACTGCTATGCAATATTCAACCGAGGTCCAACTCTCAAAGAAATATAAACACACTGGGCATGTGGTGCACGTCTATAATTCTGGCTAATTGAGAAGCTGGAGTAGGACACTGTCAAAATGGCAAGACCCTGTTGAAAATACCTGTATCTCTATGTACCTGTCTCATAAAAATAAAATAAATCTTAAAAACCAGTGCTTCTATTAGTATGTTTTAAATAATTGCTTTCTTAATCACCCTCCTGGCAATTTGTGAAACTTTCTGAATATATGTTAGATGTCTTTCATCACTACTTGAAAGTTCTCCGCTGTTATGTTCTATCCTCAAATACTTCATTCTTCCACTCTACTTTCTTTCCTTCTTGGATAGCAATTATATTCATGTTAGATCTTCTCTAATATGGATGGGGGGGTTCTGGCCCATCTGCTCTACAACCTATCCATTTGTTTCCCATGCTTCATCCTACATATTTTCTCCTAGTTCATTAGCTCTCATTTTTGGCTATACCTGATCTGTTATTAAAACCTACAGAGTTAATTGTGCATTTTAGATCTAAACTTCCCATTTCTTTTTTTTTTAAAGATTTAGTTTTATTTGTTTTTATTATTTTGAATTTAACGAGAGAGAGGGAGAAAGAGAGAGGGAGGGAGAGAGATAAAGTGAGAAAGCAAGCCACCAGGTCTGGGATTTGAACTGTGGTCAGCCATGTGGGAGTCTACTACTGCAACCACCATGCCATCTGCCAGCCCACCAATTTCTTCTTTTTGATAGTGTTTCGAACCAAATTCTCCATTTTGTCCTTATCAGCTAAAATTTATTAAGATGTAGTCCTGTGGGCCTTTTTATATTTTATGCTATACTAGGTTCTATTCGTAGTGTTGAACCACCTAGCATACCTGGTTATTTCTAATTATGTGCTGAATACTCTTACATAAAACCCGTTATTGAATAAATCTGGGGCCTACAGTATTATCTTTCTTAGAAGGAATATTTACATTTGATTTACCTTTGGGAAAATGGCAGTATTTTACTTTAATCCAACTTTAGATTCTGAGCTTTACTCCCTGTCACGACCTACTTACTAGCTAATTAATCTCTACCACTACAGTGTAGATTTTGAGGGTCCCAACTCAAGGCTATGGCACACCATAACCCCTTCTGACCTCTGAACGCTAATCACTGACCTCTCTGCCCTGTGAATCTACTAAAAGTACTCCTCCATCTCTAGGCAAATGCCTCTGAGCTTATCTTCCCCACACCAGCCCAATCCTAGGCCAGTAATTCTTTACTATTTCATGAGCTGTAAAATTTCACATAGCTGATTTCTGTATGTTTTCCAGGTCTTCTAATTGTCTTCACTAGTTTGGGTGCTCTGAATTACTTAGTCTGCTTATACTGAGAGCCTAGACCATTAAAAGCACTAACATTACTTTCAAATCCAAATCTCACAGTCTGAATCACTGGTTACCAATCCACATGTCAGTGGAGGTCAGATTAAAGAATAAGTTTTGGGAGGAGCTATAATGAACCGGAACAGGCATGCCTCATTTCGAAGAACACTAAAGTCAGTTCCAATCAAATGGTGACATAAAACTATTAAAAGATTAAACAGCTTTAAATTTCTCAAGAAAATCTGAATTCAAAAAAAGTAATACCTCCTCATTTTACAATTGGCAACTAATTCTATACATTTCAAAACTGCATGTGGGCCAGTGGTTCTTAACTCAAAGGATCTTGGTAACCTTGTTTTGTTGGGCAATTGGCAATGACAGGAGTCATTCTTTGTCACAGCTGGGGTGTAGTATGCTACTGGCATCTAACAGTTAAAAGTCGAAGGAGCTCCTCACCACCATATAATCCACAGGACAGTTACCCCGCGACAAAGAATTATCTAGTCCAAAATGTCAATAGTGTCAAACGAGAAATGCTGGTTCAGGTCAGCATACTGCTGGCCATGCCAAACATGTTTGCAGACCGCTACTTGGCCGAGGTGGTAGCAGTCCTGCAGGCCTCAGAAAGACGTGTTATAATTCTAGGATGGAAGATGCCGGTACCTATGCTCTTTATGTTCTAATAACTGGCAGTCCCGACATGTCAGTTTGTCACATGTCTCACAGTAAAGCTTCAATTGTTCCTTTTTATGAAAAGGGCAAAACACTGGTCGCTGACTGGTCACACCAACCGCCTCTGCAGAAACAATGGGAGGCAAAAAAAAAAACAAAATTAATGTAATTAAGTAGTAAATGATTATTAGATTGTTCATTTGAATTCAAATCCATTGATTAAAAAAGCAATTTCATCTACATCATAAATAATACTAGGTGCTACAGATTATAATATTAAATGTATTTGGCATTTCAAAAATGAAAATGAGCTTTTCGCTTTGCAAAGTAGAAATCCAAATTAATTCAGGAATAAATGAAAGGGCTAAGTTTGTGCTTAAAAAGCTGTTCTGTAGAATTACAAAGTCAAGGTGGCCCCATAATGCAGTTGTTAAGTGGAATGCATTGGGTGCCAGATACCATGTGGCCAACTGCACTTCAAATCCTGGTCATAAGGGCTTGAAAAACACATGTTCAACTATGCCAAAGATGCTGATGAGATGGAGAAGTGGAGGAAAGATATGCCCTGTGACTGTGACCCATGGCACTGGGGTATGGGACGAGTATGCTTTCTTTCTTCTTTGGCAAGAACACACGCCTTCTGGAAATTAAAAATCAACAAACAGGGACCAACAGTTGGTGTAATGGCTACATCGCTGGACTCCCAGGTAGTCGACCGCGGTTCGAGTACTGGACCCGGTGGCTTAAACTCACACTGGGGATGTGTGTGCGCCTAAGATCCCAAGAGGAGAATGGAGAAGAAGGGATTGTGGCATGGCCATGCCCCCTGGAAGGTGATTTCTCGCCTTCTATTTGTCTGTCTCTGTCTTTCAGGTGAGCGCACGCACCCTACAGCAAAAAACTCTCAAAAAAAAAAAAAATGAATTAAAACAATTAATAATCAACAGGGCCAGTAGGTGATATGGTGGTTAAGGCACTGGACTCCCACATGACTGACTGCAGTTTGAGTCCTGGACCAGGTGATTTGAAAATCCCGCCGGTCATGTGTGTCCAGCATAATTTTAAAACTGCCAGTTCTGAGACTCAAAACGGAGTCAGCCACGTGGGAGTCCAGCACCTTACCATCATGCCACTTGCTGGTCCAGGAACTTTCTTATTTTAACAGTGTAAAATAATGCTAAAATAAGCAATATAAATCAATCAACTGAATGTTTCCATAAGATAAATTCCTAGTGACAGAATTGTTAGGTCAAAAGGTTATTTATACAGAAATAACTAACTAAATGGTCTACCTAATAAATTATACCAATTTGTATTCCTACCAGTACAGAATAACTATTACCATATTAACAGGTGGTATTTTCACTAGTTATCTTTGCCAACTTGATAGGCACATAAAAATTTTTTAAAAAGAAAGAGACTTCAGCATTGTAGAATGCATTTCTTTAATAAATGTGACTGAACTTCTTAAATTCAACAGCCACTCATGTTTATTTTTTAATTATTTATTTAATTCCATTTATTATTATTATTTTTTAAAATGTGACCAGACAGAGACGGAGAGAAAGAGAAAGGGAAAGGGAAAGTGAGAAAGCAAGCCACTAGGTCCGAGGCTTGAACCGCAGTCGGCAATGTGGGAAAACAGCCCCTTTGACCACCAAGCCATCTGCTGGCCCCACCCACTGTACTATTTTAAAAATTGTCTGAGCGACAAGCAGATGCTGCGGGCACTGGACTCCCACCTGGCCGACGAAGGTTAGCATTTCGGACCTCACGGCTTGCTTGCTTTCCCTCTCTCTCTATCTCACCTACTCACTCTGTCCCTCTCTGGTCAAATTTAAATAAATAAATAAAGCTAAATAAAATAATTATTTTTACAAAAAGCAATTGTCTGCTAATAACCTCTACCATTTTATCTGTCCAGTTCTCCTTCTTATTGATTTGTGCACAAATTTGATATATTATCTGCCATAGACTTGAGAAAGTTTTCAGTTTGACTTTGATTGATGGTATTTTGTCACAATAGCTGTTTTTTATGGTTTACATTTTGATAATTGCTTCAAGAAAAGCTTTCTCCTCTGAAGTTATAAAAACGTTTTAAATTTTTTCCTTTGTTTACTATACTTGTATGGTTTCATTATTTATTTATTTATTTAGACTCATCTAAAATTTCTGTTCATGATCCTCAATCCTTATAAAATTTGTCAATAGAGAGTAAGATAACAGACTCCACTTCCTCATCATAATATATAAGACTATAAAGTGGGAAGTAGAAACAAAGAAAATCAAAACACTGGGAAAATTTCCTTGTTCTTTTATTTTTAAAAAGGAATATTTTTCTTTTTTAATTCTTATTTATTTATTTAATTAATGAATTGTTAACTTGACCAGAAAGAGAGAGAGAAGGAAAAGTGATAAACCAAGCCAGCAAGTCTAGAATTTGAACCATGGTCAGCCATGTGGGAATCTAGCACCACCACCACAACACGGGCTGGCCCTCGTTTCTTTCTTTTTTTTTTTTTTTTTGGAGACGTTTTTGCTATAGGGCACGTGTGCTTGCCAGAAAGACAGAGACAGAAAGCGAGATATCACCCTCCGGGGAAATGGTCACATTGCAATCCCTTCTCCTCCATTCTCCTCTCAGGATCTTGGGCATGCATGCACACGTGCCCGGCGTGAGTTTAAGACGCTGGGTCTGGGACACAAGCTGTGATTGACTACATGGGAGTCCAGCAACATAGCCATTAGGCCAACTGCTGGTCCTCACCTTTTTTAAAAAAAATAATTATTGGGACCAGCAGGTGGCGTGGTGGTTAAGGCGCTGGATACTCCCACATGGCCGACCTGGGTTCAAGTCCTGGACCTGGTGGCTTGCTTTCTCACTTCCTCTCTCTCTCACTCTCACCCTCTGTCTCTCTCTGGTCAAATTTAAAAATCAATGAATGAATAAATAAAAAAAATAAATAATTATTAAAAAAATAATTATTTTATTTAACTTTATTTATAATGATTATTATTTTCCAGTTCGATCAGACAGAGGAAAAGTGAGAAGGCAAGCTACTAGGTTCAGGACTTGAACCGTGGTTGGCCATGTGGGAGTCCAGCACCTTTAACCATCACACACCACCACCTGCCAGTCTCCCTTGCACTTTGAAATAATTCATAACAAACACAATGTTCAGCAATTTGCTTTTTGTAGTTATTATACATTATGGTCTTCTTTCCATATCGCCATTTACAGGTCTACCAGAGTAGTAAAGCAAGCAAACATAAATAAAAATTCAAAAATTCCTTACTACCTGGTAACCATAAATGAGTATCAAAAAAAGCAGAGGAGCTAGCAGGTGGCATGGTGGTTAAGGGCACTGGACTCCCATATGGCTGACCACAGTTTAATTCCTGGACCTGGTAGATAGCTTTCTCACTCTGTCCCTCTCTGGTCAAGTTAAAACATATCAATTAATTAAATAAATAAAATTTAAAAATGAGAAAAAAAGGCAGAAATCAATATACTAAATAATGATTTAAATTTAAATACTTATAAGTTCTTTTATGAGAAATTTTTGCTATATGGTAGGTTTGCTCGCCAGAGAGACAGAAAATGAGAAATCACTCCCAAGGGGGATGGCAATGTTGCAATCCCTTCTCTATTATCATCTCAGGATCTTAGACACCCATGCACACATGCCTGGCTTGAGTTTTCTTTTTTTTTTTTTTTTTTTTTTTTAATTTAGAGAGGTATCTCCTATAGGGCGTTTACGCTCTCACTTGCCAGAAAGGCAGAGAGAGACAAAAGACAGAAAGGAAGAAATCACCCCCTGGGAGGATGGCCATGCCACAATCCCTTCTCCATTCTCCTCTCGGGATCTTGGGCATGCACGAACATGCGCCTGCTGTTAGTTTAAGCCACTGGGTCCAGGACTCGAACCAGTCAACTATATGGGAGTCCAACAGCATAGCCATTACGCTAACTGCTGGTTCCCACCTGCTGTGAGTTTTAAGCTGCCAGGACCAGGACTCAAACTGCAGTCAGTTAAGTGGGAGTCCAGCAATGTAACCATTATGCCATTTGCTGGTCCCAGATACTTAGAATTCTAAGTAAGAGAAATGAAAATAAGTATCAAGCATTATCTCACCAAAGTTAGTAACAGAACTTTAAAACCAAGATAACCTGAGCAAATTAAAGATAAAATTAATGAACCAACTATAAAACAGTCATTAAATAGATTCAAGAGTTGTTTCTGTGAGTAAAAACTGAAACGTAACTTGATACTTAGAAGATTCAAAAAGGTAAAAGTACATAAAAGTTACAGTGATAAAAGGAAAATAACAAGATTGAGCAAACTGTCAGTAATATTGAAAGTATAGTAAAAGCACAATACATCAAGACCAAATGGAATCTATTTCCAGCAATACAAAGATAGATCCAATATTCTGAGTATTTTTGAACAGCCTCATAGCTTTCCGCTCCATCCTCCATGGATGTTTTACCCCATCTGGGCTTTATATGTAAACAGGATGATCATACAGCTTAAGTTTGCATGGGACATTCTGGTTTGTACTTGCTGCTCAGGAATAGTCACATATAATGCCCCTTTGTGGCTAAAAAAACGATACCATGTCACCCACTTATTGACTCCTTTTATCTACTGAAGAACCTGTAACCTGACTCTTAATCCTATGTCTCCTCAAAATCCTAGAAGATTTAGATTTTCAATGGATTGGGGTCTGGTAGGTAGTACAGTGGTTAAGGTGCTGGACTCCCCCACATGGCTGACAAAGTTCAAGTCCCGGACATGGTGGCTTGCTTTCTCACTTTCCTTTTTTCTCTCTCTCTTTCTGGTCAAATTAATAAAAACAAATAAAATAACTATTTTTAAAAATTGGTGATTGAAGTGACAGAAAAGCTATGGAGAAACCAGCAGGTAGCGTAATGGTTACATTGCTGGACTCCCACATAGTCTACCGCAGTTCCAGTCCCAGATCCGGCAGCTTAGAATTCACAATGGGTATATGTACGTGCATGTTCAAGATCCTGAGAGGAGAATGGAAAAGAAAGTATTGCGGTATGGCCACCTCCTCTCGGCGGGAGGGGTGATTTTCTTGCTTTCTGTCTCTCTGGTGAGCTCAGACTGACACTCTATATCAAAAATCTCTCATAAAACAAACAACCATGGAAACAAATAACTATGGTAGTACAATATTGTGAATGTAATTGATGCCACTGAATTGCACACAAAAAATGATTAATAAGGCATTCTGTATTAAACATATTTTATAAATACATATACATGAGAATATTAAAAGCAACACAATAAGAACTGAGAAACTGTAATTACATGAAAAGCTAACTTACTTCGGTTATTTTTATATCAAATATTAAAACTTTTAAGCTCAATCTTTGTTACCTTAAAATTAAAAGACAAGAGAGAAAATAGGAGAGACTTTCTAAATTTGCTCTACATTCACATCAAATAGGAGCAGGAGGGTGGGAGTGAATGTGAGCAGAGAAGACTCCATATTTTTTTAAATTATTTTATTTAACTTCATTTATTTATTTATTTATTTATTTATTTATTTATTTCAATTTGACCAGAGAGGGACAGAGCGAGAAATAGAGAAAGGGAGAGTGAGAAAGCAAGCCACCATGTCCAGGACTTGAACTGTGGTTGGCCATATGGGAGTCCAGTGCCCTCAACCTCCATGCCACCTGCTGGCCCCAATACTCCATATTAATTCATGGTTACCAACAATTTTAAGAGCTCATGTTTCAGCTGTAATATAGACCTCCTTGCATGAAAAACAATGTTTACAAGTGTATCTAAACAAGTCAACATATGAAGGAAGAAAAGACAATGGGAGTGAATGAGAAAAAATAGAAAGAAAAGAGCTGCTATTACCTGGAGACACTTCCTCTTTCTGCCTGACAGTGTGGTCCTTTGTGAACTTCACTCTCTGATGAGCTCTGATACATGTCTTGCAGAGCCATTCAACACACTCCACACAAAACCCATTAGCTTCTGCATTGTCCTCACAGCTTGTACATACCTAATAATAAAAAATGCCATTAATTTTTGAGAAAAATGAAAAGCTGGTCATACCACTATCAACACATAAATGATAAACCAACCATACATGATTCTATCCATTACCTTTGTATATAAAAATAATATATAAATATATAAAAGATAAATGATCCTTATAATTTATTTCATTTGTGCTAGGCCATGTGCACATGAGAGTAAGGGGCACCTCTGACAGGGTCTTGTCCTGCCATGACCCCCTTCCCAGCACTCCAACTTACCAGGATCTTACACACAGCACACTCAGGGGTTTTCAGGGTGACCCAGGGATTCAATCCTGCAGTAAGTTATGTGGCTTCTAGCAACACAGTTCAGTTTGTTTCGGACTGTGCCAGGATAGGTCTATTATTATTATCATCATCATTATTATTATTATTATTTTTAAATCTTCTTTCTTCTTTTCATGAATGAGAAAGACAGGACAGAAAGCACCTCCTACAGAGTCTTCATATCGTGATCCACCGCAGCCTCAGTCAGATCAAGACACATATATACCTGGGGTGTTCAGGGAGTTCTACAGATGTGATTCTGGAAATTTCTTAGCCTTGCAGAACCACTATGTGACTGTCCATTATCATAACAGTGTTTGTAAATTTAAACTGAGATTTGACATGGAAATAGTACATAAAGGCAAGAGTACAAGTATGTGGGCCAGCCAATGGCATGGTGGTTGAGGTGGTTGGGTCCCACATGGTTGGTGGAGTGGTCTGAGTCCCAGACTCAGCAGCCTGAAAAACATGCTGGGCACCTGTACATGCATGCCCAAAATCTTGAGAGGAGAATGGAGGACAAAGAATTGCAGTGTAGTCATCTCCCCTGGGAGGTGATTTCTCACTTTCTCTTACTTTCTTACTCTCTCTCTCCTTTTGGCTGTCCTCTCAGCGAGCACACAAACCCTACAGCAAAAACTGAATGTATATATGCGTGTTTTCTCCTTACTTCAATGTATCCAATATTTTAGGAACTACGCTAGCTGCTGAGGAGACAACAATCAGGAAAAGCAGCATGGACCTGCCCCTATGATACCTGTAGTTTCAAATATGGAACTCAGGTTCAAGTTTAAGGTCCCACACTTACTAGCGGTCTTGGGCAGGTCTAACAGGGATGTTACACAGTAGCTGTGAAGATTAAATGTGATGCTGACACACACTGCTGGAATGGTCACACTAATATATACGTACAAACTGAAAAGTGCCATAAAGTATTTGTACGAGAAGGAACAAGAGCACATGATGGGGAAAACTAATCTCATTTCAGTGAGGTTGGGAGGTTGAGGAAAGCAAGAGGGTAAGCTGAGTCAACAATTCGTGGATAAGGGGCTGGCCAGTGACACAGTGTTCAGGTGAGAGCGGGTGGAAATAGAGATGAAGAGGGTGGGTTTGAGGGAGATTTAAGAAGTAAAACTGACGGGTTTAAAGGACACACTGCACACAGAAATGAGTAAGAACCCCTGTGTTTCTAGTTAGGCTAACTCGTAGACCATGACACCATTTCTGAAAATGAATATTCAAGCTACATATAAACAATCACACAGACTCCCTTGTGGTTGGAAAAAACGTTCTTCCCCATTTCTCAGTAGTTGACATTAGCCAAATTCCAAATACCTGAGTAATATTTCCATAAGCCAAAACATGCCTTTCATTAGTTTTATTAGCCTCAGCCTCTGTCATCACTTGATACCACTGACTCCTGCTTTCTAGAAATTATTTGGATTCCTTGGTATCTGTCAATCTTATCTCCCTGACTGCCCATCTGGATCCTACCAACTGTGTTCCTTTTAGATTCCACAAATCGTTATTAGATTTGGGGACTGATCTCATTTCCTTTCTTAGTTTCAACTATCACCTCCATGAAATTAAATCTCCATGATAGGCTACAAAAAGAAAGGAAGATTATGTTCACTGCTTGGGAGAGTCCCTAGTACATAAAGTAAAATATTAGAAAGTGAAGTGAGGAGAGTATGAAGACTGACATACATATATACTGCTTATTTAAGAAAGGTAGGCTGGGGGCTGAGAGGTGGCGTGGAGGTTAAGGGCATCAGACTCTCACATGGCCGACTGCAGTTCGAGTCCCAGACCTGGCGGATTGCTTTTTAACTTTCCTTCTCTCTTTCCTTCGCTCCCCCCGCACCTTGCTCTCTCTATATATAAATAGATAGATGAACAGATCAAGTTAAATAATTCTTTAAAAAATTAAAAAGGTGGGATGATATTTTTAAATTATCAATAGGGGCTGGCTCTATTAAAATCTGAAAGATGGGACCAGCATGGTTATGTTGCTGGACTCCCACAGTTGACCTTGGTTCAAATCCCAGACCTGGTGACTTAAAACTCACACCAGGTGCGTGTGTATGCATGCATACCCAAAATCTTGGGAGGAGAATGAAGAGAAAGGATTGCAGCGTGCCCACCCACCCCCCAGGGGGGTGATTTCTCACTTTCTGTCTCTCTGGTGAATGAACATGCCTTGTAGCAAAATCTCCTTTAAAAAAAAAAATCTGAAAGAAAAAAAAATTAGAGAAATGTTCTATTTATTTTAGAGGTAGGAAAAGAGTAAAAAATAGTATTGGCTCTCTAAATGCAACACCTTGGGTACTGAATGAGGCTTTCAGAGTGATTCTGTGTGGAAAAGATGACTTTCATTAAAAATGTAAAAAAAACCTTACTATCAAAGATGTTTTTCATATGCATCATTAGAGTTCATAAAGCAGAAATGATTTAATAAGCAGCTTGAAATAAAAAATCTAATTGCCAAGACACAGCAAAATATAAAGTATGAAATAATATCAAGAGAATACTTTTCCTAGAGACGACAGAGAACATGGGAATGCTACAGACTTATGTATTGGCACCATTTTATTTCGTAAGCTGAAGTAGTCATGATTCTTCATACTATCTTTTACAATATTACATATTTTCATAGACTTCACGGTGGTCTAATAACACCCAGCTCCTTTTATTTTAGAGTCCTCTAGTATTTTAAGTGGCCTCATCAAGAGGAGGGGGAACCAGCAGTTAGCGTAATGGCTATGTCGCTGGACTCCCACGTAGTCGACTGCGGTTTGCGACCCAGACCCGGTGGCTTAAAACACACCGGGCGCATGTGCGTGCATGCCCAAGATCCCAAGAGGAGAAGGGATTGTGGCGTGACCATCCCCCCTGGGGGGTGATTTCTCGCTTTCTGTCTCTCTGTCTCTCTCTGTCTGTCTGGCAAGCGCACGCGCCCTATAGTGAAAACCTCTTAAAAAAAAAAAAAAAAAAAAAAAAAAAAAAAAAAAAAAGAGGAGGCAACAGGTTCAAAATTTAAATCACTTACCTGATTGGACTTTTCTACTGTACTGCTGGGAACCTCAGTAGTGTCCTTTACAAAAAAATTATCTATGATGTGTCTCTCTGCACATTCCTGACTACACACAGGGCATCGAATGACTCCAACTGGAAAAGACAAAATAGCAATCTAAGTTTAACACAAATATACTGAGTACGAAACCAACTTATCTTGTTGAAACTCTGAGTTCTTTCACAATGTCCACTCTTGCAACATTCATACTTGCTTTTAATTAACCAAAAAATATATAGTTTATGGACATATGTGGGTTTTATTTATATTCATCACACATATATTAAATGATGCATAAATCCAAATAAGTTTAAATAAGATGCTCTCCCTCCCCTGGCAAATAAACATCCCCATGAGCTATTGCTTTTATTGTTTAGCAACTTCTCTATCAATGATTTTTTAAACAGTGATGTACAAAATCAGGTAAGAGATTTTTAAAAGAGAAAAAAGGAGTTCTGGTTCTCTCTAGACTATAGAATCAGGATTTCTGGAAGTAAAAAAATAGATATACATGTTTTGTTTAAATTTTTGTCCTTTTTTTTTTTTTGAGAGGTTTTTGCTGTAAGGCACGTGAGCTTACCAGAAAGACAGAGACAGAGAGACAAAAAGCAAGAAATCACCCCCTAGGGGGAATGGCCACGCTGCAATCCTCTCTCCTCCATGCTCCTCTTGATATCTTGCGTATGCACACACGCGCACCTGGTGTGAGCCACTGGGTCTGGGACTCAAACTGTGGTCAACTACATGAGAGCCCAGCGACATAGCCATTACACCAACTGCTGGTCCCTGTTTTGTTTAAAATTTCTAAAGGAGATTAAAAAGCACTACACTATGCTGCCGCTGTGACACCTGTGAAAAAGTTTAAGGGAGGGAGGACAAAAAAAGCAGCAGGTTCTGAAGTTTCCCCTCGACTGATCCACCACGTAGAAGATGTAATCATGGATGCTGCCAACTTTGAGCAGTTTATCCGAGAGAGACAATCAAAGTAAATGGAAAAGCTGGGAATCTTGGTGGAAGGGTTGTTGTGACCATTGAAAGGAGCAAGAGCAAGATCATCGTAACTTCCCAGGTGCTGTTTTCCAAAAGGTATTTGAAATAGCTCACCAAAAATTATTTGAATAATGGTCAACTACTGATTGGTTGTGCATAGCTGCTCACAGCAAAGAGAGTTACGAATTACATTACTTCTAGATTAGCCAAGATGAAGAAAAGGAGGAAGATGAGGATTAAAACTCACTTATCTGGGGTCAACAGGTGGCGTGGTGGTTGGAGGCACTGGACTCCTATGTGGCCAAAAGTGGTTCAAGTCCTGGACCTGGCAAGTTTGCTTTCTAGCTTTCCCTCTTTTTCCCTCTCTCTCTCACTCTGTCCCTCTCTGGTCAAATGAAAATAAATAAATAAACAAACAAACAAACAAATAAATAAATAATAAAGCTAAATGAAAAATAATTTAAAAATAAATAAATAAAGCTCATTTGGAGACCAGCAGGTGGCGTGGTGGTTAAGGCGCTGGACACTCCCACACGGCTGACTGCAGTTAGAATACCAGACCCGGTGGCTTGCTTTGTCACTCCCCTACCCCCCTCTGTTTTTCTCTCTGGTCAAATTAAAATAAATGAATAAATAAATAAAATTAGGTAAATAATTATTTTTTAAAATTAAGCTCATTTATCTGGAATATTCTGTATGAGTTCTTGAAACTTGGAACTAAAACTTGGGAACTAAAAAGAAATGCACTATACTGTTTCCCTTTAACAACAATATTCCTCTATGAAAAAAAGGGTCTTTTATTATTAAAAGTGCTTAGTGGGACCAGCAGTTAGCATGATGACTATGTCGCTGAACTCCCATGTAGTCGACCACAGTTCAAGTCCCAGATCGGTGACTTAAACTCACACTGGGCGCGTGTGCATGCATGCCCAAGATCCCCAGAGGAGAATGGAGAAGGGATTGTGGCGTGGCCATCCTGCCTGGGGATGATTTCTCGCTTTCTGTCTCTGTCTCTGTCTTTCTGGCGAGTGAACACGCCCTATAGCAAAAAATTCCAAAAAAAAAAGTGCATGGGTCGGCAAGTGGTGTGGTGGTTATGGGCACTGGACACCCACATGGCCAACCATAGTTCGAGTCCCAGACCTGGCAACTTCCTTTTTCATTTTCTCTCTTTCTGCCTGTCACTCTGTCCTCCTCAGGTCAAATTAAAAATAAGCAATTAAAGTTAAATAAAATAATTATTTTTTAAAAAGTTATGTATTCATAATACATAATTATGAATAAATTCAGAACCTAATAAAAACTTGATGCAGTAAATTTGTATCAAAGAAATTGCAATAAAGTTCCCAGTAATAGTTTTTTTCGAAAAAGAGAAATGAGGGCTCAGTAGATGGCGTAATGGTTAGTTACACTGCTCAACTCCTATGTAGATGATCACAGTTCAAGTCCCAGACCCGGTGGCCTCAAACTCACGCTGGGCGCATGTGCATGTGTATCCACAGTACTGAGAGGAGAATGGAGCAGGAGAAGGGATTGTGGTGTGTCCAATACCTCCCCCAGGAGGTGATTTTTCACTCCTTATTTGTCTGTGTCTCTCTGCCAGCATATGTTCCCTATATCAAAAATCTCTTAAAAACAAAAAAAATAAAAATCAAGTAACTCAAAGGCCAATTTTATTTGTATGCATGATCAACAACAAAAAAATTTAATTAAAAATATCGACTTTATGTGTGTCTGGCGAGCGCATGCGCTCCATAGCGAAAAATCTCCCCCCCCCCCCCCCAAAAAAAGCACTCCTTTTTGGGAACCAGCAGTTAGCATGATGGCTATGCTGCTGGACTCCCACGTAGTCGACCGCGGTTCACATACCGGACCCGGTGGCTTAAAACTCACGCCGGGCGCGTATGCGTGCGTGCCCAAGATCCCGAGAGGAGAATGGAGGAGAAGGGATTGCGCGCGGCGTGACCATCCCCCCTGGGGGGTGATTTCTCGCTTTCTGTCTCTATGTCTCTCTCTCTGTCTGTCTGTCTGGCGAGCGCACGCACCCTATAGCAAAAATCTCTCCAAAAAAGAAGAAAAATCCACTTTAGGGGTCAGATGGAGCATGGTAGCATGTGATTGATTCTCACATGGCCATCTGTGCACTTCAAGTCCCAGACCTAGGGCTTGAAATACATGCCGGGCACATGTGTACGCATGTCCAAAATCCCAAGAGGAGAATGTAAGCAAAGGGAATGCAGTGTGGCGTTCCTCCCAGGGATGCATTTTTATTTCTGTCTCCCTCCCTTTCTCTCCAGCAAGTGGACATGCCCTACAGCAAATTTAAAAAGAAAGGAAAAAAAAAAAAAAAAAAAAAGAAGAAAGAAATTCACAGCAAACAGCAAAAAAAAAAAAAAAAAAAAAAAAAAAATTAAGTACTTACGATTAATTTTCAGAAAGAATTATTTACTTAATTAATTCCATTTGTTGTTGTTATTATTTTAACTTGACCAGAGACAGAGAAAGGCAAAGTGAAGAGCAAGCCACTGGATCCGTGACTTGAAACATCATCAGCCATGTGGTAGTCCAGTGCCTTAACCACCCTGCCACCTGCTGGCCCCTTATGATTAAATTTTAAAAAGGTGTGAAAGGGGGCCAGCAGGTGGTGTGGTGGTTAAGGGTACTGGAATTCCACATGGCTGACTATGGTTTGAATCCTAGGCCTGGCGGCTTGCTTTCTCTCTTTCTTTCTGTGGTCAAACTAAAATAAATAAATAAAGTTGAATGAAATAATTTTTAAAAAGATTTTTTAAAAACGATGTGAAAGGTCATTATAAAGAAAATTATTAAAGATTGAAAAGCATTAAAAAAAATCTCAATGAGGGGTCAGGTGGTGTTACAGCAAGTAATATAAATGGGAGAGGTCTTGGGTCTGTGTCCTGGGACTGCTCTGATGCTGGCCATGTGTGCAAACTCAGTCTAGGCCAGGAGACCTGGGGTGGACTGTGGTGTGACGCGACCCTGCTGGAGGTGCCTGTCTCTATGTCTCTCCCTCTGTATCTCTCTCTCTCACTGAAATAATTAAAAAGAATATAAATAATTAAAAAAAATTGTGGTGGTGAAGATGCCAATTCTACATAAATATATCTATAAACTTGATACAACAATCCCAATAGGGATTGAGAGAATTTTGGTAAGTTTGGGAAACAAACCTACCAAATAATGAGATTTACTATAAAGATACAATAAAGACAGTATGACATTTATGTAAAAATAAACAAAAATAGAACAGAATATACACACTAAAAACTAGCCTACATATATGCATACTTTTATATATTACAGATGTGTCACTAGAAGTCAGTAGAAAACACAAGACGAATTTTTCATATAGCTGGAAAAACCAATCACCTACTAGGAATGGGAGATGAAATTAGATTCCTACTTGACCCTATCTAAAAAAATGATAGTTTTGGCTTTCAATCTTCAAGAAAACACAGGGAAATACCTTTGTGACCTTGGAGCAGGAATACATTTCTGAAGCAAGAAACAAAAGGCAGAAACTATCAGAGAAAGAATCACGTACTCAGCTTTGTTACAGAACTGTAGCTACTCAAGATTGCCATCCGCGAAGTGAGAAGACAAACCCCTGACAGAGGACATAACAAACAGGTAGTACTGGCAAATAATTAATATTGAAAAATCTGTAAATAGGTGACAATGGAGTTCACAGAAGAGAAAGGTGGAGTAAATATATGTTTCCCTCTTCCACTAGCTAAGTTTAGCTAGAAACTCTAGAGCGTCTGTACAAAACAAACGTTAAGATGACTATGAGAGGTTGAGAGAAAGCATTAGACTGGCAAAATAACACTCCAGACCCAAGGGACAACAAAGTAATGGGTTCAGTGGGTTTTCTTTTAGCTCCATATATTGAAAAGTAAGTGCTCACAAAGCCATCCCTCCCAAAGCATCAAGAGGTGCATCCCCAGAAGTCCACACTTTCAAGCCTAACAAGACAGAAAACTTGAGACAGTAACTGCTCCTCTCCAGCCAAACATCACGGAGAAAACATGCCCCTTTGCACCACCAGCAAAGGCCCAGTGGGATGCCCAAACTTCTATTCAGCCAACTTGAAACCAGGTACCCCAACGACCCCACACTGGGTGATCCCAGTGAAACCCCCCCCTGAGAAGCTTAAGTTCTGATTACTAGGGCTTCCTGTGGTATTGGTGGAGACTAAGAGGTCTGAGCAAAAATAAGGTTTGCCCTCCACCTTCAAGATGGACTGGAAGCTAGCAGAGAGTCAGGACTTTCATTGGTACCTGCAGTACCTTTCCCTCTATGTCCACACTCTGAGCTGTCAAGGGAGAACACACGGGATGCAACAGACACTCGTGGCCTCTCAGCCAGACAGGTCTCAACCCTCGCCAACCAATGAGGAGCAGGTCCATCTCCTTTGGATGTCAATGGAGGCACAGAAGGGAACACAGACTTTGACTCCCATCTTGCACATAATGTAACAACAAAAGAAGTCAGGGGCCAGATGATGGCACAATGGTAAAACAAAACACTCTGCTATGCTGTCCCACAAGGGAAAATTCTGAGTTCGCACCCAGGGACTTCCCCGAGTATGCCAAGCATGTATGTGCCCATGACTGGGAACTGATTAAAGCTGGAGTTGGAGTATAGCATTGAGACTCTGTTGTTTTTGTAAAGTAAAATCTTTGTATCATCTCATATTTGTCCCTTTTATAATGAATACTTTTTGGGACCAGCAGTTGGCGTAATGACTATGTCGCTGGACTCCCACATAGTCGACCATGGTTTGAGTTCCAGACCCGGTGACTTAAACGCACACTGGGCATATGTGCGTGCACGCCCAAGATCCCAAAAGGAGAATGGAGGAGAAGGGATTGCGGCATGGCCATCCTCCCTGGAGGATGATTTCTCGCTTTTTGTCTCTGTCTTTCTGGGAGTGCACGCACCCTGTAGCAAAAGCTTCTCCAAAAACAAAATAAAACAAAACAAAAACAAAAACAAAAAAAAGATAGGGCTGGGTGGTGGCATGGTGGTTAAGAACGCTGGACTCCCCCACATGGCTGAACGTGGTTCAAGTCCTAGATCTGGTGGCTTGCTTTCTCACTTTCTCTCTCTCCCTCTCTCCGTCCCTCCCTCTCTAGTCAGATCAAAAACAAACAAATAATTAAATAAAGTTCAATAAAATAATTCTTTAAAAAATTCAAGATTTACACTTCCATTAAGGAGCTATAAAAAGAACAAGTTACTCCAGAAAAAGGAAAGAAACAATGAAAAATGAAAATGTGAAAACAGGGGGAAAAAAGTCAGCAAAACTAAACCCTACTATTGATGAGTCAACAAAAATAAACTTTTAAGCTACACCAAAAAGGGAAGAAAATAACGAAAATCTGATTTGTCATTTTTATGGATCTTATTGATCTTTTTAAAAAGGTGGTAATGGAATATCATAAACCTCATTAAATAGATTGGTCTCTTTTTTTTTCAAATAATTGTTTATTTTTATTTATTCATTTATTTTTAAAATTTGACCAGAGAGAGACACAGAGAGAGAAAGAACGTGAGAAAGCAAACCACCAGGTCCAGGACTCGAACCGTGGTCGGCCATGTGGGAGTACTCAGCGTCTTAACCACCACGCCATCTGCTGGTCCGGAATAGATTGGTCTTTCTGAAAAGCACAATTACCAAAACCTCAAAAAAAAAAAAAAGAGTGTCTTGCTATCAATTACATAAACCAAACCAAACAAAACAAAACGAAAAAAAGAAAAAAAAAGGAAGAAACCAGATTTGTAATTTAAACCCTTACTACAAGAAAAGTCTAGAACCAAAGAGTTCCACTAGTGGGACTTTAGACTTATTTATCTTTTTTTCCCCCCAGTTTGCTATAGGGCACATGTGCTTACCTGAGAGAGAGAGACCCACAAAGAGAGAGGGAAAATTAAAAAGCAAGCAACCCCATCCAGAACTCAAACTGTGGATGGCCATGTGGGAGTCCAATGCCCTAACCACCACACCATCTGCTGGCCCTATTACTATTACTATTTTAATTTGCTATAGGTCTTGTGTACTCAGCATAGAGACAGAGAGAAAGTGAGGAAGCAAGCTGCCAGGTCCGGATTCAGACTCAAACAAATTCAAACAATGGTAGGCCAAGTGGGAGGTCAAGCGCCTTAACCATCACACCATCTGCTGGCCCCTCCAATAGTGAATCTTATTAAACATTTAAAGAAGATACTTGGGACCAGCAGTTAGCGTAATGGCTATGTCGCTGGACTCCCACGTAGTCGACCGCGGTTTGACTCCCGGACCCGGCGGCTTAAACTCACGCCGGGCGCGTGTGCGTGCGTGCCCAAGATCCCGAGAGGAGAATGGAGGAGAAGGGATTGCGGCGTGGCCATCCCCCCTGGGGGATGATTTCCTGCTTTCTGTCTCTCTGTCTCTCTCTGTCTGTCTGGCGAGCGCACGCGCCCTATAGCAAAAACCTCTCCAAAAAAAGAAAAAAAAAAAGAAGATACTATACCTAGTTTATTTTCATTGATTCTCACTTTCCCTCTCTCTCTCTGTCTTTCACTCTGTCTCTGATCAAAATTAAAAATAAAGTTAAATAAAATAATTTTTTAAAAAGTAATTATAGCAGCAGAATAACGGGAAGCTATATGTGATCAGATCAAGGGGGAAAAAATCTGAAAAACCCACAGCAATCCCTGATAAAACCACCTAGCAATAGAAGGAAATTCCCGCAATCTGATGTCTACCTCTGAAAAAGCCTATATTTAAGTACTGAATGACGAACGAATAAATGCTTCCTGCTGTGAGTGGGAAGAAGGCTAAAATATTAACTATCACCATTTTTACTGAAGCTGTTTCAGTGAGTACTATTCAGTAAAAGGCAACATAAAAAAGATAAAATGTAAACACATTGGAAAGGAAGATGTAAAAGTCTGTATACTAACAGGTGATGTGATTGTGCATGTGAAAAATCCTTTTTGTTATGTAACAAAAGTCACATAAAATACTCAGGGACTTTGCTATAGGATATATGTATATGTGTGTGAGAAAGAGAAAAATCATCCCCTGGAGGATAGCCATGCCGCAACTCCTACTTCTCCATTCTCCTCCTGGATTTGGGACACACATACATATGCACCTGGTGTGTTTTTCAAGCTGACAGGTCCAGGACTAGGTCTACGCAGTCAACCACGTAGGACTGAGGCACCTCCATCACCACACCACAAAACTGGCCCGCTCACAGATACTTTTAACAAAATGTGTCCAAGTAAATAACTACAAAACAAAAACTAAATAAGACCTACCTAAAAGAGACATTAAAATGTTCTTGTTGGGGCCAGCCCCATAGCACAGAGCTTAAGCAATGAGCACTGCGCGCTAGATCCTGCCATGGCCAACCACAATCCAAATCCCAGCCCCAGCAACTTGGTACACACGCCAGGTACGTACAAGGCATGCCCCAAATCCTGACAGAATGTAAAATAGGAGGAAGAAAAAAAAGACTATGTTAAGACTGTGCCCCACTGAAGAGTTCTCTCTCACTGTTTCTGTGGCTAGTGTATATGCCCTCTGACAATAATCATAATTAAAAACAAGTCTCAGATGGGAAGAGTAAATATGGTTCAATGTTCCTTCTCTGCAAACTGATCTGAAAAGTCAATGCAAAAGCAGTTAAAATCCCAGCAGGCTTTTTGTAGAAACTGATAAGCTAATCCTAAAATTCATTTAAAAAGATTTTTTTCCATAAAGAAGAGCAGTAACAATTTGGAAAATGACAAATTGGAGGACTTAGGATACTTCATTTCAAAAGTCACTACAGAGGACAGAAATGGAGACACAGCGGTATTCATGAAAGAAACATATACAATCTAACAACAGGATCCTGAAACAGACATATATGACACAGAATGATAACAAGTATTTGAAAAATGGATCAAGAGAAAGTAAAAGGCAAAGAGAAAAACCTTAAAAGCAAAAAAGGATGGGTTATCAACAATTATACAAAGACTTATAGACTACTACTTGTCTGCTACAATGAAAGAAGACAATAGAAAGACATGGGGGCCAGCAGGTGGCATGGTGGTTAAAGGCGCTGGATTCCACAATGGCCTACCATGGTTTGAATTACAGACCTGGCGGCTTGCTTTCCCCCTTTCTCTCTATCTCTGTCTCTCTCTGGTCAAATTAAAGAAATGATAACAACAAATGGAATTAATTAAGTAAATAAATATTTTTTAAAAGCTTGCTTAAACCTGAATAAATCCTGTTAATTCTTTGTAATATGGAACTTGTACATAATTGAATAAAATATTTTTTAAAAAAGAAAGAATCTTCTAGGGCCAGCTCAGTAACCTAGTAGTTAAGGGAGTCAAATGCCACCTGGCTGACTTCAGTATGAATCCTAAACCATGGGTTACACGAATCCCAGATGGATGGAGAACTGGAGAAGGGATGGTAGCACGACGCATGAAGCCAAGGACTGCATATGTAACCTGTGGAAAATTTTAAAAAGCAAATACTTTTATAGAGTTGCTTCCTGTAGAACAGAGCAAAGCAAGTGTTTTTTGTTGGTGTTGGTGTTGGTTTGTTTTCTGTTTAAAACAAAAACAACAGTTTTTGTTATGTGCACTAGCCAGAAAGGGAGAGGAGAGGCACCCTCCATGAGCAATGGTCACACCATAATCCCTTCTCCTCCACCTGTCCCTCCTTTTGGGGTTCTGGGCAAGTATACACATGGTACCCAGTGTGTTTCTCAAGCTGCTGATTCCAGGATTCAAACCACATGGTCAGCCATGTGAAATCCAACAGCCTTAACCACTAGGTTATGAGCCAACCCAAAAGTGGTTTTTGAAGATAGAATCTAGGGCCAGCCAGTGGTGTGGTGGTTAAAAGCTGGATCCCACACAGCCAACTGTGCAGTTCAAGTCTCCAACCTGACAGCTTGAAAAACATGCCAGGCATGTATGCCCAAAATCTCAAAAGGAGAAATGGAGAAGGGACTGTGATACCCATCTTCCATGAGGGTGCCTATTCTATATGTCTGTATTTCGTTAGTGACTACAAGTACTCTCCAGCAGATTTTTTAAAAAGGGAAAGAAACCAGCAGATGACTCCCACATAGTCCACCATGGTCCAAGTCCCGGATCTGGTGGCTTAAAATCACACCAAGTGTGGGACCAGCAAATGGCGTAATGGTTACATTGCTGGACTCCCAATTGTCAACCTCAGTTTGAGTACCAGACCCAGCGGCTTAAACACACCGGGCGGGTGTACTTGCATGCCCAAGATCACGAGAGGCGAATGAAGGAGAAGGGATTGCAGTGTGGCCATCGTCCCCCTCCCCACCAAGGGAGTGGGGATGATTTCTCGCTTTCTGTCTCTCTGGCAAGCTTATGTGCCCTATAGTAAAAAACTCTCCAAAAAAAGAAAAAACAAAACAAAAACAAAAACCTCACACCAGGTACATATGCATGCATGCCAAGATCCTGAGAGGAGAATGGAAGGGACAGGATAGCAGCATGGCATCCCCCGGGAGGTGATTTCTTGCTTTCTGTCTCTCTCTGTCCCTCCAGTGAACAAATATACCCTATAGCAAAACTCTCTCAAAAAAAGTACGGGGGTGAGAAAGAAATAAGAGCATACTAAGATGCTATGAACATTGTTGTAATAACAACAAAGGGGGAAGAACAGTTGGCATAATGGCTATGTCACTGGACTCTCATGTAGTCAACCACGGTTCGCGTCCCAGACCTGGTGGCTTAAACTCACACCAGGCGTGTGTGCGCGTGTGCCCAAGATCGCAAGAGGAGAGTGGAGAAGAAGGGATTGCGGTGTGGCCATCCCCTGGGGGGGGGGGGGGGGGGGGTCCTCACTTTCTGTCTCTGTCTCTTTCTGAGCACACATGGAATACAGCAAAAACCTCTCCCCCACAACAACAATAACAAAAAAGAACAAAGGATTTACAGTATTACATAAGTTTCCTTGATAAAGCAGTAGTAGATTTTGAGAGGCATGACTCTAATTTTAGAAGAACTTTTTGTGATAAAATACTGTGAAACAGCCTCTCATTTTTCACAGAACTCTTGTGAAAAGATCAGTCCAATTGTCCAGCCTTCAGCAACCACTGCCCTGATCTGTCAGCAGCCATTAACATAGAGGAATGACCCTCCACCAGCAAAAAGATTGCTACTTAGTGAAGGCTCAGATGATCATTAGCTTTTTAAAAATACAGCATTTTCAAATTAAGGTCAATGGCGTGGTGGTTAAGGACGCTGGACTCTCACATGGCCAACTGTGGTTCAAGTCCCGGACCTGGTAGCTTGTGTTCTCATTTTGCTTTTCTCTAAGTTAAATAAATATTTTTTTAAGAAAATCCATACACTGTTGGTTTTTAAACATAATGTTTCCACACATTTCATAAACTACAATGTAGTGTAAAGGTAAACTTTTAGGCCCAGCCACAGAGGCAGGGCAGTGGCCCAGCTGCAGTGACAGAGCAGTAGCCCAGTGGTCTACAATGCTGGAGATCTTACAGAAGATCAGGGTTTGGTGCTGGGGTCAATCTATACATGCAGCATACACGTGCATGCTTGTGCCCTTGCTCCTGCCTGAATAGTGATGGGGAGATGGTGGTCGAGGGCAGAGACTGCAGTATGAGACCCTGTTGAGGGTTCTTGTTTTTCTGTCTCTCATGAAATAATTTTTTTAAGGATAACTTAAACAACTGGAAAGCCAAAAACTTCATGTGACTTGCTGTACTGTAGCTGTCTGGAGCCAAGCTTGCGATATCTCGAAGTCTGCTTATATAGCATTGTTTTTACTGAGACCTGTGAAATGAAGTTGTGGCACGGTGTTAGTGCTCAGAAAGTTTCAGATTTGGGAGTATTTTGGATTTCTGACTGTGGACTCCCACCCTGTGTGCTCTGTAAATATTAGTAAGTGTTTTGGAGCCAGCAGGTGGCTTGGTGGTTAAGGGTACTAGACTCCCACATGGTCAACTGCAGTTTGAGTCTTGGACCTGGTACTTGCTTTCTCACTTTCCCTCTCTCCCTCTCTCTCTCTCTGTCCTGCTCTAGTCAAATTAAAATAAATAAAATTAAATAATTATTTTAAAAATTTAGTAGATATTTATAGTACAAGAGGAAGAATTGCTTGTTTTTTTAATAGTTTTTGTACCATACCTATATTTTAAAAAGTTTACTTATTTCTCCCATGATGAGAGACAGAGAGAGACAGCTACCCAACAGAGTCTTGATGGTGCAACTCACCCCGTACCTGAGCTATCCCTGGATCATAGGCCTGGTACTTAGGAAAGTCTCTGGGCGTGAACCTATAATCTTCCACGTGGATCAGGCTTGCCAAGTGTAGTGTTTTATCACTGCACCATTGTCTGGTCCCTGTTTCTCATGAGAGAGGGCACGTGCATTTGTGCATATGCACCAGGCGTGTATTAGACAAAGGAAAGAAAGATTTTGACAGGATCTTCCTGCAGTCTACAGTCCCAGCCGCCCGCCCAGATAGCTGAGATTACAGGCACTTGCACTTGCACGGGGCTGTTTGACGCTGGTCTGGGACCTGGACCCAGTCCTCTTATGTAACTCCAACCAGGTCAGTGCTTTCCTCCTGCTCGTACCACCATGGCTAGACCAAACTATGTACACGTTTATACAAATTTTCAATTTTATTCATACAAGTGGTTCATAAGAATAGATCTCAGTAAATCCTCAAATTTGTATTATTTAAAGGTATGAGATCCTCTTTTCCATCCCTGTACTAGTCTTATGGATCTTCTCTTTTTCTCACTCTCTTAGAGATTTTCAAATTTCTTACTTTCTTTGAAGAACTGCATTAGTTCTATGCTATTTGACTGATTTTCTTCTATCTTCTTTGGGTTTATTTTGCTCTACTTACCTTTTTAAAAAATTTATTTATTATAGTTATTATTTTCATTTGATCAGGGAGAGAGATTGGGGGGCGTGGGTAAGAAAGCAAGCCAGCAGGTCCAGGACTTGAACCACGGTCAACCATGTGGGAGTCCAGCAACTCAATCACCATGCCACCTGCCAGCCCTGTACTAAACCAATTTTTAACTTTTTTTTTGTGGCAAAGATACAAGATGTTTTAACTACTTTAAACTGTGGAATTCTATGGCAGTAAGTACATTCACATGTCCTGCATCCATGACTACTATACCAGAATATTTCTTAAATTCTGAACAGAAACTCTTCACCCATTAAGCAATTATTCACCATTTCACCTAATTCCCAGCCCCTGATGACCTGTTTCCTACTTTGTCATTGTGAATATGCCTATTCTAGATACCTCATAAGAGCAATTGCACAATGTTCTTTTTTAGTCTGACATTTCACTTTGCATAACTAAGATTTATCAGTTTGTACAAGATTGTCATTCCTTTTCTTGGGTAGACGGTTCCATCATATGGATAACACATTTTCTTTCTCCATTCATCTGTTAATGGACATTTTTGTCATTTTTTACCGTTTAGATATTATGACTGATGTTGCTATGAACATCAGTGTACATATTTGAACAAATTCTGTTTCACTATTTGCGGACCTACCCTGTATTACAGAGCCATACCATTTTACACCCCACAAACACTGCACAAGCATTCTGGTTTTTCTACATTCTCAGGCATACTTGTTTTCCTTTATTATTATTATTTTCTTGGCAAGGGTGGGGGGAAATCATAACCTTCTTAATAGGTAAGTAGTATTATGTCATTATGGTCTAATTTGTGTTTCCCTAATGATGTTGAAGATCATTGTTTTTATTGGCTGTATGAGTATCTTTAGAAAAATGGTGGGACGGGATCAGCAGCTGGCATAATGGCTATATCACTGGATTCCCATGTAGTCGACTGCAGTTCGAGTCCCAGACCCGCTGGCTTAAACTCACGCCGGGCACACGTGTGTGCATGCCCAAGATCCTGAGAGGAGAATGGAGAAGGGATTGCGGGGTGGCCATCCCCCCCGGGACGTGATTTCCCACTTTCTGTCTCTCTGTCTCTCACTGTCTTTCTGGCGAGTGCACACGCCCTGCAGCAAAAGCCTCTCAGAAAGAAAGAAAGAGGGACCAGCACGTGGCATGGTGGTTAAAGCGCTGGACAGTCCCACATGGCCGACCAGGGTTCAAGTCCTGGACCTGGTGGCTTGCTTTCTCACTTTCCTCTCTCTCTCTCTGTTTCTCTCTGGTTAAATTAAAATGAATGAATAAATAAATAAATCTTTAAAAAAAAAAGAAAGAAAGAAAAATGTTGGGGCCGGCAAGTGATGTGGTTAAGGGTAATGGACTCCCATATGGCTGACTATGGTTCAGGTCCCAGACCTGGTGGCTTACTTTCTTACCCCCTGTCGCCTGCCCCACAACCCCCATGCCTCTCTGGTCAAACTAAAGAAAAAGTAAATAAATAAAATTATATATATATTTTTACCATATATGGCTGTGATTTGTGCCACCCAAACAAACGCAACAATAATCACTGGTCACTATAAGATATAATAATGAAAAGTTTTAAATATTTTGAGAATTACCAAAATGTCCCAGACACATGAAGTGAACACATATTAATAGAAAATTAGTATCCAACAGACTTGCTCAAAGTGGGATTGCTACCATGCTATTTGTGGAAGGATAATAAAAATAAAACCAACATCTATATTGTGCAATAAAGTGAAGCACAATAAAATGAAGTATGATTGTACCTAAATATTATACAAAATAACATTTAGGCTATGTGTATAAGGTACATATGAAACAAATTTTCATGTTTACAATTGGGTCTCATTCCCCCAATATATCATTCTGTATATGAAAATATTCTAAACTATAAAATCTAAAGCACTTCTGGTTCTAATGATTTGGGGAAAAGGATGAACAACCTTATTAAGTTATATTCCCTTTGTCAAACAATTTCATTCTGGGGATTAACAGTTACCAGGATATTTTTATTTGCTTAGTTGTTAAGTATTATCACTAAATCAGCACCAAACTGTCTAACCAAACTTTAAATCCTTTTCAATATCTTAAATATATCAGGCAATCTGTGAATTTTACATTTGTTCTCCTAAATTTATCCTCTTTGAAATCTGAAGTCCTTCTTCCAGCTCTCGTCTTTCTCAAGCCTGCTGCAAGCTACCATCCTGGGACTTTCTTTCATTATCCATAGAATTTTTTTGCCTAATGACATAATTACCTATTTGCTTTATGATACATGAAATCTAAATAGCTTCCAATAACTGTACCAATAAACCACTGAAAACAGGCCACTTAATGAAATAAGATTTCTTCTTGTGCTTAGGATATAGCATAGTAGGAATGTATGATCAATATTTATCTTTTAAAATCTCTTGAAAAATTTCTTTCCTATGTTAATAAAAATCACATGGCTGATATATAATAATGCCATTTGTTTTGGGGTGAAGGTAATATGGAGAAGAAAAAGCCAATTACATTTTTATTCACTTAGTTATATAAAACATTTACATAGCTGCAAGGCAATACTATTGATACACTGTAAGTTAAATTTACAGAGGTCTAGTTTTCACCCCTCATTCCTTCCCTGGTTTCTTTTGTCCCAACTAGTAGCTATTTTTAGTTTTTATTTATTCTCCCATTGTCTCCTTTTAAATAAAAACACATAGTCTCTCTTTCTTATTATCACTGGGATATTGTTTTAGGGTTTCTTTTTTCTTTTTTTCTAGAGGGGGAGGGAGGGAGGCACTGAGGGAAAGGGCTTGGCAGGCAGTCACCTGAGGGTTCTACTTCCACCTGACACCACCTCAGTCCCCTTAACTAGAGGACAGAGGGACAGACCCTCTCAGCATGTAACAGACTGCGATGTACAAGACCCAAGCTCTGAAAAGCTGAAGCCCTTCAAGTCACAGGGCAGTAACTGGCAGAGCTTAAAGTAAAGCTGGCCTAACTGAACATCACTCCTGAGCCTGGAGCACCCAATCCCAGGGCAGGGAGAGGATGGTCTCAGAGCGGTGCATGGGGTTGATCTCATAGCTGTGAGACTCAAACGAAAGATGGTGATTGTTGCTCATCACAACCAGGTTTTTTTTTTTTTTTTTTTTTTTTTAAAGAGATTTTTGCTACATGGCACGTGGGCTTGTTGTTGAGATGGAAAGATAGAGAGACAGAAAGCATGAAATCACCCCCCCACACACACAAGGGGGAATAGCCAAGTTGTAATCCCTTCTCCTCTGTTCTCTCGGGATCTTGGACATGCCCACTCATGCGCCCAGGGTTAGTTTTTAAAGTCACCGGGTCGGGGACTTGAACCGCAATTGATTACATCAGAGTCTGATGACCTAATCATCAAGCCATCTGCTAGTCCCTGTTTTAAGCTCTTTTAATATAGAGTTAGGTATAAACATGCATAGACACATGATCTCACCCAATCTACCAAAGGTGGATGGGATATAATATACATTCTTCTCTATCTTGCAATTTCCACTCAACAATACATCCTGGAATTTACAAGTTTAGAAAGATCTTTATTCCTTTTTTATATCTGCATAGTCATATATGAGAGTTTATTCTACCAGTCATCTACTGCTAGTCACACCAATCTTTCATTATTACCAACAGTACTGTAACAAATACTGTGCACACTTCATTTTATACTTCTGCGATTGTATCTTTGGGATATAGTCCTAGAAGTGGACATTGCTGGGTCAATGAAGAAATGAATTAGCAGTTTTGCTTTTAGATATTGCCAAATTCCCTTCCATAGGCAGTCTTAACCATTCCTTATTCCCACTAGTAATGTTGCAGTATTACTTTCTCCATAGTTTCACTTGAAAAGCATGATGCGAAAGTATGTCATTTGTCTATTTTGGGGAGTTATCTTTCTTATCGCAATAGTATCTCAATAGACTTTGTTTTATTTTAAGAGAGCTTCCTGCTATAGGGTGCATGTATACACCAGAGAGACCGAAAGAGAGGCAGAAAGCAAGAAATCACCCCCTAGGGTGGATGGCGACGTTCCAATCCCTTCTCCATTCTCTTTGGATTTGGGGTACACACGCACACACATCTGGCATGAGATTTTGTTTTTGTGATTTTTTTCCTAAATAACTATTTTATTTAACTTTATTTATTTATTTTATTTTAATTTGACCAGAGAGGAACAGAGAGAAAGGGGTAAAGTGAGAAAGCAAGTTGCCAGATCCAGGACTCAAACCCACTGGCCCCACTTGGCATGAGTTTAAGACACCAGGTCTGGAACTCAAAACTTGGTTGACTACGTAGGAGACCAGCAATGTAAGCAAATCATTATGCCATGTGCTAGTCCCCTAACAATCATTTTTTAGTGAACGGTCCACATGCCTTTGCAAAGAAAGTATATGCTCTTATACACGATATGGCCTTAGGTAAGAGCCAACTTTTAGCTGTATTATTTACATCCTCAATAGTGTTATAAAATTTTTGTCAATTAGTCTGTCTTGAGCCAAAATGGATTTTAGGTCTTACATTTTTATTATGTTTCTAATTCTTAATCCCTCACCTGAAACTTCATAAAATAAGTTATCTTTAATATCCACCTACCCAATAACCTATCTTCATTAAAACTGCAGATAGTAAGATTATAGTACATCCCACTTCTTTAATGATTTCTGGCCTTATTATTATTTAATTTGCTCTAGGGCACATGTACTCACCAGAAAGAGAGAGAGAAAGAGAGAAAGAGAAAGTGAGAAAGCAAGCCGCCAGGTCCAAGACTCAAACTGTGGTCAGCCATGTGGGAGTCCAGCACCCCAATCATCACACCACCTGCTGGCCCCACTGCTTTTTTATTTGATTTGTCTGGTGTATCTTCGCCCAACTTCTTACTTTTGACCTTTTCTGAGTCTTTCATTTTTGTGGTCATATTTTTCATATAAAGCACAAAGTTGGATTTTGTTACATACCATAAAAATATTTTTCTTCCCTTTTCTTTTAGTAAAATTCTTGCCAAAGGGTATGTGTTCTTACAAGAGAGAGACAGAGACAGACAGAGAGAGAGAAAAAGTAATCCCCATGTGGAATGGTCATGTTGCAATCCCTTTTCCTCCATTTCTCAATTCTGTTAGGATTTGGGGCAGGATTTGGGGCACGCACACAGATGTATTTGGTATGATTCTCAAGCTACCAAGACTGGGATTCAAACTGTGGGCATGGCTATTTGGGATCTGACTGCCCTAACCACCAGGCCACGGAGCTGGCCTTGTTTTCTCTATTAATAGGAAAGGTAAGTTCATTTATTGATATTGCCAATATGGTCTCAACTTTATCACAGAATATATAAATTATTAGTGTTTGTTTCCTTTGCTCTCCCTCCCACCAAATAACTCCTCTTATCTAGAAAGACATAGGATTTTATCCTAATAGTTACCCTTTTATATATAATACTTTTTTAAAGATTTTATTTATTCATTCATTTATTTTCATTTGACCAGAGAAACACACACACACACACACACACACACACACACACACACACACACAGAAAGAGAGAGAGAAAGTGAGAAAGCAAGCCACTAGGTCCAGGACTCGAAATGTGGTCAGTCATGTGGGAGTGTCCAGTGCCTTAACCACCATTCCACCTGCTGGTCCGCTATATATGAGACTCTTATTAGTCTTCTATTGGTTAAGATACTATTTATTAATTTCTTAGTATGAGCAATATAGAAATTAGCTCCTTTCCTCTCCTTACGCCAACCCTATACCACATCCCCCAGTATCTATTTAAAGTAGTATCTTCTGATGTCCTGGTTAACTTCTAAAAAAGCAATTATCTGAGGCTTATTCTCTAATAGCATCCTCAGGAGAGATTCATGTTATCTACATTCCTTATGCTCTTGAATAACTATTACACTGTCAGAGCATGTAACAAACACATAATACATTGTGGCCACTTACTCCTGTTGTTAAATTTAAATCTACAGTTAGACACAAAAACTCCCTGAAGAGGGACCAGCAGCTGGCATAATGGCTATGTTGCTGGACTCCCATGTAGTCGACCACAGTTCGAGTCACATACCTGGTGACTTAAACTCACACTGGGCACGTGTGCATATGTGCACATTATCCTCTCCTCCAAGATCCCGAAAGGATAATAGAGGAGAGGGATTGCAGTGTGGACATCCTCCAATAGCGCTTGCTATTGGAGTATTTAGATTAGTTAAGATCTTCTGTGTAAAATCCTCTCTCTCTCTCTCTCTCTCTCTCTCTCTCTCCCCCCCTCCCCGTGTGTGTGTCTCTCTCTCCCTCTCTCTCTCTCTCTAGTAAAATTAAATGAATGAATAAATAAAATCGAATAAAATAATTCTTCAAAAAAAAAAAGACAATAATACATATCTTTGATTGAACCAATATACGGTGTATGCTGGATGGAAAAATCTCACAGGATGGCCATGGGTTTGGATCCCGTGTTGACATGAAACATGCCAGGTGCGTGAAAAAGATACTGAAGAACTGGAGGACTGAGGGAAGGAGACTGGAACATTACCAGACACTGTCAGGGACTGCCTGCCTCTCTCTCTCTGTCTCTACCCCCTAGCCTACTTCTGTGCATGCTCTGTCTCATGTAAAGAAATAAACTTCAAATTTTCATAGCCCATGATGGAAAAGGTCATCCATACAGTAGATTATTAGTTAATAATAAGCATGAAGTCAGGAAAATCATTTTTCAACGTTACAATAATAATGGTACAAAAATCAGCTGCATCTGTCCATCCAAATTTTTTTTTGAGGGAGTCAAATACTCACACAAATCCCAATATCTCTTAGGAGGTTATTTATTAATTAAAAGGAAAGGTGCTGGTATCTTTAGAGAACTCTTGCAGTCACCACCTTAAACAAGTAAATAAAGCCAACACTAAAAATTGGGACAGGAGACCAGTAGGTGATGGTTAGATAATGTGTGGACTCCAACATGGCTAACTGTGGTTAGAGTCCCGGATCTAGCAGCTTGCTTTCTCACTTTGCCTCTAGCTCTCTCTGGCAAGCACATGTTCCATATAGCAAATTTAAAATAATAGTAAGTAAGGGGCTGGCAGGTGATGTGGTGGTTAAAGATGCAGGACTCCTGGGAACCAACAGTTAGCGTAATGGCTATGTCGCTGGACTCCCACATAGTCGACTGTGGTTCATGTCACGGACCCGGTGGCTTAAAACTCACGCCGGGCGCGTGTGCGTTCGTGCCCAAGATCCCAAGAGGAGAATGGAGGAGAAGGGATTGCGGTGTGACCATCTCCCCTGAGGGGTGATTTCTCGCTTTCTATCTCTCTGTCTCTCTCTGTCTGTCTGGCGAGCACACGCGCCCTATAGCGAAAACCTCTCCAAAAAAAAAAAAAGGATGCAGGACTCCCATGTGGCCAACCATGGTTTGAATCCTGTACCTCCTGGCGGCTTGCTTTCTCACTCCCTTTCTATCTCTCTCCGGTCAAATTAAAATAAATTAAAAAATAATAAAATTAAATAAGCAATTATTTTTTAAAAATAGGGCAGAATGATGTCACGTGTTTCCAAATGTAAAACACTGGAAAGAATATACCGCTTTCGGGACCAGCAGATGGCGTAACAATAACATCTCTAGACTCCCATTTAGCTGACTGTGGCTTGAGTCACGGAACTGGCAGCTTAAAACTCACAATGGGCTCATGTGCATGATGCCCAAAATCCCAAAAGGAGAAGGGATGGCGACGTAGCCATCCCCTGAGGAGGTGGTTTCTCGCTCTCTGTCTCTGTCTCTGTCTCTCCAGCAAACACATAAGCCATATAATAATTGCTCTAAAAAAAAAAAAAAAAAAGAGAGAGAGAGAGAAAAGAAAACACCACTTTTTACAAAAATGACACACTAGTCTGGGTATAAAAAAAGAGAGAGAAATCACACATTAATCTGGAAAAACAAAGTTTAACACTAAGAACTATTAACTACAGCATGGGACTGGGATAACAAGAACTGGCTAGTATGAAGTACAGAGACCTCAATAAGACTACAGTATCAGCGGGCCAGCAGATGGCGTAGTGGTTAAAGCACTGGACTCCCACATGGCCAACTGTAGTTCAGTACCAGACCTGGTGGCTTGCTTTCTCTCTCTGATCAAACTGAAAAATAATAATAAATAAAATCAAATAAATAATTCTTTAAAGAAAATAGTATCAGATATGATTCAATAATATGTAATATATATAATAAAATATATAGTGTAGTATCAGATAGGATTTGATAGTATGCCACAGGCACCACCCTCAGGGCTGAGACAGAGTGCCCAAGAAAGAATTTTCATCCCTTGGGACCAGCAGTTAGCATAATGGCTATATCGCTGGACTCCCACGTAGTTGACCGCGGTTCAAGTCCCGGACCCGGTGTCTTAAACTCATGCCAGGCGCGTGTGCGTGCATGCCCAAGATCCCGAGAGGAGAATTGGAGGAGAAAGGATTGAGGCGTGGCCATCCCCCCTGGAGGATGATTTCTCCCCCCTGGGGGGGGTGATTTCTTGCTTTCTGTCTCTCTGTCTGTCTGGCCAGCGCATGCACCCTATAGCAAAAACCACTCCAAAAAAAGAAAAAAAAAAAAAAAGAATTTTCATCCCAAGGGCTGATATCATGAACCTTTCTGGAGAAGGCACAGCCAATGGCTCACTGTGGTACTGGCACCAGCAGATTTTGAATCCATCCTCTGGAATCTGAATGCAAATCTATTCTATGGAAATTGCTGGCAATCTGTGTTTCGGATCTCTTTATCTTATTTCCAAAATGCTGTGAAGGATATTATTGAGACAACAGGCAAAATGTAAATGTGGACTATAAGATAATAGTATTTTATCGACACATGAATCCTGAACTTCAGCTGTGAACTAGTGTTTTCAGATACTTAAAATGAAGATTTTCTGCTGAGACTTCTCCCTCACTTATTTCTAGCAGGTAGTGTTACCGTTACCTGTCTCTTTGTCTCCAGTTCTATCTGTCAATCTGTGTCTCCCTATTAATTTTTTAACTTTTTTTTTTTTAAGGTAAAGTATTCTCTGGGCTTTCAAGCCCCTTTATTGTGTTAATAGGTGCTTCTCCCCTTCTCTTTAAGAAAGGCACAAACCCCAGGCCCACCTCCACATGGATCCTGAACTTCAGCTGTAATCTAGTGCTTTCGTGAGGAGCGCAATTTTTACATTTTAATATTAAAATTTATAGTTTTTTATTATCCTTTTTTCTTATTAATGTTTTCTTCTTTCCTTTTCTTTAATTCTTTTCTTTTATTTTTTTATCTTTACTCATTTGCTTCTCAGCCTCTGCTCACTAAGTGTCTAGACAGGTCCAAGTGAATAGAATCTATACATCTGAATACAGTTAGGATCAGAATATTCCTCTATTCCCACTGATTCTGATGCACAAAGAGTGAGAACAGAATAGAAGAGAGATTGAAGATCACCTCCTCCTGCACACCTCTGAACATTCAGACTGAACTTCAAGAATTAGAAGAAACTCACCATCAATCTGATGACTAGAAATCACCGCAGGATCACAAGAAATATGGAAAAAACAAGAAAATACCTCTCCTCCAAGGAAAAATAAGCCCTCTTCATCCTTAGACAGTATGATGAAATTCATGGAAATATCTGAGAAAGGATTTAGAATTTTCATGGTGTCAAAGCTCACAGAGATGGAAGACAAGAGAGACAATGAACTGCCGAAGAGGCAGGGGGAAGACAAGGAGCTTCAGGGGGAAAGGAAATTCCTGCAAGATCTTAAAGAGGAATTAACACTTTAAAAAAAGAATCAAATGGACCTGTTAGAGATGAAGACTATAACACAGGAAGTCAAAACCTCCCTTGAAAGTATTAAAAGCAGACTAGATCACACTGAAAATTGAATCTCAGTTGTAGAAGATAGAATTAGTGGCCTACAAAAATCCACCACGAAGACTGAGAAAATTGTCCAAAAACATGAGAATACTATACAAGAAATACTAGATACCATCAAACGTCCAAACATCCGGATAACTGGTATCCCAGAAGGGGAAGAGACCCATAAGGGCATTGACAATCTATTCCATGAAATCCTGGAAGAAAACTTTCCAAACCTAGAGAAGCATTCAAAGATCCAGTCCCAAGAAATACAAAGGACCCCAAATAGAATCAACCCAAGAAGATCTTCTCCAAGATACATTATAGTCAGATTGAGCAAAAACACAAAGAGAAGATATTAAAATTGGCAAGAGAAAAACGGCAAATTACCTACAAAGGATATTCCATCAGGCTGACAGCGGATCTCTCATTGGAAACAATGAGAGTGAGGAAAGAATGGAAAAATATATTCAAAGTGTTAAGGGAAAAGCAATTGCAATCACGGATACTATACCCAGCAAGATTATCCTTCATATGGGAAGAAGAGACAAGAACATCCTCAGATAAACAAAATCTGAAAGAATTTACCAACACCAGACCAGATCTCCAAGAAATTCTGCAGGGAGTGCTATATCAGGAAAATTAAATACAGTTAAACAGAAATAACACTTCAAAAACTAAGAAAATGGCCAACTTAATTGTGGGGACAAGTCTGGAGTTGAATATTATATTCCAGAATTTAATTGGGAAAAGTGAATCACAACAAAAGATAAAGTACATGAGACTGAACTGGTAAAATAGAATTTTATAACTCCTGACTAAAACATTGTTGATTTTTTTCTAGGCTTTGTTTTCCGATTTTAAGGATTTTTGTCTTGTTTTGAGCTGCCAATAGGTTCATATACCTACTGTTTGAACAGAATCCCAACCTGTTTCCTGGCTTTAAATTTTAAGCATATTTCCTTATCATTTCTTTGATTTATTAAAGTTAAACCTGCTTTTCTTGACATTGAAAAACATAGTGAAAAATACATAATTAATGACCATAGTAAACTATACAGCATCAGCTAGGTGCTACCTTATAGTATATTCATTCTACTCAGAAATTCATGCCTTAAGTCAGACATGTATTCATAGATATGATTATATATCAGCAGAGCTTGCTATTGAAAGTAGTTAAGATTATTTAAGAAATTTTGTGAATCAATAAAATTTGGGGGGGAGAAAAGGAATGGAAAACAACTGTGGACACCTGAGATAGTGTGGGAGGAGCCTGGGAAATGGCAGAGGGTGAGAAGTAGGGGGGAAATATATGAACTAGAAACAGAAAATAATTGACGATAACATGTACGATTAAGCTACTATGCAGCATCTTCCAGATGGGAAATTATATTTTGTATGCTGTGACAATGCTCAGTGAATAAATGTAAATTAATTAATTAAAAAATAAGAAATAATAAAATAAAATAAAAGATAATGGTATTTTATCAATGTCAGATTTCCTAAATTGGACCATCATACTATATATGACAATATATCGACATATGTCAAAACTCATCAACACCTTTTTATTTTCCTTGAAGGTATGCACACTCAGCACAAAAAGAGAGAGGGAAGAGAGTACAAAGTACTCCTTCATGGAAGTCATGCTGCAATCCCTTGTCCTCCATCTGTCCCAACCTGCAGGATTTTGGAGCATGCACCTATGCACACATGGTGATTTCTCAAGCCACAGGTCTGAGACTAAAACCATGCAGCTGGTCATGTGGGATCCATATTACATAACTAGGCTATGGAGCTGGCCCCAATTTTGTACATTTTAAATATTGTACAGTTTGTTGAATGTTAATCCTATCTCAACAAAGCTTAAAATGTTCTTTTAAAAAGAATAATCTCAGGGGTCTAGAACATAGCACGATGGTAGCGTGATGGTTAAGGCTCTGGATTCCCACATGGTCAACCATGGTTAAAATCCTGGACCTCAGTGGTTTAAGAATCCAAACTCCTGACAGGAGAATGGAGAAGGGATCGCAGTGTAGACATCCCCCAGGGGAGTGATTTCTCACTTTCTCTCTCTGTCTTTAGTGAACACACATATCCTATGGCAAAAACCTAAAAATAATAATAATAATAATAATAATAATAATAATGTCTAGCTGGCAGATAGCCTGGAATTTAAGGCAGCTGGATCCCACATGGCCAACTGCACAGTTCAAGTCCTGCATGGTTCAATCTCCTGTACTTGGCAGCCTGCAAAATGTAAGAGGCACGTGTGTACGTATGCTGAAAATCCTGAAAGAACAGAGAAAGGATTGTGGCAAGGTCATCCCTACTGGGAAAAGCTTTTGCACTTAACTTTTCAATCTCTCTCTTTTTCCAGCAAGTGCATATATTCTTATAGCAACTTTCTTTTTTATTAAAAAAAATTTTTTTTAAAGATTTAATTTTTTGGGGCCAGCAGTTAGCGTCATGGCTATGTCACTGGACTCCCACGTAGTCGACTGCGGTTCGCGTCCCGGACCCGGTGGCTTAAACTCACGCCGGGCGCGTGTGCGTGCGTGCCCAGGATCCCGAGAGGAGAATGGAGGAGAAGGGATTGCGGCGTGGCCATCCCCCCTGGGGGGTGATTTCCTGCTTTCTGTCTCCCTGTCTCTCTCTGTCTGTCTGGCGAGCGCACGCGCCCTATAGCGAAAACCTCTCAAAAAAAAAAAAAAAAAAAAAGATTTAATTTTTTTTAGAGAGAGAGATTTCTTACTACAGGGTACTGGCGCTTATTAGAGAGACAAAGACACAGTGAGAAATCACTCTCTGGGGGATGGTCATGTCACAATCCCTTCTCTTCCATTCTCTTCTCAAGATGGCTTAAAACTTACCCGGCATGAGTTTTAAGCCACTGAGTGCAGGACTCGAAACACAGTCAACTATGTGGTAACCATTACGCCATCTTCTGGTTCCTATTTATTTATTATCATTATTATTATTATTTTAATTTGACCAGAAAGAGAAGGAAAGTGAGAAAGCAAGCCACTGGGTCTGGAACTGAAACTGCAGTCAGCCATGTGGGAGTCCAGCACCCTAACCATTACACCACCTGCCTAGTCCTAAATTTTAGAATTTTTAAAAAGAAGAATCTCTTTATTCTTCAAAGACATATTAACATATGTAGGGCGGAAAGGTCATGATGCCTGCAGCTTATTCCAAACGATACAGGAAAAAAAAAAAGACAAAAGTATACATAAAATGAAAATCGAAGAAAAGGTTTTTAAAAAATTAGATATCCTTAGGAAGGGCTTTCAGGAATAATACTCCTTGCTCTTACATGTGGTCTTTATGCTTGAAGATTAGTTTTTCTGGATATAAAAATCTCAACTAGGGCCAACCTGGTGGCATGGTTAAGTTGGCGGGATCCCGCACAGCCAACTACATGGACCCACTGGCTCGAGAAACACACTGGGTACATGTTCATGCATGCCCAAAATCCCAACAGGAGAATAAAGAGACTGTGGCAAAGCCATCCCACCTGGTGGATGATTGGTTTCTCTCTCTCCCTCTCTCTCTCTCTTTCTCTGAGTGCACACTCCCTCTATAGCAAAACTTAAATTAAAAAAAAAAAAGCTTTCATAGATTCAGAATGCCATTTTGAATTTTTTGTTTTATTTTGCTTTGTTTGTAGCTTTACTGTGGGGCGTGGATACTCATTAGAGAGAGACAGAGTGAGAGAGAGAAAAAGAGAGAGGGAAAGTGTGGAAGCACCCTCTAAGAAGGATGACCTTGTTGCAACCCTTCTCCTCCATTCTCCTCTGGGGATTTTTGAGAAGGTACACACCAGTGCCCAGCATGTTTTCGAGCTGCTGGGTCCAGGTCTAAAACCACACAGTCACTCCAAAAAAAAGGGACCAGCAGTTAGCGTAATGGCTATGTCGCTGGACTCCCATGTAGTTGACCAAGGTTCATGCGTGCCCCAGATCCCAAGAGGAGAATGGAGGAGAAGGGATTGCTGCGTGGCCATCCCCCCTGGGGGGTGATTTCTTGCTTTGTCTCTCTGTCTCTCTCTGTCTGGCGAGCACATGCACCCTATTGTAAAAACCTCTCCAAAAGAAAAAAAAAAAAAAAAAAACCACAGTCAGCCATTTGGGATCCAGTCACCTTACCCATGCCATAGGCTAACTGCCCCAACCCCTTATATTGTTAACATGAAGTATTTGAATCTATGGTAGTGGTTAGTATAATCTCAACAAGTGGTTAGTACAACCACTTCTCCAATACTTTCTGAACCTCATTAGACAGGCTGGCCCTGCTGCCTCATACTTTACTGCGGCCTCTTAGCATTACCCAGAAACATGAACCTGATAAGCCCCCTCCCTGTCTCAACTATTGTTCACAGATAGGCCTACTGAACCCTCCACTCTGAGGCAAGTCTCCTTTTTGGCTTACTTGGTGGTGCTATCCAGATTGTCTTGTTCTTCAGGCTATTAAGGTGGCTGGATCCCACATAGCCAACTTCACAGTTCGTGTCCCAGACCTAGCAGCTTGAAAAACATGCTGGGTATGTGTGTGCACCCAAAATCCTGAGAGGAGAGAGAAATGAAGGAAGGGATTGTGACGTGACCATCCTCCACAGGGCAATACTTTCTCACTTTCCTCCTGTCTGTTGGTCTGTCTCTCTCCGGCAAGTACACACACCCTCTGGCAAATTAAAAGGTCCCTGTGAACCCCATAACTTGTGTATACACATTTAAATTCCTGTAAGGTTCATAATATCACAGATAATGTAGCCATTTTATGCTAACCTTTATTTTAATATCCATGCTTACCAATATCCCAAAACAGTACTACTTGAAGTGGCCATCTGCTATTTGTTACTAATTCCCTAAGAGATAAGGAGCCCGTGTTGAAATGCAAATCAAAGAAGTCACTAAGTGCACTGTTCAGTTCAGCTGACATCTTCACACTGGTAGATGTAGTAGCAGTTCTAGCTGTGGCAAACTCTTTCTCTCATTTCAGACCCATATTAACACTTTTGACTAGTACTGACCAGAAATACCTGCCTTCTTCAGAGGTGCTAAAGAGCATTACAAAAAGGCTAGCAGGTATGACCATAAATTCATGGCCTCTAGCAACAACGGGCCTCAGCAGGATCTGTGGTGGCACTTCATTCTACTGGTCAACTTCGAAACTCCACTTCTCACTTTTGGTCCCCTCTATTACCCTCACATTCTTGACAGATGTTTCCTACATACAAAGTATTAAGGGGCGCAAAATAGGGAAATGCCATCCACTTTGAAGGCACACAAACTTTTATTTACACCTATTCCTGCTTTCTCTCCTATTCACAAGAAAAATGTCTACCTTCCTATCAAAGTCATTAACCCTCTACCTGTGTGACTTGAATTAATCCCCCTCTTGCCTTCTCAACAACTTCACTCATCTCTTCTCCTGCATATTCAATAGTTTGCTTGAATTTCTTTTCTACCTTCATTTAAACATGCTAAAGCCTTACACATTTGTAAAAAAGGAAATAAACAAGAAATCGTCAATTCCATTATTTTTCTCCCCTCAGATATTGCTTTGTCTCTTTCCTCTTATTTTATTATTTTTATTCAACTTTATTTATTTGTTTATTTTAATTTGACCAGAGAGGGACAGAGTGAGAGTGAACGAGAGAGAAAGCGAGAAAACAAGCTGCCAGGTCTGGGACTTGAACTGAGGTCAGCCATGTGGTAGTCCAGTGCCCTTACCCACCATGCCACCTGCCAGCCCTCAAAGGTAAATTTTCTACAGATTTGTCTAAACTTTGTAACTATATCTATTCATCTCTCACTCACTGTTTAATCCACCCTAATTTGTTGGCCACTTCTATCTCTTCATCAAAATAAGCTTTTGCATGATTGTCCTTAGTACTTCTGCTTTTTTTTAAAATTTAGTTATCTATTTTTTTAAAGAATTATTTTATTTAACTTTATGTATTTACTTATTTTAATTTGCCCAGAGAGGGACAGGGTGAGAGTGAGAGAGAAAGAAAGCCATCCAGCCCGGGACTCGAACCATGGTCAGCCATGTGGGAGTCCAGCACCCTTAGCTACCATGCTACCTACCTGTCCCTATTTATTCGTTGTGATTTTCAAACCACTGGTTCCAAGATTCAACCACAGTCGGCCATGTGAGATCCAGCACCTTAACCACCATGCCACCTACTGACCCCTTCTCTCTTTTTTTTTGTTTGTGTGTGTGTGTGTGTGTGTGTGTGTGTGTGTGTTTTAAGCTTCTCTTACTTCATCTTGCAGGAACATGACACTGTAAATAAAGCTGCCTTTATTAGCTCTTTCCTTCTCTGGCTTTTAAGACATTATATTTTCCTCATTCTCTCCTACTTTTTCTCAGTTTCCTTTGTAGGTTCATCCTAATTTAGTAGCCATTACACATCAAGTTGTCTTAGGCAATTTCCTTGATCTATTCTCAAGAAGGGAGAAGAAGACAAGAACCAGAAAGGAAGGGTCAGAGAATTGGGAGAAGAGATTAATACCAAAATGGGTGGGAAAGCTGCGGGGAGAAGATTAGTAAAGGCAGGCTAAATCACATAATGAACATTTGAGAAAGTCTAGAAGATTGATGAGGACGGAAAGAATCATTATGAAAGAGAAAATGCTACTCTACTGTTACTGTGTTTACACCCAAGTATTACCTTTATCATAGCTGAAAATAAGACTTCTATGAATTCAAAAATAATTTAAGGTTAGTGGACAGTTTTGATTTTATAAATTCCATACACCTGATAAAATGAAACACAAAATGGGATAGTAACAGTTATGGTTTGGATAATGCTTTGTCCCCCAAAGGTTCATGCTCTGGAAGCCTGGTCCCCACTGTAATGGCTTTAGGAAGTGGGAGACCTTAAGAGGTCAGGTCTAATGGGAGAGCACCATCCAATCAGCTGCGGGCATTAGCGGGACAAACAGAGACAGTGGAGAATCTATTTCCTCTTTCTTTTTTATGTGCCCTCTTTCTCTGCTTCTCTATAGACTACGTTGTCATGTAGCCCTAAAGGCTGGCCAGATGTCAACCTCATGATCTTGGACTTCCCAGCCACCAGAACTATGAGCCAAACAAACCTCAATTATTTATAAATCTTCTCATCTTACCTATTTTTTTTTTAAGAGAGATTTTTGCTGTAGGGTGCAAGCGCTCACTGGAGACACACAGAGACAGAAAGCAAGAAATAATTCCCCAGGGGAGATGGACACTATAATCCCTTCTCCGCCATTCTCGTGGGATTTCTGGGCACATGCCTGGCATGAGTTTTAAACCACTGGGTCCGGGGCTCAAACTGCAGTTGATTATGTGGGAGTCTAGCAACATAACCATTATGCTATCTGCTGGTCCTCCTACCTTACCAATTTCTGTTTAGCAACATAATACTGTACTAATACTGTAACAGTTACAGATTTCTATAGCACATGGATCTCCTTGACAGCTAACTGCATAGTCAGGTCCATAAATTATGGGTATCCATCCACTTACACATAGTGTGTTGAGCAACCCTCATTTCTCAGGGTCTCAACTATCTGTATTTTCCTAAACTGGGGCTGGGAGGGAGTAAGCAAGCTATCAGTACCCTACCTTCATTACAAACTTAAATAAATCTATCTGTATGCTGTCAATGAGAATCAAGAATCACTTTGGGACCAGCAGACGGTGTAATGGTTACGCCGCTCGACTCCCACATAGTCGAACACAATTCAAATCCTAGACCTGGCGGCTTAAAACTCACACTGGGCACCTGTACGTGTGTGCCCAAATCCTGAAAGGAGACTGGAGGAGAAGGTATTGCAGCATGGCCATCGCGGGGGCAGGGGAGATTTCTTGTTTTCTGCATCTCTGGCAAGTGCACACACCCTATAGTAAAAATCCCTCAGGAAAAAAAAAATCACTTTCACGGCTGCCGTACATTCTGTAATTTAGGGACTTTCTAGATTGCTGAAATTGACAAGCATTTGGGAGAAGCCTCAATATATGGGACTTCCCTAGAAACTGAGATTAGGCGTTTTATGCCCAAGGCCTGCTACAGTCTTCAAACTTTTGACAGCCATTTAAGTGGAAAACAGATAGTAAAATCCATGAAGCTACTGGGGCCAGCAAGTGTATGGAGGTTAAGGTCCTGGATCCCACATGGCAGGCTGCGCAGTTCAAGTCCTGGACATGTGGCTTGAAAATTACACCAAGCACATGTGCATTTGTTCCCCAAATCCCCAAAGGAGGAGGAGGGATTGTGACACAGCTATCCCCCATGGGGGATTATTAACCACACATACCCCTTTCTCTTTGTCTGTCTCTTTCTGGCGAGCTCACACGCCCTATGGCAAAAAAACAAAAAAATCCATGAAGCTACTTATCTAAATTCATGCAAATTATGTTACAGTTTGTGGAAGAAAGAAACAATAGGGGCCTGCAGTATAGAAACCCCATTACCTCCAGGGCAGCTGTGTACAATTTGATAGTTCCACAGTACAAGGAACTGCCTGGCTCGAGGGCAAATGGAGATTAAAATACACTGCATGCCACTTCCAAAGATGTGCTTCCCTTGGTGCTGATGCACGGGTGCATCAGCTTTTCTCTGATTCACAGCAAGGTACAATCTGGGCTTCCCTAGCCTTTACTCCTCTCATCAGGCATAAGTCAGTGTAGTTGTTTGCTATGTTTATTCTGACCAAATCACATCAAGTACTTTAATTTCTGAAAATAAGTAACAATGCGGGACCAGCAGATGGAGTAATGACTATATCACTGGCCTCCCATGTAGTCGACTGCGGTTCGAGTCCCAGACCCGGTAGCTTAAACCATGCTGGGAGTGTGTGCATGCGTGCCCAAGATCCCGGGAGGAGAATGGAGAAGAGATTACAGGTCATCCCCTGAGGGGATGATTTCTCACTTTCCTTCAGTCTCTCTGGCAAACACACAGGCCCTATGGCAAAGTCTAAAAATAAATAAATAAAATTTAAGAAAATGTTTTCTGACATGAATTTCACACTAGGGTGGAGTTACTAGTACAGAGCCCAACTCTCCTGCCATAAACCACCATGAGACTTTAAAAACTAGGGAACCTGGCAAGTGGCGTGGTGGTTAAAGGCGCTGGACTCCCACATGGCCGACCACGGTTCAAGTCTCGGACCTGGTGGCTTGCTTTCTCACTTCCTCTCTCTCTCTCTCTCTGTCTCTCTCTGATCAAACTGAAAAATAATAATGATGTAATAATAAATAAAAAAAAGTTAAATAAAATAATTCTTTAAAAAAAAAAAAAAAAAAAAAAAAAAAACTAGGGAACCAGCAGTTAGCGTAATGGCTATGTCGCTGGACTCCCACGTAGTTGACCTCGGTTCGCGTCCCGGTGGCTTAAAACTCACGCCGGGCGCGTGTGCGTCCGCGCCCAAGATCCCGAGAGGAGAATGGAGCAGAAGGGATTTGCAGCGTGGCCATCCCCCCTGGGGGGTGATTTCTCGCTGTCTCTATGTCTCTCTCTGTCTGTCTGGCCAGCGCACGCGCCCTATAGCGAAAAATCTCTCAAAAAAAAAAAAAAAAAAAAAAAACTTCATAGAGGGGTCAGGCGGTGGCATAACTGTAATATTTGCATGCCTACGAATTCAGATTGGCTGGGGGTACTTTGCGGTATCAAGATCATGTTTGGGGTGCTGTCTGTCTCTGTGCCTTCTCCACTCATGGAAGTAATTACTGTTTAAAGTTTTTGTCATAGAGTATGTGAGAGAAAAAGTTAGAAATCATCCCCAGGAGGAATGGCCACTAAACAATTCTCTCTTCTCCATTCTCTTTTGGGCACACAAGCACATGAGCCCAGCATGATTTAAGTCTCTGGGTTCAGGATTCAAACCACAGTTAGCCATGTGAAAGTTCAGGGCTTTAAACACCATGCCACCTGCTGACCTGAAATAATTTTTTTTTTAAAGTTCACAAAAAATGGGATTAAAGTATGAGTTTATTTTGGAGTAAAAAATTACAAAATTCATGCAGTTTTTTAATAATCCATATTTTCCCACAAACATTTTTTTAGGTTTTTGCTTGAGGGTACATGTGCTTACTGGAGAGAGAGAGAGGGAGGGAGGGAGGGAGGGAGGCAGGGAGGGACAGAGACAGACAGATGGTGAGAGGAAAAGTGAGAAATCACCTCCCAGGTGGGATGGCCACTCCGCAATCCCTTCTCTTCCATTCACCTCCTGGAATCTTAGACTCACAAGTGCAAGCGCCTACTGTGAGTTTCAAGCCACTGGGTCAGGGACTTGAACTGCAGTTGGTCATGTGGGAGTCCAGTGACATAAACTATGCCATCTGCTGGTCCCTACCATAACCTTTTTGAAGACCCCTTATACGTAACTGGGAAAATATGTGCGGCAACTATTTTCAAGCACTAGACAATAGGCAATGCGATAGTGTGAAGCCTGGAACAAAAGGAAAACTCAGGTGAGCACCCCAAATGTCTCTAGGTGAGGACTATTTTCTGACCTCGGTACAAAGATCCAGAGTTAAAGAAGAACATATTTAAAAAGCCAGAGAGAAGCTGTGTTTTTTTGTTTTGTTTTTGTTTTTTTAAGGGCAGAAGGAACAAAGAAAAAAAAAAGAAAAGAAAGAAAAGAATGGGGTAGCTAGTGGTATAGTGGGTAAGGTGGCTGGGCTTCATATGACTGAGCATGAGGTTTAAGTCCCGGACCCAGCAGCTTGAGGAGCACACTGGGCACATATGTGTGTGCACCCAAAATCAAGGGAGGAGAATGGAGGAGAGAGAACTGCAGTATGGCCATCTTCCCAGGGATTAGGAGGATAGTAATTTCTTGTTTTTTTTCTCTCTCTCTTCAGTGGGCATATAAGCCCTATACCGGAAGGAAGGGAGGGAGGGAGGGGAGAGGAGAGGAGAGGAGAGGAGGAGGGGAGAGGAGGGGAGAGGAGGGGAGAGGAGGGGAGGAGCCGAGGGTGTAATGGTTATGTTGCTGGCCTCGCCCGAAAACTGGAGTTCGCAAACTGGAGTTCGAGTCCCAGACCTGGTGCCTTAAAATTCACACCAGGTGCATGTATATGCATGACCAGAATCCTGAGAAGCGAACAAAGAAGGGACTGCAGTGTGGCCATTACTCCTGGAGGGGTGATTTCTTGCTTTCTGTCTCTCTGTCTCCATCTCTCTGGTGAGCACAAATGCCCTTTAGCAAAAATCTCTCTATTAAAAAAAGAAGAAAAAGAAGAAGAGGAAGAAAAGCAAAGCAAAGAAAAGAAAGGTTGGTCCTGTAATGGAGCAGTTAAGCACTATGCATAGGGAGCCAGATCCCACAAAGCCAACTGTGATTCAAATCCCATCCCCATAGGACCAGCAGATGGCATAATAGTTACGTTGCTGGACTCTCATGGAGTCACACTCCACAAAATGCTGCACAATGTCACATTTCTCCATAGTCAGAGTTTATCTTCTGACCTAATGCACCTAAAAAAAATCTGTTTTCTGAACTGTTGCCTGTTTCCTACATATACGTGCAAACTAGGAAAACGACAGTTGAAAATAAAGTAGTCATCCCATTTTCACTGTGGTCATTCACCCTCATTCCTTTCAATATACAGCCTTAGAAAAAGACAGTTTAGACCAAGGTTTTGAAGAAATGTTCTCCATAGGGACTTGGTTGGTAGCCTGTGCCTACACATTTATACATTATACTTTTTCTGCTGCAAACTCGTTCCCAGTTCAAGTACAGGTATGTCTCTGGATACACAGGCCTATGCTTGCCCACCACCACGATCCCAGGCTAGCTGGAAGCCAGCTGACAGAAGGGGGTGGATCACAGCATGGAGATCCGTTTTGGGTGGGGTGTGTCTGTGTGTGTCTCTCTCTCTGAAGAGACAAATATAAAAATAAGTAAACTTAAAAAAAAAGGAGCGGGACCAACAGTTAGCGTAATGGCTATGTCGCTGGACTCCCACGTAGTCGACCGCGGTTCGAGTCCCGGACCCGGCGGCTTAAACTCACGCCGGGCGCGTGTGCGTGCGTGCCCAAGATCCCGAGAGGAGAATGGAGGAGAAGGGATTGCGGCGTGGCCATCCCCCCTGGGGGGTGATTTCCTGCTTTCTATCTCTCTGTCTCTCTCTGTCTGTCTGGCGAGCGCACGCGCCCTATAGCAAAAACCTCTCCAAAAAAAGAAAAAAAAAAAAAAAAAAAAAAGGAAAACCAGATTTGATAGTACTGAGAACTACTGCTCTAAACCTTGAATTTTGATCTTCCTTCCTTTCTTTCTCTCTCTCTCTCTCTCTCTCTCTCTCTCTTTCTTTCTTTCTTTCTTTAAATTTGACCAGAGAGGGACAGAGCGGGAAAGTGAAAAAGCAAGTCACCAGGTCCAGGACTTGAACCATGGTCAGTCATTTGGGAGTCCAGCATCCTTAACCACACCACCTGCCAGCCCCGAGTTTTGGTCTTATTTTCTAAAGAATTCTCTTATGATCCAATGTAGTTTGGATTATAATAGTGCTTTAGTTAAAGAAACACTAGGGCTTAGTATTATAAGCTAGAATTATGAAACTCTAGCAGCTGTCGGGTGACCCTAGTAGTGTTAAAGTTGAAGACATGTATTTAAATCTAAAAGGAAACAATATAAACTACAGCATAGTTCGCCTACAGTATCGCCTATATATGTGTTTACTTGTGTATATTAATTACTTGGCAATGCCTAATACCTGAGAAATTTTGCACAAGAAAACCCAGACTCCAGAATTCTCACTTAAAAAAAAAAAAAAAAAAAAAAAAAAATCACAGGACCAGAAGATGGCATAATGGCTATGGCACTTGACTCTCAATCCACTGCGGTTTGAATCCCAGACCTGGCAGCTTAAAACTCATGCCAGGCGTACCTGCGTGTTTGCTCCCTGCTTTCACTCCTCACCACTCCTTCCTCTTTTAGGCTCAGAGTTCCAGTTCTCCATCTCAACTACCTGCCTGTCGACAGTCTGACCCTTAGAACCTGTACTCTCAAAATCATAAGGACAATGAAGAACAAAGATGACCAAACCCTTTTAGTTAGGAAATGTACCGTTGAGCTTTCACTTCAGCTAGTATTAAAGTAAGTACGCAAGCAGACAGGAAGGGAGAAAATAACCAACTCAGACTCAGGATAGTACTCAAGTCCAAAAGTCATAAGCAGACACATAATAAATCTTAATTCTAGAATTATGCAAAATCCAGATCTTAACTGGCTACCAGCCTGTTTAACCATTTAAAACGTAAATAAATGAAACCGTAAGACATGTCTAAGAACTAAGATCCAAGTTGCACCTGCACTAACTTTCTAATAGCTGAGCCACTTCAGAGCAAATCCGTGCGCAGGGTCTGAGACTGCACGCTAACAAAGCAGCCTGCCAGTTTCAGGGACAGTAAGAGAAGACCAGAGACACAAGGGTCAGAGACAAAGGGCAGTTTATTACTTACAGCGACAGGATAACCCAAAGCATCAACATTTTTGCACTAGTGTCCAGAGCCCCAGTTCCCACAGGGACACGTGAGGACAGCCAGTTGACACGTACACAGGCAGTGTGGTCTGTTACAGGACAGGAATCCTAAGCCTGGGAACCCTAATCTTTTATGATGGACAATAAGCCCGCTTGCTTTTGGATCCATATGGAGACATTGTCTTTATTATATTGTACAGTATACATGTATGCCTGCCCTTTACTCTGGTTTAAGACACTGTATTTTCTAAGGCTGTACCTCATACATCCTTGAAAAAAAAAAACAGAAACAAAGGGCAGTCCGAACCTTTCTGGCAACAGCGCAAAAACAGAAGCCCATAGAAAATTGTCTCCTACTACTAGAAACTGCTCCTAACATGTAGTTAAATAAGTAAGTCTAAGACCACAAACTATTTAAAGCACCAATTTCCCATAACCATTGACCTAGTGCAATTACTTAAATAGCATTTTATGCCAAACTATTCCCTCTAAAAAGCATATTATCAAAAATGAAATATTTCCCTTTTCCAGTTACTTTGTACTTTTTTAAAGGTGGTGCTCAAATATTTGCATTACCAATTTGAAAACCTCAAGTATTCTACTAGAAACAATGTAGCTTACTTCTAACTTACTTTAAATGTTCAAACCTGTTAACGCCAGCAAGGGGAACTACCTGTCAAAAGTCTCATTATGCCGTAACGAACCCCACGAAGAGAACAGTAACTTTCAACTCTTGTCTACAAGATACAAGAAATCCCTGTACCCCCCCCCCCCCAAATCACTTTGTTCTATTTCTCTTTGCAGTCTCAAAATAAAACCTTCGAAAGAGACAACAAAATACCGTCTATTGGGTCCTTTGTCCCCAGCACAGGGGAGAGAATTGGGAACTCGTTAAGGTAAAGAACCCCCAACATTCAAGATAGGAAACAGACGGCATCCAATCTGCAATCAATCATCAAAGAAAGTCCCCATCACTTAATCTTCATCCTTCCCTCCCCCCTCCAGCTCAAATAACGTGGGTACACACGAGATGATTAGGATCAGATGGACCTGGACAAAGCTTTGCGGACGGAGCGGGGAGCAGTTAACTAGATGCAGTCGGCCAAGAATCCGAGACAGACTCCAGGAGACTCAGACTGAGGTCCGCGAAAGTGCAGGTCGCATGGGCCACCCGCCCGAATGGAGAACGCTCAGCAGCGGCGCGGCCAAATCCACGGCGCCCCTGGAAGTTGCCCGCCGAGCGCCGCACGCCGCCGAGCGCGCGAGCCCTCCATGTCACCGCCGCCAGCACGGACCCTCCTCCTTGCCCCTCCCCCGCCGCGCACCCCGGGCGGCGGCGACATGACAGCGGGTCGCGTCGCGCAAGGGCGCGCGCCTCCTCCCGGCCCCGTCTCCCCGCTCCCCAGCGCCCGCGCCCGACTCTCACCTTGGGTGGCGAACGGCGAGGCGCCGCTGACCGGCGAGCCAGGGGCGGGGACGGGCGGCGGGGTCTCCGCCGAGCCCAGCAAGGGCGCCGGCAGCATGAGGTAGCGCTGGGGCGCGGGCAGGCAGCGCTGGCAGAAGGAGTGCAGGCAGGGCAGCAGCTTGGGCGCCCGGCTCTGGATGTTCTGGTGGCACACGGCGCAAGTGTCCAACAGGTTGAGCCGGGCCGCCTCGCCGCCGCGCTCCGAGTCCGGGCCCTGCCGACTCTCGGCCTCGTTCTCCCCGCTCGGCGCGGCCGAGAGCCCCCCGGCGGCCGCCGCCGAAGCCGCCGCCGCCGCCGCCTTCTCCACAGCCACCTCCATTGTCCTGCCCCCGCCGCCGCCGCCGCCGCCGCCGCGAGAGGGGGAGCGCGGTCTCCGCCCGCCGCCCCCGACGACCTCCTCCTCCTCCTCCTCGGAGGCCGCCGGGTTGACCCGCAGGAAAGCGAGGGAAGGCGGAGGGAGCACCAGGCGGAGGAAGCCTCTCCAGGCCCCGGGGATCCGCCTCCCGGGTGGCGCGGCCGGAAGAAGGGAATCTGTCAGCGGGGACCGTTCCTCGCCCCGAGGAGGCTGCGCCCCGACCGCTTCGCCAACCGCCGCGGCGATCGTCGAATCCGCCCAGCCTCCAGCCTCCCCGCCTTTCTCTCGGGTCCCCCGGCCCACCTCAGGCCCCGCCCCCGCCCTCCCTCTCCCAGCAACTGAGGCGAAGACGAGCGGCGCGCTGCCCAATAGCCGCCGCGCCAGTCGAGGGGGCGGGGCCGGTCGAAGCCCGCGAGGCTCCGACGGCCTCGGCGGGAGGCTGGGAGGTGGGAGGTGCCTGCCAGGCCCCGCCCCCAACGGACTCCCGGAATCGCGGCCTCTGATTGGTCGTTTGTGTGTGCTCCCCCCCCCCTCCGCCGAAGAGATTAAGGATTCATTTGTTAACGACCAGCAGCCTAATTTGGCCATCGCTTTTAGCTCCTCCTACAGGGCGGGGCTCCACCTTGTCTACTCAGTGCCATTAATTAAGTAACTGGTTCGAAAACTCTGGCTTTACTCCTGGAGACTGGGTATTGTAGGAGCAGTAAATATGGTGGGCGGGTCGAAGAAGAATGAAACGGAGGTGGTAAAGCACCAACAAGGAAAGAAAACAAATATTGTGTGGAAGAGATATTGTGCAGGCAGCATGGGTTTTGTAACATGAATTTACTCATCTCTGTAGTGAATGGTTGGGCATGAAGAATAAAGAGGGAGGTTCTTTTGTAAGTTGGAAATTCTGAAAGGATTTTCCTAATGAAAAAAGGTGAAAAAAATTTAGTCGGGTTTTGTATTTTAAATGATTAAAAGTGGTTCAATTTTCAAGGAAAATTGAAGATTTGCAAATGTCTTTATTTCACAAATGTAGCATTGGTAGGATAGGTAGATAGACATGAGCAAAGAGGGGATGATCTGGAAGCCTCTGTGACACCACCCTTGGGAAATGTCCCAAAATGTACTTTCGCAGTTTTCCTGTGGGGAACGTCCTACTACTAAAGATAGGGGGCAGCATGGAGCAGCTTATGACTTGGAGCATGCTCAGTATTGAAGACAGTGTGCTTACATAAATTAAAGGAACTTTATGTAACTTGGAGCATGCTCAGTCTTGAAGCTAAGGAGCTTACCTAACTGGACGAGCCATTATATAACTTGGAGCACGCTCAATATTGAGCTTGAGTGCCCTCAAGTGATCTTTACCTTATTAACATATCATTTACATAGAAACATCGGGAATTGCTATGCAATAAGGTCCAACTGAGAATATACTGAAATAAAAGGGGAAGAGTCAAGATGTAAAATCAAGGATGGCCTCCAAGCCAGCCCGCTCCTACCTCTTGCACATGTACTTTCATTTTCTCCTGCTTTGTACTTTTGTTTTACTATGCTCTAAAGGTTTATCGTTCGCTATGCCTTGTCTCTTGACTAAATTCTTTCCTCTAAGATAAAGTATAGGTCACGATGCTAGCAGCGTCATTAAAAGAAACAAAAATTAATCGCAGTAAAATAATTCCTAAAGTCAATATTTTCTTTCATTTCCTCCTCCATGACACCATGTTGTTACACACATTTTAACTCAAAAAATGGTCAAGAATCCAGAATAAAATGGGATGGAGGAAACAAACTTGTAAACACATCACTAAAAAGAATATATATAAAAAGTACAAACGAAGTGGTATCAGATTTCGGAGAATGAGATGAGGTCATGAAAGGCTTTGCTTGGGCCAGCTGGTGGCAACGTGATTAAAGTGACTGCATCCCACATTGCAGACTGGGCTGTTAGAGTCCTGGACCCAGCCACCTGAAAACCGCACTGGGCATATGTGACTGCATGTCCAAATTCTTTTTTGTCTTAACAAATTTTTTTCTTTAAGAATCATTTTACTGGGACCAGCAGATAGTGTAATAGTCGACCACAGTTCAAGTACCAGACCCAGTGGCTTAAACTCACACCTGGTACGTGTGCGTGCATGCCCAAGATCCTGAGAGGAGAATGGAGGAGAAGGGATTGCACCATGGCCATGCCCCCAAGGAGTGATTTCTTGCTTTCTGTCTCTCTCTGTCTTTCTGGCGAGCGCATGTGCCCTATAGCAAAAACCTCTCTTTTAAAAAAAATCATTTTATTTAACTGTATTTATTTACTTTAATTTGACCAGAGAGGGACAAAATGAGAGAGAGAGAAAGTGAGAAATCATGTCCAAATTCTTAAAAAAAGAAATGGAGAAGGGACTGCAGTTATGCCCCTGGGTGGATTTTTTCACTTCTTTCTGTTTCTCCTGAGAGCGTACATGCTCTACAGCAAATTTTTAAAAAACAAAAAAGAAAGAAAAGGTTTGCGAAAATTGAGGTAGTCATGGAAGAATAGATAAAATAGCAACAGGAGATACAAATTAGGCATTCTAGCTGTCTCTTAAAACCTTATCTTGGGGCCAGCAGGTGGTGTAGTGGTTAAGGGTGCTGGACTCCCACATGGTCGACTGTGGTTCAAGTCCCGGACCTGGTGGTTTGCTTTCTCAATTTTTTTTTTCTGTTATTCTCTGATCAAATTAAAATAAACAAATAAATAAAGTTAAATAAAATAAATAATTCTTGGAAGAATTATTTATTTTAGAATTAATAATTATTTATTTTAGAATTTCCATTTCTACCAGCCTCTTTCCCAAGCATCTCCTTAAATCCAGTCTCCATAGGCCTCAACAAATATTAGGTTCCTTAACTTTGTTGCAGAAATAGACCATGAGAAACCAAGTGCCACTGAGAGCTGGAGGACTCAGGGTTATTACACTGGGGACCCAAAGGAACTCGTACTACGAAGTCTGGGTCCCAATTTCGGGAAGTTACAGGGGTTATATAGTCAGGGTTCATAGGTGTTGCAGACAAAGGAAACCAGAAAAGTTGCAAAACAGTTACAAAATAGCTCTTAGCCTTCCGTAATTCCCATAGAGAGCAGCAATCTGTTGAAGCAAGCAATTAACAAAAGTAGAACATTGGTTAATTAGATATTAAGTACTTCCTGTTTGGAAGTAGCTTTTAGAAGTAGAATAATGTCGGCCAGCAGGTGGCGTGGTGGTTAAGAGTGCTGGATTCTCACATGACTGACTATGGTTTGAGTCCCGGACCTGGCGGCTTGCCTTCTCACTTTCTCTCTCTCTCTCTCTCCCTCTCTCTCTCTCTCTCTCTCTCTCTCTCTCTCTCTCTGTCCCTCTCTGGTCAAATTAAAATAAATAAATGAATAAATAAAGTTAAATAAAATAATAATAAAAAAAAATAAGTAATGTGGGCCCAGCAGATGGCATAATGGTTATGTTGCTGAATTCCCAAGTAGTGGACCATAGTTCAAGTCCCAGACCTGGTGGCTTAAATTCATGATGGCCGGAGGCCTGCAGAAGGTGTGGTGTTTAAGGGCTGGACTCCCACTTGGCCCACTGGACTCCCAATGAGGTTGGAGTACCAGATCAGGCGGCTTCCTTTCTCACTTTCTCTTTCCTTCTCCCTCTCTATCTCTCTCTCTTGCGTGTGCTGGTCAAATTAAAAATGAATAAATACATTATGTTAAATAAAATAGGGACCACTAAGTAGTGTAGCACTTGTAAGCAAGGAGGGTTATGATTAAGGGGTTGCTACAACTTATCAGGGAGGGTTTGGAATAGTTCATGTGTTGTCTCAGACAGCGTATCCTCGATTTTCTGCTGTGCATAGATTGGTCAGCCTCCAGAGTGACCAAAGCAGGGCTTCTGCCATGTGTCGACTAGTCAGCCTCTGGAGTGACCAGAGCAGGGCTGTAGATTCTTTGTCCCCAAAGCGTCATCCAGAGGGACTTGGTCTGGTTTATTTTGTCCTGTCCAGGGCCCAGGTGGGTCTGGGAAGGCAGCCCTCTTAACTCTAGTGTGATGGATCTACGGGGTGATGCCCGTAACTTTAACAGCACTAGGAGTGACCAGCACAGCTGTGTGAAGCCCCATCGAGCAGACTGGAGGAGTTCCTTTTCCAGCCTCTTACCCACATCATATCTCCAGGCTGGTAAGGGTGTACCCAGTTTCCCAGGGGGAGTGGAGCCCTTCTAGAGTATGTTGTGCTGCATATCGAAGGGTGCACCCCAGGGCTTGTAGGTGGTGGACCAGTTGAGCTCCCCTAGCTGTTAAGAGTCTCCTCTCAGCTTGGAAATGACAGGAGGAGGGTGTCCAAACAGAGTTTCAAAAGGAGAGTAGCCAGATTGTCCAGGACTGCAGTGAACTCACAAAAGAGCGAAGGGTAACGGGTCCAACCAAGTCACCCTGTCTCTTGGCATAACTTCTAGGTCAAAGGGGCCTAGACCTGGAACACTTCAAAGAGAGTCTCATAAATGTCAGAGGGAGATTCACAGGCCTTTTGCTTGACTGTCATGGTTTTGGACATAGTGGTTGGCTCCTGAGGCCCCGAAGAAGGGACGCCCGGTACTGGTCCACGTTGGCCCGGTGCTCCCCTGTATTGGCATCCCACCAGTGCTACCCTACTCCCCCAGGCAGCCGGATCCACTTCTCCAGCCGGAGTCTCATTTTGGAGCCTCTTTCGTGCCTCTGACAGGATGTGCCTACGCTCTTCAGTGTTGAACAGGTCAGGAGCACCTGTCTGCAATCTCCCCGGGTAGGCTGCTGCATCTAAAAGATGGACTCCAGGGGTCTATGAGTGCCGGCGGCTTTTTTTTTTTTTTTTTAAGAGAGATTTTTGCTATATGGTGTGTGTACTTCCAGGACAGACAGAGAGACATAGACAGAAAGTGAGAAATCACCCCCCAAAGGGGATGACCATGCTACAGTTCCACAGTTCCTTCTCCTCCATTCTCCTCTCTGGCTCCTGGGCATGCACACACACGTGCCCCATGTGAGTTTGAGGCCACCGGCTCCAAGACTTGAACTGTGGTCAGCCATGTGGGAGTCCAGTGACTTGACCTGTTACACCATCTGCTGGTCCTGCCTGTGGCTTTTCTAAATAGGATGGCGTATGATGTTTCTAACTCAGAACGCTGGTGCTACTGAAAGGCTGACAGTAGAGAAGAGAGGCCCTCCCTGGAGTTCTGCATCTGGGCCAAGTGTCCAGGGAACTGAGGTCTTGCACGGTGCCGAAGGTTGTTGGACAGATCAGAACTGCCTGCTGACTGGTTTGGGGCCCAGGCTCCTCAGTGGACTGAGATACGGGTCCTCCAGGGGAGGAGACACAGACAGCGGACTATAGAGGAGAAGTCCCTGGGCACCAGCCCGGGGTGCAGTTGGCACATGTGCAGAGCGTGGCTACGGTTCTTCTTCCAGATCCCCTAGGTGGAGGGTTTGGAAAGCTTGAGGGTCCTTGTGAATCGGTCTCAGAAACCCTACACTGTCACTGCCAATATGCATAAGACCTGACCCAAGGGGGCCGGAGCTTGGGCTATCTGCAACCAGGAATTGGTCTGGGTGTCCGTGTCCCCAGCAACAACTCAACAGACTGCCTTGATCGTCAGGAGGGAGAGGGTTCCCTCAGAAGGCCAGTCTACACTGAAAGTGGGCCACTTGAGCTCACACAGCGTTCTGGGTTTCCCTGGCATTAACTTGACACCATACCAGAGAAGCCTTCCTTAATAGTTTTCATCATACAGTCAAGGACAGTAGGCTTTGACTTGCTGCTGCCCATGTGGTCCCTGGGGGGGACTGCAGCCTGTATGTTGTTAGTGTTGCCACTCCTCAAAGACATGGTGTTCCCAGAAAGCCCTCTCTACTACCTGGTGCAAGTTGGCCTTTCAAGCTAAATCCTGCAACCTGTCCGGGTTCCAGCGGGTCTGGGAATGTTTAGATTTGGCCTTGCATCCGTGGCAAGAACACCAGTCCCTCCAGGTGGGTCGGGGCCTAATATCAGGCAGATAGACAAAAGTGTTGAGTCAGGGGGTAGGGGAGTGGGGGTGGAGGTCAGAAGGATCCATCAAGTCCACAGGAGGGCAAACCTGTGAAGAAGACTCGGGGCCCTGGACAAAAACTCTTCCCATTCAATGGGGCCAGAAAGAATGTGGCTGGGAAACGCAGGCCTGTGGAAGAAGATGTGCTTCAGAAAGAGTGGCTCCTTTCCTTAGTCGAGCAGATGAGAAGGGTCTAATCCAAGGCAATTCCCCTCACCCGAGACAGAAGGGACACGCCTGGGACCCACAGGTAAGGCACCTGAGTAGGGCTCTGTCTTGCTGGGACAGATCCACATCGGAAATGCTCTCAAAGAAGGTCGATCTAAAAGTTCAGGAGCACAGGGGGCTCTTAGACATGCAGAGAAATCCCCCTCCCGATGTATTCTTCCCTGCGATGGCGACGCAAGACGAACACGGGATGGCTGTCCTTGGAGAAGCACCTGCACGTCCAGGGTAGATTTTCTATGTGCTGAAACGACATTGCTCGACCTTCATGGTGGTGGCTCGTGGGGAAGAGGAGAGATGGTGAGGTTCCAATTTTTTTTTTTTTCAATTTATTTATTTGCATTCATTCTCTGAACATCATTACAGCATACAAAATGAGATTTTCCATCCAAATTACACTATATATTGTCTCAATCAAGCACATCCACAAACATGTTATTGTCAGCAAATGATCTTCCATTTCTTGTCTTCTGTATGTTTTGCTTTTTTCCCCCCATCCTAGATTCTCTATCTCTTACCCTCTGCCATCTCCCTCTCTCCTCCCACAGTCTCTGGTAACTATGTTTGCTTTCTATACTGTTTTCTCCTCACATTTTATTGTAACGCCAAAGACCCTAATCAATCCAAATACCCTCATAGCAAACACAGGTGATACCCACATTTCCATGAACACAAGTCTTACTTTACGCATCCTATAAAGTAGTACCTAGCTGTGGCTACATATCCTACTGCAGTCATTGAATAGATATATATTTTTTTTTCTGAAACTTTTTTTTTGTAACTCAATTTACATTCCTTCCCTAAGCTTCATCACAGCATACAAAATGCAATCTCCCATCCAGTACACACTGCATAGTGATACAATCATGCACATTACAAAAAATTTTCCATTACTAGTTCCTAGAATTACTTCCACCCCTCTTTCTGACCCTCTGTCCCTTCCCACCCTCCTCTCACACCACCTCCGGTGTCTACAATTGTCCTTCATTCCCTTCCCACCCACGTTGCATTGATCACACAATTTCCTACATAATCTAACTACTTTCAATGGTGAGTTCACTCATTACTACTAAGAAAACCAGTTTTAACTTAACTCAAAGAAATGCCAAGGAACTTTGCTTAAAGCCAGGAAACAAGTTAGGATTCTGTTCAAATGGAAGGTGCATGAACCTATCAGTCTCATGTACTTTTATCTTCTGTTCTGGTTCAATTTTCCTGATTAAATTCTGGGATATAGTATTCAACTCCAGACTTGTCCCTCTGATTAAGTTGGCCACTTTCATAGTTTTTTGACTCTTATTTCCGTGTGTCTGTGTTTAATTTTCTTGATACAGCACACCCTTGAGAACTTCTTGGAGATCTGGTCTGGTGCTGGTAAACTCTTTCAGGTTTTGTTTATCTGAGAATGTTCTTGTCTTTTCTTCCCACCTGAAAGATAATCTTGCCGGGTACAGTATCCTTGGCTGAAATTGCTTCTCTCGTAACACTTTGAATATATTTTCCCATTCTCTCCTCGCTCGCATTGTTTCTGATGACAGATCTGCTGTTAGCCTGATGGGATGTCCTTTGTAGGTAACTTGATGTTTCTCTCTTGCCATTCTTAGTATCTTGTCTTTGTCTGCGGTTTTGGTCAACCTGGCTATAATGTGTCTTGGAGAAGATCTTCTTGGGTTGATTCTATTTGGGGTCCTTTGTATTTCCTGGGACTGGATCTTCGAATGCCTCTCTAGGTTTGGAAAGTTTTCTTGCAGGATTTCATGGAATAGATTATCAATGCCCTTATGGGTCTCTTCACCTTCTGGAATGCCAATTATCCGGATATTTGGACGTTTGATGGTATCCAGTACTTCTCGCATATCATTCTCAAATTTTTGAGCCATTTTCTCAGTCTTCGTGGTGGACTTTTCTAAGCCAGCCATTTTCTCTTCTACATCTGAGATTCTATTTTCTGAATGATCTAGTCTGCTTTTAATACTTTCAAGGGAGATTTTGACTTCTTGTATTATAGACTTCATCTCTAGCAGTTACGTTTGAGACTTTTGTAAAGTGTGTAATTCCTCTTTTAGATCTTGCAAGAATTTCCTCATCTCCTGGAACTCGGCAACTTCTTTCTCCTTTCTCTTTAGCAGTTCATTATCTCTCTTTTCTTCCATCTCTGTTAGCTTCGACATTACGAATGTTCTAAATTCCTTATCAGACATTTCCATGACTTTCACCGAACTGCTTGTGGATGAAGGAGAGTTACTCTTTTCCATTGGAAGAGAGGTATTTTCTCGTTTTCCCATATTTCTCGTGATCCGACGGTGATTTCTTGTCATCTGATGAATGGCGTGTTTCTTCCAAATTCTTGAAGTTAAGCCTCAATGTTCAGGAGCAAGCAGACAGAGGTGTTCTAGAATCTGATTGCCGTTCTGTTGTGATCGCTGGTGCAGCAGATTCAGTAGATATTGGATGGAGAGACAAGAAAAAGGAAAATGAAAAAGAGAGAGAGAAACAACAACAAAAAGAGAGAAAAAAGACAAAAAAAAATTATAATTGCTTTTCTTTTAATTTTAAAAGAAAAAAATCACAAAATAGAAAACCGTGCGGTGCGCATGCGCGCCGCGCGAAATATCTAGTTCCCAGTTTCCATGAGGAATCTTCTCAGAGAATGGCTCAATTCTCCTGCCTGGGAGAAAGGAGCAGAAGGGATTATTAACAAAACAAAAGATGGAGCTGAGAGCCAGAGAGAAACTCTACCTTTAAAAAAATCGTAAAAAGGAAAAATTACCAAAAAAAAATGAGGAGACAGGAGCAGAGAGAGAACAGAGACCTCAGAGACACAGAGACAGAGATAGAAGGCCAGAGGGGCTCCCTACCACACTAGCTTTGCTTGCTGGAGGCTGAATTATGAGTAGAAAATCTTCATTTCTCCTGTGCCCTGAAATATCTAGTTCCCAGTTTCCATGAGGAATCTTCTCAGAGAATGCGAGGTTCCAATTTTAACAGCACTTCAGGTGATTCTGATCTAGGTGGTCTAGGACCACCCCTAGAAAAACAGAGGCAGGGGCGTCAGGTGGTGTTAATGTTTATGTCACTGGACTCCCACGTAGTCGCTGGGCGTGTGGGTGTGCATGCCCAAGATCCTGAAAAGAGACTGGAGGAAAAGGGATTGCGGCATGGCCATTCCCCTAGGAGGTGATTTCTCGCTTTTTGTCTCTGTCTCTCTGGCAAGTGCATGTGCCCTATAGCAAAAACCTTCCTAAAAAACAACAACAACAGGGACCAGCAGTTAGCGTAGAGGATGGTCATACCACAATCCCATCTCTTCCATTTCTCCATCTAGTCAAGATTTAGGGTACCTCGTATGTGTTTCAAGCCACCAGGGCTGGAATTTGAACCACAAGATCAGCCATATGGGTTCCAGCTGCTTTAACCACCAGGCCAAAGAACTGGTCCTAGATTCCCCCCCCCCCCGCCCCCAATTACAGCTCTCAATTGATGCTCCTCTCTTGCTCTGTAATTTTTTTTGTGTCCCCACTGCATCCAAAGCTCTCCTCACTTGCAATGCCAGCTGATCTTCCTGCCTGAGGTCACTGCTTTTCTATGACCATACTGTGCTTGGGCTACGTTGGGTGACTTGTCATTCTCTAAACTACACCACTACCATTACCTGAGGGAGGAGGTAAGAGCTGTCTGGGCTGGAAGAGAAGGACATGAGCAAGGAGAGCAAGGGCACCAGATGCTGGTGAGGATTTTCCATCCCACCCCTCAAAAAGTGGCAGTGGGTAGAAATTCTAGGACTTCTGGGATCAGCAGATGGCTTCATGGCTACATCATTGGACTCCTATGTAGTTGACTGCAGTTTGAGTCCTGGACCTGGCAGCTCGAAACTCACACCAGGCGCGTGTGCATGTGTGCCCAAATTCCTGAGAAGAGAATAGAGAAGAAGGGATTGCGGTGTGGCCCTCCTCCCTGAAGGGTGATTTCTTGCTTTCTCTTTCTCTCTGTCTCTCTGGTGAACACACATGCCCATAGCAAAAATCTCTCTTTAAAAAAAAAATTTCTAGGCCTTCTAAGAAAGTTAAGAAAAGGATTTTTTTTTTTAAGAGACATTTTTGCTTTAGGGCATGTTTGCTCGCTAGAGAGGCAAAGAGACAGAATGCGAGAAATCACCCCCAGGGGAATGACCAAGCTGTGATCCTTTCTCCTCCATTCTCCTCTCCGGATTTTGTGCACTCACGCACGTGCTCCTGGTGTGAGTTTTAAGCCTCCGGATCTGGGACTTGAACTGTGGTTGACTATGTGAGAGTCCAGTGACATGACCATTATGCCATCCACTGATCCCAAGGAAAAATGATTTTTATGTAGATATTTGCACGGTCTCTCTTCCAGAGGGCAGGTCAAACTGAGACACCGGGAGTTGGAAAAAGACATGAGCACTGAAGGGACCAGCAGTTAGCGTAATGTCTATGTCGCTGGACTCCCACGTAGTTGACTGCAGTTCGTGTCCCGGACCCAGTGGCTTAAAACGCATGCGGGGCGCGTGTGCATGCGTGCCCAAAATCCTGAGAGGAGAATGGAGGAGAAGGGATTGTGGCGTGGCCATCCCCCCTGGGGGGTGATTTCTCACTTTCTGTCTCTCTATCTCTCTCTGCCTGTCTGGTGAGCACACGTGCCCTATAGAAAAAAACCTCTCCAAAAAAATAAAAGAAGACATGAGCGCTGAAGGTATTGATGTCATGCTGCTTATTACCAGATGAGCTTGGGTTGAGCTGCTGCTACCAGATGCACTTCCTTTAAGATATTTTTCCTATAGGATGCATGCATTCTCTGGAAAGAGACAGACAGAGACAGTAAGAGGGAAAGTGAGAAATCACTCCCCCAGTGAGGATGGCCCTTCTCCTCCATTCTCCTCATGGGATTTCTGGCATGCACACAAACACGTCAGGCGTTATTTTCAAGCCATCAGGTCCATGAATTGAATCACAGTCAGCCATCTGGTAGTCCAGAGCCTTAACCACTATGCTACCTGCTGGCCCCAAACACATCTTACTTTCAAAGGGTGTACAGACAATAGTGGATCCTCCCCACAAGCAAAATAATTTAACAAGTGCATGCGTATTACATGCAATGACATAAGAAAGCAAAGTCATGGTTAATGACAGTGTGGAGGCACACATTAGCTAATGACATAACTTGTTTATCCTGTAGCCTGCAGCAGGATAGTCTGACCAGAAAATAGGGAGCCATTTTCTCTAAAGTAGAACTCTCTGAGGTTGTGAGACATGTCTAGGCAAACGGTGTTAGAGGGAACCCCTTCATCAAAACTCTAGTAACTTTAGAGAAACTGGAAGAGTCCCATGCATTCAGAAGTAGCTAGAGGCCTGGATGACTTGATGCCTCATCGTCCTCATTGTCAGGACAAAGAGGATCAAAGATTATCTAAGACAGTCTCACTGGATTCCAAAGGAGGTAGCAAAAACCACGGAGGCAAGGCTAACTCTGCATGTGTCCTGTGAACCAGGATGTCCAAGAGCTCAGGGTCCATGCTATGGCCCTGTTAAACTATTGGACCTGCAAAGTGGCCACATATAGAAGGGAGAACAAATATGGTAGTGACTAAATTTAAATTTGAAATGACCAAAAGCAAAACAGAAACAAAATTCAATTAAATACAACATGAGTAGCTTAAGTTTTTGTCTATCAGAAAGAGTAAAAAATTAATCATTTAAAAAAATTGGGGGGGGCAGCAGGTGGCATGGTGCCACCCACATGGCCAACTCCAGTTTGAGTCCCAGATCTGGTGGCTTTCTTTCTCACTTTCTCTTTCTCTCTGTCTTTCTCTGGTGAGCACGTGTGCCCTAAAGGAAACTTTAAAATAATAATAATAATAAATGAAATAAAATAAGGGCTGGCAGGTGGCTTGGTGGTTAAGGGTGCTGGATTCCCACATGGCCAACTGCAGCTCAAGTCCCAGACCTGGAAGCTTTCTTTCTCACTTACCCTCTTCTTTCTCCCTCTCTCTCTTTTGCCTGTCCCTCTCTGGTCAAATTAAAATAAGTAAATAAATAAATAAAGTGCTATGGAAGAAAATGAAAATTAATTAATTAATTAATTAAGTGAAATAAAAGAATTCTGTTTTTTTTTAAGTCCGTTTTTCCCTCCATTTGTTATTGTTATTTTTTATTTTGACCAGATAGAGACAGAGAGAGAGAGTGTAAAGGAAAGCGAGAAAGCAAGCTGCAAGGTCCAGGACTTGAACTGCAGTTGGCTATGTGGGAATCCAGTGTCCTTAACCACCACGCCATCTACCAGCCCAAATTAAATAACTCTTTTAAAAAAAGAAAGAGAAAGAAAATAAATTATTATTATTATTATTTTTTAGTTTGCTATAGCTTGTGTGCACTCAACAGAGAGAGAGAGGGAACCAGCAGTTAGCGTAATGGCTATGTCGCCGGACTCCCACGTAGTCGACTATGGTTCGTGTCTCGGACCCGGTGGCTTAAAACTCACGCCGGGCCCGTGTGTGTGCGTGCCCAAGATCCCGAGAGGAGAATGGAGGAGAGGGGATTGCGGCGTGATCATCCCCCCTGGGGAGTGATTTCTCGCTTTCTGTCTCTCTGTCTCTCTCTGTCTGGCGAGCGCACGCATCCTATAGCAAAAACCTCTCCAAAAAAAAAAAAAAAAGAACAGAGAGAGAGAAAGGCAGAAAGATGAAAAGTGAGAAAGTCCACAATCCCTTCTCCTCCATTCTTTTCTTGGGATTTTGGGCACACATACACCCTTGGCGTGTTTTTCAAGCCAACAGGTCCAAGACTCAAACCATGTAGCCAACCATGTGGGAACCGGCTACCTTATCTACCATGTCACCTGACTGGTCCCCCACAAAATCTGTATGGTCTATATCAGGAGTCTCCAACCCACAGGGATCAGGCTGCACAGCAGGAGGTGAGCAGCAGGTGAGAGAGGGAAACTTCATCTGTATTTATAGCTGCTCCCCATTGCTGGCATTACCTCTCGAGCTCTGCCTCCTGTCAGATCAGTGGTGGCATTAGATCCCCATAGGAGCACAAACCTTATTGTGAATTGTGCTTTCAATGGTTCTAGGTTGGTCCTCATGACAATCTAATGCCTGATTATCTGTGGTGGAGCTGAGGCAGTGATGCTAGTACTGGGACTAATTGCATCGTGATGGGTTGTCTCATTATTTTAGTACATATTACAATGTAATAATAACAGAAATAAAGTGCACAATAAATGTAATGTGCTTGGGAACCAGCAGTTAGCGTAATGGCTATGTCGCTGGACTCCCACGTAGTCGACCGCGGTTCGCGTCCCAGACCCAGTGGCTTAAAACTCATGCCGGGCATGTGTGCGTGCGTGCCCAAGATCCTGAGAGGAGAATGGAGGAGAAGGGATTGCGGCATGACCATCCCCTCTGGGGGGTGATTTCTCGCTTTCTGTCTCTATGTCTCTGTCTGGCTGGCGAGTGCACGTGCCCTATAGCGAAAACCTCTCAAAAAAAAAAATAAATAAATAAATGCAGTGTGCTTAATCATCCCATGAAACTGGTCCCAAATGCCAGAAATGTTGGGGACCTCTGGTCTACATAAACACTTTGGAGTTCAGTAAAGGATTATACTTAAACCTTGCACTTTTCTATAGCCAGAGGACCTGCATTCACCAGAGAGTGATAGAGAGACAGAGAGAGAGGGAGAAAGGACCCCCAGTGGGATGTGGTTACACCACAATCCCTTTTCCTTAATCCTGTTGGGATTCTGGGCATGTACACACATGTGCCCATGTGTTTTCTCAGTCACCAGGGCCAGGATTCAAAATCACACATTTGGTCATGTAGGATGTGGCTCTTCCAACCACTAGGCCATGAGGCCAGCCCACATCTTGCATATTCTAAAGAAAGGACAGACTCTTGACTGGCTCCTGGGAGATGGACTCTAAACCTTTGCAATAATTTGTCTAAGTGTTTTTGTGTGCTGTGGCACTGGGCCACACCGAACTAGTTTGACCAGATAGCGTATGCTGGTGTTTGATTATGCCTACCACCTGTTTTTGTTTTGTTTCATTTTGTTTTGTTATATACCTGAAGCCCTAAACAGTTTGGGCACTAGAAAAGAATAGCTACAGTCAGTCCACAGGTGCTGCATGCCTGCACGACTGGTCTCTGATAGAAATTCTGGATAGGAAGGTTTGGGTGCATTTCCCTGATTGGCAGCACTGTACCCATTATTGCTAGGAGAATGACACACTTGTATTTGGAGAGGACAACTATGAATAGAATCTTGCCTCTGGTCTCCCCTGGACATTGCCTGTGTATGTTTTCCCTCTGCAGATTTGAATCTGTATCCTTTTGCAATAAACTATTCCTGAGCGTGCAGCAATTTTCTCTGAATGTTGTCAGTCTGAGCACATAAATGAAACTGGAGGATCATGGTGATCTCCAACATAAAGACCAGGTCATTTCTCCTACTAGATTGTATTTCTCCGGACTAAGAACCATCTTTACTCCTCTGTACTCCTTTATTATCTCACAAATTTCACAGAAGCCAGAAATCTAGTACTTTTTCCTCTGTTTTAGTCCTCTCACCCTCTGTACCACCGTAAGTATTTGCCCCACTTATATCGCAAGTAGATCTCCTGTCCTCAAGTATTTAGCTCACTCGAGCCATCTATAGAGGCAGACGGTCCAGGACAGATAATGAAGGTGATCTTCCATTTCCCTCACTTCTCCCCTGTTTTTTTTTTTTTTTTTTTCTTTTTTACTCCAAGGTGAATAATGTTTTCAGGTCACGTTGTGTGGAATAAAAGAAATCACAAAATGGGGGACCAACAGTTAGCGTAATGACTATGTCGCTGAACTCCTATGTAGTCAACTGTGGTTCAAGTCCCGGATCTGGTGGCTTAAACTCAAGTCGGGCGCGTGTGCATGTGTGCCCAAGATCCCGAGAGGAGAATGGAGGAGAAGGGATTGCGGTGTGACCATCCCCCCTGGGGGGTGATTTCTCACTTTCTATCTCTCTGTCTCTCTCTGTCTGTCTGGCGAGCACACACGCCCTATAGCAAAAGCCTCTCCAAAAAAAAAAGAAAGAAAGAAATCACAAAATGGGCTGGTAAGTGGCTTGGTGGTTAAGGGCACTGGACTCCCACATGTTCCACTGCAGTTTGAGTACCAGACCTGGCAGCTTGCTTTCTCGCTTTCTCTCCCTCTCTCAATCTCTCTCTCTGTCCTCTGTTCAAATTAAAAATAAGTAAATAAATAAAGTTACATTTTAAAAAATCATGCATTAAAAAAAAAAAAAAGAAATTACGAAATGGCCAGAGAGTGGCATGATATGGAGGGAGAGAGAAGGGGCACATCTACTCCCTTCTCAGAAGGACAGAAGGTCATGACACAGAGCCAGCCAGTGGCATGGTGTTTAAAGCACTGGACCTCCCCCCCAACCCCCGCCTTGGCTGACCACGGTTTGAGTTCCATACCTGGCAGCTTGCTTTCTCACTTTCCTTCTCTTTCTCTCTGGTGACCACACATGCCCTATAGCAAATTTAAAAATAATGATAATATTAATAAATAAAATTAAATAATTCTTTTATAAAATTTAAAAAAAAAAAAAAGAGGATCATGACTGAATATTGACTCATGTGATTCTGGGGAGCCTACTACCTCTATGGATGGATAGTCCCCATAAAGGCTAGAGCAAGACTCAGGCAGAACTGCTCTGGGAATACAGGGGCAGACAGGGTTCCTCTGTTTTATATTCTACCTGCTCTGTAGAGGCACATTTTCTGAGTTTTACTATAATGTTAGGGGACACAGAGAGGGAAAAAAAATAGAAAATAAAGGAATAAAACCCCAACAAATGAAAGGTAAACCATAAGAGGATCACAAGAAAACAGGGTAAGAAGGAAGATAACAGTACAAGGAAAACAAATGCAAACAGAAGAAACAAAGGAATAAGGTTGTAGAAAACATAAGAGAAGCAATAGAGTTAGAAGGAAAAGAAGAACCATGATGCGCTTAAGGAGGGGTTGAGGAAATGAGAGGGCCAGGAAGTGAGAGATTGGTCAGGGGAGGGACATGGGAGACTGCTAGAATTCAATGCAAGTGATGACGTAGTCTATACATGAGAAATAGTTATTTGCCAGAAGGCACATAATCTCACCAAAGAGACAAAGTTATAAAGAAAGAGAAAGGGAGAAAGCACTCCCCAGTGGGTTGTGGTCATGCAGCAATCTCTTCTCCTTGTTTCTACATCATGTGGGGATTTGGGGCACACACATGCACCTGGTGTATTTCCAAAGCCACTGATATGGAAGGACCCTGAATTCACGAATAACTCAGGACTGACAGCTGCCCGAAGTTTCTGACCTCTGGCAAATTTATTGCCTCTCTCCAGAGCTACAGGGTAACCTGAAAACCTTGAATAGATTAGTACTTTGAGTAGATTAGACTTCCTGCTTCTCTGCCTCCTCCCTTTAACGCTGCATAGGATTGGTTCTGAGACCCTTCCCCGTTCTTAACATCCCAAGACCTCCCCTTCCCCAATTCTCCTATAAAAGGCCATGTTCAACCCACAGTGGGGGCCAGAGATTCAGAGTGTTCATTCCTTTGTGCCCGCTGGTGTAATAAACCGTTCTCCTAACCTCTCTGAATGCTGCTTTCTATTCCTCGGAATCTGGTTTTCTGCAACACCACCAGGGATGGGATTTGCACCATATGGTCAGCCACATTACTGCCTTAACCATTAGGCTATGACAGGACAGGGATACTTGTTGAGAGGTCCAAAATCAGGTCACTGTCACTCACCACTTTGACAAAGAGGAAAACATGGGAAATAATGTATTAGTAAGCCCACAAATGGGGAGAAAGTTGACAGGGGTCTATAACTGTCTCCACAATACTGAACAAGATATGAAAATTACATAGTGGCAGAGATTAAGGTAAGGGTTGGGGCTGGCAGGTGGTATAGTGGTTAAGGGCGCTGGACCTCCACATGGCTGACCACAACTTGAATCTCAGACCTAGTGGCTTTCTTTCTCACTCCCCCCACCCCCTGTCCTTCTCTTCTTCTGTGTTCAAATTAAAATTAAATAAATAAATAAAGTTAATAAAAATCATTCTTCAAAAAAAAAATTAGGGTAAGAATTTAGGAACAAAGAGAAAATTCTTCATTGTCCTGGTGCAAAAATGAGGAGGAGACAAGGCAGTCTGGTCATTGTCATGGTCTTTAGCAGGATCATAAGGAGATGTGATAGCATCAGGGATAATCGCTGATGGGGGAGCAGTTTCCCTTCTGGGCATGGAGAACAGAGTGCTTCCACCAATACCTTTCAAAGGGGCTTAAAGATAAGCAATGATTAACTAGGCAGCAAAAGCAAAATGGAATCAGTCAACTCTTAGATCCTGGTTTAGAAGTAAGTGTGGCTTTGTAATGTTTGAGCTGCCATAATCTCAGCTAGTCATATGGAAAAGGACTGGTGAAGTCTTTCCCTTTCCTGTTTCCATAATTGCATAACTATTTGTTTTGGTTTTGAGAGATTTTTGCTATAAAGTACATGCACTTGACAGAGAGACTGAGATAGAAAGCAAGAAAACACCCCCTGGGTAGATGACCTCATTGCAATCCCTTCTCCTCAGGATTTTGGGCACAGACACACTCATACCTGGTGTGTGTTTCAAGCTTCCAGGTCTGGGACTCGAACTGTGGTTAGCAATGTGCGAGTCCAGTGATGTAACCATTTCATCGTCTTCTGGTCCCCATAGCTGGGGTAAATGTAAAGACTCAGCAAAGTTATTGTTAACATCTATTAGTTAAACATTAGGCTCCATCTGTTGGGAAGGAGGAAAAGGTTACATTCTATAAGACTCATTGTGAAGAAAAGCTAGAAGTGGGACTGGCAGGTGGTGTGGTGGTTAAGGGCGCTGGACTCCCACATGGCTAACTGCGGTTCAAGTCCTGGACCTGGTTACTTGCTTTCTCACTTTCACGCTCCCTTTCTCTCTCCATCTCTCTCATTCTGGTCAAATTAAAATAAGTAAATAAATAAAGTTAATAAAATAATTATTTTTAATTAATTCATTAAAAGTGTATCTTCTAAGGTGCTTGGAATACGAGGTCTATTTACAGTGTAATGGCTCAGAGTAAAGGGTAAGACTTCAGATTTTGATTATGATAATGAAACAACATTGGCCATGAATAAGGGCCATTAGACCTCCAAAACTCTCACTTAAAGGAAAGAAGGTTTTCATTTCAATATGTAAGGGTTTTTTTAAAGAATTATTTTAATTGACTTTATTTATTTGTTTACTTATTTTTAAAAATATTTATTTATTTTTATTCATTCACTCATTTATTTTAATTTGACCAGAGAGAGACACAAGAGAGAGAAAGTGAGAAAGCAAGCCACCAGATCTGGGACTCGAACCATGGTCAGTGATGTGGGAGTGTCCAGAGCTTTCACCACTATGCCACCTGCTGGCCCCCTGTTAACTTATTTTTAAATTGACCAGAGAGAGACAGAGTAAGAGAGAGAAAATGAGAAAGCAAAGAATGAGGTCCAGGACTCGAACCGCAGTTGGCCATGTGGGAGGCTAGCACCCTTAACCACCTTGCCATCTGCTGGCCCCTCAACATGTAAGATTTTTGTAGGCTTGGGATCAGCAGTTGGTGTAATGACTATGTCACTGAACTCCCATGTGGTCAACCACGGTTCGATTCCCAGACCCAGTGGCTTATAAACTCATGCTGGGTGCATGTGTGTACATGCCCAAGATACTGAGAGGAGAATGGATTGTGGCACGGCCATCCCTCCTGGGGGGGTGATTTCTCACTTTCTGTCTCTGTCTTTCTCTGTCTTTCTGGTGAGTGCATGTGCCCTATAGCAAAAACCTCTCCAAATGAAAAAAAAAAAAGATTTTTGTAGGATGAAAATTGCTGGCTGTGGGCTCAAAAGCTGAATGGTTTCAGAAATCTGAACAAAAATTTGGTTATCTAAGGCCCGAGCAATCAGAAATACCCACAGATTGATCATGCCCTCTTGAAACAATGTTAAACTGATTGTGAACCTGCGACCTCTGCCCCTATTTTTGCCCTTAAAAATGTATATGGAGAACACCTCTGGGAAACTAGGTCTTTTCAGCATTAGCTGCTAATATGGAAGGACCCTGAATTCATGAATAACTCAGGGCTGATAGCTGCCTGAAATTTCTCCCCTCTGGCAAACTTACTGCCCCTCTCTGAGGGACAGGATAACCTGAAACCCTGAATAGATTAGTACCTTGAATAGATTAGTGCCTTGAATAGATTAGTACCATGACTAGATTAGAGTTCCTGCTTCTCTGACTCCTCCCTTTGATGCTGCATAAGGCAGGTTCTGAGCCTATTCCACATCCTCGAGATCTCCCCTTCCCCAATCGCCCCATAAAAGACCGTGTCCAACCCCCTAGTGGGAGATTCAGAGTGTTAACTCCTCTGTGCCCACAGGCATAATAAACAGTTCTCCCAATCTCTCCAAGTGCTGCTTTTCATTCCTCAGTGTCTGGTTTTCTGCAACACTGCCCACTCTCCTTGCTTTGCACTTTGTAATAAAGCTGTACTTTTTGGGATTAGCAGATGAGGTTATGGTTACTTTGCTAGACACCCACATGCCCGATAACTTTTCAAGTCCTGGACCCAAGGGCTTGAAACACGTTGGGCTCATGTGAGCATGTGCCCAAAATCTTGAGAATAAAGGAGAAGAGATTGTGGTGTGGCCAACCCCACTGGTGGGTTATTTCTTGTTTTCTGTCTCTCTGGCAAGCGCAGCACTCTATATCAAAAATCTCTCTCTTAAAAAAAAAAAAAAAAAAAGAAAGAAAGCTGTAGCTTCCTTCATCACACCATGTGCCTATGGTTTGGTTTTATAGTGCTTGTGTGAGCAAGCTGACTTAAATTTGGTGACACCTGGGGGTAGAGTTCTCAGTTTGCCTCTCTAGCTCTCTCTGTCTCTGGTGAGTGCATGTGTCCTGTGGCAAAAACCTTAACAAAAAGAAAAAATAAAAAAGCATTAACTACCCAGAATGAGCATCAGACCTCATATTACTGAACTGAAATCTGTTTCACTCACCCAAGCACTAGAAACTAAACTGCAAGTACACAGTGTGATAAAGAACAGCTTTACTGCAATGTGCAAACCAAGGAGAGTGGGTAGCTTGTGATAAGAAGACCTGGTCTCCCCGAGGTGTTCCTTACATGTTTTTTTTTTTTTTTTTTTTCTACCCTACATGAATTTTTAAGGACAAAATTGGGGGGCAGGGGTCCCAGGTGCATAATCAGTTCAGTGATTGGTTCAAGAGGGCATGATTGGGGATGGCAGGTAGCCTGATGTTTAAGGATGCTGGACTCCCACATGGCCAACCATGGTTTAAATCCAAGACCTGGCGGCTTTCTCCTTTCTTCCTTCCTTCCTTCCTTCTTTCCTTCCTTCCTTCCTTCCTTTCTTTTCTTCTCTGTCTCTTTCCAGTCAAAGTAAAATTAATTAATTAATTAATTAAGTTAAATAAAATTAAAAAAATAAGAGGGCAATATTATCTTGTGGGCATTCTCCATTGGTGAAACATTAGATAGTCAGTTTCTGTTGGGTTTCTGGAGTTATTCATCCTGGGGTCTTTGTGCTCATTGTCAGCAGTTTACATTCTACAAAATGTCTTTAAAAAGAAAAAAAAAAAAGAATTATTTATTTATTATCATTATTTTTTTAGTTTTGACCAGAGAGAGAGCGAAAGCGCAAGATAGAGCAAGCTGCCAGGACTGGGTCTCAAATGTGGTCATACATGTGGGAATCTAGCACCTTCAACCACCAAGCCACCTGGTGGACCCTCTACAAAACATCTTAGTATTGAAGTTACAATAAAACCTTATCTTCCCTTTAAGGGAGACTTTGGAAGTCAATGGGCCTCATTCATAGCCAATGTTTCTTCATTACCATAACCAAAGTCTGAAATCTTATCCCTTAATTTGGGCCATAACAATATAAATAGATGACTTTGAATCCAAAGCCCCTTAGAAAAGACATTTTACTTTTAGCTCAGCCTTATCACAATAATTTTCAGTTTGAAAAATTCTTATTCAACAGAAGGGAATAGTACCTATCCCTTTTTAGGAGGTCTCTGTTGTGTTTCATTCATAGGTAAAAGCCTCAGTCCTGAGAAAACCGCCTCACCTCAGATGCCAATCACAAGTCCTATGGTACTTCTGACCAATTTGGCTAACACACTGAGGGTTCCCACAACCACCTCTCCACTTGCTGTAATACTTTACAGAATTTGGAAAAACAGTTTGTTTATACTTACTGGTTTATTATAAAGATAAAACTCAGGAACAACCAAATAGAAAGGATGTATAGGGCTAGAAAGAGCTTTTATGGACTTTCTGGAGGCACCATGCTCCTAAAACCTCCATATGTTCGTTAACTGGAACTCTGGTTTTGAGGATTTTTATGGAGGCCTCATTACATAGACATTATTGATGAAGTCATTGGCTAATAGTGATCAGTCACTCTCTAGCTCCTCTTCCTTCCCGATAAATGAGTGGATAGAGCTAAAAGTTCCAACATCTAGTCTTTTTTTATTGCAGAGGTTTTTGTGATAGTGTGTGTGTGCTCACCAGAAAGACAAGAGAGATAGAAAGACAGAGAGAAATCACCCCTCAGGGGAGATGGCCTCTCCGCAATCCTTTCTCCTCCAGTCTCCTCTCAGGATCTTGGACATGCATGCACATGCGCCCGGTATGAATTTAAGCCATCAGGTCTAGGACTCAAACTGTGGTCAACAACATGGGAGTCCAACGACATAGCCATTACACCAACTGCTGGTTCTCCAACCGCTAGTCTTTTTGTTAAATCAGGCTCCATTCTGTCTAGCATAAACTCAGTACAGAAAGGGGCCTAATATGGATAATAAAAGACATTCCTTTCACTCTTATCACTCAGGAAATTCTTTTTTTTTTTCTTTCTTTCATTTATTTATTTTTACATTTTTCCACAAACATTTACTTTACATAGAAAAAAAATTTAGCTTCACTCAGGAAATTCTAAGGATTTTAGAAGCACTCCTGTCTGCAACCAGGGTCAAAGACCAAACATTAGAACAAAAAGTCCTTCTCTTGAAATGGAAGGACTCTCAATTCATGAATAACTCAAGACTGATAGCTACCTGAATTTTCTGCCCTCTGGCAAATTTACTGCCCTTCCCTGGAGCTATAAGATAACCTGAAAACCTTGAATAGATTAGTACCTTGCATTGATTAGTCTTCCTGCTTCTCTGCCTCCTCCCTTTGACACCATGTAGAGTGGAGTCTGAACCCTTTCCCCATTTCCCCCATAAAAGACAGTATCCAACTCCTAGTGGGGGCTTGGATTCAGAGAGGAGATTCAGAGTGCTAACTCCTCCATGCCCGTCAGCGTAATAAACAGTTTAATCTCTCTGAGTGCTGTTTTTGTTTCTTCCGTGTGGTTTTCTACAACACTCTCATCCCTATCACTTAGGAAATGTAAAAGTTTTAAGGAAATCTGTGTTACAGATTAAACTGGATATGGACACCAATATATATTTCTCTTTGTATCACAAACCCTAATCTTATAGGATTGGTGTCCTCATAAGCAGAGGGAGACCAGATGGCTTAGTGGTTAAGGTGCTGGACTCCCACATGGCCAACCGCAGTTTGAATTCCAGACCTGGTGACTTGGAAATCATGCTAGGTGTGTTTGCATGCGTGTCCAAGATCTTGAGAGGAACGTGGAAGAGAAAAGATTGTGGCATGGCCATGCTTCCTGGGGGATGATTTCTCTGTCTCCCCACCACCACCATCACCACCAAGAGTGCATGCACCTTAAGGGAAAAAAACTCCTAAAAGAAGAAGAAGAAGGAGGAGGAGGAGGAGACCAGAGCTCTCTTCCTTTCTACAGTTATACATGAGAGAGAGGCCAAGTGAATACCTAGGGAAAAGACAGCTGACTGAAAACCAAGAAGAGTCTTCAGAACCAGAATTGTGTGGAACGTGAATCTGGGACTTTCCAGCTTCCAGAACTGTGATAAATACATCTCTGTTGTTAAGTCATTCAGTCTGTGGATTTTGTTTGTAGACATGGTTTCATAATGTTGTAACCAAGCAGTGAACCCCTACCAAGGGCTGGGCCCTTCTTTCTGTCAAGGAAAAAAATAATCTTCATGAGTAGCCTGGATTACAGGCACATGCCACTATACCCAGATTGTGGGATTTTATCATCGCAGTCGAAACAGATGAAGACTCCCAGTAGTATATATGGATATCTATAGATTTATAAAGTTGAGAACAGGATTCGGACAACTTTTTCCTATTCCAAAGTTGTTTGGGGGGGGGGGGGGGGGGCTAGTAGCAGGCTGACAAACATTACCTTAACAGATATCTGTGGTCCATTGATAGTGGGATGCTACGCCCTGTCTTAGGCATGCTGGTTTTATGATGTATAGTGTAAAATTATAGCCTAAGTGATTCATTTTAAAAATATCTTAACGGGGGACCAGCAGTTGATGTAATGGCTATGTCGCTAGACTTCCTTGTAGTTGACCATGGTTCAAGTCTCAGACCTGGTGGCTTAAACTCATGCCGGGCGCATGTACGTGCGTGCCCAAGATTCCAAGAGGAGAATGGAAGAGAAGAGATTGCGGTGTGGTGTTTAGGGATGCCTGGACTCTCATATGGCCAACCATGGTTCAAGTCCTTGATCTGGTGGCTTGCTTTCTCACTTTCCTTTTCTCTTTCTCTCTTACTGTGTCCCTCTCTGGTCAAATTAAAATAAATAAAGTTATATAAAATAATTTTTAAAAAATAATCATTTAATTTTATTTATGCATTTATTCTAATTTGACCAGACACACACACACATACACAGAGAGAGAGAGAGAGAGGGAAATTGAGAAAGCAAGCCACCAGGTCCGGGACTTGAACCATGGTTGGCTATGTGGCAATGTCCAGTGCCTTAACCATCACACTGCTGGCCCCAAGCCTTCCTGTTTCTTAAGAGTAAAGCAGACAGTCTTGCTGATTTCTTTCAGGAACCTAAACTTGTGTTTTTATTTACCCAGTTACTAATCTAAAAGTTTCAAAGCCTCTGCTTCCAGATGTCACATCTTTTAGGGCCAGGCCAATGTAAGACAATCCTTATACTGACTGACCACTCTCTTACTCTCAAAACTATATAAGGGGGGGTGGGGAGCAGCAGGTGGCATGCTGGTTGAGGTTCTAGACTCCCACATGGTCTATCAAGGTTCAAGTCCCAGACCTGGTGACTTGCTTTCTCGCTCCCTGCGCTCTCTGATGAGAGCTCATGCCCTGTAGAAAATGTAATAAAATGATGAATAAGAGTAAATAAAATTTTTTATAAATCGCTTAGCCACCACATTTCAGCACCCTGAGAAACACTTTTGTCTTTCTCTGGGTCAGGTCACTCAATCTGATGTTTAGTAATAAACTGCCTCGGCAAAATTAATTTTGGGAGTCAGCCCCAAAGCCTAGTGATTGAAAAAACTGCATTCCACATGGCTGATTGCAGTTCAAATCCCGCACAGCCCCAGTGTCTTGAGAAACGTGCCAAGTACATGTGCATGCCCCTAAATCCTAACAGGAGAGAGGAAGAGAAGAGAGGGTTGCAACATTACTACACCCTGCTGGGGGGGCGCTTTCTTTCTTTTCCCTTCTCCCTCTTGGCTCTGTCCCTTTCAGGTGAGCACATTTACCCTCTGGCAATTAAAAATTAATTTATAAGTTAATTTTAATTGTTTATGAGCCAGGTGACAACATGGTGCTTCAAATGCTGGACTCCTACATAGCCGACCGCAGTTTGAGTTACCTGGCAGCTTGAATTTCATGCCAGGCATGTGTGCATGTGAGCCAAGACCCCAAGAAGAGAATAGAGATGGTATTGCAGGCTGGCCATCCTCCTGGGGGGTGATTTCTCACTTTCTCTCAGTCTCTTTCTCTCCAGCAAGCGCATATTCCCTATAGCAAAAATATCTCTCTCAAAAAAAAAAAAAAAAAAAAAAAGGGACCAGCAGTTAGTGTAATGGCTATATCGCTGGACTCCCACGTAGTCGACCGCGGTTCGAGTCCCGGACCCGGTGGCTTAAACTCATGCCAGGTGCGTGTGCAAGCGTGCCCAAGATCCCGAGAGGAGAATGGAGGAGAAGGGATTGCGGCGTGACCATCCCCCCTGGGGGGTGATTTCTCACTTTCTGTCTCTATGTCTCTCTCTGTCTGTCTGGCGAGCACACGCGCCCTATAGCAAAAACCTCTCAAAAAAAAAAAAAAAAAAAAGTAAAAAAAAAATGTGGTTATGGTTTCATTATAGCATAATGTTTTGAAAATAAAAAAGCTGTATTGACAGAGATTTGAGATTGTATTAAGTTGTCGACTAGGGTAATATGGGAATTTCAGTGGCTCAAACAATGTCGAGGATATCTCTCTTTCCCATAACGTGGCCCAGGTTGGGTCTGTAGCTCTGCTTCTTGCTCATTCAAGGCCCCAGGTTCTTTCTCCCCTGCTGTTCTACTGTTCCCTAAAATGTCATTCTTGTCTACCTGGTCAGATCTGGCTCAGCAGCACCATGTTTTCACTCAGGAAAAGAAAGGAACTGGAGCCTGGCAGCCTACATCCAGGAACCCAAAAGTTGAGAACTCACTTCCAATGACATATTGTTAAAGGACCACACCTCGCTTCAAGGTAAATTGGGAAATGATCTTAGTAGCAGAGTAAAACCATGCAGGGATTCCCTAAAAGTGATGGGTCCTCAATGTCCCCTTCTACTGAAGAAAAACAAGAATTTCCCAAACTCAAAGTTAATAAGGGTTGAGTTGAAAGTAATATTTCTTTTTTAAAGAGGTTTTTGCCTTAAGGTGCATGTGCATGGTGGGGGAGGGGAGTGAAGGGAAAGAGGGAAAGTGAGAAATCACACCCACCCCACCCCCGTGGCCATACTGCAATCCCTTCTCCATTCTCCCCCTGGGATCTTGGGCATGCATGCACACATGGCCAGTGTGATTTTCAAGTGACTAACTAGGTCAAGGACTCAACAGAAGTTGACCAAGTGAGATTTCAACGATGTTACTACTAGGCCATTTTCTGGCCTGGTAAAATATCTTTGCTAAGGAACTTGGAAAACAAGGTATATTTACATTGTAATGGTCCAAAGTAAGGAGGAATTCTGGAGACTTTGATTATGGTAATGAAATAACCTTGGCGGTGAATGAGGGCCATAGACTTCTAAATCTCTCTCTTAAGGGAGGATAAGGTTTTTATTTAAGTACTTAGGATGTTTTTTAGGATGCAAACTGCTGGCTCTGAGAGCAAAGACCCCAGGATGAATGGCTCCAAAAATCTGAACAGAAATTTGACTATTTAAGGACTCACCAATCAAGAAGGCCCTCTTGAAACATTTAAAAAAATATTTTATTTTATTTTATTTATTTATTATTATTATTTTTAGATTTGCTATAGTTTAATTTGTTGTGCTTGGGCGAGGGAACAAGATTTGAGTTCATTTACAAAAGTAGACATCATACAACTCAGCAGGAGGGGCCAGTAGGTGGTGTGGTGGTTAAGGTGCTGGACTCCCACATGGCCCACTGTGATTCCAGTCCTGGACCTGGGCTTGTTTTCTTTTTTTGTGCAAGATTTAATAAAAAACAAACAAAAATAGGAATGGTTGCTTTCGACATTGTCCAGGTGTGAAGGGCGGCCAGGGTGATCTGGGTGTGGTTCTAAGCTGCGTTAGTGGGACAAGTACAAAGGCTGTCCTCCCAGGCCGAAAGGCAAGATGGCCAGGTCACTGGCAGCCCGGCACCTCCTCCTCTGCGGCCTACGGGCGAGCTGGCAGCGCGGGGGTCCGGGCCAGACCAGACGACCAGGATGGCATGTTCTCTGACCCACAGGGACCCGCCTGCCCCGTGGCGCGGCGTGGAGCTGGAGCCGAGCCTCGGGGCCCTGCGTGCGCACCAGCACTGTGTGAGACAGGGTAGCTTATCGTCAGGCTGCGGAGCCTTAATACTGACAGTGCGTGCACTGGGTGACAACAAGGAAGGGGTCCACACCGGCGCAGCCCCCACCGCCGCGTGGTTACAATACCATGGAGACGAGGCTGGGGGGGGGGGGGGGGGGCTGGGCTTGTTTTCTTGCTTTCCCTTTCTCTTTCTCTCTTTTTGGTCAAATTAAAAAAATATTAACAAATATAATTAAATAAATAAATAATTAAAAAAAAAACTCAGCAGGAGTGGAAATTCTATAACTAGAAAGACTAGAGAAGATTGGGTGAGATGAGATGAGGCAGAAAATTGTTTACAGCTCTTCAAGTATCTCTGTGACCTTAGACTCAATTCCTAGAAGTAGAATTCTTAGAAAACAATATTGCACAAATAATGCTTATATCTTTACTACCACAATTCCTACCTTTAGAAATCACTTATGTCATAATCCCACCAAAGATTTGGTGAATACCAATTTCTGGATAGTTATTACTAATCTGAGTGTCTACAAAAGATAACTCACCATTGATTTTATTAATTCCGTTATTTATTATGTTCTAGATCTTTGAACATCAGTTGTTACTGTGACTCTCTTAATTCTCTGATTTCCAGGATACAGTTTTCTAAATTCTATTTGTTCATCTATTAAATATCAATAAAGCACCTACATGGTGCCAAGCACTGGGCTAGGACTTAGGGGCACAGTCACTTAAGAGAGGTGTAAATAGGCAATCATATGACACATATAATTACTGCTAAGACAGGTAAGAACAGTGTTAACAGAAAAAAAAGGAGGATCAGAGCAGACTTTGAAAGTTAGCTCCTTCATAATCCCATCTCCTGCTGATCCACTAATGTTGTCCATTGTTCTTCCTTTTCCCTCTATCTTAATCCTTATTTATTTATTTATTTATTTATTGGAGAGGTTTTTGCTATAGGGAGTGTGCCCTCACCAGAGAGAGAGAGACAGAGAGACAGAAAGCGAGAAATCACCCCCCGGGGGGATGGCCACACCGCAATCCCTTCTCCTCCATTCTCCTCTCAGGATCTTGGACACGCATGCACAAGCGCCCGACGTGAGTTTAAGCCACTGGGTCCGGGACTCGAACCGCGGTTGACCATGTGGGAGTCCAGCGACATAGCCATTACGCTAACTGCTGGTCCCTCTTAATCCTTTTTTTGAAATTTAATTTAATTTATTCATTCATTTATTTTAATATAACCAGAGACAGAGACACACACACAAAGAGAGAGGGGAAATGAGAAAGCAAGCCACCAGGTCCAGGACTCGAACTGTGGTCAGTCATGTGGGAGTGTCCAGCGTCTTAACCACCATACCACCTGCTGGTCCTCAATTCTTTTTTTTTTTTTAAGAGAGATTTCTCTTTTTTTTTCTTTTTCTTTTTAATTTTTTTTTAAAATTTATTCATTCGTTTATTTTTAGTTTGACCAGAGAGAGACACAAAGTGAGAAAGAGGGAAAGTGAGAAAGCAAGCCACCAGATCCGGGACTTTAACCGTGGTGGGCCATGTGGGAGTGTCCAGCACCTTAACCACCACGCCACTTGTTGGTTCCTTAAGAGAGATTTCTAAAAAAATTATTTATTTATTTTATTCCATTTGTCAGTATTATTTTTTAATTTGACCAGACAGAGACAGAGAGAGAAAGGAAGGGAAAGAGAGAAAGCAAGTCGCCAGATCTGGGACTCGAACCAGGGTCAGCCGATGTGGGAGTCCAGCACCTTTATCTAACATACCACCTGCCATTTTGCTCTAGGGCATTTACACTCCCTGGAGGGACAGGGAGACTGAGAGCAAAATCATCTCCCAGGGGCGATGGCAGCAATCCTTTCTCTTCCATTTTCTTCTTGGGATCTTGGGCACACACGCACACGTGCCAGATTTGTTTTAAGCCACTGGATCCGCGACTTGAACTGCGGTCGACTACGTGGGAGTCCAGCTATGTAATCATTAAGCCAACTGCTGGCCCCAATCATAATTTGGGTGTTATCACCAAAGGTACTGTCACTGAGGTGAACTTAAGGGAGTTGGGCCTTGTGACACAAGGCGGCAAGGTTATTTGGGGGAAATATGCTCAAGTTAACAATCCTGAAAAGGATGGATACATAAATGCTGTCTTACTGTTTTGATAGCAGTTGCATGCAAATAACTCCTTGTAATTTTTGAAGATGATACACCAATCTGGAAAACCATCAAGTCTAATGTTTTTGAATATAGCTGGTCTTACATGTCTGCATTCATCAAAAGATTGTTTATTAAATTGTACAAAAACATTAAAGTGGCCTGGTTTTACCAAAAGAAAAAAAAAAGATTTATTTATTTAATTTTATTTGTTATTATTATTTTTAATGAGAGGAGAGAGAGAGAAAATGAGAGATCAAGCCACTAGGTCTGAGACTCAAACAGTAGTCAGCCATATAGAAGTCCAGCAACTTAAATGCCATGCCACTTGCTGCCTCTATGTTTAAATTTTTCTATAGGGCACATGTGGTCCACAGAGAGAAAGAGACAATGTGAGAGAGAGAAAGTGAGAAAACAAACCTCCAGGTCTGGGACTCAAACTGTGGTCAGCCATGTGGGAGTCCAGTGCCTTGGCCACCACTCAACCTGCTGACCCCTTATTTCTTTTTCTCCTGAATATTTTTTTTTTTCCTGAAACTTTTTTTTAAAAATTAATTTACATTCATTCCCTGAGCATCGTCACAACATACGAAATCTGGTTTCCCATCTAGAATAAACTGCATAGTGGCTTAATCATGTATGTTATCATCAATAATATTCCATTTCTAGTTTCATATATATATATGTGTGTGTGTGTGTGTAAAAATAAATATATAGTCGCTGTGGGTTAAGAATGATAAATATGGGGACCAGTAGTTGGCGTAATGGTTATGTTGCTGGACTCCCATGTAGTCGACTGTGGTTCGAGTCCTGGACCCGTTGGCTTAAACTCACACCAGGCGTGTGTGCATGCGTGCCCAAGATCCCAAGAGGAGAATGGAGAGGAAGGGATTACAGCATGGCCATCCCCCTTGGGGGATGATTTCTCGCTTTCTGTCTCTCTGTCTCTCTCTGTCTTTCTGGCGAGCACACATGCCCTATAGCGAAAACCTCTCCAAAAAAAAAAAAAAAAAAAAAAGGCATCTCATGGATACAATGTCTCTTCTAATCTTCTTAATGCTATAATATTAGTGAAGTATTGGAACCAGCAGGTTGCATGGTGGCTAAGGTGCTGGACTCATACATGTTTATAGCAGTTTGAATCTCAGATTAGATGGCTTGAAAATCATGCCAGGTATGTGTGAGTGCATGCCCAAAATCCCAGGAGGAGAATGGAGAAGGGAATGGAGAAGGGATTATAGCTTGGCCATCCCCTCTGAAAGGTCATTTCTCAGTTTTCTCACTTTCCCTCTATGTGCCTCTCTCTGGTGAGTACACACATTATATAGCAAAAACCTACAAAAGAAAAAAAAGGATACATTGCCTGTTACACTATTAAGTGACTGGATGTCCTATTCTTTTTATAAGATTTATTTTTTTCCCCTGATTTTTGCCATAGAATGTGTGCACTTGCTGCAGACAGAGAGAAGGAAAATGAGAGATCACTCTCCCTCATGGAGGATGGCCATGGTGCAATCCCTTGTCCTTCTTTGTCTTCTCAGGATTTAAAGCATGCATGCAAATGTGCCTGAGTTATTTTTCTAGTTGCCATGTCTGGGACTCATACTGGAGAGTCATCCATGTAGAAATCCAGTGCATTGGGGCCGGCAAGTGGTGTGGCGTTTAAGGGCACACCACATGGCCAACTGCAACTTGAGTCCAGGACCTGGCGGGTTGTTTTCTCACCTCCCCTTTCTTTCTCTCTCTCTCTCTGTTCTTCTCTGGTCAAATTAAATAAATATAGTTAAATAAAAATAATTCTTAAAAAAAGTAAAACAAAAAAGAAATCCAGTGCCTTAACCACCATGCCACCTAAACTGGGAGTTCCCACAACACATTCCATAGGGGGGGAAAGTTCATATTGAATTCATAAGGTCAAATCACACTTCACCCACTGAGCATATTTTTCTTCTTTTAAGTAAGTATAAGTCATTAAGAGAAATAACTAGTTATTACACTCTATTAATTATTCATTGATCATAAATATTTGAATTGAATCACTCCAGATGAGATTTGGTAATAAAATATGTAATTTGAAGCTCTATTTCATCTGGAATAGTTGACTTTTTAACTTTTTAGAACTTCAAGTATAATGTTTTTCTAAATTATTCAATGAATGAATTCAGTTTGTTTCTCAAATTAATGATCATCCATTCCCTGGATTTAACAAGTAATATCTACGTAGCCTTTCTAGAAGCCATCAGTTTCATAATTAGTGGTTGCTATCTTCTATTTCCTTCTTTCTTTCTTTCTTTCTTTTCTTTCTTTCTTTCTTTCTTTCTTTCTTTCTTTCTTTCTTTCTTTCTTTCTTTCTTTCTTTCTTCCTTCCTTCCTTCCTTCCTTCCTTCCTTCCTTCCTTCCTTCCTTCCTTCCTTTCTTTCTTTCTTTCTTTCTTTCTTTCTTTTGAGAGATTTTTGCTATAGAGCATGTGTGCTTGCAAGAGAGATATATAGAGAGAAAGTGAGAAATCACCCCCCCCAGGGGAGATGGTCACACCGCAATCCCTTCTCCTCCATTCTCCTCTCGGGATCTTGGGCACGCACGCACACATGCCACTGGGTCCAGGACTCGAACTGCGGTTGACTACATGGGAATCCAGTGACATAGCCATTTCACTAACTGCTGGTCCCTCTTTCTTTTTTTAAGAATTTTTAATTTAATTTAATTAATTTATTTATTTAGACCAGAGGGGTACAAAGTGAGAGACCAAGCAAGCTGCCAGGTCCAGGACTTGAACTATGATTGGCCATGTGGGAGTCCAGTGCCCATAAGCACCACGCCACCTGCTGGCCCCACTATCTTCTATTTCTTTTTATAAAAGCCTAATATTGGGTTAGCTGTGATTTGGTGGTTAAGGGAGCTGGGTCCCACCCAGCTGACTACATGGTTCAAATTCTGGTGGCTTTAAAAACATGCTGGGTGCATGTGCACACATACCCAGTCTTCAAAGGAGAGAGAAACGGAGAAGGGATTTCAGTGTGACTATTCCTCATGGGGGGCACTTTCTCTACTCTTGTCTCTGGCAAGTGCATGTGTCTTGTGGCAAATTGAAAAAATAAATAACAAAAGCCAAATGTTGTAAAAGTATTAATGCACTGGTAGAAGTATAAATTAGTCCAATTTGAAATATGCAGGGAACATCTTAATTACATATATGTATTTCACCAAGAAATTCTACTCTAAGGATTTTTTTTTCCTTAATGTTTTTGCCATAGGGCATGTGCACTTGCCATGTGAGAGAGACTGTGCGAGGCAACATGAGAAATCACCCCCGTGGGGTATGGTTAGGCCATAATCCCTTTTTTTCCTCCTGAGATTTTTGGCATGTACTCACATTTGACTAATGTGATTTTCAAGCTACCAGGTCCAGTACTCATACTGTGGTTGGCCACGTGGGAATGCAGGGCCATAACCACTATGTGACCTGTTGGCCTCAAGGATTTTGTTTTATGGGAAAAAGTATGTAAAATATAAATAACTGTATATAGAGAGGGTTTTTGTTTTGTTTTTTATCATAGTAATAGTTCTAATAGTCAAAAAAGTAGTAAAAACCAGTTAATCTGTACTAGGAGTTTGCTTTTTTATTATTTTTTAGAGGTTCTTTGCTATAGGGTGCATGCACTCGCCAGACAGAGAGACAGAAAGCGAGAAATCACCCCCCAGGGGGGATGGCCACAACACAATCCCTTCTCCTCCATTCTCCTCTGGGGATCTTGGGCACGCACACTCACGCACCTGGCATGAGTTTAAGTCACTGGGTCCAGGACTCAAACTATGGTTAACTACATGAGAGTCCAGTGACATAGTCATTACACCAACTGCTGGTCCTATAGGAGTTTACCTAAATAATGTTATAACTATGCAATGAAATACCATCAGCCTTTAAAACCTCACTTGTTGGAACATATAGGAAAATGTTTCATATAAATAGGTGAAAAACTAAGTTACAAAAGAAAAAAGAGAGATGAAAGAACGAAAATAAGGAGAAAGAAAAGGAAAGAGGGAGGAAAGAAAGAAGTGAAGAAGGAAAGACCTAGAAGCTTATATATCAAAATATACACAAATAGTGGTCTTTTCTGTTTAGTTGCTATGTGTGCTCGTCAGAGAGACAGAGAAGAAACCACTTGCTTTCCTAGGCAACTGCCGAGGATGGCGGAGGGGCAGGTCCTGGTGCTCCATGGCGGAGGCCATCTCCTGGGCCGCCTGGCAGCCATCGTGGCCAAGCAGGTGCTGCTGGGCTGCAAGGTGGTGGTTGTGTGCTGTGAAGGCATCAACATTTCTGGCAATTTTTTTTTTTTTTTTTTTGAGAGGTTTTTGCTATAGGGCGCGTGCGCTCGCCAGACAGACAGAGAGAGACAGAGAGATAGAAAGCAGGAAATCACCCCCCAGGGGGGATGGCCACGCCGCCATCCCTTCTCTTCCATTCTCCTCTCGGGATCTTGGGCACGCACGCACACGCGCCCGGCGTGAGTTTAAGCCGCCGGGTCCGGGACTCGTACTGTGGTCGACTACGTGGGAGTCCAGCGACATAGCCATTACGCTAACTGCTGGTCCCATTTCTGGCAATTTTTACAGAAACAAGTTAAAGTACCTGGCCTTCCTCTGTAAGCGGATGAACACCAACCCACCCCGGCCCCTACCACTTCCGGGCTCCCGGCAGCATCTTCCGGCGGACTGTTCGAGGCATGCCGCCCACAAGACCAAGCGCGGCCAGGCTGCTCTGGACCGCCTCAAGGTGTTGGACGGGATCCCGCCACCCTAGAAGAGAAAAAGCGGGTGGTGGCGCCTGCTGCTCTCCAGGTTGTACGACTGAAGCCTACAAGGAAGTTTGCCTACCTGCGGCGCCTGGCTCACGAGGTCGGCTGGAATTACCAGGCAGTGACGGCCACCCTGGAGGAGAAGAGGAAGGAGAAAGCCAAGATGCACTACCAGAAGGAGAAACAGCTCATGAGGCTACGGAAACAGGCCGAGAAGAATGTGGAGAAGAAAACTGGCAAATACACAGAGGTCCTCAAGACTCACGGACTCCTGGTCTGAGCCCAATAAAGACTGTTTATGCCTCATGCTTGGCCTGGACTGCCCTTCCTCCATTGCCTGGATGTGGGGGCTGTCTAGGTGCCCCGGGGGGCAGCCTGGGACTTAAAAGTTAGGGACAGAGAAAATGGCCTTAGTCCGTCTTTCTGTGGGTTAAATAGCTCTAGGAGGTGACCCAGTGGCCTGTGTTCCTGCGACAGTTCTGGAGAATTGACGGGGCGGTGAGCTGGACCCTGATGGCAGGGAACCCACCAATGTGAGCGGGGCCTCTGGCCAGGCCTCCAGGGCAGGCCTGTGCTGTGAGGATGTGCCTGGGGTGGTGTGGAAGGTGTACAGCTGGGGTGACAGGCATTGCCCTCAGTCCTTCCTGTATGTTGTGATGAGAAACAAGAATAAATTTTTTTTTTTCTTTTTTTGGAGAGGTTTTTGCTATAGGGCGCGTGCGCTCGCCAGACAGAGTGAGACAGAGACAGAAAGCCAGAAATCACCCCCCGGGGGGATGGCCACGCCGCATCCCTTCTCCATTCTCCTCTCGGGATCTTGGGCACGCACGCACACGCGCCCGGCGTGAGTTTAAGCCACCAGGTCCGGGACTCAAATCGCGGTCGACTACATGGGAGTCCAGCGACATAGCCATTACGCTAACTGCTGGTCCCAAGAATAAATTATTTTTAAAGAAAAACAAAAAACACCACCCCAATGAGGTGTAGTGGAACTGTAATCCCGTCTCCATGTCTTCATCCTCTTGGGCTTTGGGTATGTACATGTGCACCTGGCATGTATTTCAAGCTGTCAGGGTCAGGGTTCAAACTGCAGTTGACCACATGGGATCTCGCTCACGTAATCATAAGGTCACGGGGTCACCTCTCAGTGTTCTCTTCCTGAGTGAGAATGTATGTAATTTTTGTTTTCTCCAATGTAGCTTTCTGGTTTTTAAATAAACAGGTGTTTTTTTTTTCTTCCTAAGAAATTATTGCTATCACGTGCATGCACCCACCAGAGAGTCAGAGAGAGACAGAGAGACAGAAAATGAGAAATTGCCCCCCAGAGAAGATGGCCTTGCCACAAGCCCTTCTCCTCCATTCTCCTCTGGAAATTTTAGGCATGCACGCATATGTACCAGTATGAGTTTCAAGTCACCAGGTATGGGAATTGAACCATGATTGAGCATGTGGGAGTCCAGGCCCTTATCGACTATGCCAACTGCTGACTCCTGTCTGTACTTTTTAATCGCCAGAGGATATGTGTGTGTGAAAGGTCCATAAGAAAATTGGTAAGTGGGGTCAGCAGGCGGTGTGGTGGTTAAGGGCACTAGACTCCCACATGGCCGACTCTGGTTCAGGTGTCAGACCTAACAGCTTCTTACCTCACTTTCCCTTTCTCTCTCTGGACGAATATTTTTTTAAAGAGTTATTTTATTCAATCATTCATTTACTTTTTAAAATTTGACCAGAGAGAAACACAGAGAGAGCAAGAGAGGGAAAGTGAGAAAGCAAGCCACTGCTTCCAGACTCAAACCATCCAGCCTTAACCACCATGCCAACTGCTGGTCCTCTCTCTGGGCAAAATAAAATATAAATAAATAAATATGGGATCAGCAAATGGCATAAAGTTTATGTTACTGGACTCCCACATGGCTGACTACAGTTCGAGTCCTGGACCAAGTAGCTTCAAACTCACATTGGACACATGTGTGTGCCCAAAATCCCAAGAGGAGAATTGAGGAGATGGGACTGCAGTGTGGCCATCCCCCACGGGGAGCGATTGCTTGCTTTCTCTTTTTCTCTCTCTCTGTCTCACTGGTGAGCGCACATGCCCTATACCTATCAATCTCTCTAAAAAATAATGATAAATAGGGACCAGCAGGTGGTGTAGTGGGTAAGGTGCTGGATACTCCCACATGGCAGACCATAGTTTGAGTCCCAGACCCGGTGGTGCGCTTTCTCAGCTTCCCTCTTTCTGTCAGTTTCTCTCTGTGTCTATCTCTGGTTGAATTTAAAAAAAAAATGAATGAATAAATTAAAAATGAAATAATTCTGGGACCAGCAGTTAGTGTAATGGCTACGTTGCTGGATTCCCATGTTGTTAACTGTGGTTTGAGTCCCGGACCCGGTGGTTTAACGGGGTCACGTTGGGCGCATGTGCGTGCGTGCCCAAAATCCCAAGAGGAGATTGGAGGAGAAGGGATTGCGGTGTGGCCATCCCCCCGGGGAATGATTTCTCGCTTTCTGTCTCTGTCTCTCTCTTCCTGGCGAGCATACGCGCCCTATAGCAAAATCCTCTCAAAAAACATTATTTAAAAAAAGTAACAATAAATTAAATAAAATAATACAAAAAAAGAATTTTCCAAACTGGAAGTTAATAAAGACTGAACTAAAAGTAAAATGTCTTTTTCTAAAGGGTTTGGGATACAGGGCTCATTTATATTTTAATGGCCCAAAGTAAGGGGACTTCAGACTTTGGTTATGATAATTAAGTAACATTGGTCCTGAATGAGGGTCTTAGGACTTCCAGAACTCCTACTTAAAGGAACATAATTTTTTTCACAATTGCTTATTTTTTAAAAATTCAATTTGTCATCATCATCATTATTTAATTTGACCAGGGAGAGACAGAGATAGAGAGGTAAAGTAAGAAAGTAGTCAGCGTTGTGGTAGTTTAGTGCTTTAATCACCATACCACCTGCCAGCCCCAAGGAAAGATAAGTTTTGAACTTCAGTACTTAGGTTGTTTCGCAGGATGGAAACTGCTAGCTGTGAGCACAAAGACCACAGACTGAATGGTGCCAGAAATCTGGTGACTACCACTTTCTAGAATAGAAATTTCATTATCCAAGGCCTTACCAATCAAGAATACCCAAGAAATGATCATGCCTTATTAAACTAGTCATTGAGCTCATCATATGCAGGGTCCCTGTCCTTAATTTTGTCCTTATAAAACACGTGTGAGGGGGCCAGCAGGTGGCATGGTGGTTACAGCACTGGACACTCCCACATGGTCACCTATGGTTTGAGTCCCGAACCTGGTGGCTTGTTTTCTCACTCCCCTCCCTTTCTCTCTGTGTGTGTCTCTCTCTGGTCGAATTAAAATAAATGAATGAATAAATAAAATTAAATAGTTTAAAAAAAACCCTTAACCATTTATAAAAACAAAACAAACAAACAAACAAACAAAAAACACTTGTGAGCGAGGCCAGCAGGTAGCTCAGTGGTAAAGGCGCTGGACTCCCACATGACCGACTGCAATTCAAATTCCAGATCTGGTATCTTAAATTCACATCAGGCGTGTGTGCGTACATGCTCCAAATCCCTCTCACTGTCTGTGTGTCTGACTCCTGTAACCACTAGGGTACAGGGCCTGGCCCTGTTCACCACTTTAGATGTCAGTCACAGGTACAAATTTTGACCTGAGCTTGTAACTGCCTGGCCATAAATTGGGATTCTATGACTTCCTCCTCAAGTTCTATTAATTTGTAAGAGCACCTCATGGAACTCAGGGAACCACTGTACCTACTTTTACACATCTATTACAAAAGATGTTATTTAAAAAATACAGAGGAACTGCCAGATGGAGGGAGATGCGTAAGGGGAAGTTTGTGGTAAAGCGCGTGGAGCTTCCATGCCCTTTTTGTGGACACTATCCTTCAGGAACCTCCACATGCTCTACTAAGGAGAAGTCCCTAGAATGCAGTACTTGTGGGTTTTTACAGAAACTTCATTCCATAGACATTGTTGATGGAAAATAACCAGCTGTGAAAATAATGATTAATGTAGTTTATTTTTTAGCAGAGTATGAGTGGTCTAGGCCCGGGGAGGAGGTAAATGTGCCTTTCTCTCAGGATGATTAGGTACAGGGGTTCTGTAAGGGATGGGCTGACCACGCAAGAAAATATAAATGTAGAGACTTTACTGGGAGTGCTCCTGGGCGAGGTTCGCTGGTCTGACATTAAGGGAAAGAGAGGAAAAGGGACGAGTCAGAGAAGTTGCATACTAGGGAGGGGTTTAGTGATTTTTATAAGGGTATAGGGAGGGGGAATGTCTTAGAGGTAGGAATAGTCCATGTATGGTAAAGGTTTAGGAAGAGCGCAAACCACGGTGCCACGTGAGATCTGGTGACATGTGCAGAGTAGAGTCCTGTGTGCAAAGTAGAGCACCGTGTGCAGAGTAGAGCGCATGTGCTTCATCTGGGTTAGATTCCAGTGCAATGCAGGTCTGATGACAGACTAGATCCGGGTTGCATCAGCCAACTGTGGTGTGGTGTCCAACCTCCACATCCAAGCTGTCCAGGCCTCTGGCCTAACAGGTTTATTTCATTTGATTTTGAGAGTGAGAGACAGAGTTTGGAATTCAGTGATATGTTTTTTCATTGCTCTGGCCCAAAAAAGGCAGGATATGTGGAAGTGGTGTTGGTGGTGGTGGGGTTGTAGGTTATCAGGTCAGTTTTACAGTTTTTTTTTTTTTAATAATTATTTATTTTATTTATTTATTCATTCATTGATTTTTTTAATTTGACCAGAGAGAGACAGAGGGTGAGAGTGAGAGAGAGAGGAAGTGAGAAAGCAAGCCACCAGGTCCAGGACTTGAACCCAGGTCGGCCATGTGGGAGTGTCCAGCGCCTTAACCACCACGCCACCTGCTGGTCCCGAGTTTTACAGTTTTTAAGGTGGTGATTGGAAGAGGACATTTGCTGAGATCAGAAAGGAATGTACTGTAATAGTGATAAGGAGGCTTAATATACATCAAAAAGATACTCCAATATTGTGTCAGGGGCAGGAGGTAGGAAGAATCCTATTACTAATGGGTCAAAATGGTCTGTAAATATTTGTGGGCATGATTCCCTTTAGGCCCTCTGGAAAGGATTTTGGAAAAATGGGAAAAAGCAGTCAGACTTCTGTCCACAACATGATTAATCAAGTTATTCATCATCAGTGATCAACTCAGTCTTTATCCTCACCTCCCCTCCTGAAAACGGCCTGGGCCTAAAAGCCTCAACTCTACTTCAGCCTTGGGCTTCCCAATCAGAGCCCTCATCCCCAAGCTAACTAAGGGTCACCAGCCACCTCATTAGTATACAAATGACATTCATCTTTGTGGATATTCCAATGATTTTAGAAGCTATAGGTCAAGAAATAAAGATTAATTACTGTATATATTTAGCAATATCACATTCTCCCCCCCCCCCCCATAGGGCACATATGCTCACCTGAAAGAGACAGAGAAAGAGAAAGAGAGAGAGAAGAAACCCCCTTAGTGGGGCATGGTCATGAGATAAGAGATAGACCCCTGGGAGCCAGCAAGTGGCATGGTGGTTAAGGGCGCTGGACTCCCACATGGCCGACCACGGTTCAATTCTCAGACCTGGTGGCTTGCTTTCCCATTTCCTCTCTCTCTCTCTGTGTCTCTTTGATCAAACTGGAAAATAATAATGATAATAATAAATAAAGTTAAATAAAATAACTCTAAAAAAAAAAAAAAGAGATAGACCCCTAAGAAACGGGGATTTAGAACATAAAGCCCAAAGATGGAAGCAGTACAGTCAACTAGGAATTGCTTGCTCACAGAAAACAGCTTGCCACAGTGACTCCACTATTTACTTGAAACCAAGCAAAGACCCCCTCATGTATTTCCTAAGGTTCTTGAAATATAAAGTCCATTTACTTTGTAATGGCCCAGAGTAAGGAGTAAGTCTTCAGACTTTGGTTATGATCATGAAATAATATTGACCATAAATAAGGGCCATTGGACCTCTAAAACTCTCACTTAAAGGAAAGATAAGTTTTTCAATATGTAAGCTGTTTTGTAGGATGGAAATGGCTAGCTGTAAACTCAAAGACCCCAGGCTGAATGGCTCCAGAAACCTGAAGAGAAATTTGATTATCTAAGGCCTCACCAATCAAAAATGCCCAGATGATCATGTCCTCTTGAACCAATCACTGCATTGATCATGAGCCTGGGAGCTCTGCCCCTAATTTTGCTCTTCAAAATGCATGGAGGGCGGGGTCTTCAGGTGGCATGGTGGTGAGGGGTGTTGGACTCCCACATAGCTCACCGTGGTTCGAATCCCGGACCTCGTAGCTTGCTTTCTCACTTTCGTCTCTCTTGCTCTGCCCCTCTCTGGTCAAATTAAATAAATAAATAAAGCAAAATAAAATAATGTTTTAAAAAATGCACATGGGGAGCATCTTGGGGAGATTGGATCCTTTCAGCAAGAGCTGCTCGCTGTCTTTGCTTTGTACTATGCAATAATGCTGTACTTTTCTTCATCACACCATGTGCCTATGGTTTGGTTATATAGTGCTTGGGCAAGCGAACCTGAGTTCGGTAGCAAACCTATGTAGCATGACCTATACTAATCACAGCAATTAAGGGTCCTCTCTAATCTCTCTACATTCCAAAGGCTAGGTAATGGTCTTTAGGGTCCAAAGCTCTTGAGCAAAGACTTGAGCAAACATTGACCACTAGGTAGCGGTCTCTAAAACCTAAAGCTCTCAGAAAAAGACTTCGGCAATTATTTACCATTCATTCCTTAAGGGAATAGTAGCATGACATATCTAGCACGTGACCCTGACCATGAGGGAAACACGTGTACAAGTTCCTCCGAGATGGGATTAAAAACCCTGACAAGAGGGACCAGCAGATGGCTTAGTGGTTACATTGCTGGACTCCCACATAATGGACCGCAGTTTGAGTCCCAGACCTGGCGACTTAAAAACTCACTTTGGGCATGTAGGCATGAGTGTCCCAGATCTGGAGATGAAAATGAAGAAGGAATTGCTGTGTGGCCATCCCCCCTGGGAGGTGGTTTCTCGTTTTCTGTCCTCTTTCTCTCTCTCTCACTCCAGTGAGTGTACACACCCTATAGTAATAATCTCTCTTAAAAAAAAAAAAAAAAACAGAGCCCTGACAAGGGCCTGAAATCAGCAACCCACTTTCAGGAATTCTTTCTGCCTGGGAACTATTCTTTTCTCCTTTAATAAAATCAGCCTTGGGAACCAGCAGTTAGCGTAATGGCTATGTCGCTGGACTCCCACGTAGTCGACCGCGGTTCGCGTCTCAGACCCGGTGGCTTACAACTCACGCCGGGCGCGTGTGCGTGCTTGCCCAGGATCCCGAGAGGAGAATGGAGGAGAAGGGATTGTGGCGTGACCATCCCCCCTGGGGGGTGATTTCTTGCTTTCTGTCTCTATGTCTCTCTCTGTCTGTCTGGCGAGCTCACGCGCCCTATAGCGAAAAACCTCTCCAAAAATAAAAAATAAAAAAAAATAAATAAATAAAATCAGCCTTGGGATCAGCAGGTGGCATGGTGGCTAAGGCACTGTGAAGCAGGTGAGGCTCCATCTTGGAGGAATGACTCCATCTTGGAGGAGGGCCTCCATTATAAACTGTTAAACTGTTAAATTCCTATGACTAATAATCCAGGGCTGATAGCTGTCTTTAATTCCTGCCCTCCAGAAAACTTACTGCCCCTCCCTGGAGCTACAGCGTAACCTGAAAACCTTGGGTGGATTTATACCTTAAATAGCTTAGTACTTTGAATAGATTGGTACCTTGAATAGATTAGACTTCTGCTTCTCTGAATCCTCCCTCTGACATTGCATAGGGCGGGATCTGAGCCCAATCCCCACCCCGACTTCCTGTTCCCCAATTCCCTCATAAAAGATCCAACTCCCAGGGGACCAGCAGATGGCATGATGGTTGAGGCGCTGGACACTCCCACATGGCTGACCATGGTTCAAGTCCTGGATCTGGCGGCTTGCTTTCACACTTTCGCTCTCTCTCTCTCTCTCTCTCTGTCTCTGGCCAAATTAAAATAAATGAATGAATAAATAAAATAAAATTTAATAATTTAAAAAATAGTTCTATAACTATAAAAAAAAAAAAAAAAGATCCAACTCCCAGTGGAGGCCCGAGATTTTGAGGGTTAACTCCTCCGTGCTCACTGGCATAATAAACAGTTTTCCTAATCTCTCTGAGTGCTGCTTTCCATTCCTCAGCATCTGATTTTTTTGCAACACCTGGACTCCCACATAGCCAACTGTGCTTCAAATCCTGGATTCGGTGGCTTGAAACTCACACTGGTGCATGTGTGTGTATGCCCAAAATCTGGAGAGAAGAAGAGAATGGAGAAGAAGAGATTGTGGTGTGGTCATTGCCGCTGGGGGAAGGTATTTTTTGTCACTTTCCCTCTCTCTGACTCTGTGTGTCTCTCTCTGGCCAGTACACATACCTTATGGCAAAAATCTAAAATAAATAAGATATAAATAAATAAATAAATAAAATCTGCCTTATTGCCCTCCCCTTTTCTCCATACTTCTAATTCTTCGTGACCATTAGACATAGATCCAGGTGTTTTACTGATTCTGTGTAAGTAGCATTTGGGGCTACAGTCACCCCAAGTTCCTGCATTGGTCACACTGCAATCTATCTTCCATTTTACCATCCAGTCAGAATTTTAGACATGCATGCATATGTGCCTGATGTGTTTCTCAGGCCATTGGGTCCAGGACTTGAACAGAGTGGCTGGCCAGTGGGATCTGACTGACCAGTAGGCCAGCCCCATAATATCACAATTTTGATGAGATTAAGAGCTTCATTAAGCCAGGATTCTGTGTAGAAAATCTAATTTGAACGAGGAAGCATGTAAAATGATTCTGTGCATCTTATCTTAATCACAAAGCAAGGAAACTATTGAAGACTACAATAGTTAAGTCAAAAGGATAGAAGAACCAACTTCAAGGGGCCCCCCTTGACTGAGGGACAAATTGAACATCAAAAAGAAGAAAGATAACTACAAAGGATTAAAGTTTTTCAGCATGTGTGAAAATTTGAGTTCTTAGTGATAGTGTTACTGAACTCAAATCAGGTTCATTAGCCCAAGCACTACAAACCAGACAGCAGGCACATGGTGTGATGAAGGAAAGGACGGTTTTTTTTGCAATGTGCAAAGCAAGGAGAGCAGACAGCTCATGCCAAAAGGAAAAGACCTTGTCTCTCTGAGGGGTTTTTCACATGTGGGTTTTTTTTGTTTGTTTTTTAAGTTTTTGCTATAGGGCATGTGTGCTCAGCAGAGAAAGAGAAAGAAAATAAGAAACCATCCCCCAATGGAGATGGCCATGCACTCCCTGTCCTCCATTCTCTTGGGATTTTGTGTATGATGCACGCACACCTGGCGTGATTTTTAAGCTGCTGGTCCTGGGCTGGAACCAGTCGGCCACGCGGCCACGCGGGAATCAGCTCCTTAGCCACTATCCCACCTGCTGACCCAACCTCCCATGCAATTAAGGACAAAAGAATATGGGGTCCCAGGTGCTTAAACAAGTGCAATTATTGTTTCAAGAGGGCATGCTCATCTCATGGGCCTTCTTGATTGTCCAGGCCTTGAATAATCAGGTTTATGGAGCCTTTCAGCCCAGGTCTATGTGCTCACAGCCAGTGGTTTGCATTCTGAAAATCATTCTAAGTATTGAAGATAAAACCTTATCTTTCCCTTGGGTGGGAGCTTGGGAGGTCTAATAGCCCTCATTCATAGCCAATCTTAACTTGATTTCATAACCAAAGGCTGAAGTCTTACTCCTTAATTTAGGCCATTACGATGTAAATGAACCTTGTATTCCAACCCCCTTAGAAAAACACTTTTTTTTTTGTTTTGTTTTGTTTAAGAGAGCTTGGAAAAGGAAGTTTGCTGAGATCAGGAAGGAATAGACTTTAACAGCAATAAGGAGGCTTAATATACATCACAAAGGTACTCTAATACTATGCCAAGGGCAGGAAGAATCCTGTTACTAATGAGCCAAAATGGTCTATCAACATCTATGGGTGAGACTCCCCCTAGTCCCTCTGGAAAGGACCTTAGAAAAATAAGAAAAAACAGTCAGACTTCTGTCTATATGTGCTTGCTAGAGAGACAGAGAGAAAGTGAGAAATTACCCCCAGGGGGGATGACCACACTACAATCCCCTCTCTTCCATTCTCTTGGGATTTGGGGCACTCATGCACATGCACCTGGAGTGACTTTAAGCCACTGGGTCCAGGACACTAACTGCAGTAGACCTTTTGGGAGTCCAACGACATAACCATATACCGTCTGCTGGCCCCATTGCTTGGATTTCAATAGGAACAAAATAATAATGAAATATCAAATACTTATGAGATGAAAGAGTAACTTTGAATGCTAACTGGATATTTAATGATATTAAGAAAGCATTGCTATAGGGCACATGCACTCACCAGAGGGGGAGAGAGAGAGAAAGAAAAATTCAGAGAGAGGTAGTGAAAGAGAAAGTGATAAGTCACCTCCCAGGGGTGATAGTTGCCCCACAATCCCTTTTCCTTTTGGAATTTTGGGCACACACACACACGCACTTAGCGTGTTTCTCAAGCCTCTGGGTCCAGGACTCAAACCATGCAGTCCACTATATGGGATCCAGCCTCCTGAATCTCCACTCCACTGGCTGGCCCAGCATTTAAAAATTATTTCAGGGGACCAGCAGGTAGTATGGTGATTAAGGTGCTGGAATTCCCACATGATCGACTGCAGTTTGATTCCCAGACCTCATGGCTTGCTTTTTTTTTTTTTTTTTTTTTTGAGAGGTTTTTGCTATAGGGCACATGCGCTCGCTGGAAAGACAGAGACAGATGACAGAAAGTGAGAAATCACTCCTCAGGGGGAATGGCCACACCGCAATCCCTTCTTTTCTTGGTATCTTGGGCACACAGGCACATGCGCCTGGTGTGAGTTTGAGCCAAAAAGTCCAGGACTTGAACTGCAGTCGGCTACATGGGAGTCCAGTGACATAGCCATTAAGCCAACTGCTGGTCCCCCAGGTGGCTTGCTTTCTAACTCTCCTCTCTCACTCTCTCTGTCTTTCTCTGGAAAAACTCATGTGAATAATAACAATGGTAATAATAATAATAAATAAGTAATGTTTAAAAAAATAAAAATAAATAAAAATGATTTCAGTGTCAGCTGATGGCATGGTAATAAACACACTGGACTTCCACATAGCTGGTGCAGTTTGAGTCCTGGACCTGGTGGCTTGCTTTCTCTCACTTCCCCTCTCTCTCTCACTGTCTCTGTCTGGTGAGAGCACATGCCCTATAGCAAATTAAGAAGTAATAAAAATTAAAAATTAAATTTAAAAGTCTGCATAAAAATTAATTTGGAAGAGAGAGAGATAATATCTTAGAAACACAAACTCAGGACCAGTAGGTTGAGTGGTGGTTAAGGTCACTGGACTCCCACATATGTGGCCAATTGTGATTCAAGTCCTGGATCTGGAGGCTTGCTTTCTCACTTTCTCTCTCTGTTTTTCTGTCCCTCTCTGGTAAAATAAAAATTAAAAACAAAAAATAAAGTTAAATAAAATAAATCTTTAAAAAAAAAGAAGTACAAACTCAAAGTTCTGTAGGGGAGAAAAAATTTCTCCACTCTCTTAGTTACTTTGGCTTTCTCTTTGAAATAAACTGAGGATGAACAGATTAACAAGACAAAGGCATATGAATTTGACGTTAAAATTGAAAGGTGAGAGTGCTTCCTAGAGAGAAGAGAAAATCTCAAAAGATATGCTAGGCTAGGGCCAGCAGATGACATGGTGGTTAAGGCACTGGGCTACCACACAGCCAAACACAGTTTGAGTCCCAATCCTGGAGACTTGAAAATCAAGCCAGGCATGTGTTCATGAGTGCCCAAAATCCCAGGAGGAAGATGGAGGAGAAGGAATTTCAGCGTGACTATCCCTCCTGGGGGGTGATTTCTCACTTTCCCTCTCACTGTCTCTCCTTGTCTCTCCTTGGGAAGTGCTCATGCCTGGTGGCAAAAATCTGAAAAATAAATGAAATAGAGACTTGGAGGTAATTTAAAGTTTACTAATTTCTTGAGAGAGAGAGATGTCAAAAAATATATAAATAAGCAGTCAAATGAAGAGACACATAGTGTGAAGTCTGCAAGGCTCCTGAGTGTGGGAGCTTCTGTCCCCAGTAAGTTGGGGTGTGGCACCCTCCTGGTGCATGGGTGAGTTCTTGTTTGCATTCCTTAAACTTCCACGTGTTCAGCTTACAGGAGCCTGGTGTATTTCTCAAGCCACTGGATCCAGGACTCAAGCCATGCAGTCAGCTGTGTGGCAGTTCAGCTCCTTAATTACCACACCACCTGCTGGTCCCTTATGGCAAAAATCTTTAACAAACTTTTTTAATAAAAAAAGAAAAATAATATCTAATTTTAGAGTTTGAAAGACTATGCCAATAAAGAAATATTTGGAAAGAGAAAAGTAGAAAAATGTGTCAACATTTTAAAATACAAACTGATCGACACAAAAGTTTAACTACTGGGGGCTAGCAGGTGGCATAGTGGTTGGGATGCTGAACACCCATATGGCTGACTTCAGTTCAAGTCCCAGTGGCTTGAAAATCATGCCAAGTGTGTGTGCTTGAGTACCCAAAATCTCAGGAGGAGCATGGAGGAGAGGGGATTGCAGCATGGCATCCTCCTGGGGGATATTTCTTGCTTTCCTCCTCACTGTCCCTGTCTCTCTCCAGTGAGCACATGAGTCCTATGGCAAAAATCTTAAAAACAACTTTAACTGCTATAAAAATGTCCTGTATAATAAGTAGATACAGAAGAATTATAGTTTATAAATAATGTAACTGTATAATTTTTTATTTAGAGGTTTTTCCCTTAGGGTGCATGCACTCACCAGAGAGAGAAAGAGAGATTGGCTGTGTGGGAATCCAGCACCCCTAACCACCACACCACCAGCTGGTTCCCAACTCACACTGGGTGCATGTGCGCGTATGTCCAAAATCCTGAGAAGAGAATGGAGGAGAGGGGATTGTGGCATAGCCATTCCCTCAGAGAGTGATTTTGTGTTTTCTGTCTCTCTTTCTCTCTGGTGAGCTCACAGGCCTAATAGCAAAAATCTCTTTGGGAAAAAAAAAAAAAAAAAAAAAAAAAAAAAACACTGAGTGCATGTGTGTGCATGACCAAAATCCCAAAAAGAGAAGAATTTTTTTTTTTTTTGGAGAGGTTTTTTACTATAAGGCACATGAGCTTGCCAGAAAGACAGAAAGAGAGAAATCCCCAGGGGGGATGGCCATGCTGCAATCCCTTCTCCTGCATTCTCTTCTCGAGATCTTGGGCACACATGCACATGCACCTGGCGTGACCGGATCTGGGACTTGAACCATGGTCAACTACATGGGAGTCCCGCGACATAGCCATTACACCAACTGCTGGCTCCCCGAAAAAGAGAAGAACGGAGAAGGGATTGCAGTATGGCCATCCCTCCTGGGGAGTTCTTTCTCACTTCCCTACTCACTCTCTTTTTCTCTCTCTCTCCAGCGTGAGCACACACATCCTGTAACAAATTAAAATTATGTACACATACACAGACACACACACACACGCAAATAGAAGATAGACATAATTGGGCTTTACAGTGTTTATGTGAGATCATGCTAGTATCTGAAGGAATGCATACGGAAACGTTTACGTGCTGAAAGTAACAAAGCCTGGGACCTCTTGAGGAACACAGAGACTTTAAACTCCAGTGCTTTATATTTCTTTTTCTTTATTTATATATTTTTTATTATTATTCATACATTAAATCGCTATACATCATTTAGATTGTGAAGAGACTTTACCCAGCATGATATACACCTCAGTCCAGCCCAGTTGAGACCACCATACACATCTCCGCCAACAGTGCTCTTTCTACATAAAGGAGAAATCCTATTTGCAAAGGATTCCACAGAAGGATTTGTGATCATAGAAAAGATTAAGGTATCTAGGGTATTTAAATAAAAAAGAATAATGAAGAGAGAAAAAGAAGACAAAATGTAGGCAGATGAACATTTTTAAGTTTTTCAGGCTCATGAACATTATAGAAACACCTTAAGTAGAGACATTATAACCAGGAGTAATAAAATTAATTCACTGTGCAGTTTTTTTTTTCACCAGCCTCTGAAAATTCCTGGGAGTTCATTGACGCTACAACATAGTAAAATTTCAATTTTAACATATTCGGTTTGGACCTTCACCTTCCCATAGTTTAACTTGAAAAATTAACTTACCTGCAAATAAAAGTCTATGCTTTATTGTAAAAAAATCAAGGATTTAAAATATACAGAATAGCAATACAGAATAAGTAATTAATTTAAAAAAGAAATGCTCACTGGTGAAGCTATAAGGGATATGCAAACATATGTTTGAGCACCACTAAACTAAGTAAATGTAGAATCGATTTACCATGAACATCAGAAATAGAAAAATTTGAATGTTATATACAAAGCATAGACTCCTAAGAGTCTGAAAAGTGTTTTTTTTTTTTTTTTTTTTTTTTAAGAATTATTGATTTAATTTTAAATTTATCATCAGTATTATTATTCAGTTTAGCACAGGGCATGTATGCTTACCAGAAAGAGACATGGAAAGAGAGAAAGAAAGTCAGAAAGCAAGCCACCAGGGGCAGAACATGAACTGTGGTTGGCCATATGGGAGTCCAGTGCCTCAACCACCACGCCACCTGCTGGCCCCAAAAGTGGAGTTTTTAAAAAGTTTAGTTTAGGGCCAGCAAGGTGACATGGTGGTTATGGCGCTGGATTCCCACATGAGCGACTGTGGTTTGAGTCCCAGCTCTGGCAGCTTGAAAATCATGCCGGGCATATCTGTGCGCACACCCAAAATTCCAGGAGGAGGATGGAGGAGAAAGAATTGCAGTGTGACCATTCCTTTTCCAGGGATGATTTCTCATTTCCCTCTCTCTGTCTCTCTTCAGCAAGCACACATGCCCTATGACAAAAACCTAAAACAAAACAAAACAAAACACTTATTTTAGAGCCTCCAGCCCACAAACTCCAGTGGACAGGCAAGGGAGCATGCCTCAGAAGATACCTTTATAGCTCCTGAGAACTAGTGATTGCTGGGAAAAAAGAAATGAAGATTTTCTACTGATAATTCAGCCTCCAGCCCACAAACTCCAGTGGTAGGAACTCCCTCAAGCCTTCTCTCTGCCTCTTCCTCTGCCTCTGTCTTTGTCTCTGTCTCTGTCTCTCTACCTCTGTTTCTACCTCTGTCTCTACCTCTGTCTTCTCTTTTTTTTTGGTAATTTTTCCTTTTTAAATTTTTTTTTTTGAGAGGTTTTTGCTATAGGGCGCGTGCGCTCGCCAGACAGAGACAGAGAGACAGAAAGCGAGAAATCACCCCCCAGGGGGGATGGCCATGCCGCAATCCCTTCTCCTCCATTCTCCTCTCGGGATCTTGGGCATGCACACAAACATGCCCGGCGTGAATTTTAAGCCACCGGGTCTGGGACATGAACCACGGTCCACTACGTGGGAGTCCAGCGACATAGCCATTACGCTAACTGCTGGTTCCCTTTTTTAACATTTTTTAAGGTAAAGCATTTTCTCCTATTTCAGCCCCTCCTCTCCCTTTATCTTGTTAATAATTCCCTCTCCTCCTCCCAACCCAGGAGAGGCAAGGAAGCAGGCCTCAGAAGACACCTTGATGGCTCCTGAGAACTAGTGATTTTGTGTGGTGTGCTTGCGCGCTGTGCTGTTTTCTAATTTTTGCTTTTTAAAAAATTTTTTTTTCTCTTTTTCTCTGTTTCTTGGTTGTTTTTGTTGCTGTTGTTTCTCTCTCTCTCTCTCTGTTTCCTTTTCTGCATGCTCCTGGATGCTCAGATTGAACTTCAGATTTGGGAAGAAACATACTTTCCATCAGATGACTAGAAATAGCCACAGGACCACAAGAAATATGGGAAAGCAGGAAAATATCTCTCTTCCAAGGGAAAATAATAACTCCTCTTCATCCACAGACAGTTCAATGGAAATCATGGAAATGTCTGATAAAGAATTTAGAACATTCAGAATGGTGAAGCTAACAGAGATGGAAGAGAAGAGAGTCAATGAACAGCAGAAGAGAAAGGAGAAAGGAGCTGACAAGTTCCGGGATGTGAGGAAATTATTGCAAGATCTAAAGAGGAATTACACACTTTACAAAAGAATCAGATGGAACTGATAGAGATGAAGACTATAATACAGGAAGTCAACATCTCTCTTGAAAGTATTAAAAGCAGACTAGATCATACAGAAAATAAAATCTCAGACATAGAAGAGAAAATTGCTGGCCTAGAAAAATCCACCATGAAGGCTGAGAAAATTGCCCAAAAATTTGAGAATAATATACGAGAAATACTATCTACCATCAAACATCCAAACATCTGTATAATTGGCATCCCAGAAGGCAAAGAGACTCATAATAGCATTGATAATCTATCCCATGAAATCCTGCAAGAAAACTTTCCAAACCTAGAGAGGCACTCAAAGATCTAGTCCCAAGAAATACAAAGGACAATTGTACTATTCTACAAATAGAATCAACCCAAGAAGATCTTCTCCAAGACACATTATAGCCAGACTGACCAAAACCACAGACAAAGACAAGATACTAAGACTGGCAAGAGAGAAACAGCAAGTTACCTATAAAGGATATCCCATCAGACTAACAGCAGACCTCTTATCAGAAACAATGCGAGCAAGGAAAGAATGGGAAAATATATTCACAGTGTTAAGGGAAAAGCAATTTCAACCAAGAATACTATACCTGGCAAGATTATCCTTCATATGGTAAGAAAAGACAAGAACATTCTCAGATAAACAAAACCTGAAAGGATTTACCAGCACCAGGCCAGATCTCCAATAAGTTCTCAAGGGAGTGCTATGTCAGGAAAATTAAATGTAGTCACACAGAAATAAGAGTTCAAAAACTAAGAAAATGGCCAACTTAATCATAGGGACAAGTCTGCAGTTGAATATTATATCCCAGAATTCAATCGGGAAGATTGAACCACAACAGAAGATAGATTAAGTACATGAGACTGAACTGGTGAAATAGCATTCTGTGATTTTTGACTAAAATATTGCTGCTTTTCTTCTAGGCCTTGTTGTCTGGTTTTAAGAGTTTTTGTCCTATCTTGAGCTGTCAATAGATTCGTGTACCTACTATTTGAACAGAATACTAACCTGTTTCCAGACTTTAAGTTTTAAGCAAATTTCCTTACAAATTAAAACCTGCTTTTCTTGAAATTACCAGCTGAACTTGCTATCGAAAGTAGTTAGATTATTTAAGAAATTTTGTGATCAATACAATGTGGGGGGGGGAAAGGAATGGAAGACAACTGTAGACACCAGAGATAGTGTGATAAGAGGGCGGGAAAAGGCAGAGGGTCAGACATAAGGGTAAATATATATTAATTAATTAATTAATTTTAAAAAAGCTTATTTTATTCTTGATAGTGACCATGAGCCACACATGCATGCATACACACACATACACACACACCCATCAATGGGGTCTTCACATGCCACAATTCCTTCTCCACAGCCTTCCAGCTGGTCAGGATCTTGGGTGTGCATGCCTTCAGCCAGTGTGTGTTTCAGGTTCACCCTGTTGAATATCTGAACTTGAATCATTCATGTGATTTCACCACTGCAGTTCAGTACACTACTGACTGTACTTCTGAGGCTGAGACTGAAAAATGGTTTTGATGAACGTTTTTTTTTTTTGAGAGGTTTTTGCTATAAAGCATGTGTGCTCACCAGAAAGAGAGAGACAGAGATACAGAAAGCGAGTAATCACTCCCCAGGGGGATGGCCATGCCGCAATCCCTTCTCCTCCATTCTCCTTTCTGGATCTTGGGCACACATACACACATGCCCGGTGTGAGTTTAAGCCACTGGGTCTAGGACTCGAACCAAGGTCAAGTACATGGGTGTCTAGGGACGTAGCCATTAATTACTCCATCTGCTGGCCTGGGTTTTGATGAACTTCTATCTTGACAAACCTTGTAGGAATATGATTTTTTGGGCAATAACTCTCAGTTTTCCTATAAAAAAAAATTGTTATAGAGTTTTTTTTTTTTTTTCCCCCTCTCCTGGAGATGGCATCCATAGGTGCTCAAAATTGTCCAACGTTTGACATACTAGCATAGGCTTCCCTACAGTACAACCTTCAACAAAACTAGGCTGTCCCGAATGTCTGGTAATAGGATTATTTACCTTTATATCAAGAAGGTTGTGAAAGCACCAACATCTGCATGTAATATGTGCCTGGGCAGACTTAGAGGGGTTCGTACTGTGAGACCAAAAGTTCTTATGAGGTTGTCTAAAATGAAGAAACATGTTAGCAGGGTCTATGGGGGGCTCTATGTGCACTAATGTGTCTGTGATTGGATCAAGTGTGCTTTCCTTACTGAGGGGCAGAAGATTGTCTTGAAAGTGTTGAAGGTGCAAGCACAGAGCCAGAAAGCTAAATTAAAAAAAAGAAGCTTTTTTAGGGACCAGCAGGTGGTGTGGTGGTTAAGGTGCTGGACACTCCCACATGGCCGACCATGGTTCGACTCCTGGACCTGGTGGCTTGCTTTCTCACTTCCTTTCTCTCTTTCTCTATCTAAGGTCAAATTAAAATAAATGAATGAATAAATAAAAATAAATAAAATAATTTAAAAAAAGAAGCTTTTTTGAGTAATAAAAAAATGTAAAGTTTGGGACCAGTAGATGGTTTATTGGTTAAGGCATTAGACTCTTGCGTAGTAGACAGCAGTTGAGTCCCAGATGTGGTAGCTTAATACTCATGCCAGGCACATGTACATATGTGCCCAAAATGCCAAGAGGAGAATGGAGGAGAAGGATTTATCGTGTGGCTATCCCATGTGGGAGGTGATTTCTTGCTTTCTGTCTCTGTCCCTCTCTGTTTCTCCAGTGAGTGCATGTGCCATATAGCAAAAATATCTCTATAATAAAAAAAAAAATCAAAATATTAAAAAAATTGCTATAGAGCATGTGCACTTGCTAGAGAGAGACAGAGAGAAAGAGGGAAAGTGAGAAAGCACTCCTTAGGGAGATGACCATACTATAATCTCTTCTCTATTCTCTTCTCTATGTTCATCTTGAGATTTGGGGCATGCATGCACAAGTGCCTGGCATAATTTTCAAGTTGCTAAGTCTGGAACTTGAACCATGAAGTTGGCCATGTGAGATCTAGTTGCCTTAACCATCACATCACCAGCTGGCCCCGCAGATTTGTTATTTACCTTGAGAAAATAAAATATTTTCTAGCTGTAAAATTCCAGGATTTTAGTTGTTTTAAAAAGATTACAATTGCGGGTCAGCAGGTGGCATGGTGGTTGAGGTGCTGGACTCATAATGCTGCTGACTGTGATTTGAATCCTGACTGTGGCTGAAAAGAAAGAAATTTCTCACCTTCTCTCTCTCTTTGGTAAGTGTGTATGACCTATAGCAAAATTAAAATAATAACAAATAAAAATAAATCATTCTTTTTAAAATTTAACTATTTATTTAGTTATTTTTAATTTGACCAACAAAGGACAGAGAGAGAGAGGAAAAGTGAGAAAGCGAGCTGCCGTGTCTGGGACTCAAATCACGGTTGGCCAAGTGGGAGTCCAATGCCTTTAACCACCACATCACCTGGTGGCCCCCAAAGTAAATAATTCTTAAAAAAGAATAAGATTACATTTGAGGGGTTGGCAGGTGGCATCGTGCTTAAGGATATTGTACTCCCACATGGCTGACTGTGGTTCGAGTCCTCGGAACTGGTGGCTTGATTTCTCACTTTCTCTCTCTGGTCAAAATAAAATAAACAAATAAAGTTAAATAAAATAATTATTTAAAAAGAAGAAAAAATAGATTGATGGGGACCAGCAGTTAGCACAATGGCCATGTTGATGGACTCCCACGTAGTCGACCGCGGTTCGTGTCCCGGACCCAGTGGCTTAAAAAACTCACGCCGGGTGTGTGTGTGTGCGTGCCCAAGACCCTGAGAGGAGAATGGAGGAGAAGGAATTGCGGCGTGGCCATCCCCCCTGGGGGGTGATTTCTCGCTTTCTGTCTCTCTGTCTCTCTCTGTCTGTGTGGCGAGCGCACACGCCCTATACCAAAAACCTCTCCAAAAAAAAAAAAAAAAAAAAGATTGATGTTTCACTTAAGGTATGAAAGAAGGAGGTGCTCTATCTTTGTTAAAGCTACCAAAGGGTCAGCAGGTGGTATGATGGTTCAGTGGCTGGGTCCCATATGGTCCAGTATGGTATTTAAGTCTCAGACCTTGCAGCTTAAAAAGCATGTAGAAGAACCAGCAGTTAGCATAATGGCTATGTCGCTGGACTCCCACGTAGTCGACTGCGGTTTGCGACTCGGACCCGGTGGCTTAAAACTCACGCCGGGCGCGTGTGCGTGCGTGCCCAAGATCCCGAGAGGAGAATGGAGGAGAAGGGATTGCAGCGTGACCATCCCCTCTGGGGGCTGATTTCTCGGTTTCTGTCTCTCTGTCCCTCTCTGTCTGGCGAGTGCACGCGCCCTATAGCGAAAACCTCTCCAAAAAAAAAAAGAAAAAAAAGCATGCGGGGTGTGTGTGCAAACATGGCCAAAACCTGGAGAGGAGAATGAAGGAGAAAGGATTGCAACATGGCCTCTCCCCCAGAGGGTGATTGCTCACTCTCTCTCTTTCTCCCCCACCCCAGTAAGCACATACAATCGATGACCAAAAAAAAAAAAACTAAAAAAAAAAGCAATTAGATGAGAAAACTATTAAAGTTAGCATTAGTTTATGTACTCCAATGCTTCAAATAGTGAAAGATTATAAAGTTTTTATTGCTGATAAATACTTAATGAGAATTTTGCTTCAATAAGAAATACAGAAATTGTTAAATCTTTCCATCTGTAGTTCCAGAGGAATGTGGAGTACAGAGTGTGTAATTTATTGTACATAATATAATAATCTCATGGACATCTGGGAAACAAAATTCATCTACAAGGGATTGCATTTTCATTCACGCAGGCATACAATTTACTTGAAAGTGGATTATTTTTTAATTGTAAGTGTTTGAAGGAATTTAGTTATATCAAAAGAGATGAAACAATAACATATGCCTTGCTCTGCAAGCTTTTAAAAAATACAGCAGACAATAAGACACTGGATTGTAGGCTTAGCAGTTCTCCCTTTCTTAATGCCCCTCAACCATCTGGCCTGTGTTTTCTGGGACAGACCTGGTTTCAATGTCTTTTCCAGTCATCTCCATCAACTTTTAAGATTCTTTAGAAATTCAAACATTTAGGGCGTTTTGGCAAATAGAAAATTAGTCAAGTTAGTATCCATTAAAGTAAAAACATACATATATAGTTTTTAGAAAAACAGGAAATCATGAGTGACAGAGAATTGAAGACTTAAGAAATATTTTGAATGTTTTCAGGAACTCATGCCTGCCTGGAAGGTATTACACACAGTATCATCATCGACCCAGGAGCTAGAAGGAATAAATCCAGTTCTGTTCAATCCCCCAATTTCAGAACATACTGTCTCAAATAAACATGGCTCCACCTCGGTTGCTCAGTTTCCGCCCATCTGTTCTGGTAATTGCTTTTCCTTCCTCATCATAGTTTCCTGTGTCTGGACAGACTTATCCTGTTTCCTCCGGATTATGTTTTTGTTTGGAATCAGTTCCTGATTCCTTTTCCTTTTCCCTTTTACCCACTCCTGTTTGGTCTTTCATGCACTGCAGACTCCTTACACAATACATTATAAACATAATTCTAACAATAAACCCTAACATTTAAATATGATGGATGAAATCCTCTGACTTGGTTTTAATATTATAATTCTTGCACCATTACACACACACACACACACACACACACACACAACTCACACACCTTTAAGAAATTGAGAAGATGGACCTGCATGTAGTGTGGTGGTTAAGGTGCTGGATTCCCACATGGCTAACAGTGGTTCAAATCCTGGACCTGGTGGTTTGCTTTCTTACCTTCCCTCTCTCACTGTCTCTCTATGGTCAATTTAAATAATAAGAATAAGAATAATGATCAATAAAATGAAATAAAAATAATTTTAAAAAAGAAATTGAGAAGAACATGATGAATGGGTTGGGAGGATACAGTGGTTAAATGCTTTAAACGTATTGTGATATTTAAGTTACATCACTACATACAGACAGTAACAATGGAAAATTTGACTTCAAAAGTCACAAGACATGAAGACCACTTATCAGTAGTTATCAGTGTTGGAGTTGGGACAATAGAATGGGTAGTGTATAATTCTCTGAAGTCCCAGCTGCGAACTATTTTTCTTTTCAGTATTTGTCTTTTTTTAATTAGTTTTTTAAAAAATTTTTATACATTTAGTCACTTTCTTCAGTATTTGTCTTTTTTAAAATTAGTTTTTAAAGTTTTATATATTTAGGAATCAGCAGTTAATGTAATGGCTATGTTGCTGGACTCCCATATAGTCGACTGTGGTTCAAGTCCTGGACCGGTGGCTTAAACTCACGCCGGGCGCATATGCACGTGTGCCCAAGATCCTGAGAGGTGAGTGGAGGAAAAGGGATTGTGGCGTGGCCATCCCCCCCCCGGGGGGGTGATTTCTTGCTTTCAGTTTCTCTGTCTCTCTCTGTGTTCCTGGCGAGCGCATGTGCCCTATAGCAAAAACCTCTTCAAAAATATAAAGCATTTAGTCACGGCTACAAACTATTAGTAGTAAATAAGGGGAGACCAACAGGTGGCATAATGGTTACATCACTGCACTCCTACGTTAGTCATCTGTAATTAGAGTTCTGGACCTGGCAGCTTGAAACACATCAGGTGTGAGTGTGCGTGCCCAAGGTCCTGAGAGGAAAGTGGAGAAGAAGGATTGTGGCATTGCCATCCCCTCTGGGGAGTGATTTCTTGCTTTTGGTCTCTCTCTGTCTTTCCAGCGAGCACATGCACCCTATAGCAAAAATCTCTCTAAAAAAAGAAGGATCTTTAGAAGGTGTTTAGGCCCTGAAGACTCCACCCTCATGAATGAATACCACTATTGCAAGAGTGAGCTCATTATGGCAGGGGTGAGTTTGTTAAAAAAAGGGTAGTTCAGCCCCCTTTTCTCCCTCTCTTTCCTTATTGCCATTTTCCATGGAATGATTCAGCAAGAAGACCCTCACCAGATGTCAACACCTTGATACTGGACTTTCCACTCTCCAGAACTGTGAGCTGATATATTTGTATTTATTATAAATTACCCAGTTTCAAGTATTCTGTTACAGCAGCATAAAACAGACTAAGATATCACATAATCTTACTACTTGCCTAGGGCCCTATTAAAGGCTTTAAAATAGCCAAGACTTTACCCTGTATTATGGTTTTGATAATGATTTGTTCACCAAAGGTTCACATTTTGGAAATGGGTCCTAGTGCTTGGTGATTGGATCATTGTGACTGGATCACAGAGGCACTGGTGGAAAAGAGGCACTGGTTCTCATGAGAAAGGTTGTTATAAAGGTGAAAACTGCCTAAACTTCTCTTTCTCTGCAAGTGCTCCCATCAATCTTTCTGCTTTCATCAGCCATGTTGTAGGCTGGCCTGATGTCAGCCCCACACCTTTTGATTTTCTAGTTACCAGGGTCATTAATCAAATTCACTTCTATTTCTTTATATTGGATCCAATTTCAGGCCCAGTATGAGTTTCAAGCCACCGAGTCTGGGACTTAAACCACAGTTGACCGTGTGGGAGTCCAGTGACATAACCATTATGCCATCTGCTGGTCCCTCGGTTCCACTTCTTCTGTTTCTCTGTCTTTGTCTTTCTGGCGAGTGTACATGCCCTATAGCAAAAACCACTCAAAAAAAAAAAAAAAAAAAAAAAAAAGATAGTGGTAAGTCTTTAGTTTTATGTAAATAAAATAAAACTATTTTAAAAATTACAAAAAACAAGAAACCAAAAAAAAAAAAAAAAAAAAACCACGAGAAACCATCAGAGATGAAAAACTTTTCTATCTTAATTTTTGTAACTGGGGGCATGTGAAATTAATTAATAAAAGACTAACAGGAGAAAAGACACACATGTTAATATTTATATACACATGAGTCGACAGAAAAGAAATGAAACCCAAAGAAATGGTTAACATTGGTAGCTTATAAGTCCTTTTAGCAGTAATGAGAGGGACTTTAAGGGGTGATAATTTGTGAGGAAATGACTAGGAAGTAGATGGGTGAATTAAGGGAAGATGTGGGCTATTTTAGTAAGGTCTGTTTGTGCTAACTCATTTTTGTGTCAACTCCCCATCTTTGGTCATGAATAGGTTTTCTCTCCCTAGTAAAGGAAATGAGGAAGGGTTAGGGTATATAAGAAACCCCTGGGCCTGGTGGTTAAGGTGCTGGACTCCCACATGGTCAACTGCAGTTCAGGTCCTGGACCTGGTGGCTTGCTTTCTCACTTTCCCTTTCTCTCTCTCTCTCTGGTCAAATTAAAAACAAAACAAAACAAAAGCTAATAAAATTAAGTTAATAATTTGAATGAAAATAAAAAGAAACCCCTTACTCTTTTTTTTTTTTTTTTTTAAGAGGAATTCTTGCTGAAGGGCATGTGTGCTTACCAGAGAGACAGAGAGAAAGTCAGAAATCACCTCCTGGGGGGGTGGCCACATAGAAATCCTTTCTCCTCCAATCTCCTCTTGGGATTTTGGGCACACATGCACACATTCCTGGTGTGAGTTTCAAGCCTCCAAGTCCAGAACTTGAATCTCAGTTTGCCATTAGGAAGTCAGGTGCCTTATCCACTATGCCACCTGCTGGCCCTGAGAACCCTTACTCTTTATCAGTCGTTCCCCATTTGCCTCTAGTCCCACCAGTCCCAGGCTACTAGTAGTCTATTTTGTAGCTGATTTACCTATTCTGGATATTTCATATAAATGGAATCTTATACTGTGAGATCCTTTGTGATTGGCTTCTTTCACTTAGATGATTTTTTTTTTTTTTTTTTTTTTTGAGAGAGATTTTTTGTTTTAGGGCACGTGTGCTCACCAAAAACACACAGAGAAATGGAGAGACAGAAAGTGAGCAATCATCCTCCAGGAAAATGGCCATGCCAGAATCCCTTCTTCTCCATTCTCCTCTGAAGATTTTGGGCACACACACACACATGCCTGGTGTGAGTTTCAAACCACCAGGTCTGGGACTTGAATCCTGCTTGACTATGTGGAAGTCCAGCAACATAACCATTACGCCACCTGCTGGTCCCTTAGCATGATTTTTTTCTTTTTTCTATAGGATGCATGTGCTTGTTGGAGAGACAGAGAGATAGAGACAGAAAGCAAGAAATGACCCCCCTGGGGGGAAGGCCACACCACACTCCTTTGTCTTCTAGTCTCCTCTCAGGATTTTAGGCATACATGCACACGTGCCTGACGTGAGCTTAAGCCGTCAGGTCTGGGACTCGAACTATGGTTAATTATGTTAGTGTAGCAATGTAACCATTACATCATCTGCTAGTCCCCCTAGAATAATATATATATATATATATATATATATATATATATATATATACACACACATATACATATATATATATATACACACACACACATATACATATATATATTATATATATATATTTGAGAGGTTTTTGCTATAGGGCGCATGCGCGCACCGGAGAGACAGAGATAGACAGAGAGACAGAAAGCAAGAAATCATCCCCCAGGGGGGATGGCCATGCCACAATCCCTTCTCCTCCATTCTCTCGGGATCTTGGGCACGCATGCACACGCGCCTGGCATGAGTTTAAACCACTGGGTCCAGGACTTGAACCATGGTTGACTACATGGGAGTCCAGTGACATAGCCATTATGCTAACTGCTGGTCCCTAGAATAATATTTTTAAGAGTCATCCTTGTAGGGGTAGGCAGATGGTGTGATGATTAAGGGCGAGGACTCCCACATGGCCAACTGTGATTCGAGTCCCGGACCTGGCGGCTTGCTTTCTCACTTTCTCACTTTCTCTCTCTCTGTCCCTCTCTGATAAAATTAAAACAAATAAATAAATAAATTTAAATAAAGTAATTCTTAAAAAAAAAGTCATCCATGTACAGCTATCAGTAGTATGTCATCTCTTTTTATTATCAAATAATATTTGGTTGTATGGATATGTCACATTTTACTTTTTCATTCATTCATTGATACTCATTTAGGTTGTTGCCACTTTTTGACTGTAATTAATATTGCTCTATGAACATTGTGTACAAATTTTGTGTGGAAATCTCATTTCTCTTGTGTTTAAACCTAAGACTGGAATTCCTTGGTCCTACGGTTAGTTCATGTTTAAAGTTTTGAGGAACTGCCAGACTGTTTTCCAAACCACATCCTACCAGCAATGTTCTAGGGTTCTAATTTCTTCATGTCATCTCCAACACCTGTTACCATTGTCTATTTTGTACTATGGTCATACCGTACTCTTTTCTTTTCCATCGCTCCACCCTGCTTGGATTTGGGGCATGCCTATACCTAGAACAGGAGAGTTTTTGATTATAGCCAATAGTACAAATAGCACAAGTCTTTCTTACTATAGCCATCCTAGTGAGTATGAGTGGTATCCCATTGTGGATTTTCAAAAAAGAATGATTTAATTTAACTTTATTTATTTATTTATTTATTTATTTATTTATTTATTTATTTTAATGTGACCAGAGAGGGACACAGTGAAAGAGAGAGGGAAAGTGAGAAAGCAAGCTTCTGGGTCTGGGATTTGAACTGTGGTTGGCCATGTGGGAGTCTTATACCCTTAACCATCATGCCACCTGCTGGTCCCCCACTGTGGTTTTAAATTGCATTTCTCTGATAGCTCATGATCAGCATTTTTTTTCATGTGCTTATTGGTTATTTGTAGACATTCCCTCCAAAAATGTCTTTTGGATCATTTGCCTAATTTTTAAAAAATTGCCAGAGGACACATATACTCACCAGAGAGAGAGAGAGAGAGAAAGAGAGAATAAGAGAAGGAAGGAGTGGTAAAAGCAACCCCCCAGTGAGGCATAATCACACCAAATCCCTTCTATTCCATTTCTCAGTCCTGCCAGGATTTGGAGTATATATTTTTAATAGTAACACAGTTATGTTTTATTTTATTTTTTAAAGAATTATCTTATTTAACTTTATTTATTATTATTATCATTATTATTTTCCAGTTTGATCAGAGAGAGACAGAGAGAGAGAGAGGAAGTGAGAAAGCAAGCCACCAGGTCCGAGATTTGAACCGTGATTGGCCATGTGGGAGTCCAGCGCCTTTAACCACCATGCCACTTGCCGGCCCCTGGAGTATATATTTTTCAAGCCAACAGGGCTGAGATTTGAACTGTGGTAGGGATCTGGCTTCCTTAATCACTAGGCCACAGGGCTGGCTTAGACCTTTGCCTAATTTTAAATTACTGGGTTGTTGGAGAAGTCATGACACACTTTTCCATAGAAAAACAAAAATATGTCATGACTTTCTGACAACCCAATACATTGCATTTTAATTTTTGAATAATAAAAAGTTCCTTTACATATTCTGGGTATGAGGCTCTTATCAGATGTGTGATTTATAAATATGTGGTACCATTCTTTTCTTTTCCTTAATGTGTATATTGCAGCAAAAATGCTTTTCATTTTTTATAATTTATCTATTTTTTGGTTGTCGTTAGTTATTTTAGTGTCAAATATAGAAAAAATTTTGTAATCCCAAGTCATGAAAACTTATCCCTATATTTTCTTCTCTCTCTTTTTTTTTTTTTTCTTTTTTTGAGAGGTTTTTGCTATAGGGCACGTGCGCTTGCGAGACAGACAGAGAGAGACAGAGAGACAGAAAGCGAGAAATCACCCCCCAGGGGGGGATGGCCATGCTGCAATCCCTTTTCCTCCATTCTCCTCTCGGGATCTTGAGCACGCACACACATGCACCCGGCGTGTTTTAAGCCACTGGGTCCGGGATGCGAACCACGGTCGACTACATGGGAGTCCAGCGACATAGCCATTACACTAACTGCTGGTCCCATCTTCTAACAATTTCATATTGTTAGATCTTATATTTATGCCTACAATAAAGATAGTGTGGCACTGACATAAGAATGCACACATAGACCAATCAAATAGAACTGAGAGTCCAGAGAAACAAAACCTTAAAGATAAGAACAATTAATTTTGGAAAAGGGGGCCAAAAAACTCAATGGAGAAAACCTAACTTTTTCAAGCAATGCTGCTGGGACAACTGAACACCCATATATCATAGAATGAATTTGGTTTCCATTCTCATACTATATTAAATGAACTCAAAACGAATCAGAAACCATTAAACAATTTTTTATTTCTGTTATATGTACGTCTCATGTAATCCAATTCTTTATCATACATATATACTTACTATAATAACTAAAAAGGATAAGTTTTTAGAATGCTCAGTAAGGTTTTTATTTTTAATTTGTTATAGAGCATGTGTACTCACCAGAGAGAGACAGAGATTGAGAGTGAGAAAGCACCCTGCAGAAGGGATGGCCATGCTGCAATACCTTCTCCTCCTTTCTCCTCTCTGGTTTTTGGGTGCACACGCACACACACACTCCCAGCTTGTTTCTCAAACTGTTGGGTCTGGGATTTGAACCATGTAGTAGGCCATGTGGGATCCAGCCACCCCAACAGCCATGCCAGAAGTTCTTTGTGATTTTCAGGGAAAGAGCACAGAGAGTAAATGTTCTGTCCTCTCGATTTGCTGACTTACTGTCAGTTCTCCCCACCGGTCAGGCAATCTTGGTCAGTCTCCTAGAGCAGGCTGTAGAAAGGGAGAGTTAGTAAAGATGAACAAATAACGTATACCAATCCCCTGGTGACCAAATAGAGACCACGTCAAAAAATGTTAGTGAGACATACAGAATGGGGGAAGTTGTTATAGTCATACTGAGTAAAATAGAATACAAGACAAAAGTGACAAATAAAAGAAGACCACTTTAAAACAATTTTATTTATTCATTCATTTATTTTAATTTGACGAGAGAGAGAGAGAGAGGGAGAGAGAGAAAGCAACTGAGAAAGCAAACTACCAGGTCCAGGACTTGAATCATGATCAGCCATGTGGGAGTGCCCAGTACCTTAACCAACATGCTATCTGCTGGTCCTGACCACTTATATTTATATAATAACTCGCAACCTTAAATAAACTTCACGCATATTTTTAAAAAGAATTATTTATTATTATTTATTTATTTATATTTTAATTTGACCAGAGAGGAGAGAGAGAGGGAAAGTGAGAAAGTAAGCTGCCAGGTTGAGAACTTGAACTGTGGTCGGCCATATCGGAGTCCAGCACCTTAACCACTATACCACCTGCTGGCCCCAAATGCACATTTTTTTTAAAGGAATTATTTAATTTAATTTTTATTTGTTACTATTATGATTATTGCTTAAAATTTGACCAGAGAGTAGCCAGCAGGTGGCGTGGTGGTCAAGTGGCTGGATTTCTACAAGGCCGATCCTGGTTTAAGTCCTGGACCTGGTGGCTTGAAACTCATGCCAGGTAAGTATGAGTGCACATGCATGCCCAAGATCTCAAGAGGAGAATGGAGAAGGGACTGTGGCATGGCCATCCTCTCTGGAGGGTGATTTCTCATTTTCTCTGTCTCTGTATCTCTAGCAAGTGCAAAAACACTTTTTTTTTTTTTTTTTTTTTTGAGAGGTTTTTCGCTACAGGGCGCGTGCGCTCGCCAGACAGACAGACAGAGACATAGAGACAGAAAGCGAGAAATCACCCCCCAGGGGGGATGGTCACGCCGCAATCCCTTCTCCTCCATTCTCCTCTCGGGATCTTGGGCACACACGCACACGCGCCCGGCGTGAGTTGTAAGCCACCGGGTCCGAGACGCGAACCTAGGTCGGCTACGTGGGAGTCCAGCGACATAGCCATTACGCTAACTGCTGGTTCCCGTGCAAAAACACTTTTAACACCTATAACAAAAATCTATCACACACACACACACACAAAATTGACCACAGCGAGAGAAATAGAAAGAAACCAAGTCACCAAGTCCAGGACTCAAACCAGTCAGCCACGTGGGAGTCCAACACCTCTCATGCACTTTTTTTTTTTTTTGCATCTAATAACATAGCTACAAAATATGAAAATGCAGCTTTGAGTAATTTAAGGAGAAATTGACAGATGAAATATTGTGAGAAAATTTAATATATTTTCAAATAAAAAAAAAGTTAAAATGCCAGAGGGCGTGTATGTGGAGGAGAAAGGTCACCCTCTGATGGGGTAGGGACAATCCCCCTTCCTAAAACTGAGGGATCTTGAAGTTTAAGGCTAGCCTGGGCAGTATACTGAGACTCTGCTTCTAAAAAGAGTTCTTGTTCCTGGACCCCACTACCTGGACATTCTTATTTTCTTATTCAATAGATATGAAATGGGATCTGGAACTTACATTTTTTTCAAATAATTTTCATATACATGCTTAGAGGAGTACTATGCACAGAAAAGAAATGTGAGACATGTTTAATTATTTATTTTATTTTATTTTTTGGAGAGGTTTTTGCTATAGGGTGCGTGCGCTCACCAGACAGACAGAGAGAGAGAGACAGAGAGACAGAAAACGAAAAATCACCCCCCCCCACCCCGGAGATGGCCACGCCGCAATCCCTTCTCCTCCATTCTCCTCTCGGGATCTTGGGCATGCATGCACACGCGCTCGGCGTGAGTTTTAAGCCACTGGGTCTGGGACTCGAATCACGATCGACTACGTGGGAGTCCAGCGACATAGCCATTATGCCAACTGCTGGTCCCGAGACATGTTTAATTATAAATCTCTAGTAGTCACTTTAAAAAAAAAGAAAGAAAATAAACCAGTAAGTTTAATTTTCATAATATATTTTATTTAACCCAATATATCTAAAACATTATTATTTCAATATATACTCAACATTAAAATTATTAACATTTTCCTTTTTTTTTTTTTTTTTTTTTTTTTTTTTGCTGTAGGGTACATGAACTTGCCAGAGATAGAGAGAGATGGAAAGTGAGGGGGGATGGCCATGCCACACTCCCTTCTCCTTCACTCTTCTCTTGGAATTTTGGGCACATACATGCACCCAGTGAGATTCTCAAGCTGCCCTGTCTGGGACTCAAACTATGAATCTGATTATATGGGATCCAGTGCCTTAACCTCTGTGCCACCTGCTGGCCCCTATTTTATGTTCTTTTGTACTAAGTCTTCAAAAACCAGGGCATACTTTATACTGTGACACCCTTCATTTTGGACAGATATATTTAAAAATTTTCAAATTTATTATCACTTTTAATGAATTAATTAAGACATTTGCTATAGGGCATGTGCACTCACGAGAGAGCGAGAGAGAGAGAGAGAGAGAGAGAGAGAGAGAGAGAGAGAGAGAAAAGGGAACATGAGAAAGCAAGCCACCAGATCTGGGACTTGAACTGAGTTCGACCATGTGGGAGTTCAGTGCCTCAACCACTGCAACCTGTTGACCCCAGGACAGACATTGTATTTTCTTTTTGTTCTCTTCATCTTTTTTTTTTTTTTTTTTTTTTTTTTTTTAGAGGTTTTTGCCTTAAGGTATGTGAGCTGACTTCCTTGGGGGAGAGAGAGAAGTACACACAATGAGAGGGAAAGTGAGAAATCACCCTCAAGGGGGCATGGCCATGCCAACTCCTTCTCCTCCATTCTCCTTTGGGGATTTTGGGCATGATCACACGTATGCCCAGTGTGATTTTTAAAGATGCCGGGTCTGGGACTCGAACCATGAGAGTCCAGCAACATAAACACTATGTTCTCAACCATATGAGACTGCAGCAACATAAACATTATGCCATCTGCTGGCCCCAACTCTTTGTTTTCTTCTTTTTTTAAAGAATTATTTTATTTAACTTTATTTATTTACTTATTTTTAAATTTGACCAGAGGGGGACCGAGTGACAGAGAGAGAGAGAAATAGAGAGAGAGGGAAAGTGAGAAAGCAAACTGCCATATCCAGAACTTGTACCATGGTCGGCCATGTGGGAGTCCAACACCCTTAACCACCACGCTACCTGCTGGCCCTTATTTTCTTCTTAATGACAGAGGGTGTGTGCACGTGTGTATGTGTGCATGTTGGGAGGCTAGGGGGAGAAAGCCCCAGTGGGAGCTGCTTACACTACAATCTTTTCCTGCTTCTTCATCCCATTAAGATGGGAGGCACACATGCCAGTTTAGCGGATTAGTGCTACATTGCAACTGTGGAGGTCAAAGATCACATTTCATTCTTGTATTCATCTGCCTACCAAAGTACCCAGAATGTAAGGACTGCTCAAAATACAGGAGTTGGTTAGTTAGTTACACTGGCAGTTTGGGCTGTAGTCACATGAAGCTGTGTACCTGTGGCTGGAACTGTGGCTCAAGAAAGAGCCTCATGACCATCTGGTGGTATGGTGGCTAAGGCAGCTGGATCCCAGTTGTCTGATGGTGCGGTTAGAGTCCCAGACCCAGTGACTTGAAAAACCCACTGGGTACACATGTGTACGTGCCTAAAATCCCAAAAGGAGGGAGCAATGGAGAAGAAGGAATTGCTCTGAGACCATGCCCCACTTGGGGGCTTTCTCACTACCCCTCTCTCTTTGTCTCTCTCCTCTGCTTCCATGTGCCCTCTGGCAAAATTTAAAAAAAAAGAAAGAAAAAGAGAAAAAAGAGCTCCAGGCTTTTCTGGGGTAATCAGAAATCTGCTAGGGCAGTTAATAGATAATCTTTAGTATTCTATTCAGAATAACTTCAAAGGCTGAAAGGGAGGAGGGACTCACTTCAAAGGCTTTAAGAGAGAGAAATAGAGCAAGTTAGTAAAGCCGGTTGCTAGGACAACCTTCTCTGGCTTGAAAGAGGACAATCAGACATTGTAGGCCTCGGCCTGTGTGACTGTGAGCGTCCCTTTTGTAATATATTCTCCTTTTGCTTGGCTTGAGGAGAGAATCTTTTTTATTTTAAATACATTTCATCACTATACGTCACTTTGCTTGTAAGTTGAATTTACCCAACATGAATACACTTCACACCAGTCCAGTTGAGGATACTAAACACATTTTCATCAACCGATAATAACCCACTTCTGTGTCCCATACATGTCCTATCTATTTTCTTCCTTGATTTTCTTTCTTACACAGTTTCAAAATGGCTATTTGAGAGTGCAATTTGGAGCCAGGAGGTTATGTGGTGCTAAAAGTGCAAAGAGAAGGAAAATGGGCGTCAACACTGATTGGAGAGGAGCAACCGGAGGAGCAGCACAGTCACTCATGGGTTCCCGTCAAACCGGTGGACTGTGCAGTACAAGGACTTTGAACTCCCAGCTGCAGATGGACCTCCCTTACTGGACTCCAAGAACAGGGATCAAAGTAAGTTTTTTCCTTGGGCCGCCAACATCATTAGATGAAGCGTTTAAAATGAGTTAAAAAAGTAATTAATGGGGGCCGGCAGGTAGCATGGGATTAAAGCACTGGATTCCCACATGGGGTGCCATGATTCAAATCCTAGACTTGGCGAATTGCTTTCTCACTTTCCCTTTCTTTCTCTCTGGTGAAATCTGGAAAAAAAAATTAATACATAAAATTAAATAATTATTTAAAAAACAAAAGAAGTAATTGTTGTTTGGTACTTAGTTTTATTTTCTTAAGTCTTTTCCTTAATTTATAGGCTAAATATGTATACAGCTATTAGTAATATGTAAGTTTTTAAAAATAATTTTTGTGGTAATTTCAGATTTACATACAACTGGACATCTTTGTGGGATACAGCATGGGTTTACAAGGCATGTCTACAGAGTTCAACAATCAAATCAAGAAAGGAAACATATCTGCCCTCTCCAACATTTACTGTTATGTTGTATGGTTCATTTTTGAATTTCAATCTACTTGATATTTCAACGTGTGTGTATATATATATACATATATATATATGCATATATATATACACACACAATATACACACACACACATACATACATATATAGATTTTAGGTTTTTGTCATAGTGAGGTAGGAGAAAGGGACCATAAAAATATAGTTATGGCCAGGACCAGCAGTTAGTGTAATGGCTATGTCGCTGGACTTCCACGTAGTTGACCGCGATTCGAATCCTGGACCCAGTGGCTTAAACTCATGCCATGTGTGTGTGTGTGTGTGCGCGCGTGCCCAAAATCCCAAGAGGAGAATGGAGAAGGGATTGCTGCGTGGTCATCCACCCTGGGGGGTGATTTCTCACTTTCTGTTTCTCTGTCTCTCTCTGTCCTTCTGGTGAGTACACATGCCCGATAGCAAAAATCTTTCCAAAAAAAAAAAAAAAGAATATATATATACATATATATATATATATATATATATATATATATATATATTCCATTTGGGGCCTATACCATAACTACTATATATAGGCCCAAAATGGAGTCACAAAATGGCTAAGTTTTGAGATGGAGGCAGTGGTGGCCCAGTGATTGACCTAGGCATCATGACCTAGACCTAAACCAAAGACTTTTTCTAGGCCCCACCACATTTCAGGAAGAAGATAAGATAATGGTTTTCATGGCTAAAAACTTCAAGACAAAGAATCTCCTGATCTTGGTACCCATTTCAAAATTAAGGAAATAATTGGATGCATCCAGCATGTGCCCTCACTACCAGGAGTGGAATGCGTGCACAAGCCCCACCTAGAACCTAAGTCAGGACAAAGTCCTTCCTGACCCAAATAAAAAACCCCTACCACAGTTCTTCCTTGGGAACCCATTTTCCGGGGACTCTTCCTTTCTTGGGAGCTCTGTTTTTCCTTCCTGCTCCTTTAATAAACTCCCTGCTTTTTAAATTAATTTCCTGCTTTGCTAATAAACTCCCTACTTTGTTATACTTACTCTCTGTGTCTGCGACTCTTAATTCTTCCTGAGTGTGGGACAAGAACCCGTGTCTCACTGCAAGTGTGGGCTTGATCATCCCTGTGCTCCTGCATTTCTGCGTCAATAGCGTGCCTTGCTCACTGGAGACAGACAGAGAGAGACAGGGAGAGGAAAAGTGAGAAATCACCCCCCCCCCCCCCCCCAGGGAATAGCCACACCATAACCCCTTCTCCTCCATTCTCTTCTTGGGACTTTGGTCATGCACACATATGTGCCTAGCATGATTTTCTTTGTTGTTGTTGTTTTTAGTTTTTAAAAATAATTATTTATTTAATTTTTAAAATATATTGTTATCATTCTTCATTTTGACCAGGGAAGAGAGAGAAAGAGAGAGGGAGAGTGAGAAAGCAAGCTACCAAGTCCAGGACTTGAACTGCAGTTGGCCATGTGGGAATCCAACAACTTAACCACCACACTATTTGTTGACTCCATGACTGACATGATTTTTAAGCAGCTGGATCTGGGACTTGAACAGCAACTCTGGAACTCGGCCATGTGTGAGTCCAGTGCTTTAACCACCACACCATGTGCTGGCCCCAGTGTTTGGAAATACGTATTAAATTGTCACTAACATTCTTTGCTATATTGTGTTATACTATCCTGTAACCTATTTCACTTGTTTATATGCACTCTTGTCTCTGTTAACCAACTTCTCCTTATTCTTGAGTTTTAAAATAAATTCCAAATACTGAACTTCGTTGGGCAATTAGTACATACCTGACACTTTCTATGTATTTAAATACTTTCTATGTATTTAAGTCCCAGAAAAAATAATGTACTTTTTTCCTACATTTTACAGGTTTCAAAAAAATTGTGAGCCAGCAGATGGGATGAAGGTTAAGGTACTGGATCCCACATGGCCAGCTTCATGGTTTGAGTCCTGGACCTGGTGGCTTGAGAATCATGGCAGGAGTATGTGTGTGCATGCCTAAAATCCCTAGAGGAGAATGAAGGAGAAGGTATTTCAGTATGGTCATGGCCCCTAGGGGCTGATTTCTCACATGTCTGACTGATAGGTTAAAGCCCTGGACCCAGCAGCTTGAAAATCATGCTGGGCATGTGTATGTGTATAACTGAAGACCCAAGAGAATGGAAGAGAAGGGATTATGGTATGGCTATCCCCCTGGCTGGGATGGAAGGGAGGAGGTGATTTCATACTTTGTCTTTTTCTCTTTCTCTCTCTCCAGAGAGCTTACACATCCTATAGCAAACTAAAATGAATAAATAAATACAAATAAGTTTCAGTCCAGCTCTTGGCCTGGTAGTTAGGGCTGCTAGATTCCATCTGGTGACTACATGGTTTGAGTCTCAGATTTGGTGGCCTGTAAAACACAGTCCTAGATCTGGTGCGTGTGTCTGCAAAATCCTGAAAGGAGGGAGAAATGAAGGAAAATGGATAGCAGCATGACCAGTCACCGTTGGGATTGCTTTCTTGTTTTTTCTCTCTCATTCTGTCTCTCTGCAGTGAGCACATGCACCCTCGGGCAAATTAAAGAAAAAAAATACAGGTTTCAAAAGATTAAGTGACTCGTTCAATCATTGATTTTGAAACCAATTTTTAATTTATTCTCCAAAATGGTATTTTTTTGCTATTTGGTGTTGTGGAGCCAACATAGGGAACCGAAACTGAGTGTCATGGCACAGACTTTATTTAATGGCCAAGTAATGGAGAAGTGGAAGATGAGATTACAAATGGGCTTCTCAATCGTCCCTAGCTGAGGAGTTTAAGATGTAGCAAATGGGCTAATTAGGGGACAGGATGGGTAATAGAGGGGAGGAATATTCAGAGCTTTGTCTGGAAAGGCAGGGATTTCCCAGAATTCCAAAACCCACCTATTTTTTCTCCTTTTAGGTTACTTATGGTAACCCTGGTGATTGTCAACTATCATGGAACTGGTAGGAATGTCATTTAACATGTAAGTGATATTATAGTGAAGTTTGGGGTCTTCCAGAGGCTGTCATGGCAGCCATTTTGGATCTCACAGATCTAGGTTAGTTCTTAGAGGGAAAGTGTTGCCGAAAAACAGACGCCGAGGAACAGAAATGGCACACAGGAGAGACAGGAGAACTGTTTATTACACCAGTGGGCACAGAGGAGTTAGCACTCTGAATCTCTGGCCCTGACTGGGGGTTGGACATGGGCTTTTATGGGCGAACTGGGGAGAGGTTGTTAGGAATGGGAAAGGGACTCATAACCTGCCCTAAAATGGAAGTGAGAGAGAAGAAGGAAGTCTAACCTATTCAGAGTTCCAGGTTACCCTGTAGCTTTGGGGAGGGGCAGTAAGTTTGCTGGAGGGCAGAAACCTCAGGCAGCTATCAGCCCTGAGTTATTCATGAACTCAGGGTCTCTCCATATCATTCCCCCCACTTGAGCCTCCTCAGCTATACTCAAGGAGGATCAATTAACAGGAGGGCAGTAAATGTAGTTTTCAGGGCAGCCACAAGCAGTTGATATTTGATGGCTTCAAAGCAGAAAGTTATGAATTGCTTAATCAGATTAAGGACACATAGTCCAACTGCCAGTGTTAAAAGAATAACTGCTAGGGGTTCCAGGAGAGGCAGTAGCCATGGGGTCGATGTCCAGAACCCATTCCAACCTGCCCAGGAGTCAGCTGTCGTTTGTTGCTCTTTAGAGACCAAATCTTTAAGCTGCTTGGCCATGTCTCAGGCCACACCCAGTTTGTTGGCATGAAACAACATTTCTCTTCCAGAAATAAACAGAGTCCACCCTTTTCGGCAGTCAAGAGATCTAACCCTCTCTGGTTCTATAGAACCACATCAGCGAAGGAATCTAGCTGGACTTGTAGAGTCTCAATAATATGTTCTACCTGTTGGAATACATCTGCCAGGGCAGTGGACAACTGCTGGTAGTAAGCAGTGAAGGATGCCATCCCTCCAATCCTGGATCCAACCCTAACAGCAATCCCCAGCACCACCCACTAGGAGGGGAATGAATTGCATCACCCTCCGAACTCTAGCATGTACTACCAGGGGGACACTGACAGTCTTGTTTCTCCATAGAATGTCCCCTTGAGGGGTGAGAGTTGCCCAGGTACAGGTTCCAGACCAGTTTGCAGGAAGGCAGTGGTAAGCATAGGGCCCATATACGAGGTGGAACCTCAAGTATTGGGAACAAATTGCAGTCCCGTTTTCTGGATATGTGCTGTGGCAGGTCATATTACCTACTTCAATGGACCTTGATTTGTAAAATAGCCCTGAGGCTTGGAGGCGAGGTGCACCTGGGTGACTGGTCTCTCCTTTACAAAGGTCAGATTAACAAGTGGGGTGTCATTCATCGCTGTCCTCAAGCTTCTGCTGTGCATAGATTGGTCAGCATCGGTCGGGGGTGACCAAAGCAGAACACTGGACTTCTCAAGCTTCCACTGTACGTAGAGCAGCCAGCCCAGGAGTGGCTGCAGCGGGGCAGCACTCGATGACAGGTCTTGATCCTCTGGAAAGTTATCTTAGTTGGCTACTAAGGGTGGTTTTTCACTATCCAGGTCCTGGGATCCTCTGGTGCTGCAGGTTGCTTCACTCGCGAGTGGTGGATCCATGGGCCTAGCCCTGCAACTACAGTAGGGGTAACAAGCACAGCATATGACCCCAACCAGATGGGCTGTAGTGTTCTTTTTTCCTATTTTTAACCCACATGAGATCCCTGGGCTCATGTTTGTGTACCCAGTTTCCAAGGGGAGCAGGGTTTCTTTCTAAGGCAATGCGGGCTATTTTCTTTCTTTTTTTTTTTTTTTAAGAGGTTTTTGCTATAAGGAGCGTGTGCTCGCCAGACAGACAGAGAGATAGAAAGCGAGAAATCACCCCCCAGAGGGGATGGCCACGCCACAATCCCTTCTCCTCCATTCTCCTCTCGGGATCTTGGGCACGCACGCACACAAACCCAGTGTGAGTTTTAAGCCACCGGGTCTGGGACGCAAACCGCGGTCGACTACATGGGAGTCCAGCAACATAGCCATTACGCTAACTGCTGGTCCCTGGGCTATTTTCTTTAAAGTCTTTCCCAAGGCCACCAGATCCTGGGTGAGGACTGCCTTGCCCAGCTGATGGACGTCAGCCATTTAGGCCTGGGTAACTAAAGGGGGCAGGCCAAATAGACTCCCGTAAGGGAAATAACCTTGTTTTTGGGGTGTACATCAAACTTGGAGCAGGGCCAGTGGGATGACATCCACCCAGGGATGTCCAGTGTCCTGACAGAGCTTAGCCAGGGTGAACTTAAAGGTATGATTCATTTTTTCAATTCTCCCAGAACTCTGAGGTCAGTAAGCAGTGTGAAGCTTCCATTTTATGCCCAAGGCCTTCGCCACTCTCTGTGTAACTTCTGCCATGAAAGCAGGGCCATTGTCTGATCAGATCATAAGGGGAAGCCCAAACTGAGGTATAACTTTCTTCAGAAGGGCTCCAGTGACTTTTCTGGCCTTTTCAGTTCATGTAGGGAAGGCTTCCACCCAGCCTGAGTAAGTACAGACCAGGACTAATAAGTACTTATAGCCCCGGTATGGTTGCAGATCCACGAAGTCTGCCTCCAATAATTCCAGGGAAGTTGTCCCAGTGGCTTGTATTCCAGCTGGCTGAGTTGGCCTCTGGGCGGGGTTATTTCTGGCACAGGTCTCACACCGTACGTTCAGTTGTACACAATGATGGTATGCGACTCAAGAAATAGTGTTGTCTAGCATCTTCTCCAGGTTAGTCTTTTCCCAGTGAGTCAACTCATGGTGCTGCTTTACCAATGAATATCCCAGGGACTGAGGTATGTATAGTCTTTTATCTGGCAATCTCCACCATCCGTCTTCTTCCAGGGTAGCTCCCTCTGACTTTGCTCAATGATGTTCATCAGAGGCATAAGGGGGGGCTAGTCAGGCACGGCCACCCTCAGTATTGAAATCCCAGTCAGGCTTTTCATTTGGAAAAGCAGATCTGGCCCAAGCTTCGGGATCTACCACATTTTGGGGGGCATGTTCTTGTAACTATTTCTTTGCTGCCACAAGGACCCTGTGGTACTTTTCTGTGTTAAGTGGGGTGAGGAGTAGTTGCTGACAGTCATCCCAAGTGGGCTGGTGTGTCTGGAGTATAGATTCCGTGAGATTTTTCATTGCCTGGGGCTGTACCAGGTAGGATGGGGTGTGGTGTTTCCAATTAAGTAAATCGGTAGTGGTCAAGGGCTGGTAGTAGAGAGTTGTTCTGCCTTCCGTAATAGCCCCATCTGCGCCTATCTTGGGGGATCTTTGAATTTCCTGAAGGGAAATCTGAAGAGTGAGGTTGTCCCAGGTTGCAGCAACTTGTCAGATGATGGTGGGTGAGAAAAAATTTGGGCGTGGGATTTGGGACAGCTGGCTGCCTCCCCCCTGAACTGGCGGAGCTGGCTCTGGCTCCTTGGGCTGTTCTTCAGGCCCTGGGGAAACAGATGGGGGCAGGGTTTCGAATACTGGCTCAGATGGGACATATGAGAGTGGAGCTGCTAATGGGTCCTCTTCAGGGGGTGCTGTGGGCTTGAAGCTGTGGGGTTTTTTGGTCAGAATTTGGCACTGGGGGCATGACATGGGTGGCATTGGTTTTTCTCTCTTATGCAGATTCACTCCTAGGGCAGAATGACTTGGGCTACCTGTAGCCAGGAGTCAGCATCAGGAAACTGCTTGGGGTAGCCAGGAGTGGCCGGGAGTGCCAGTTACAACGTTGTACATAGCCCACATGGTAGGGAGATGCAAGGTTCCCTGTGGTGGCCATCTGATCTTGAAAGAGGGCCATTTGATCTTGCGGAGGGCTCTCAACTTTTCCAATTTCATTTTAACTCCATAATCTCCAGAAAAGCCCTTTTAAAAATTAGTCATCATACAGTCTAGCACAGTGGGCTTGGATAACTTCGACTGAGGTTTTCCCATCGTATCCCAAATATTTCTGACCTCTCCAAATAGTTCTTACGGGTTGGAGGAAGTAATTGATGAGGAAATTGGAGGGATAATGCCTCCTGGGGGTGGGCCTTATCCAAGAGGCTGGGAAACTATGCAGCCTCCTAGGGCACTACTGAAAAGGCCAGGCAGTGCAGGTAATAAGTTTGTTCAAGTTTGCAGAGGGCCTTAGCCAATGGCTGCAATCAGAAGGACCACAGTGGTCTCTCTCTGGGGTTCGTCCTCTTGGTATTCCAATGGTGGACACCCCAGTGCTGGAGATGGGTATTTCTGTGGTGGGGTAGCAGGTGGAATGGAGGAGGACAAGGAAATGAAAGTCTACTGAGCTCATCAATGAGGGAAGGTTGTTGAAGTAGATGGTGATGGCTGCCCTCTCCTTTCCCAGACAGGGTGGGCAGGCTTTGCCCTGTGGTAGAAGTTTTTGTAGGAGGGTCAGGATGGGATCCAGGAGGATGTTTTTCATCACAGTCAGGAGGAGCTTGCGTCCTAACGTCCAAGGACAGAATCAGTGATCTGACATTTGCTACTCTGCCTATCCGCCTGTACAGGTAAAAACCTCCCATCAGCCTCTGTGTCCCCCCTCCCATGAATGGTGTCTCAACAGACAAAGGGTGGGTGCCCCCAGAGGGAACCAATCAGGCATCTGTCTGGCCGTGTCCCTTGCGGGCTTTGTGTAGTTCCTTGGCAATAGGCAATTGGAAATAAACCCTCCGTCAGATTAAATACATAGAGGAGGACAGTGTCCCCCAGCCTCAATTTTTCAGAACTACCATGGAAATGCAGTCAAGGACCCAATCATGTTCCGTAGTGAGAAGCCGTGGAGCTATAAACACATACAGTTGTCACAAACACTCACATTCATTTAGAGGTTATACATTCCCTACCACCCCAACCAATTCCCTAACTGCCAGTCCTGCGACTGAAAGAGAGTGATCAGGTCTCTTTTACTCTATTCGAGTAGTTCTAATCAGGGCTTTACAGATCTCCAGGGGTTTACCAGATTACCAGAGTTGACCAAGGTTGATGCATCAGGGTCCAGGAGCTGGTCTTTCTCTCCAATTGCAGTCTGATGGTCCAGGAATGCTCAGCTTTGAGCAGGCACCCTGGCTGAGGAATCCTGTCAAACGAGACAGGGGTGTGCCTATCTCTCCACATTGTGGTGCCTGTCCTGAGGTGGGGGGGAAATGCCTTGAGATCAGTGGCTCAGAGGGCCAGTCTGATTCTGTTTCCCTACCAATGCACCAAATGTTGTAGAAAAAGAGACACCGAGGAATTGAAATAGCACTCAGGAGGAACAGGAGAACTCTATTATGCCAATGGGCATGGAGGAGTTAACCCTCTGAATCTCCAGCCCCAACTGGGGGTTGGGCATGGTCTTTCATGGGGAATTAGGAAGGGGAGGTCTCAGGATGTTAGGAATGGGGAAGGGGTCAGAACCTGCCCTAAAATGGAGGTGGCAGAGAAGCAGAAAGTCTAACTTATTCAAGGTTTCAGGTTAACCTGTAGCTCTGGGGAGGAGCAGTAAGTTTGCTGGAGGGCAGAAACCTCAGGCAGCTATCAGCCCTGAGTTACTAATGAATTCAGGGTCTCTCCATATCAACCTCAGAAATACTAGGAGAAGTTGAAATAAGCAGAGATGGGAGGTAAATGCAGTGAGTATAAATAATTTGTCCTAGTTCAAGAGTAGGCAAAGGGAGCCTGAATTAGAACAGTGTTTGTACACAAAGAAAAGTACAGTGAGGATTATAGGTAACTGGCTTCACTTACTATAACCTTCTCTTGCTTTTATTTCCTGTAGGCTCTTCTATGCTAATGCAGACTGAACTCTGGTCACTTTTGCTGTAAATTTCCTTCTTATGAGCCTGGGGAGAGTCATGGACTTACTTCTATAACCTGGCTATGACATAAAATCATGTGATAATTAGTAAACTCTTATCTATGTTAAGGTTAAGCTTAAATATTTCTTTCTGCTGGTTCCAAGTTTTAAGTAAAGCCTTTCTCTTATAGCCAATAATCAACTAAAGAATCTCTGAATTCATTTGTAACCTGTAAGCTCTCCTCATCACCCTGTTTTGAGATATCCCACCTTTTTGGACTAAACCAATATATAACTTACATGAGTTATAATTTTGCTTATAGTTTCTGCTTTCCCAGCTATGTCCCAACCACCTTGGAGCAGTTTTTCAAGGTTTCTTGAGTTGGTGTTCTGAAACTTGAGTGGGAACCCCACTCCCAAGAGGGATGGTTCCTCGGTTTCTCCTTCTATTAAAGAAAAAGTCTGAATTTTCCAAAGTGAAAAGGAATAAGGGCTGAATTCAAAGTAAAATTGTATTTTCTAAGGTTCTTGGAATATAAGGTCCATTTACATTGTAATGACTCATAGCAAGCAGTAAGTGTTCAGACTTTGGTTATGATAATGAAACAACACTGACCATGAATAAAGGCCATTTGACCTCTAAAACTCTCACTTAAAGGAAAGATAAGGTTTTCATTTCAATATGTAAGATGTTCTGCAGAATGGAACTGCTGGCTGTGAGCTCAGAAGACCCCAAACTGAATGGCTCTAGAAGCCTGAACAGAAATTTGATTATCTAAGGCCTCATCAATCAAGAATGCTTATGAGATGATCATGCCCTCTTGAACCAATCATTGAACCCATCATGCGCCTGGGACTTCTGCCCCTAATTTTGCCCTTAAAATGCATGTGAGGAACATCTCAAGAAGACCAGTTCTTTTCAGCATGAGCTGTCCACTCTCCTTGTTTTGCGCTTTGCAATAAAGTTATCCTTTTCTTCATCACACCATGTGCCTATGGTTTGGTTTTATATAGTGCTTGGGGGAGTGAACCTGATTTGAGTTCGGTAACAGTTTTTCCAGTCCATGGTCACTCAGGTAGGCTTACATTACCTCTTCCATTATTTTATTTTATTATTTTATTTTATTTTATTTTTAAGAGATTTTTTGCTATAGGTGCATGGGCTCACTGGAAAGACAGAGACAGAGACAGAAAGTGAGAAATCATGCCCCTGGGTGGGGGGAATGGCCGTGCCACAATCCCTTCTCCTCCATTCTCCTCTTATGATCTTGGGCATGCACGCACATGTGCCTGGTGTGAGTTAAAGCTGCTGGGTCCGGGACTCGAACCACGGTCAACTACGTGGAAATACAGCGATGTAAGCATTACACCATCTGCTGATCCCTACCTCTTTCATAATTACAGAGTTTGTTTTGTTTTTGTTTTTCCATCAACACTAATCAGACCAGTGTGAGTATTATTTCTATGCCATTCATTGACATGTTGGCATTAAATAATGCTTTTCTCTGCCTCACATACCTTCTTTGCATTCTCTTTTGAGAAGGAGTGCTTATCTAAAGAGCAGAAGATTCCACTCTGTTGCCAAGCACTGAGTTAATATTGGTTCATTTTATGAAATAGTGTGGAAAACATTCAGAATTCATGGAAGTAGGTGTGAGTCACAAGGATTTTTCAAGAGTACTGTATAATTTCAAGAGTATATTTTAAGGCCATAATCCAAAGTTACCTATACTTGTTCCCCGATCCTCTTTGAGACTGAAGTTTTTTGTCTTTTTGTTTAAAAAATTCTAATAGTGGGCCCGGCAGATGGTGTAGTGGTTAAGGTGCTAGACTCCCACATGGCCAATTGTGGTTTAAGTCCCAGATCCTGTGGCTTGAAAATCACGGTGGGCATGTGTGCTTGCGTGCCCCAAATCCTGAGAAGAGCTGGAAAAGGAGGGATTGTAGCATGGCAATAACCCCTGGGGGGTGGGGGGGGGTGATTTCTCACTTTCCATCTGTGTTTCTCAGGTGAGGACACATGCTTTATAGCAAAAACCTTAAAAAATTCCAATAGCGAAGACAACCCTGACTTCCTCTCCTCTTCCTCCAGCCCCATATAAAGAGAAGCAGATAATAAAGCTGTACAACGAAGACAGTGAGTTCTCAAACTCCCTTTCTAAGCTAAATAACTGACACTGGTGCTGTTCATGGTAGTAAAATGTTCCTGCCCAAATGAAAAGGAATAGAAAGTCCAGAAATTTAGGAATTTGTAGGGTTGGAAGGAGAAACTGCATTTCATACTTAACCCATAATATAAAATTCAGAGGGCCTTTGTGTGACAAAGGCTAAAAAGAATTCATTCTCTTGGGGCTAGCAGGTGGCATGGTGGTTAAGGGCACTGGATTCCCACGTGGCTCACCGTGCTTCAACTCCTGGACCCGGCAGCTTGCTTTCTCACTTTCTCTCTCTCTCTCTGGTCAAATGAAAATAATAAATAAAGTGTTAAATAAAAAAAAAAAAGAAGAAGAAGAAAAAAGGATTCATCCTCTTACCAAGGAGTAAATCAAGGGTATGCCCATCATGCTCATTAGTATAGCCTTTAAATGGATTAAGGAGGCATCACATAAATCCTTTCAGTTAGACTGAATGGCTTGGGTGCTGGTGGAGGAAGATAATGATGCTAAAAATATGGTTCTCTAGCTGGAGGTGGATAAACTCAAGAACCTTCAGTTAGCCTCACAGAGTCATGAGGGAAGAAAGCCAAAATAGCAAACCTTCAGAAAGTATATCTGGAAGTAAACTGTAGTTGGGATTATTGGTCTTTTCAGCCAACAGGAATCAAACAGGTAAGACCTGGGCAGAGTAGGTGCCAAAAGAATCACCATCATGGACTGAAACAGATTATGACTGTTCGAGATGGAAAATCGCCTGTAGCCTCCAACCTTCTATCAGGAGGAAAGAGATTAAGAAAGCTACCTAGTTCTTAAGAAAGGCATATTTTCCAATGTTCTCTTCAAATGTAGCTGAAAAGAAAACCAGAGAAGAAAGGAAATTTCAGGAGGTGCAACTGTCATGGGAATACTGGGTGATCAGGCCCAATACCCATGTTGGTTCTTGTCTAGGATGCTCATGAAGAATTAAAGATGCAGACATTGAGAGGAGAGTAGAACAGAATTTATTAAAAGAATTATTTTATTTAACTTTATTTATTTATTTATATTTGACCAGAGAGGGAGGGAGGGAGGGAGGGAGGAAAAGAGAGAGAGAGAGAGAGGGAGAGGGAGAGAGAGAGAAAGTGAGAAAGCAAGCTGCCATGTCTGAGACAAACCATGGTTGGCCATGTGGGAGTCCAGTGCCCTTAACCACCATGCCCCACATGCCACTGCTGGCCCAAGCAGAGTTTATTAGAGAGGAAGAAAATGCTTCCAATACAATGGAAGGGGGGCCTGAATGGATTGCTGGAGAAGAACTGGAGGCAAGGTTTGGTTTTTTTTAGAATTATTTTATTTTACCTTTATTTGTTATCACTATTATTTTCCAATTTGACCAGAGAGAGACGGAGAGAGAGAGAGAGAGGGATGGAGAGGGAAAGTAAGAAAGGAAGCCACCAGGCCTGGAATTTGAACCATGATTGGTCATGTGGGAGTCCAATGCCCTTAACTATTAGGCCGCCTGATGCCCCCAGCAAGGGGTTTTTATTTAGCAGTCCCAGTTGGCCTTTTGATGAGGAAGTGGGTGTTAGAAAAAAGTTGCATGGGGGATCAGCAGTTGGCATTGTGGTTAAAACACTGGACACTCTCATATGGCCCACCATGGTTCGAATCCTGGACCTGGTAGTTTGCTTTCTCACTTTCCCTCTCTCTCTCTCTTTCTCTGGTCAAATTAAAGATAAATGAATGAATAAATAAAATTAAATAAATAATTTTTATAAAAAAAGAAAAAAGTTGCATGGTAGTCTCAGTGATTTATTACCTTATTCTTTGTGGGGTCAGCAGATCATAGCATTCTATGCTTCTTGTTTGAATACAGTTACTAAAATAGAAATTGTTGCCCCTAGCTATAATTCCTTTGAGTCTCAGTGCAGCCAGCTTTTGGCTATGAAAACTTAGCCACTGTGACTCCATCTTGATCTTTACCTTGTCTGTATGCTCAATCTCCCTATCTCTTCCCTTCTTAGCAAGGAGTCATAAATTCTTTTTATTTTTTTGAATTAGGAAATATTTTGGTTTTATCCATAAAATTATTTGTCAAAATTGTGAAAGCAACTTATAGATTGTAATTAAACAGGATAAAACGTTTCAGAAATATCTTAAAAAGTTCCAAAGAAACACACACCAGTCTTCTCAGAATTTTGGGCATGATTTTCAAGTCACCAAGCATGGGACTCAAACTGCAGTCAGCTATGTGAGATCCAGCGACTTAACCTCCAAGCCACTTGCTGGCCCCCTTGTTTTGTTTTTTAATTTGCCTGAAAGCAGTTGTGCTCACCAGAGAGAGATGGAGAGAGGGAGAGAAAAAAAAAGCACCCTAATGGGTAATGGTCATGCCACAGTTCCTTCTCCTTCATTTTTCTCACCTTTTGGGGTTTTGGGTGTGTAAGAACACATGTCCAGTGTGTTTTTCAAGTTGCGATGTCTGGGACTTGAACCACAGATAGCCATGTGGGATCTGGCTCCCTCAACCACTAGGCTGTAGGTTGGCCCTAAATCATCGGTACTGAATCCCCAAAGAAGGCATATTATGTCTGTCACATTATCATGCTAAGCAGTGCAGACACAGCCTGAGCTGAGAGTACATACACTCCATTCCAGGACATATAGTATGAGGAATATTTAAGGTTTTTGATCTGAAAATTGAAATCCAAGTGTTTCCCTGTCCCTTTGTTAAAACATATTGGGAGTAAGCATACTTTCCTTTCTCCAAAATTCTGAGACTACACATACAAGAAGACTTTGAAAAGTTTGTGGAAAAATAAAGTAGGAGTTGGGTTGGTCCAGAAGCCTAGTGGGTAAGGAAGCTGGATCCCACCTGGCCAACTGGCAGCTGGAAAACACATGGGGATATGTGTGTGCCCCAAATCCTGACAGGATGAAGAAATGGAAGAGAAGGGATTGAGGCACCACCATACCCCGCTGGGGGGTACTTTCTCTCCCTCTTTGTCCCTCTCTGGAGAGCACACACACCCTCTGGCAAATTTAAATGTAAAAAGTTTTCATCCAATTTCTTTCATATAGTTTTCTCTTAGGTTTAATTAAAATTTTTCTTTACTGGGATCAGCAGTTGGCATAATAGATATGTCACTGGACTCCCATGTAGCTGACTGCGGTTCAAGTCCTGGACCCGGTGGCTTAAGCTCACTCTAGGTGCGTGTGCATGTGTGCCCAGGATCCCCAGAGGAGAATGAAGGAGAAGGGATTGTGGTGTGGCCATCCCCCCTGGGGGTGATTTCTTGCTTTCTGTCTCTCTGTCTCTCTGGTGAGCACATGTGCCCTACAGCAAAAATCTTCCAAAAAAATGTTTTTTCTTTCCCCCCACTGGGTAAATGCACTTCCTAGAGAAAGACAGAGAGAGACAGTGAATGGGAAAGCGAGAAATCACCCCCGAGGGGATGGTGCTGCAATCCCTTCTCCTCCCGGGATTTTAGGCACATGTGCACATGCACCAAGAGTGATTTTCAAGCCACCGTGTCTGGGACTCAAACCACGGTTACCTATGTGGGAGTCCAGTTCCTTAACAACCACACCACCTACTGGTCCCTAAAGTTAAATGATAATAATTTAGAATATAGACATTTTAATTTCATGTTGTCAAATTGATCTATCTTTTCCCTCTTGATTGTTTTTGTTGCTTTTACACTTAGAATTTTCCCCCTTCATGTGGCCAGCAGGTGGTATGATGGCTAAGACACTAGATTCCCACATGGCCAACCACAGTTTGAGTCCCAGACCTGGTAGCTTGAAAGCCATACCAGGTACGTGTGTGTGTGTACCCAAAACATTCTGAGAGAAGAATGGAGCAGAAGGGATTGTGGTGTGATTATTCCTGGGAAGTGATTTCTCACTTTCTCTTTGTCTCTCTGGCGAGCACACACGCTCTATGGCAAAACCAAAAAAAAAAAAAAAAAAATTAAAAGTAGACAATTTTCCTCCTTCAGAAATTTGGGAAATATTTGTACATAAATGATCATTTTTTATTTGAAATGAAATGTGTGTACACATGACACCCATGAAGAAAAGTCAGTCAACTCCTGAGCCCAGATCTCCAGTCACACCAATGGTTCTTTCAGAACCGTCCCTGAGCATCAGCACGTACTATCTTTCAGCAATGATAGCCTATTATGAACTCTCTGCTGCCTCTTTTCCTGCTACTTAATTATGTATCTAGGGTACCTTTCCAGATTAGTGTTTGCAAAAAAGGAGGCTTCAAAAAGTTTGTGCAAAATGAATTTGATGAAAAAACTATGACTGGATTTCAAATGGCTATTTTTTTACACCAAAATAAACTCACACTTTAATTCCATTTTGCCACATACTCTTTGGAGTGCCCTCATACATAGTCCATTTTAAAAAATAGCCGCTCAGGGCCAGCAGGTGGTGTAATGGTTAAGGCACTGGAGTCCCACATGGCTAACTGTGGTTCAATTCCCAGACCTGGTGGCTTGCTTTCTGTCTCTCTCTCTGGTGAGCACACTTGTCCTATAGCAAATTAAATAATAATGACAATAATAAGTAATTAAACAAATAATTTTTTTTTTTTAGAGAAATTTTTGCTATATGGCACATGTGCACTCACTGGAGAGACAGAGGGACAGAAAGTGAGAAATCACTTCCCAGAAGTGATGGCCACACCACAATCCCTTCTCCTCCACTCTCCTCTTGGGATTTTGGGCACACATGCACATGTGCCCAGTATGAATTTTAAGTTGTCGGGTCTGGGACTAGAACTGTGGTTGACTATGTGGGAGTCCAGAGACATACCATTATGCCATCTGCTGGTCCCTAAACAAATAATTCTTAAACAAAAAAGCTGCTCAATTTTCCACTGAATATTTCAGGATAAACAACTACACCTTAATCTACCTTAGATGTAATGCTATAATGAACAGTTTTCTAAATAGGACTTTGTATACATAATAACAATACCAATGATTAAATTTTCAAAACTGGATTTCCCAGGTCAAAGAAATTATGTATTAAGAGTCTTGATATAGTAAGGAAATTAGTACTTTGTCAAATATGTTATAACTATTTTCTTTTCCAGCTCATTATTTAAATTTGTGTTACTCTGACCATGTAGAAAATGTAAATGTTGTGTAGTCCAATTCATCAATCTTAATAGTTTCTGGGACTTGGGGCCAGCAGGTGGCATGGTGGTTAAGGGCACTGGATTCCTATGGGCCAACCCTAGTTTGAGTCCCAGACCTGACGACTTACTTTCTCACTTTCTCTCTCTCTCTCTCTCTCTGTCCCTCTCTGGTCAAATTAAAAATAAATAAATAAATAAATAAAGTTAAATAATTCTTAAAAAATAGTTTCTGGGACTTGAATCTTGTTTATATGTATAAACAAGAAAATATACTTATTCATTTAAAAATTAGTTATTGGATTAAATCATTGTTTTATTTATTATGATTTCTTTTTAGTTTGCTATAGGACACATGCACTTATCAGAGAGAGAGAGAGAGAGAGAGAATGAGAAATCACTCCCCAGGGAGATGGCCATGCTGCAATTTCTTCTCCACTCTCCCCTTGAGAATTTTGAGCATGCACACATGTGCACCTGGGGCATTTTTTTAAACTATTTTTATGATTTCATTTTTACATCTAATTTTTTCAGTTGCATGAAGTTTATTGGCAAAAGGAATACAAACAGAGCCAAGTTAATTTTTTTTCCAGATGGCTTCCCAGCATGTCAACACCATTTATTACAAATTAATTTTTTCCCTACTGCTTTGATACATTGCTTATTCTCTACTAACTTATGTATCTTTGGATCTATTTCTATAGTTTATATTTTGTTTCATTGATTTACTTGTTTATTCATGCATCAAGACTAAGCTTTTTAAATTACTTCTCTATAATATGCTCTGCATATTATTTTTTTTCTCATCCAGAATTGATTTTGGTAGGTGATGCCACGTGCCAAATACAGTCACGGCATAGGCATAGAGAATAAAGAAGTGTCTTAAAAAAATGGATCAATCTCTCATCACCTCTTTGTATAATGAAAAGTGGGAAGAAAGGATAGCTTATGGTTATGATATTGTTACTTTATTACTAAAAATAAGTTATGGCATTTATTATTAGTAAAAATATAATAACTAGGGCCAGTCTTTAGTGAAGACTGTATGGTTAATCATGGTTCAAATCCTGGCCCAGCAGCTTGAAAAATATGCTGGGTGCATGAGCTCATTTTCAGAATACTGACATGATGGGAAAAAGGAGGGGAAAAAAATTGTGGTGATCGGGCTCCCTTGGAGGATGCTCTCTTTTGCACACACATGTACATGTGCCCTTTGGCATTAAAAAACATATGTATATAGACCTGGCAGGTGGTGTGGTGGTCAAGGGTACTGGATTCCCACATGGCTGAATGCAGTTCTAATCTTGGACCTGGTGGCTTGCTTTCTCACTTTCCCTCTCTCTCTCTCTAACTCTGTCTCTCTCTGGTCAAATTAAAACAAACAAACAAACAAGTAAATAAATAAAGTTTTAAAAAAGATATTTATTTTATTTTATTGTTATTACTATTTTAAAATTTATTATAAGGGGGACCAACAGTTAGAGTAATGGCTATGTCGCTGGACTCCCATGAAGTTGACCGTGGTTTGCGTCCCGGACCCGGTGGCTTAAAACTCACGCCGGGCGCGTGTGCGTGCATGCCCAAGATCCCGAGAAGAGAATGGAGGAGAAGGGATTGCGGCGTGGCCATTCCCCCTGGGGGGTGATTTCTTGCTTTCTGTCTCTCTGTCTCTCTCTGTCTGTCTGGCGAGCACATGCGCCCTATAGCAAAAACCTCTTCAAAAAAAAATTTATTATAAGGTATGTGCTCTCACCAGAGAGAGAGAGAGAGAGAGAGAGAGCAAGAAAGTAAGCCACCAGTTCTGGGACTTGAACCATAGTTGACGGTGTGAGAGTCCAGTGCCTTAACCATCATGCCACCTACCTTTTGTCTTTACTATTTCTATTTTGTCTCCCCAATTTTTAGTGAAGAATTTACCAACTTACTTTTATTAAAAAATATCATCACCATTTTTGTATATAAAAAAGATCAAATACAGGACATAACGTTTGAGTTTTGCTGCAGGGCTCTGAAGAGGAGCAGTACCAGGATGTGACAGAAATGTGTGGAACAGAGCCCAGATTTTTGTCCAGCAAATTAAACATGCCTATAGCTGTGAGCATTCACTTCTCTCTAGTGAAATATAAAATGAACTATTTCTCTAAAGAAAATAAAAGCTATAAGCACTAGTAGAGTTTATGTGTAAAACTACTAAGAAAAATGTAAAAGGACACCAGATTACCACCTCCTCTATGCGTGTCCCAGATACAGAGCGAATTTTCCAAGGAACACAAAACAGTTTAGAGGTGATTTCTGTTGTAATCTTGCGGTACAAACTATGATGGTCTCTCCTAGAAACTGAGAAAGCCAAATACTGACTTTCTTCATCTTATTTACAACCAGTTTGGGCTGACTGGACACAAACAAGGGACCGACTGTTGGTACAGACTTGGAAAGCTTTTCCTTTATTTATTTATTTTTTACTGATGAAGGAGACAGAGGTAGTTGACACCATCTCGTTGCTTTTCTCCTCTTGAGAGTGGATCTGATGCCTGGAGCTCTGGCAACTTTTTTTTTTTTAAGAGAGATTTTTGGTATAGAGCATGGACACTTGCTAGAGAGACAGAGAAACAGACAGAAAGTGAAAAATCACCCTCCAGGTGGGGATGTTCATGCCACAATCCCTTCACTGCCATTCTCCTCTTGGGATTTTGGGCATGCATGCACATGCACCTAGCATGAGTTGTTTTTATTTATTTTATTTTATTTTTGAGAGGGTTTTGCTATAGGGCGTGTGTGCTCGCCAGAGAGACAGAAACTGAGAGAAATCACCCCCCAGGGGGATGGCCACGCCACAATCCCTTCTCCTCTATCCTCCTCTTGGGATCTTGGACATGCACGCACACATGCCTGGCGTGAGTTTAAGCCACTAGGTCCAGGACTCAAACCACGGTTGACTACATGGGAGTCCAGTGATGTAGCCATTATGCCAAACTCATGCCAATTCCTGGCATGAGTGTTAAGTCATTGAGTCTGAGACTTAAACTGTGGTAGAGTATGTGGCAGTCTGGCTATCTGCTGGTCCTATTTGGCAAATATTTTTAAAGCATGAAGTATTTGAAGAGCATCTCAGAACTCTGGATTTTGATGCTAGTATACATTATCTCCAAATGTCTCATATGGAATAAAAATCCTTATTTGTTTGAGTCACTGTTAGTTCAGTTTTCTATAGTTGCAGCCAATAGTCATGGACAACAAACAAATGACACAACATAGTAATGTATAAAGACTAATAAAAAATCCCAGTGACAGGGTCAGAGGGTGGCATGGTGGTTAAGGCACTAGATTCCCACAAGGCTGACTGCAGTTCGAGTCCCAGATCTGGTGGCTTGAAAACCACAACAAATAAATAGATAGATAAATAATTTTTTTTGTTGTTGTTGTTGTTTTAAATACCAATCACATTGGCCCTGTAAAGTAGTGGTTAAGTGCTGTGCCTGGAATGCTGAATACCACATGGATAATTTCAGTTAAAATCCTAGCCCCAGCAGCTTGAGAGACACATTCGGTGCATGTACCTATATGCCCAAAATCCTGACATAATTGAGAATTGGAGGAGAAGGGATTGCGGAGTGACCATGCCCCATTGGAGATGCTTTCTTTCTCTGGTGAGTGTGTGTGCCCTCTGGCAATTAAAAGATAAATAAATAAAAGAACAATATGAATCAAATAATAAACTGGTTCTTGCCTACATAATTTCGATAAAGTGGTGTGGAAGGTCTTTTCTTTTTTTTTTGGAGAGGTTTTTGCTACAGGGTGCGTGTGCTCGCCAGACAGACAGAGAGAGACAGAGAGATAGAAAGCGAGAAATCACCCCCCAGAGGGGATGGCCACGCCGCAATCCCTTCTCCTCCATTCTCCTCTCGGGATCTTGGGCACGCACGCACACGCGCCTGGCGTGAGTTTAAGCCACCGGGTCCGGGACTCGAACCGTGGTCGACTACGTGGGAGTCCAGCCACATAGCCATTACGCTAACTGCTGGTCCCATGGAAGGTCTTTTCAATGGATATTTACAGGACTTGATATCTTATTTGAAAACTTAAATATGAAGACCTCCTTGCATAGTATATATGATAATATTCTCTTTGAGGTAAATGAGATAAGAAAACCTGACTGGGGGTTCCTTGCTCTCTCTCTCTCTCTACCTCTCTCTTGCGGAAGAAAAGGAAAAACAAAACAAAACAAAAAACCTCACAACTTTAAAATCAGAGGGAAAGCTGCTTTGTGGTCTGGTAGATACAGGAAGCTGGACCTCAGATGGCTGTCTGTACAGTTTGAGTCCTGGACCTGACAGCTTCAAAAACACGCTGGGTGGGACCAGCAGATGTTGTACTGGTTATGTCGCTGGACTCCCATGTAGTCGACTGTGGTTGGAGTCCGGACCCAGAGGCTTAAAACTCACACCTGGCACGTGTATGTGCGTGCCCAAAATCCTGAGAGGAAAATGGAGAAGTGACCGCAGAGTGGCCACCCATCTCGGGGTGATTTCTCTCCTCCTGTCTCTGTTTCTCCAGTGAGTGCATGCGCCCTTTAGCAAAAATCTCTCTGAAAACAAACATGCTGGTTGCCTATTTGTATGTGCCCCAAATCCGAACAGAATGTTGAGATGGAGAAGGGACTGAGGCATGACCACACTTCATTGCAAGGTGTTTTTATTTCTCTCTCCCTCCCCTCTCTAGTGAGTGCAAATGCCCTCTGGCAATAAACAAAACAAAACAGACAACCCCCCCCCCCCCCCAAGAAAACAGAGGAAGGAGTGCTGGGGGTAAGAGAGCCAAGCCTGAAGTGGAACAGCTAGTTTTGAGAGAAGAGAGGGAAGAAAGAGAAGCTGTAAAGGCAGTGACAGGGTTTGAGTGTGTCCCTTCCAAAATCCAGGGGTTGCCAATGTGATGGTATTGTTGCAGGATTCTTGAGTTGGCCCAGTTCATATCCCATGACCAGAAAGAATGAGAAGAGTGGGGACCAGCAGATGGCATACTGGTTACGTCACTGGACTCCACGTAGTCAGCCACAGTTCCAGGCCCGGACTGGCAGCTTAAAAGTCACATTGGGTGAGTGGAGACCCAGAGAGGAGAATGGAGGAGAAAGGATTGTGGTGTGGCCATCCCCCCTGGGGGTGATTTTTTGCTTTCTGTCTGTCTGGTGAGTGCATGTGCCTTATAGCAAAATCTCTCAAAAAAAAAAAAAAAAGACAAAGTTTGAAGAACAGAGATCAATGAGATAACAATATAGGTGGTTGGGAGTGGGTGGGCAAGCAGAGTGGCCTAAGAGATTGGGTCAGAAAGTGACATTTTAGAAGGTTCAATTGCATGTTTTTCTACAAATAATTTCACTGAAGAATTATTTGACTATACAGGCAAGGAAAAATGAAAGAAGCAGATCATTCCCCATCTCACCACATAGAGATCATTGTAAATATGTTGGTGAGCTTTTTCCAATTATTTATATCTTTAATAAAATTTTTATTATGGAACTTTCAAATACTATAAAGTGGGAGGAATAATGTGGCATAGGGAAAAAGATATACATATTTTAAAAATCTTGTTTTCATATATGCTCTTCTACTTTCTTTTCATGCTATATTTTATAGCAAATTATAGCATTTCACACATAAATACTTCTGTATGTATCTCCAATGGATCAGGAGGGTATGTGTGTGTGTTTGTGTATGTGTGTGTGTGTGTGTATTTTATATAAATTACACTTGACAAAAAAATAAGTATTACTTTATTAACATCTAATACCCTGCCTGAGTCCCAGTGCTTGAATCACGGTCCAGCTGAGATCCACATGTTGCAACTAGTTGATTTATTGATTTATTTCTAAAATTTCTTTCTTTCTTTTAAAAAAATCTAAAAATAATTAATTTTATTTAATTTATTATTTTTTTATTTGACCAAAGAGAGACAGAGAGGAGGAAAAAGAGGGAAAGTGAGAAAGCAAGCCATCAGGCCAGGACTCAAACCATAGTTGGCACTGGATTCTCACATGGCCCACCGCAGTTAGGGTCCTGGTCCCAGCAGTTTGAAACTGAAACTGGGCACGTGTGCATGCATGCCTGAAATCCCAAGAGGAGAATGAGGAAGAAGGGATTGTAGGATGAACGTCCCCCCCGGGGAAGTGCGTTCTTCTTGCGTTCTATCTCTCTGGCGAGTGCACATGCCCTTAACAAAAATCTCACCAAAGAAAACAACAACAACAACAAAACAAGAAAGAAAGAAAGAAGTTCTTATATTAGTAAAAGGTTAAAAATATTAAGTCTTTGTCTCAGAAAAGGCTCAGGGGCATCAGAAAAGAATATCCAGGGAGGCTGCACGCATCAGAGGCAGGGCAGAGAGAAGGAAAGAGAAAGAGAACGGGAGAGGGGAAGCACTCCCGGTGGAGCACGGGAACATGGGAATCCTTCCTCCTCCATTTCCTCATCCGGCCAGGGTTTTGGACACTCATGCACTTACACTTGGGGTGTTTTATAAGCTGCTAGGACCAGGATTTGAACTGGGCTCAGTCATGTGGGCTGGCTTTCTACTAATGGACAGACTGGTGTTCCCAGATTTTAATTTTAATTTCTGTTGTTGTTTGTTTTTGTAATTTGCCAGAGAGTACGTGGGTGGTGATGCTCGTACCTGGGCATGCATGTCTTCTACTAGGGATGTGCTCAGATTCTTTCATCAGTAGGTTTGTGTCTTTTGCTAAACTTGGGCAGCATTCAGCCATTATTATTATCATTACGACATTTATTTATTTATTTACCCAGAAAGAGAGAGAGAAAAAAGCTGTTTCAACAGGGTTGCTCTGACACTATGCACCCCTGGATTCAGCACCCAGATTGTGGGTGTGAGTGTGCACCTGCAGCGCTCACAGAGGTCCTGGAGTAAGAACCCAAGACCTCTCCGTGTGTGTCCAGTGTGTCAACACTGCGCCGCCACCTGAGCCCAGCCATTCTTTCTTTTCAGCTCTTCCTCTTGTCCTGGCTCACCAGTGATAATACTGTTAGATCAATTTTATTGTCCCACAAGGTCCTGTGGCCCCTTATCCCTCTCAGATTGTTTCTCTCTTTGTTGTTTAGAAGGAGTAAATTCTATTGGCCTATATTCAAGGTTTTGATTCTATTCTCTGTCATTTCTAATCAACTGTTGAGCCCATTCATTCAGTTTTTAATTTGTATTTTTATAATTTTTATATTTTCAAACCTTTCTTTTTAAGAATAATTTTATTTAACTTAATTAATTAATTAAAATTTGACCAGAGAGGGACAGATTGAGAGAGGGAAACTGAGAAAGCAAGCCACCAGATCCAGGATTTGAACTGCAGTTGGCCATGTGGGAGTCCAGTTCCCATTTTTTTTCCTTTTTTAAGAGGTTTTTGCTATAGGGCGCGTGCAATCGCCAGACAGACAGAGAGAGACAGAGAGAGACAGAGAGATAGAAAGCGAGAAATCACTCCCCAGGGGGGATGGCTACGCTGCAATCCCTTCTCCTCCATTCTCCTCTTGGGATCTTGGGCACGCATGCACATGCGCCCGGCGTGAGTTTTAAGCCACCGGGTCCAGGACACGAACCGCGGTCGACTACGTGGGAGTCCAGCGACATAGCCATTACGCTAACTGCTGGTACTGAGTCCAGTTCCCTTAACCACCACACCACCTGTCAGTTCCCTCAAACACCTTTCTCTTTCTCTTTCTCTTTCTTTCTCTCTCTCTCTCTCTTTCTTTCTTTTTCTTTTCCTTCCTTCTTTCCTTCCTTCCTTCCTTCCTTCCTTCCTTCCTTCCTCTCTCTCTCTCTCTCTGTCTTTCTTTCTTTTCTTTCGTTCTCTCTCTTTCTTTTTGCTACCAAGCATGTGCACTCAGCAGAGAGTGAGAAAGGGAGAGGAGAAAGCACACCCCCATGGAATGGTCACAGCACAGTCCCTTCTCCTCTTCTCCCACCCCGTAGGACTGAGGGCATGCATGCACATCTTCCCAGTGCATTTCTCAAGTCCCTGGGTCTGGGATTCAAGTTCCGTGGAAGCCAGTTTCCTCAACCATGACGCTGTGGAGCCAGCCCTAAATCTGTATTTCATTTGGATATTTTATATATTTTTATTTGTTCTAAAAAAACTTAGTGGATTTCTTGTAAGAGTGTGTGCTTACTGGAGAGAGAGAGAGGGGGAAGAAAGAAGGAACGTGAGAAAATACCCCCCCTCCCAGAGTGGATGACTATACTGCAATTCATTCTGCAGTCTCCTCTTGGGATTTTGGGCATACACACACATGCTCCTGGTGTGATTTTCAAGCCACTGGGTCTGGGCTCAAATCATGGTCAGCCATGAGGGAGTCGAGCACCTTAACCACCGTTGGTCCTAATAAAAGAGCATTTAAAAAAATTTTTTTTAAGAATTATTTTATTTATTATTTATTCAAATTTGAACAGAGAGAGAGAGGGAGAGAGACAGAGAGAGAGAGAGAGAGAGAGAGAGAGAATGAGAAAACAAACAGTCAGGTTCAGGACTCAAACAGCAGTCAGTCATGTGGGAGTCCAAAGTCCTTAACCACCATGCCACCTGCCAGGTTATTTTTTTTTCTGCCAGGTTATTTATTGTAATTTATTTATTTATTTATTTATTTATTTATTTATTTAAATTTGGCCAGAGAGGGACACAGTAAGAGAGAGAGAGAGGAAAAGTGAGAGAGCAAGCCACTAGGTTTGGGACTCGAACCACAGTTGACCATGTGGGACTCTAGCACCCTTAAGCACCACACCCACCTGCCGGCCCCTATTATTATTTTAAGAGAGATTTTTTTGCTATAGGTCACTGGAGAGACAGAGAGACAGAAAGTGAGAAATCACCCTCCAGGGAGAATGCCCATGCTGCAATCCATTCTTCATTCTCTCAGGAGTTTGGGCATGCATGTACATGCACCTAGTATTTAAAATTTTTTTTAAATTTATTTATGTATTTATTTGTTGTGATTTTCAGACTGCTGGGTCTGGGACTTGAGCCATGTGGGAGTCCAGTGCCTCAACCACCACACCACCTGCCAGCCCCCTAGTATGAGTTTTAGGCTGCCAGGTCTGGGACTTGAACCTCGGTTAACTATGTGGGAGTCCAGTGACATAACTATTACACCATCTGCTGGTCCCTATAAGAGCATGTTTAAAAGATGGCTATTTAAAATTCTGGTCAGATAATTTCAGTATCTATGGATGCTTCTGGGGTAGGGGAGAGCTTGCCTGGGTCACTTGTGCTTTGGGGGGAAGGAGGTAAGGAAATGCAGGGCTTACTACATAGTCTCTGTGGTAGGGTAGGAGTCTAACTTCTTGGGGTCAGGGAGTGGGCCTCAAAAATTTTGTGGAAAAGTGGGATTAAAGTACCAGTTTTTAGGGGCTGGCAGGCAGCATGGTGGTTAATGTGTTAGATCCCACATGGTGGACCATGGTTTGAGTCCTGAACCTGGTGGCTTGCTTTCTCACTTTTCTTCTCTCTGTCTTTCTCTGGTCAAATTAAAAAAATAATAACAGTAAATAAAATAAAATAACTTAAAAAAAAAGTGCCAGTTTTAGAGCCAGCAGGTGGCATGGTGGTTAAGGTGCTAGATCCCATATGGCTGACTTGATGGTTCAAGTCCCAGACTCTGTAGCTTGAAAAATATGCCAGGAATGTGTGCATGTATGTCTAAAATCCTGAGAGGAGAGTGAAGAAGAGATTGCAGTGTGGCCCTCCCCACTGGAAGCGGGGGTGATTTCTCACTTTTGCTATCTGTTTCTCTCCATCACTGTCTCTGGTGAGCACACTTGTCCTACGGCAAAAATCTAAAAAAAAATTAAAAAAAGAAGAGAAAGGAAAGTATAAGCTTATTTGGGTGCAAAAACCCTCCCTGAAATTCATATATATAGCTTTTTCAGAGTATGCTTTTTCCACAAGCTTTGTGAAGACCCCCCTCTTATGTAAAAACACCATTAGGAGACACAGGTAGTCTAATCCCATCTCTTAAGGCCCATTGGTACTTTTCCTTTAGCACACACACGTTTTTCATGGATGAGGAATGCAAGGGGGCTCAGCTGGGTGGGTCTGGAGAGGAGTCCCTCATAACAGTGGTTGGGGTTGGAACAGCAACGGCTAGAGAAGCCGAGGCTGGCCAGCAGGGCATTTCCCTTCAGAAGGCTCATTTCCCTTCTTCCCCAAACCCCACTGTGTTTTGCTCTGAGGGGCTAGTTTGGGCCTCAGGGCAGCTGGGCTGCAGGTTTCAAGGGTGCATTTTCCCATAGACAGGGCAGAAGCTACAATGGCTTTTCTGATCTAGCCTTGAAATTCATGCATCACTTCTACCACAGTCCAAATAGAACGCTACAGATGTTCGAATGAGTCACAAGCTGGCCCAGAATGAGGGAGAGGACAATAGATCCCCCTTTCATAAGGAGAAGAGTATCAAGGCAGGTTGCAGATGAGCAGAGGACGGGAGATGATGTAGCCATCGTGGGGAAATGCAATTTGCCACAATCATCTGCTTTTCAAGCATTCAGATTTAATATGTTTTATATAGTTTTTATAGACATCTTTGTTCTTCCATTTTCTATTGGAACATTAACTTCCTTTAGGCATTTGTCCAGGGTCCTTAAAACGGGAGAAATAGGGAAATAGGCCTTCTGTAAACTGATCACAAGCTGTGCTTCTGAGGCTGTTCTTACTGAATTCATACCCTTGGCAGCAGCGGCTGCCAACTCATCTTCATCATTAGTTCTGGCATTCAGACCCAAAGACCCCACTCTCCTGGGATTTTTATATTTACCATTTAAAAAATAAAATTGTAAAAGTGGTAATGAGATGAAAATTAGCAACATTAAATTTTCTGTCTTTGAAGGTAATTACACTTTCTGGAGAAAACTGAGAAAATAGAAGCTAACTTTTTTTTTAAAGAATGATTTTATTTTGGGGCTGGCAGGTGGCATGGCGGTTAAGGCGGCTGGACACCCATATGGCTGATCACAGTTCAAATCCTAGACCTGGCAGCTTGCTTTCTCACTTTCCTTCTTTGCTCAACTTCAATCAATCAATCAATCAATAAAATGAATAAAATTAAATAAATTTTTAAAAAGAATTATTTTATTTATCTTTCTCCTTTCCTTTCCTTTCCTTTCCTTTCCTTTCCTTTCCTTTCCTTTCCTTTCCTTTCCTTTCCTTTTTCCTTTAGACCAGAGAGGGACAGAGAAAGAGAGAGGGAAAGTGAGAGAACAAGCCGCCAGGTCCAGGACCACGGTGGGCCATATGGAAGTCCAGTGCCCTTTACCACCACTCTACCTGCCAGTCATGAAACTGATTTTTTTTTTTTAAGGTTTTTTGCCATAGGTCATATGTACTCGCCAGAGAGCACAAGAGAGAGACAGTGAGAGGCAAAGTCAGAAATCACCTCCAGGGTGGATGACCAGGCCACAATCCCTTCTCTTTCATTCTCCTCTGGGGATTTGGGCACACATGCACTGGCTCCCAATAGAAAATAATTTTAAAAGGAGAAAATACAATCAGTTGACTTTGAATTTCAAAACTCTCATTAAGAATCTCAATAATTGGGGGGCTGACAGGTGATGTGGTGGTTAAGGGCACTGGATTCCCACATGACCAACCATGGTTCAAGTCCTGGACCTGGTAGCTTGTTTTCCCACTTTCCTTCTCTCTTTCTCTCTCTCACTCTGTCTCTCTCTCTGGTCAAATTAAGACAAACAAACAAATAAAGTTAAATAAAATTATTTAAAAAAAAATCTTAATAATTGGGCCAGCAGGTAGCATGGTGGTTGAGGTGCTGGACTCCCACTAGACCAACCACAGTTCAAGTCCTGTACCTGGTAGCTTGCCTTCTCACTTTCCCTCTCTCTCTCTCTTTGTCTCTCTCTGGTGAGCGCATATACCCTATGACAAATTAAAATAAATAATTAAATTAAATAAATAATTCCTTTTTTTTAAAAAAAAAGGCAAAAAGAATCTCAATAGTTTTTTGGAACCAGGTGGTAGTGCAACAGTCAAACACAATGCTCTGTAAGGCAATCCCACATGAGAAGGTTCCCAGTTCAAGCCCAAAAACCTCCCTGAGTATACCAGGTGCACTCTTGTGCCCCTGATCAGGGGCTGACTAAAGGTGGGTAGTGGATCACCATGTTGAAACTTTTTTTTTTTTTTTTTGAGAGGTTTTTTGCTATAGGGCGCGTGCGCTCGCCAGACAGAGAGAGACATAGAGACAGAAAGCGAGAAATCACCCCCCAGGGGGGATGGTCACGCAGCAATCCCTTCTCCTCCATTCTCTTCTCGGGATCTTGGGCACGCACGCACACGTGCCCAGCGTGAGTTTTAAGCCACCGGGTCCGGGACTTGAACCGCGGTCAACTATGTGGGAGTCCAGCGACACAGCCATTACGCTAACTGCTGGTTCCCACCATGTTGAAACTTTATTGAGAGTGCTTTCTCTTTCTCTTTCTGTCTCTATTACTCATGGGATAAATAAATACACTTTAGGGACCAGCAGTTAGCGTAATGGCTATGTCGCTGGACTTCCATGTAGTTGACCGCGGTTCGCATCCTGGACCAGGTGGGTTAAACTCACGCCAGGAGCCTGTGCGTGCGTGCCCAAGATCCCAAGAGGAGAATGGAAGAGAGGGGATTGCGGCGAGGCCATCCCCCCTGGGGGGTGATTTCTCACTTTCTATCTCTCTGTTTCTCTCTGTCTTTCTGGCGAGTGCACGCGCCCTGTAGCGAAAACCTCTCCAAAAAAAAAAAAAAAAAAAAAAAAAAAAAAAATATATATATATATATATATATATAAATAAATAAATACACTTTATAAAAGATTCTTGACAATTAATTGATACTACACTGGATCTTCTCCACTCCCCATAAATCTATTCAGGGAAACACAATAACACGCAAAGGTGAGGTTTTGAAGGATTTTTAAATCCACACACTTTCCTGCCTTTAATTATCCAAAGAATATCAACAAAGAGAGATGGAGATACTTGCCTCCTTCCAAGTAGAATCCCGAATGCTGGACTAAGCAACTTTTGGGGACTCCAAGCAGCCAGCGGATGAGTAGAGTTGGAAAAGCCTTCTCTTGAAATCCGAGGAAAAGCAGTCGGTGAAGCAGCTCCACTTACAGAGATCGGAAGGTGGAGACGCTGTTTCAGCTCCGGCGTCGGATGCGCTATGTGCGCCATCATGGACGAAGGCCTAGACTCGGCCTCAGCCTGAGCTCTCCTGCGGGATGGCCTGTCATTGCCATCCGCGTCCATCTGTGCCGGATCCTGGGCAGGGAGGCTATATTTGACGGTTTTCGCTTGGCACTCCAGTTCATTTTCACTTTTGGCACTTTCTCAGTTTGAAACTCGAGCCTACATTTTTTTGGCACACGTATTTCCCTCGGATCCTTCTAGTGTGTTCTGCTGTGCTGAATGTAAATTATAGATGATCTCTACTTTGAGTGACACCGTTTTCTACCCTAATTCATGGCTCCTCAGGTAGGTTAGTAGTTCAGCTTCCCCTATTGACTCCCCGTGGTGTCAACTGTGCTGTATATTATGCCGCATATATATATATATATTTTTTTTTTTGATGTGTGCCAGAGGGCACTTGCTCACGGTGGGGGTGGTGGGGAGGGAGAGAACCCCTAGCGGGACCTGGTCGTGCTGCAATGTTTTTTCCTCCAGCTCTCATCTCGTCAGGATCCTGGTCATGTGTGCCCATGCGCGTCTTTTAAGCCAATGGAGCTAGAACTTAAACTTGGGTTGGCATCATGGTCCAGGCTCCCTCTGTACAGCATCTAATCGTCATTTAACTGACTCTAATGGTCATTTAACTGGCCATTATTGCCATTTAAAAATAAAATTATAAAATTGGTAATGAGATATGAAAATTAATAACATTAAATTTTCTGTCTTTGAAAGAAATTTTTTTAAAGAATTGTTTTGAGAATTATTTATTTTTGAAAATTTGTGTAATTTTATTTTAAAGAATTTTTAAATAATTCTCTAAGGATTTTAAAAATTCTTTAAAATGTTTTATAAAATAATTATATTTTAAAGAATTTGTTAAAGAATTATTTATTGCCGGGGACCAGCAGTTAGCGTAATGGCTATGTCGCTGGACTCCCATGTAGTCGACCGTGGTTCAAGTCCCGGACCCGGTGGCTTAAAACTCACGCCGGGCGCGTGTGCGTGCGTGCCCAAGATCCCAAGAGGAGAATGGAGGAGAAGGGATTGCGGCATGGCCATCCCCCCTGGGGGGTGATTTCTCGCTTTCTGTCTCTCTGCCTCTTTCTGTCTGGCGAGCGTACGCGACCTATAGCAAAAACCTCTCCAAAAAAAAAAGAATTATTTATTGCCAACAGGTGACGTGGTGATTAAGGGTGCTGGACTCCCACATGGCTGATCATGGTTCAAGTCATGGACCTGGAGGCTTGCTTTCTCACTTTTTCTTTCTGTCTGTCTATCTCTCACTCTGTCCCTCTCTGGTCAAATTAAGAGAAAGAAAGAAAGAAAGTTAAATGAAATAATTATTTAAGAATAATTATTTATTGGGAACCAGCAGTTAGCGTAATGGCTATGTCGCTGGACTCCCACGTAGCCGACCGCGGTTCGCGTCCCGGACCCAGTGACTTAAAACTCACGCCTGGCGCGTGTGCGTGCGTGCCCAAGATCCCGAGAGGAGAATGGAGGAGAAGGGATTGCGGCGTGGCCATCCCCCCTGGGGGGTGATTTCTCGCTTTCTGTCTCTCTGTCTCTCTCTGTCTGTCTGGCGAGCGCACGCACCCTATAGCAAAAATCTCTCTCAAAAAAAAAAGTGAAAAACAATAATTATTTATTTAATTTTATTTATCATCATTTAAAAAATTTGCTACAGGGCATGTGTGCTCATGAGAGAGAGGCAGGAGGGGAAAGTGAGAAAGCAAGCTGCTGGGTTAGGGACTTGAACCACAGTCAGCCATGTGGGAGTCCAGTGCCTTAACGACCATGCCACACACTAGCCCCTGTTTTTTTAATCTTTGAGTTTGATAGAAAAAAAAAAAAAGCTACCCTTCTCTCCCCAAAAATGTCTAGTTCTTACAAGGTCTTGCATGTCCTACCCGGTGCCAACCTCTCCTGTCCATTGGATGCCCCATCTCGGTGTTCCAGCTCTGCCTACTTCCTTTCATTCCCTGCTGGGGCCACGCCCTTTCCTCCCTCAGGGTCCCCCCACGCTTTACTTCCTTTACTTAAAATGCTGACTCTGCTTCTTGTCTAATGGTTGGCTCCTTGCCATCCTCGAAGTCCCAGCTTCTTATTCCTCAGGTCTATGTGAGTTTCATAGAAAGGATGGATGGAATGGGGTGGTATTACTGAGCTTCATCTTCCACAGTAGGAAGTTAGTAAATTCTATTTACAAAAAAAACCAAAAAAAAACCAAAAAAACAAAAAACCTCTAGAAAGTTGGCTCCTCTGTACCAGGTAGTATCCATCTTCCAGAAATCTAGGCTGGGCTTCTTCACCTGGCCAACACAGAATACTGAAAGAATACAGTTTAGAAAGATGGAGAAATAGTTAATTGTCTCTAGAGAGCAGAATCTATCTCTGTTGGTTTTAATCATGTCTTTATTATTTTGATTTTTTTTTTGGAGGGGAGAGGTTTTTTGCTATAGGGCACATGTGCTAACCAGAAAGACAGAGACAGAGAGACAGAAAGCGAGAAATCACCCCCCGGGGGGTTGGCCACGCCGCAATCCCTTCTCCTCCATTCTCCTCTCGGGATCTTGGGCTCGCACACACATGTGCCTGGCGTGAGTTTAAGTCACCAGGTCTGGGACTTGAACCGTGGTCGACTACATGGGAATCCAGAGACATAGCCATTATGCTAACTGCTGGTTTTCATATTTTGATTTTGTTTTTAAATCAGGAAAGAATCTGTGAACTTAGCTGTGTCTTTCCTGATACCCATTCTAATGCAGATGTTCCCTACATCACTACACCCTATATTTTCTCTGTGTACTTTTTACTTTTCTTTTCTTTTCTTTTCTTTTTTTTTTTTTTTGGAGAGGTTTTTGCTATAGGGCGCGTGCACTTGCCAGACAGACAGAGAGAGACAGAGAGACAGAAAGAGAGAAATCACCCCCCAGGGGGGATGGCCATGCCACAATTCCTTTTCCTCCATTCTCCTCTCAGGATCTTGGGCACGCACACACATGCGCCCAGTGTGGGTTTCAGCAGTCAGGTCTGGGATTCGAACCACAGTTGACTACATGGGAGTCCAGCGACGTAGCCATTACACCGAGTGCTGGTTCATGAATGCTTTATTTTTAACTTATATAACCCAAGCCTGTACTCACTGATGGTATAGACCATTCTCTGCCCAGCTATTAGTGGAGCGTCCTGTCCTGTTTATGTAAGTAAATACATTCGTGACTTCTTTGGCTAGACCTCTGGGTGCATTCTTTGGAATCGGTAAACATTAGAAGCAAGCCCTCTCAGAATTGGGGCTCCCCTAAACTTCTTATAATCTTTAAGTACTTATTGTTTTCTGAATCTTTCCTTCGGCTTTCTCTATTGTAGCGTTTAGACACATGGTTTTAGTTGGTATATTCTGAGCTAATATTGTATTAGTGACAGCTATTGGCATATTCCTCCTTCAGCACATGAATGATGTCAAAACATAAATCAATTTTTAATTTTCCTAGTATATTTAGTATGCATTGATTGCAAAGTATGGGACCCATCAATTTTAGGTAATGTGTTCTTCATGGAGTGACTGAATGGTTCATGATGTGAACATCATTCTTTTTTTTTTTTTTTTGAGAGGTTTTTGCTAGAGGGTGTGTACGCTCACCACAAAGACAGAGAGAGACAGAGAGATAGAAAGTGAGAAATAGCCCCCAGGGGGGATGGCCACGCCGCAGTCCCTTCTTCTCCATTCTCCTCTCCGGATCTTGGACACGCACACACACGCGCCCGGCATGAGTTTAAGCCACCAGGTCCAGAACTCGAACCGCAGTCAACTACATGTATATATATGTATCATAATACTGTAGGGTCTTTGGAAGACAATTAGGTTTAGATGAGGTCATAAGGGTAGGGCCCTCATGTTGGGATAAGTGACTTAAGAAGAAGAAGAGGAAGAGATCACTCTCTCACCACCTCATGAGGACACAGTGAATAGGTGGCTGTCTGCAAGCTAGGAAGAGATCCTCACCAGGAATTGAATTACCTGACTTTGGTCTTGGACTTCCTAGCCTTCAGAACTGTGAAAAATAAATGTCTGCTGTGTAAGTCACCCAATCTATGATATTTTGTGAAAGCAGTCCAACTAGACTAATACATTTTCCTTGGTGACATGTATAATCCTTCATCCATTTTTAAATTATTGTTGTTGTCATTACTGAATAAGGAAAGTTGTTTATATATTCTGGATACCATCCTTTATTAAATATGTGATTTTGCAGCTATTTTCTCCAAGCTTATTACTTGTCTTTATACTTCTACAGACATAAGTGGTTTTTTTTTTTTTCCCCATATGGTGTGGGCGTGCTCACTGGAGAGAGACAGAGAGAGGGAAAGTGAGAATTCACCTCCTGGGGGAGATGGCCACACCTCAATCCCTTCTCCATTTTCCTCCTGGAATCTTGGACACACACACACACACACAAACATACATATCCATGTGATTTTCAAGCGACCAGGTCCTGGACTTGAACTGTGGTCAGCCATGTGGGAATCTAGCGCCTTAACCACCACACCACCTGCTGGCCCCAAGTTTTTGATTTTGATGAAATTCAGTGAATCAATTTTTTCTTTATGGATCAGGTTTTGGTGTCATATCAATATAATATTTGCCTAATCTAAGGTCACAAAGTTTTTTTCCATATTGTCTCAAAGATTTATAGTTTTATGTTTTGTTTATGATCCATTTAAAGTTACTATTTATATATAGAATAAACTATAGGTCTAGGTCCACATTTTTGCAGGTTGGTGTCCATATGTTTCAACACATTGTATGCCTCTGCTTAAATTTTTAACAATAAGTAAATAAATAAATAAAGTTTAAAAATAAGTAAAGTTAAGGGACCATCAGTAAGCATAGTGGCTATGTCATTGGACTCCCATGTAGTTGACCGTGGTCTGAGTCCCAGATCCAGCGGCTTAAACTCACGCCGGGCGTGTGTGCTTGTGTGCCCAAGATACTGAGAGGAGAATGGAGGAGAAGGGATTTTGGTGTGGCCAGCCCCGCTGGGGGGTGATTTCTTGCTTTCTATCTCTTTGTCTCTCTCTGTCTGTCTGGCGAGCGCATGCGCCCTATAGCAAAAACCTCTCCAAGAAAAATAAAAATAAATAAATTAATTAAGTTAAATAAAATAATTAAAAATCTTTTTTTAAAATGCTCTTGTTTGGGTTATCATTACAGCAATTAAAAATTCCCAATTAATCAAAGCCATATAAATATTTTCTATTTTGATGAATAACTACCAAATATAAAAAATAAAAAGATAAAAGCATTTCTTAATAAGATGAATAGTGCTTTTTTCCAGTTGCTGCATGTGCCTATGTGTAAATGACTACTTATTATAGAATGAGAGAGGGTTCAACATCAATTTTATTCCTGTTTTCATTTTTATAGAAATAAACACTGACTTGATTACATAAATATGTAGATGAAAATGGAAGTTTTGTTGTATCAGTGTCAATCAAGTCTTTGAATGCTTTCTGAGTTATTTTCTAAAAATCTTATCGTGATCTTTGTTGAAAATTTCTTTTAACGAGTTATTAGCTGGCAACTCAAAGGTCCTCCAATTTTGTTAAGGAAATCATTGGACTTGCAAGAAGATTTCTCTGCTTATGAAAGGCATTTCTTGGTCAGCTGGTGATGTGGTGGTTGTGGTGCCTGGATTGCCCATGACTGGGTGTGCACTTCTAGTCCTGACCCTGGTAGCTTGAAAACTGTGTAGATGTGTGGATGGGTGCCCAAAATCTTGAAAGGAGAACTAGAGGACAAGGAATTATTACTGTGACCATCCCCCACTGGGGATGCTTTCTCACTTTTCCCTCTGCCTCTCTCTCTCTCCCCTCCAGGAGGCACCGACGCCCTCTGGCAAATTAAAAAAAAAAAAAAAAAAAAGTATTTGCTTAGTAGATTACTAGGTTTTTGCCACAGGGCACAAGTGCTTGCCAGAGAGACAGAAAGAGGTGAGAAATCACTTCTCCTCCTTTTTTCTCCTGGGATTTTGGGCACTCACGCATAGACCTCTGTTGTCATTTTCAATCTGCTGGGTCCAGGACTAAATCCGCGGTCAATTGTGTAGGAGTCAGAACCTTAACCACCATGCCACTTGCTAGCCCATCCCTTAAAATAATTTCTTTCCTTGTATGGCTATTATATTTGTCATTTGGTTGACAGGTAGGATCATTTTAGTTTGTTTTCAGTTTTAGGAATTATTTTTGTCTCCTTGGTTTAATTTGGTTTTGGATTTGTAACACATTCCAAAAGTCAAAACAATATTGAAAAATTGATTCAAAGATGTCATGTTTTTCATTAGGAGTAATTTTCTTGCTTTCTTTCTTTCTATTTTTGCTGTGTAATAAGTCACCCAAAACTTAAGACAGCAACCATTTATTATTTCTTACAATTTTTCGAGTTGATCGGGCAGTTCTATTGCAGGTGGTTTTGCATGGAGTTACTCATACGGTTGCATTCAGCTAGCATCCAAGCTGGACTGGAACATTCAAGAAGGCCTCCCTCGTATATCTGTAACCTTGGACATAAATACATACCAGAAACGCAGTTAAATGAGGGGGCTTACTAAGTCCTTTCTCATTACTGAAAATGGTAAAAAAATACAAAGACATGTCTTTTATCATATTTTTATTCCCTTTCATAGCTTTTTAAAGTTGTTTTTAAAATCTATTTCTCTAAAGTGAGAGGAAGAAAGAGAGAGGGACCCACAGCAGAGTCTTGATGTCACAGTCCACCCCCAGCCTCAGTGGCTAGGATCATGTGTGCGCACATCTAACATATACAAGAAGACCTTGGGACTCAAATTTGGGACCTTTCCATGTGGCCTCCCCATCGGGGGCATTGTGTTACCATGATGTCACCATGGCTATTCATTCCTTCTATATTGTTTAATTTACAAAATGTGAAATATTATAATTCTGATCGTACCTCTGTTACAATCTGTATCACTTTGGATTAGCTATTCAGCTCAGTTCTCATCCACTGCACTAGATAGGAGTGTCCGGAGGGTAAGGACAGTTTTTTTTTTTTTCATCTCTTTTCCTAAGAGAATGATTTTCTAGTGCAGCTCAGTAGGAAACAATGGAGGATGTGAAGAAGATATTTATAGAGGCCTAGAAGGAAACCACCCTTTGTAGCTCATGTTACACTGCCTGTTATTTATCAAGAACCTGTCAGGAAAGTATTTACATAAAGCTATACTGTGCATGTGCCAAGGGTGTTCATTGGCTGAACTGCTGAAGCATGAAAGCCAAGTTTACCCAGACATGAACTAAAATCTAAGCTACAAAATCAGCATGAAATAGCTAACTTCTGGGTTTTCTGCAACAGCTGGTGCCGCCTAGCTTACATACATCTCTTGCCAAGAGCGCACTAATCCCCAGAGGAGAGTTTAGGGTCAAGGCAGATGACTGTGTGAGGCAGAAGGAGGCAGTGTAGAGTTTGCAGAGGCAGTGGACCCCCTTCCCCTTTCTCTCTGTCCACAATTGCATCTGTAAAATTGTGTGTGGTCATTCCCTTGCTGAAGATGGCATTGTTTTCTTCAGTGCTTGGCAGGGTAACTGTGGTTAGTATTGTGGTTAATTCTCAGGCATTAGTTAGCATTGAACATACCTGGCTATAAGTCCACCCTCTGTTGCTACCGTATTACTTAATCTTTTTAAATCTTCATCTACAACATTTGGATTAAATAAAAATTTCTTAGCGTGGTGCTTTGTGTATTTCAAATCCTCAGTAAGTGAGTCCTCATGAGTGCTATTTTTCTAATTGGTAGTTAATAATCACTCAGAATATGTTCATGGACTGAAGGGATAAAAGTCGTGATGGACTAATTGATTATTTTATAAAATGCACCAAAAAAAAAAAAAAAAAAAGGAAATTCAAGATATAACACTCTTGGCAAAAAATAGTTCATGAAAGATCTGAAATCAATTAGAAATAAATGTTACTATTTTACAGGCGTTTATGTTTAATTTTATTTGTTGAAACAACACTGAACTGATATTAATTTGTAGAAATCTGGAGTAATAAATAGGTTCTTTTTATTTATTTCTTTGCCAGAAAACTCACTAGAAAGAGACAGAGAGAAAGAGAGGGAGAAAGCACCCGTCATGAGCCCTGGTCATGCAGTAATCACTTCTCCTCCATTTCTCCATCTTGCTGGGATTTTGGGTACATGCACACATGTGCCTGGCATTCTTTTTTTTTTTTTTTTTTTTTGGAGAGTTTTTTTTCACTATAGGGCGCATGCGCTCGCCAGACAGACAGAGGAGACATAGAGACAGAAAGCGAGAAATCACCCCCCAGGGGGGATGGTCACGCCGCAATCCCTTCTCCTCCATTCTCCTCTCGGGATCCTGGGCACGCACGCACACGCGCCCGGCGTGAGTTGTAAGCCACCGGGTCCGAGACGCGAACCGCGGTCGACTACGTGGGAGTCCAGCGACATAGCCATTACGCTAACTGCTGGTTCCCCCTGGCATTCTTTTTTAAAGAATGATTTTATTTAACTTTATTTATCATTATCATTATTTTTGAACTTGACCACTTGACCAGAGAGAGAGAGAGAGAGAGAGAGAGAGAGAGAGAAAGTGAGAAAGCAAGCCACCAAGTCCAGGACTTGAACCACAGTTGTCCATGTAGGAGTCCAGCGCCTCTAACCACCATACCACCTGGGACCCAGGACTTGAAGCATAGTCAACCATGTAGATGTTGGCATGTATACACACATGCCTGGCATGTTTTTCAAACTGCTGGGTCAGGGTCAACCATACAGTTGACCATGTGAGATCCAGTCACTTCAAACACACACCACTGCTGGCCTAAAACTTGTTATCTCTTCTGTCTGAAAATAGCCATACTAGCAGACATCAGGTAAAATCTCATTGTGGTTTTGATGTGCATTTCTCTATTAATTGATGATACTGAGCACTTTTCTGTGTATCTTTTGGCCATTTTTATGTCTTCTTTGAAAAAATGATTATTCAGGGGACCAACAGTTAGCGTAATGGCTATGTCGCTGGACTCCCAAATAGTCGACCGTGGTTCGAGTCCCGGACCCGGTGGCTTAAACTCACGCCAGGCGCGTGTGCATGCGTGCCCAAGATCCCGAGAGGAGAATGGAGGAGAAGGGATTGCGGTGTGGCCATCCCCCCTGGGGAGTGATTTTCTGCTTTCTGTCTCTCTGTCTCTCTCTGTCTGTCTGGCGAGCACATGCGCCCTATAGCAAAAACCTCTCTAAAAAAAAAAAAGAAAAAAAAAAAAAAGATTATTCAGGTCCTTTGCCTCCCCTTCCCCCCCTTAGAGAGATTTTTGCTATAGGGCGCATGTGCTCGTTGGAGAGACAGAGAGACAGAAAGTGAAAAATCACCCCCCCCAGGGGGTATGGCTATGCTGCAATCCCTTCTCCTCCATTTTTCTATAGGGATTTTGGGCATGCACATACATGTGCCCAGCATGAGTTTTAAGCTGTTGTGTCTGGGACTCGAATCGTGGTTGACTACGTGGGAGTCCAGCAACATAACCATTATGGCATCTGCTGGTCCCCCTTTGCCCATTTTTTTAGTGAATTGTTTGTTTTAGTGCCATTTAATTGTATGGGTTCCTTATATATTTTGAATATTATAGTTTGCAAACATTTTCTCCCATTCTGTAGGTTACATATCTTTTTTGTTGATTGTTTCCTTGGCTGTGCAGAAATGTTTCAGTTTGATGCACACTCACTTGTTTATGTACTAAGACATTGATCATCACATGCTGAATACCTGCCATGTATCAGACTCTTCTAGGCTCTTTGTTATTTTATTTTATTTTATTTTCATAACTCTAAAAAATATTTGGGGCCAGCTGGTGATGTAATGGTTAAGGCACTGGATTCCCACATGGTTAACTGTTGAGTTCTGGACCCGGCAACCTGAAAATCATGCCAGGTGTGTGTGCATGCATGCCCCAAATCCCTACAGGAGAATGGAAGAGAAATGATTGTGGCATGGCCATCCCTCCAGGAGGTGATTTCTCACTTTCCCTCTCTTTGTCTCTCTCTGGCAAGTGCATGCACCCTGTAGCAAAATCCTTAAGAAAAAAAGTATTTTATTCCCTTTTCATTGATGAGAAAACTGAGGCTCATCTGGCTTAATTTCTTTATTTAAGGAAATATTAGGAACTAGAAGTCTATCATAGACTTCATTTATCTGCTTCAAAACCTATGCCCTGGGGCCAGCAGATGGCATGGTGGTTAAAGACGCTGGATTCCCACATGGCCAACTGTGGTTCGAATCCTGGACTGGGTGGCTTGCTTTCTCACTTTCTGTTTCTCTCTCTCTCTCACTCTGCTCCTCTCTGGTCAAATTGAAATAAACAAATGAATAAATAATACATAAAGTTAAATAAAATAATCCTTTTTTTTTTTGAGAGGTTTTTCGCTATAGGGCGCGTGCGCTCGCCAGACAGAGAGAGACATAGAGACAGAAAGCGAGAAATCACCCCCTAGGGGGGATGGCCACGTCGCAGTCCCTTCTCCTCCACTCTCCTCTCGGGATCTTGGGCACGCACGCACACGCGCCCGGCGTGAGTTTTAAGCCACCGGGTCCGGGACGCGAACCGCGGTCGACTACGTGGGAGTCCAGCGACATAGCCATTACGCTAACTGCTGGTTCCCAATAAAATAATTCTTAAAAAAAAAAAAAAAAAACAACTATGCCCTTTCCAATATAATATTAAGTACAAAGTTGGCAGCTGGCTTGATGGTTAAGGTGTTGGACTCCCACATGGCCAACCACAGTTTGAGCCCCAGACCTGGTGGCTTGCTTTTTCTTTTCCCCCCACCCTTTCTCTCTGTCTCTGTCTGGTCAAATTAAAATAATAATAATAATAGATATCATTAAATAATTTTTTAAAAAAATAGTAAGTACGATATATCAAAAGAGACTTTGTCTGTCCTGACACCTTTTTTTCCAGAAAAAGTTTTCTAGTTTTTGGACACGAACCAGAAATCTTGCCATGTGGGTCAGCCTCACAGAGCTTTGTGTTTTACTGTACACCACCATCTGGTCCCACTTTGTGAAATTTATCCAGCTGAATATTTAATATTTCATACTTCTCTGTATTCATGTTATACTTCATTAATAATTATGACAACAACAACATAATGGAAGCAATTTAATGAAGGATATTGATTACACAGGTGATAGAGTGTTGCGAAACCAAAGGTTGGTGAGGCAATTTGGAGTTCAGTAATGGCATAAATCAACTACCTCTGGAAGAACCAAAGCAATATTATTGGAGCCCAGTGACAAAGTTCAGTCGGGCTTTTGAGTTCTCTTTCTTTTCCCAGCTTCGGCCTTCCATGTACTTGGCCTAGCAAGAATCCAGCTAAATCAGATTAACAGGATCCCTCCCACCCTTGATATCTGATCAAATCCTTCATCCCTCACCCCTGCTATCTTAAGTCCTTGGCCTGCCTTTCCACAAGAATCCCGTTGGGCAAGTTTAACTAGAATCCCCTTCCTTTGATGTCTAATCAAATTTCTTACAGTTATTTTCCATCCACTGACCTCTTCATTCTGCTTCTTGGCTATAAGTACCCAGTTGTCTTTGCCGAATTCAGAATTGAGCTCAGTTCTATACTGAGATCTCTCTTCTCTACTATAGATAAAATCTGTCTTGCCCTTTTTAAAAATATTTTTATTGGGGCCAGCATGTGGTGTGATGGTTAAGGTGCTGGCCTCTCACACAGCCAACCACAGTTCAAGTCCCAGACCTGGTAGATTGTTTCCTCATTTTCCACTTCTCTCATGGTCTCTTTCTTTGTCTCTTTGGTAAAATTAAAAAACAATAATAACTAGGGGCCGAGAAGTGGCATGGTCGCTAATGGTGCTGGACTCCCACATTGCCAACAGAAGTTTGAGTCCCAGACCTGGCGGCTTGCTTTCTCACTTTCTCTCTCTCCTTCTCTCTTACTCTGTCCCTCTCTAGTCAAATTAAAAATAAATAAATAAATAAAGTTAAATAAAATAATTATTTAAAAATAGAAAATAAATAAATAATAAAACAAATAAAATTAAACAAAAACATTTCATTTATTTATTAAAAAGATTTATTTGGGACCAGCAGTTAGCGTAATGGCTATGTCGCTGGACTCCCACGTAGTCGACCGCGGTTTGAGTCCCGGACCCGGTGGCTTAAACTCACGCCGGGCGCGTGTGCGTGCGTGCCCAAGATCCCAAGAGGAGAATGGAGGAGAAGGGATTGCGGCGTGGCCATCCCCCCTGGGGGGTGATTTCCTGCTTTCTATCTCTCTGTCTCTCTCTGTCTGTCTGGCGAGCGCACGCACCCTATAGCAAAAACCTCTCCAAAAAAGAAAAAAAAAAAAAAAAGATTTATTTAATTTTATTTTATTGTTATTATTTTAAAATTTACTGTAGGGCACATGCACTCACCAGAGAGAGAAAGAGAGAGAGGCAAAGTGAGAAAGCAAGTCGCCTGGTCCTGTACTGGAACCGTGATTGGCCATATGGGAGTCCAGCACCTTAACCACCACACCACCTGCTGGCCTCTGTCCTACTCTTCGCAGCAGATATTTAGCATGCATTTTTTTCTTTTACAGTAAGGCCTAGAGTCATCCTGTAGTAGATGAAGCTGTAGGCACTGTGAGAAACACGCTCACCCATCCAATGTCAAAGAATGGACATAGAGCCACAAGGTACAGGAAAGGCGACTTTAATGGTGGTCTTACAAAATCAGGTGTCTGACAGGTAGGCACAGCCAAACTGATTACAGCAAGCAATATATTCTCTAATATGCAAGTCCCTCCCACAGATCCTCATGGCTGAGTCCTATGGGGTGTATAATCTTCCCCTGTTGTCGCCTAGATTTTACTATCCCCTTATTAGGTATTAATGTGCAGGCTCAGGACAAGCCCATGAAAAGGCCTGCTAAATGTCCTGAGGAGGGAGAAGAACTAGAAAGTAAAAAAGGATCAAAGGGGGGAACCAGCAGCTAGCGTAATGGCTATGTCGCTGGACTCCCACGTAGTCGACCGCGGTTCGCGTCCCGGACCCAGTGGCTTAAAACTCACGCTGGGCGCATGTGCGTGCGTGCCCAAGATCCTGAGAGGAGAATGGAGGAGAAGGGATTGCGGCGTGACCATCCCCCCTGGGGGGTGATTTCTCACTTTCTGTCTCTCTGTCTCTCTCTGTCTGTCTGGCGAGTGCACGCGCCCTATAGCGAAAAAACCTCTCCAAAAAAAAAAAAAAAAAAGGATCAAAGGGCTGGAGATCAGCCACCGTCTTGAGAAGTCAGTTCTCAAGAGTAGCTTGTTTTTGGGTTGTGTATGCTCAGGAACTTTTCAGGAATGTGTACTTTTCTGGGGTTGTCACATCTACAATCTGGCTAAGCAACTTTCATTAACTCATTCTTTTTTTTTTTTTTATTTTTTATTTTTATTTTATTTTTTTTTTGGAGAGGTTTTTCGCCATAGGGCGCGTGCGCTCGCCAGACAGAGAGAGAGAGAGACATAGAGACAGAAAGCGAGAAATCACCCCCCAGGGGGGATGGTCACGCCGCAATCCCCTCTCCTCCATTCTCCTCTCGGGATCTGGGGCACGCACGCACACGCGCCCGGCGTGAGTTGTAAGCCACCGGGTCCGAGACGCGAACCGCGGTCGACTACATGGGAGTCCAGCGACATAGCCATTACGCTAACTGCTGGTTCCCATAACCATTACGCTAACTGCTGGTATTAACTCATTCTTGAAAATGAATCACTTAAGGCTATACATATGCTATGTTTGGAGATACTGAGGAAATGAAGCCACAACCAGTGTTGCTGAGAGGAAGCTCAGGAGAAATACCCTGACTTCTCCTATTGTCCTTCTTTTCATGCCCTCCAGTTCCCTTCCAGTAGTTCCCATTCACTGTATTTTTAAAACTGTATATATTTATTTAATTTTACTTATCAATATTTTAATTTATTTTAATTTACTACAGGGCACATGCATTCACCAGAGAAAGACAGAGAGAGAGGGTAATTGAGAAAGTAAGCTGCCGGGTCCTGGACTCAAACCGGGCTGGCCTCTGTGGAAGTCCAGCATCTTAACCATCACACCACATGTTGGCCCCCACTGTTTCTGTTTTTTTTTTTTTTTTTTTTTTAAGAATTATTTTATTTAACTTTATTTATTTTATTTATTTATTTTCATTTGACCAGAAAGGGACAGAGTAAGACTCAGAGAGAAAGAGAGAGAGAGAGGGACCAGCAGTTAGCGCAATGGCTATGTCGCTGGACTCCCATGTAGTTGACTGTGGTTCGAATCCCAGACCTAGCGGCTTAAACTCACGCCGAGAGCGTGTGCGTGTGTTCCCAAGATCCCGAGAGGAGAATGGAGGAAAAGGGATTGTGGCGTGGCCATCTCCCCTGGGGGGTGATTTCTCGTTTTCTGTCTCTCTGTCTCTCTCTGTCTTTCTGGTGAGCGCACGCGCACTACAGCCAAAACCTCTCCAAAAAAAAAAAAAAAAGAAAGAAAGAGAGAGAGAGAGATGGAAAGTGAGAAAGCCAGCCGCTAGCTAGATCCGGCACTCAAACCATGGTCAACCATGTGGGAGTCCAGCGCCCTTAACCACCATGCCACTTGCCGGCTCCTGTACTGGGTTTTAACTTTCTTATCCATTCTCTCTTTTAGTCTTTTAGAGTTTGTCTCAGCTTTTTACTGATTCTATCCATGTAGACTCTACTTTCTTGCCTGAAAAATCAAATTCTTTCTCCTTAAAAAGTTTAAATCCTGGAGCTAGCTGAACTTTTAATAAATGTTAAAAAATAATAATAACTTTCACCATTAAGGAAGAAATAAGCCTCTGTCTGACCTGAGCAATGATGTCAAATTGGTAGATGACAGGAAAAAATGTGAATTCAATTGCTATTTTATTTTTGATTTCCACAAAAAATGTTTCTTGCTTTAAAAAGAAAATATCTTTGCTAAGAGAAGAGTGCAAATGAAAGAGACTAAAGAAATTATAAGGGCAAATCTTGTTGATCCAAAATGAGTTTAAAAAGCTAACTCAGGGGGCCAGCAGGTGGTATGGTGGTTAAGGGCGCTGGACTCCCACATGGCAGACTGCAGTTCGAGTCACAGACTTGATGACTTGCTTTCTCACTTTCCCTCTCTCTCTCTCACTCTGGTCAAATTAAAATAAATAAAGTTAAATAAAATAATTCATTAAAAAAACTAACTTAGATAAGTTATATTTTGAAATCAAGAAAATTTGCAAAATAAATTGACAAGAACATCAAAAATGAGATAATATCAGGAGTTGGTGTGGTAGTTAAGGCGCTGGACACTCCCACATGGGTGACCATGGTTCGAGTCCCGGACCTGTGGCTTGCTTTTGCACTTTCCCTCTCTGTCTCTCTCTGTGTCTCTCTCTGGTCAAATTTAAGTAAATGAATGAATAAATAAAATTAAATAATTATTTAAAAACAAATAAAACTCAATAAATCATTATTTTAAAAAATGAGATAATATCTAAATGTTCATAAGGTGATATATTCTGGCAAGTGGATGGTGGTTAAAGGCACTGGACTCCCACATGGCCAACAGTGGTTCAAACCCTGGACTTGGTGGCTTGCTTTTTTACTTTCCCTCTCTCTCTCTGTATCTCTCTGATCAAACTGGAAAATAATAATAATAAATAATGTTAAATAAACATAATTCTTTAAAAAATAAAAAAGAAGATAAATTCTATGCATTAAGTATTAATACTCAGCATATTGCTATCAACACCAGCAAGGTTTTAGAACAACTTTTTAAAGAAGTTGTTATCAGACAAGAGTTCTGGTCATTTGGACCAAAGATGAGATTCTCAAAGATACATACCCACCTAATCTAATGCTTTACGTTGACCAATTTACTGATATGGCTGTAGAGAAATAAAGACTTTGTTTTTGTAAACAAATTTCCGTAAATTTCACCTTAATGTTGCCTAGGCATTCCTCCTCTACTTTAGGATAATTTAGAATAATTTTTTTGAATGCTAATACATTTAGGCAGAAAGGAAATTGTTAGGCCAACTATTCACAGAATTTATTGATTAGTGATGAATATAAACCAGACTTTAAAAGATTTTATGTTTTAGGACCAGTGAATGGCATAATGGTTACACCGCTGGAGTCCCATGTAGTTGGTCGTGGTTTGAATCTTGGACTCTAGTGGCTTAAAACTCATGTTGGGCACATGTGTGTGCATGCATGCCCAAAATCCAGAGAGAATAGAGGAGAAAGGATTGTAACTTGGCTATCTCCTCTGGGGGGCGATTTCTCGCTTTCTATCTCTGTCTCTTTCTGTCTCTCCAGCAAGCACGTGTGCCCTGTGGCAAAAATCTCTCTAAAAAAAGATTTTTTTTTTCAGTTTTTGCTATAGGGTGAGTGTGCTTGCTGAAGAGAGACAGAGAGAGGGAAAGAGAGAAATCACCCCCCAGAGAGTATGGCCACACCTCAATCCCTTCTCCTCCTTTCTCCTCCTGAAATCTGGGGCATGCACACACATGCGTCCAGCATGATTTTCAAGCCACTAGGTCTGGGGCTTGAACTGCGGTCGACTACATGGGAGTTCAGAGCCTTAACCACCACGCCAACTGATGGCCCCTAAACTAAAACATTTTTATTAGTATGAAGTCAAGTTCTTTCCTAACCTTTTACTTGAGATTTCCTTTTAAGATTGATTCTTATTTAAACAGAAAGAAAACAAGATTATTACATATTTGGATGACACAAAACTCAAAGAGAAGGTGAATATTGTTGATTTCCAAAATTAGATTTCAGAATATACTCTCAGAGTGCTATCAGTAAGATAAAATAATAGGAAGATCCAGTCCTCATTCTCTCACAGAAACACTGATTTAACAACCAGGTATACATGCACACACCTGTACAGGGGCCAGCAGGTGATGTCATGATTAAGACACTGAAATCCCACATGGCCAACCATGGCTTGAGTCCTGGACTTGGTGACTTGAAAATCACACCAGTTGCATATATGCGCATGCCCCAGATCTGAGGAGGGGAATGGAGGAGAAGGGATTGTGGCATAGCCATCCCTTGTGGGAGATGATTTCTCTATCTCTGTCTCTCTCTCTTCTCCAGTAAGCTCATGTGCCCTATAGCAAAAACTTTTCAAAAAGAGAGTGGGAGGGGGACCAGCAGTTAGCGTAATGGCTATGTCGCTGGACTCCCACGTAGTCGACCGCGGTTCGAACCCGGCGGCTTAAACTCACGCCGGGCGCGTGTGCGTGCGTGCCCAAGATCCTGAGAGGAGAATGGAGGAGAAGGGATTGCGGCGTGGCCATCCCCCCTGGGGGGTGATTTCCTGCTTTCTATCTCTCTGTCTCTCTCTGTCTGTCTGGCGAGCGCATGCGCCCTATAGCAAAAGCCTCTCCAAAAAAAAAGAAAAAAAAAAAAGAGAGTGGGAGGGAACCAGCAGTTAGCGTAATGGCTATGTCGCTGGACTCCCACGTAGTCGACCGCGGTTGGCGTCCTGGACCCGGTGGCTTAAAACTCACGCCGGACATGTGTGCGTGCATGCCCAAGATCCCGAGAGGAGAATGGAGGAGAAGGGATTGCGGTGTGACCATCCCCCCTGGGGGGTGATTTCTCGCTTTCTGTCTCTCTGTCTCTCTCTGTCTGTCTGGCGAGTGCATGCGCCCTATAGCGATAAACCTCTCAAAAAAAAAAAAAAAAAAAAAAAAAAAAAAAAAAAAAAAAAAAGAGAGTGGGAGAAAGACCTGCAATGGGGTGCAGTCATGCTACAATTCTATCTCCATTTCTCTGCCTAGTCAAGATTCTGGGCATGCATGCACATGTACCTGGCATGTTTCTCAAGCCATAGGGCCAGGCTGTGAACATAGTCAGCCATGTGGGATCCAGGTCCCTTAAACTCTAGGCTATGGGACTTCCCAGTCTTTTAACTTTTGTACTAAGGCTAAAAGTAACTTAGGTACTGCTATTACAGTATTATATTACTCTGTATTTGTCTATGTATTTATTCTTGTTACCAGTGAGCTTTATACTTTCCTATGTTTTTATGTTGCTTTGTAACATGAACATTTGCATGCACTCAATTACTAAATCACAACGGAAGACCGTAAGAAAAGAGGGAAACAAAAGAACTTATAAAACAGAAAAAAAAATTTTTTTTAAAGTAGTAGTAAATCTTTTCATATCAATAGTTAAGTATAAATAGATTAAGCTCACTAATCAACAGCTATAGAGTGGCTGGGTGGATAAAAACCAAACTCCACCTACATGCTGTGTATTTAGACTTAAGGACATACAAGACTTACAGTACTGGATAGAAGACGGTATTTTATGCCAGTGGTAACCACAAGAGAACAGAAGTTAACATAATAAATTCTAAGTCCAAAAATGCAACAAATGATGAAGTAGTTCATTACATAAAGGTAATTTCAACAGTAAGACTTAAAAATTATACATATATAGGGGCCAGCAGGTGGCGTGGTGGTTAAGGCTCTGGACACTCACACATGACTGACCATGGTTCGAGTCCCGGACCTGGTGGCTTGCTTTCTTGTTTTCCCTCTCTCTCTCTCTCTCTGTGTCTCTGTCTGATAAAATTGAAATTAATTAATGAATAAATAAAATTAAATAATTCTAAAAAAAGTACTTAAAAAAAGACAATTATACACACACACACACACATACACACACACACACACACACACACACACATATATATGCACTCAATAGCAGAACAGTTTGATGTATAAAGCAAAAATGGATAGATCTGAAGGGGAAAATAGACAGTTATAATAGTGGGAGACTTCTATACCCCACTTACAGTAATAGACAGATCATCCAGACAGAAAATCAATACAGAAACAACAGACTTGAGCAGTGCTATAGACCAAATGGACCTAATAAACCCCTACAAAACAGTACACCCAACAGCTGCCGAATACATATTCTTCTCAAGCGTACACAGAACATCTTCCAGGTCATAAGGCAAGTCTTAACAAATTTAAGAAGACTGAAATCATTCCAAGTGTCTTTTCTGACTATAATGAAATGAAACTACAAATCAATAATGAAAGGAAAACAGAAAAATTTCACTAAAACATAGAAATTAAATGACATGCTGTGCTCTCTTCTTTTTTCCTTATTGCCAGAGCTCCCATGTGCTAGCTAGAGAGATAAACTGAGAGAGAGAAAAAGACAGAGAGAGAGAGAGACAAGGTACCCCCAGTGGGACACGGTCACACCACAAACTTCGCCCTTCATTTTTCCATTGTCACGATATGGGGCATGCCCACACACATGCCCAGGGTGCTTCTCAAACCACTGGGGCTGGGATTTGAAACGTGGTCAGCCATGTGGAGAGGTCGCTCCCAGTGCTCAGGGCTTAACTACTGCACAAATGGACCAGTCCTAGACAACAGACACTGGAACAACCAGTCAAAGAAGTAATTAGAAGGGGACATTAGAAAATATCTCAAGATGAAATGAAAAGAAAACACAACTGAGATGCACTCTGAGAAGTTTACTTATGTTTATTTTTAAAACTGCATGGATTTCAACATTTTTTTGGCAGCAAAATAATGATGTAAGAAGTTACAATCTGGGGACCAGCAGTTAGCGTAATGGCTATGTCGCTGGACTCCCATGTAGTCGACCGCGGTTCGCGTCCTGGACCCGGTGGCTTAAAACTCACACCGAGCATGTGTGTGTGCATGCCCAAGATCCCAAGAGGAGAATGGAGGAGAAGGGATTGCAGCATGGCCATCCCCCCCATCTTCCTTGGGGGGTGATTTCTCACTGTCTCTCTGTCTCTCTCTCTGTCTGGAAAAGTGCACATGCCCTATAGAAGAAAACAAACAAACAAAAATAAAACCTCTCCAAAAAAAAAAAAAAAAAAAAAAAAAAAAAAAAAAGAAGTTACAATCTGGTCTCATGGTGCAGCGAGTAGGTGCTACGCAGAGAAAACTGCATCCCACATAGCTGACCAGGATTCACATCCTGGTCCTTTCAGCTTTACACTCATCTATGTGCGAGTGGCCAGGGTCTCGATGGGATAAATTGGAGGAAAGGGGGGACCAGCAGGTGGTGTGGAGAAATGGAGGAAAAGGGATTGTGGCATGATGAGGCCTGATTAGTCTAGATAGTAAAATGAGATAAAGACACTAGGGAAAAAAAAAAGAAAGCTACAGGCCAATATCCCTGATAAACATGGATGCAGGGGCTGGCAGGTGGTGTGGTGGGTGGCTGGGGGTGCTGAACTTCCACATGGCCAACCATTGTTCGAGTCCTGGACCTGGTGGCTTGCTTTCTCACTTTCCTTCTCTCGCTCTCACACACATTCTGTCCCTTTCTGGTCAAATTAAAATAAATGAATAACTAAATTCAAATAAAATAATTCTTTAAAAAAAAAAAACCTGGATGCAAAAGTCCCCAACAAAATTCCAAAGCACTCTTAAAGAATTGCTTACCATGGATCTTTGTTTTTGGTTGGCATTCATACGAGGAGCTACTGAAAAGGTGGTTACCCTGCAGTTCTGAAGAAAGGAACAGAACTAAAATGCCTCCTCTTGAAACAGATACGACAGAGGAAACCCAAGATACAGAAAGAGCCGACGATCATATGGTACAGGAACTTCAACACCTGTGCTCAATGATGAAGAAGGTAATGTCAGAGCGCTTGGAATGAATCAGGGAATTGAGAGAGTTAACAGAAATGTGCAAGGCAGACTGGCCACAAAATCGAATTACTGAGGTAAATGCAAACGAGAGAAATTTGCACAGAATGCAGAGAAAGGGGGAAACTAAACCATGATAAAAGAAGACAAGGAGAGACCAAGAGATACAATCTACACATAATTAGACTATCTGGAAGACAAAACAAGCAGCTGGTGGAACAATTACTAAGGAACTGTTTGAACAACATTTCCCAGAGTTGAAGAACCAACTAGATCTACAAAAAGAAAAAGCTCACAGAGTACCTTTAAAATTTGACAGAAAGAAAGCAAGAAGTAGACATATCCTGGTAGCATTTTGGAATTTCAAGAAATAACTTAAAATTTTACAAGTATCCAGACAGAAAGAAACAGGTTACCTGTAAAGGGCAAAAGTCAGACTGATGTCAGCTTTTTCTCTTGCAACTCCAAACGCTAGAAGACAATGGAACAGTATCTACATAGTCTCAAGGGGAAATAATTTAGAACTAGGAATTATATACCTTGCCAAGTTATTATTTGTCTGTGCAGGTAACTGGAAGATATTTTCAAATATGCAGGGTTAAGAAAGTATACCGACCTGGAACCTTCCCTGAATACTCTGCTGCATGATGTACTGCAGCCAGTAGAGAACATGAATCAAAATAAATGGAGTAGGGAGGTAATTGTATGAAGAAACATTCAACCGTTAAAACTAGTTAAGGAGCATTAAGTTTAAATTGTTACAAGGTGATAAAAATTCATACAAAAGTAGATTTGTAAGTGGGGCCTAGCATTTTTGTTGATATAGTTTTAAACTGAAAAGGCATGTCAAATGTTTAATATGTTGTACAAATAGGTACTGTTTTACTCTTCATATGTAGTGTTGGACTGACTTCAAAACTTACCATCTTTGATAAATAGATAAAGATAGGTATTTTCTTAAGCTAAACATAAGTATAATAAAAGTGCTTTGTCATTGTGAACAGGACCAGTGAAGGCATTCCAAATGTTAATCTGACAAAACTGGAGAAAGCAGCTGGTACGGTTTTATTTACCTTATTCCTAATTATAGAGGGGAAAGGAAGCAAGGTTGTCCATAATGTTAACACCAATAGTATAAAACAGTTGGACAGAGGATGGACAAAACCTTGATTTATGTACATGTTGCACAGAAAAGGCATATTTGCTATGTCATTTAATAGTTCATACAAATAAATTTGACATTGAGATATGTCTTAAAAATAGAATGTGTACATCTATTTTTTTGGATTAGAGAGGAAGTGGTGAAAACAGTGTTACAAAATAAAACATTAACGATACATAAAGTAGATTGAAAGAGGTACAGATGAGTTACATTCGCGTACTGGTTGAGGATCCCTATTAAAAAGATTCATATTGGTTCAGAAACCAGTCTATAACCTAGGATGCTCTGATTTGTATAAAATAAAATAAAAGCATTTAAAGATAATAAAACTGTAAGTCATAGAATTAGAGTGCAACTTTTTTACTAGCATCCATACATATAACAAGGTGTTTTGCACTTATACAACACAAAATACAGGATACAACACTTAGAAGCTATGTAGTAAGTAGCATAGTATTCACATAAAAAGTAAATGTTCCATATCTTGATGTAGTTGGTAGTTTTACTGATGTAAAAAGATACATGATATTTTATATATTGTGCATTTAAGATTCGTATTTCACGTACCTAAAATTCATAGAGTAATCTTTCTGTTTAAAAGAATACATATAGCAAAAACTATTGGACTCTTGACTTCAACACTTAACAATCTTTGATAAGTAAATGGAAAGTTACAAGATAGGTAAAACAGTTAAGAATTTGTGTGTGTGATTAATATATAATATTTTGCTACTTTATTTGCATTGTTTTCAAACTCTGAAATATTTCTAAATGATTGTTTACTAGGATGCAGAGATAACCTTATTGTATATCTAAAAAGCACAAATGACCATGTTACTAAAAAGCCTAGCAAAGTAAATAAAGTTTAAACACTGAAAAAAAAAAAAAAAGAATTGCTTACCATGATCAAATGGGATTTACCTTGAAATGCAAAGATGCAAAGAAGACTCAACATACACAAACCGATCAGTGCGATTACCACAGCAACAGAATGAAAGATAAAAATCACATGATTATCTCAATGGATGTAGAAAAAGCTGTTGAAAAGATTTGACACCCTCTCATGGTAAAAACTCTCAACAAAATAACCGTTCAAGTGGGCACTACTGCACATGTGTGTAGACTTGAGAGAGAGGCTGAGACAGGAGGATCACCTCATTGAAGACCCTTTCTAAAAAAAAAAAAAAAAAAAAGATTTAGAACAAATTGAGGATTTCTACTCTCATGACTTCTCAACATAGTATTGTAAGTCTTAACCAGAGCAACTAGGCAAAAAAGAAAAAGGAAAAAAAAAAAAAAAAAAAGGCATCCAAATAGGAAAGCAAAAAAGTAAAATGACCTGTTTGCAGATGTCCTGATTTTATAGGGTTATGGAGATAACCCCATAGGCTCCACCAAAAAAATGTTAGCACTAAAAAATAAATTTAGCAAAGTTGTAGTTTCAAGTTTGACATATAAAAATTAGTTGGGTGCAGGGGCCAGCAGGTGGCATGGTGGTGAAGGACCCTGGACTCCCACATGGCCAACTGAGGTTTGAGTTCCGGACCTGGCAGCTTTCTCTCTCTCTCTCTCTCGTCAAATTAAAATAAGTGAATAAATGAATAAATAAAATTAAATAAATAATGCTTTTTTAAAAAATTAGTTGGGTGGGGCTGTCCCTGCAGCTCAGTAGTTAAGGGGGCCGATTCCACATGACCGAATGTGGTTTGAATCCTGGCTCCCAGGGACTGATTAACATGCGGGGCATGTAGTGGAGCAAATCCTGACAGAAATGGAGGAGATGCCCCAGATCCTGACAGAATGGAGGAAAAAGAATTGCGGCACGATCATGTCCCATTGGTGAGCGCTTTCCTTCTCTCTCTCTCTGTCTCCCTCTCTGGAAATTGAAAACAAACAAAAAGTCAGTTGTATTTTAATATATTAAGATTGAATGATCAGAAATGGAAATTAAGGAATAATCTATTTATGTTGGCACCAAAAAGAATAAATACTTAGGAAAAAATGTAACTGAGAAGGTGAAAAGTATACATCAAAAACTTTAAAACTGTTCCAATCCATAGCTTAATGATTAAGGAAACTGCATCCCACATCGCTGACCATAGTTTAAATCCTGGCCCCAGTGGTTGAAGAAAGGTGCTGGGTGCATGTGCGTGTATGCCCAGAGACCTGACAGAATGGAAAAATGGAGAAGGGATTGTGGTGTGACCACGCCTGTTTTCTCTTTCTAGTGAGTGTACACACCCTCTGGCAATTAAAACAAAAAGTTGTTGGAAATACTTATTTAAAAAACTGCTTAGGGAACCAGCAGTTAGCGTAATGGCTATGTCGCTGGACTACCACGTAGTCGACCGCGGTTCGCGTCCCGGACCCGGTGGCTTAAAACTCACGCCGGGCGCGTGTGCATACGTGCCCAAGATCCCGAGAGGAGAATGGAGGAGAAGGGATTGCGGCGTGACCATCCCCTGGGGGGCGACTTCTCACTTTCTGTCTCTATGTCTCTCTCTGTCTGTCTGGCAAGCGCACGCGCCCTATAGTGAAAACTTCTCCAAAAAATAAAAAAATAAAAATACTGCTTAGAGGGACCAGCAGTTGGCGTAATGGCTACATCGCTGGACTCTCATGTAGTCGACTGCGGTTCAAGTCCTGGATCTGGTCACTTAAACTCACACCGGGCGCGTGTGTGTGCGTGCCCAAGATCCCGAGAGGAGAATGGAGAAGGGATTGCGGCGTGGCCATTCCCCCGGGGAGTGATTTCTCACTTTCTGTCTCTCTGTCTCTCTCTGTCTTTCTGGCAAGCGCACACGCCCTGTAGCAAAAATCTCTCAAAAAAAAACCCAAAAAATAAAAATAAAAACTGAGTCTATGCTCTTGACAGCATGGCCTATTCTCTGCCCGCCATCAGTGGAGCATCCTTCCTTTTACAGGTAAACTCATGTCTTCCCCTGCTGCACCTCCTGGTATGTGCTTTGGAACGTTACGGGTCAGCTCTCTCAGATCTGAGGTGCCCCCAGAACTACTGCTCATTCTTCTTCCTTTTCATGTGGCAAATCAAGCCGTACTTTTTTTTTTTTTTTTCCCACACTTGAGCCTATAGTCTGGTTTGCAGCACTTGGGAGAGTGTCAGTAATAATGAAAGAACATTAAAAAAACCATGAGCCTAGGAATAAATTTTTTTTAAATGTACAATATCTACATGGGGATATTCATGTAACTTTATTGAGAGACATTAAAGAAACTCATCTGAAGGAAGAGACATGCCACGTTCATGGCTTGAAATAGTTAATATTGGGGCAGTAGATGGTATAGTGGTCACGTTGCTGGACTCCCACATGGCCGACTGCAGCCAGCCCAGACTGGTGGCTTGAAACTCACACCAAGCACATGTACAGGAGTGCCCAAGATCCTGGGAGGAGAATGGACGCGAAGGGATTGTGGGGTGGCTATCCCCTTTGGGGGGTGATTTCTCACTTTCCCTCTCACTGTCTTTGTCTCTCTCTCCAGTAAGCACACATGCCCTAAGGTGAAAACCTCTTAAAAAAAAAAATTTACTATTATCAAAACCTTGGGGTCAGCAGGTGGCACGGTGGTTAAGGATGCTGGCCACTCCCATGTGGCCTACCGTGGCTCAAGTCTCAGACCTGGTGGCTTGATTTCTCACTTTCCTTCTCTCTCTCTCACTCTGTCCCTCTCTGGTCAAATTTAAATAAATAAATAAATAAATAAATAAATAAATAAATAAAGTTAAATGAAATAATTCTTTAAAAAAAAAAGAAAAAATATATATTAAAACCTTAATTTCCCCCCAAATATTGACAGTATAGTTCTAAAATTTATCAAAAAATGTAAAAGCTAAGAATAATGGGACCAGCAGTTAGTGTAATGGCTATGTTGCTGGACTCCCATGTGGTTGACCGCAGTTCGTGTCCCAGACCTGGTGGCTTAAAACTCACGCCAGAAAAAAAAAAAAAAAAAGAAAAAAGAAAAAAGAAAAAAATCACCGGGCGCGTGTGCGTGTGTGCCCAAGATCCCAAGAGGAGAATGGAGGAGAAGGGATTGCGGCGTGACCATCCCCCTTGGGGGGTGATTTCTCGCTTTCTGTCTCTCTGTCTGGCGAGCGTATGTGCCCTATAGCAAACACCTCTCCAAAAAAAAAAAAAATAAAAGAATAACTAAGACTTTTGGGCCCAGCAGATGGCATAATGGCTATGTCGCTGGACTCCCTTGTAGTCGACCATGGTTTGAGTCCTGAACCCAGTGGTTTAAAGTCACTCTGGGTGCATGTGTGTGCATGCTGAAGATCCTGAGAGGAGAATGGAGGAGAAGGGATTGTGGAGTGGCCATCCCCCCGGGGGGTGATTTCTCATTTTCTATCTCTCTGTCTCTCTCTGACTGTCTGGTGAGTGTACGCGCCCTATAGGAAAAACCTCTCTCCCCCCCCCCCAAAAAAAAGAATAAGACTTAAAGGAGAAAATGTAAGTCTTTTTCTACTATTAATACTTATTATAAAGTTATTATCCTTAGGATAAGTGTGATATTATTTTTAAATTTTTATTTATTTATTTTATCTGTTGTTGTTGTTGTTATTAATTTGATTAGAAAGAGAAAGGAAAAGCAAGAAAACAAGCCACTAGGTTCAGGACTTGAACTGTGGTTGGCCATGTGGGAGTCCAGTGCTTTAACCACCATGCCACCTTCTGGCCCCAAGTGTGATAATATTTTTAATGGTAGTGGACTCAACAATGAAATAGTATGAAAAACCCCAAAACAGACTCCTGCACGTCTATGGGCACTTGATTTATGACTCAGTTGGCACTGCAGAATTGGTCAGTTCCATAAATAGCGCTGGATGACTGGATATCCATTTTTAAAAACATGAACTTGAGCCCCTCCATGGCACCATACCAAAATTTAATTCTAAGTGGATTATTGACCCAAATATGACAAGTAAAACTGGAGAGCTTTAAAGCAATATAAAAGTAAATCTTTATGATTTCAGCATCCTGTTTTCTTAAAACAGGAAGCACTAATCGTAAATGATCAAATTAATAAATTAAGCAACCAAAGTGAATTTCTGTTCATCAAACACACTCTAAAGATAGCTTATAAATGGCCACATATAACAGAAAATATTCAAAGACTTTTAACTGACAAAAGAATTATATTTAGATGATAGAATAGCCTTGTGCAAATTGAAAGGGAAAGACAACACAGTTTTAAAAAATGGACTAAATATTTGAATAGTCCCCTCACAAAGAAGAAATGTAAATGACCAATAAGCATATGAAAAGATCTCAGTCTCATGATTAATCAGGAAAATGCACTCCTAAACTACAAGGAGGCATCATTATGTACCCACGAGATTGGCCACACCATCAGGAGAAAATGTGGAGCAATGGGAATTTTCATACAGCATAGATGGACGTGTAAATTTGAATAACCACTTTGAAAAACCATTTTATATTATCTAATAAATTGGAAGACACCTATCTTTTGACTCAGCAATTTCACTCTTGCATATATACCCTAGAGAAATATGTGCACACATGTACCACTCTACTTGAATGACAATATTTAGAATGGTAAGGTTCATAATAGCCCCCAAACTTAAAACAACACAAACATCTATTAATTACATATTCATACAATAAAAATGAACAATAGTCACAGGGGACATAAGTGAATCTTTTTAAAAAATCTTATTAAACTTTATTTATTTACTTATTTATTTTAATTTAACCAGAGAGGGACAGAGTGAGAGAAAGAGAGAAGGAAGTGGGAAAGCAAGCTGCCAGGTCCAGGACTTGAACTGTGGTCGGCCAGGTGGGAGTCCAGTGCCCTTAACCACCATGCCACCTGCCGGCCCCATGTAAATGAATCTTACAGATATAATACTGAACTAAATAAGCAAACATGAAAATATGCAAGTAGATTGCATTTATATAAAGTACAAAAACAGTGTTTGACGTGGTCCCTGTGATTGTAATACATTTTTGGTTAGATTCCAGCTTGCTAGCTGCTTAGTTTACCTAACGGTTTACTTCAGTAATTAGAATGCATTCAGTCTTTCAATCAGTCATTCCTTTAGTATCTTCTCAGCTCTAGATACCATACTGTGCTCTGCGAAATAGACAAAGGAACTGTAGTTCATGGCCAGTAGGTGGTATGGTGGTTAAGATATTGAACTCCCACATGGTTGACAGTGGCTCAAGTCCTAGACCTGGCGGCTTGTTTTCTCACTTTCCCCTTCTCTCTCTCTCTCTGTCTGGTCAAATTAAAAAAATAAATAACAACAAATAATAAATAATAACAAATAAAATTAAATAATTCTTTTTTTAAAAAAGAAAAGAAACTGTAGTCCAAATCTCACAGAAACTTTTGGGTCATGGGGAGAAATATAAAAATGGAAAAATGGCCATGGGAAAATTTCCCCATGAGCTAGATCCTGTGGGAACTTACAGGAAATAGTGTTCAATGTTACCAAGAAAATTAAGGAAGACTTCCCAGAGGAAGTAAGTGAAATAAAATAATCACTGTAGGTTGACCAAGAAGACTAAGTAGGGAAGAAGATATTGCTGGCAAAAGATGAGCTTGTGGGGCGGGCAGGTAGTGTGGTAGTTAGGGTGCTGGACTCCCTGAATGTGAACAGTGGTTCAAACCCCGAACCTGGAGACTTGCTTTCTCACTTTCTCTCCCTCTGTTTCCCTCTGGTCAAATTTAAAAAAATATATATGAGAATAACAAATAAAATTACATAATTTTTTTTTTTAAAGTCAGGACTAAGAGAAAATGGGGCCCATTGGAGGCCTGCTTTAGTTTCATTGGCTAGCTAGGACCCAGAGAAGCTTACAGGAGGATGCAGGAAGCAGGTATAAAGTCCAGCCTGTATACTCTGCGTGTGTGACGATCCCAGGATCCAGGCTGGCTGAGGTTCGGGGTAGACAGTGGTATAAAAACCCTGTTGAGAGTGCCTATCCCTTTCTCTTTCTCTCATGGAAGAAATAACTGTATTTTTAAAATAATTGCCAGAGGGCACATGTACTCACCAGAAACAGGCAGGATGGGGGTGGGGGTGAAAGCACACCCCCAACATGGGTATGTCATCCTGCAATCCCTTTTCCTCCATTTCTCCATCCTGTTGGGATTTGGGGAACACATGCATACTCATCCAGCATGTTTTTAAAGCCACTGGGTCCAGGACTAGAACCATGTGGTCAGTCATGTGGGATCCAGCTGTTGCACAATACTGGAGCCATAGGGGAGGCCAGGGTTTGGAGCCAGGGGCCACCTGAACATGTATGTGCCTGTGAACACTCATAACCTGGCTCACTGGGAGGGTGGGGGAGGGATTGCACATGGCAAGGCCCTGTCTAGGGTTATCTGTGTCTTACTCTCATGAAATCATAAAATAAAGAAAGAAAATAAACATTTTTTTTTTTTTGGAGAGGTTTTCGCTATAGGGCGTGTGTGCTCGCCAGACAGACAGAGAGAGACATAGAGACAGAAAGCGAGAAATCACCCCCCAGGGGGGATGGTCACGCCACAATCCCTTCTCCTCCATTCTCCTCTCGGGATCTTGGGCATGCACACACACACGCCCGGTGTGTGTTTAAGCCGCCAGGTCCGGGACGTGAACAGCGGTCAACTACGTGAGAGTCCAGTGACATAGCCATTATGCTAACTGCTGGTCCCAAAAGAAAATAAACTTTAAAAATAAGATGTGGAGGGGGTCCAGCATAATGGTTACATTGATGGACTCCCATGTAGTTGACTGCGGTTTGAGTCCTAGATCCAGTGGCTTAAACCTCACCCAGGGCATGTGAATGTGTGTATTCAAGATCTCAAGAAGAGAATGGAGGAGAAGGGATTGCAGTGTGGCCATTCCCCCGGGGCATAGTTTTATGCTTTCTGTCTCTCTGGTGAATGCATACACCCTGTAACAAATATCTCTCTTAAAAATAATAAAATGAAAATAAGATGTGGAAGTAGAAGAGGATGGTAGTGATGATCTTGACCTTATTTGTCTTAGTTTTTAACAAGAAAGTTTAAAAAAAGTTTTTAAATTTTAAAAATAGAAAAATGCTTACAGGGAACCAGCAGTTAGCGTAATGGCTATGTCGCTGGACTCCCACGTAGTCGACCGCGGTTCGCGTCTCGGACCCGGTGGCTTACAACTCACGCCGGGCGCGTGTGCGTGCGTGCCCAAGATCCCGAGAGGAGAATGGAGGAGAAGGGATTGCGGCGTGACCATCCCCCCTGGGGGGTGATTTCTCGCTTTCTGTCTCTATGTCTCTCTCTGTCTGTCTGGCGAGCGCACGCGCCCTATAGCAAAAAACCTCTAAAAAAAAAAAAAAAAAAAAAGCTTATAAAAAAAGGATATAAAAATATTTCTGTATAGCTCTTTGTGTTTTGTTTGTTTTTAAGATTTTTGCCATAGGGCATGTGTGCTCACTAGAGAGAGACAGAGAGAGGGAAAGTGAGAAATCACTCCCCAGGGGAATGATCATATCACAATCCTTTCTCCCCCATTCTCCTTCTGGGATTTTGGGCATGCATACACACATGCCTGACATGATTTTCAGGTTCCCGGGTCTGGGACTCAAACTGCACAGTTGGCCATGTGGGATCCAGTGTGTTAACCACCATGCCACCCACTGGCCCAACGGAGCACTTTCCTGTGCCAGCTACTGTCCAGACATTTGAAGCCAGAGCTGTGAATAAAACAAAGCCCTTCTGGAACTTATGTTCTGATGAGAGAGAAAGGTGATGAGGGAGTGGACACACTATCAGGTAGTGTGTGCTAAGTGCTACGGAGTAAGACAGAGCAGGTTGAGAGGACAGAGAGCAGCAGGAAGTGAAGGTGAGGAACGCCTCCGTAGTGACAGTTCATCAGTGACCTGAGCACGGTGAGGAAGGGAACCAGGCAAGGATTTGGAGCATGACTAGAGCTCAGGGAAGCCAAGATAGAGCGGCAGGTGAGGAGGTCCGTGGAGCAGGCAGGGCCTGGTGTCCTAGGACAACATAGGCCGCCACAGGCTTGGATTTTAGTATAAATGCAGATGGTCCCTGATCTACGATGGTTCAACTTACAGTTTTCATGACTTTGTAACGGTGCAGTTGTTATTTGTTTTTTTTTTTTTTTTTTTTCTTTTTTTGGAGAGGTTTTTGTTATAGGGCGCGTGCGCTCGCCAGACAGACAGAGAGAGACAGAGAGATAGAAAGCAGGAAATCACCCCCCAGGGGGGATGGCCACGCCGCAATCCATCTTGGGCACGAACGCACACGCGCCCGGCGTGAGTTTAAGCCGCCGGGTCCGGGACTCGAACCGCGGTCGACTACGTGGGAGTCCAGCGACATAGCCATTACGCTAACTGCTGGTCCCCATTTGTTTTGTTTTTTAAAACAGCCGACAGACAGCATGGGAACCAGCAGTTAGCGTAATGGCTATGTCGCTGGACTCCCACGTAGTCGACCGTGGTTTGCGTCCCGGACCCGGTGGCTTAAAACTCACGCCAGGCGCGTGTGCGTGCGTGCCCAGGATCCTGGGAGGAGAATGGAGGAGAAGGGATTGCAGCGTGACCATCCCCCCTGGGGGGTGATTTCTCGCTTTCTGTCTCTATGTCTCTCTGTCTGTCTGACGAGCGCTCGCGCCCTATAGTGAAAACCTCTCCAAAAAAAAAAAACAAAAAACCGACAGCATGAAGCCAGGTGACTGTGTAGTGGTAACACAACAGGACCCACAGAAGAGAGGTCCTGGGTTCATGTCCTGAGACCTCCCTGAGCACACCAGGCACACCCCTACATGCCCATGATCCAGCCCAGATAGGTCTGAGGGTGGATCTCAGTGTGAGGACCCTGTTGGCAGTTTCTTTCTCTCTCTCAGAAAATAAATAAACTTTACCAAATAAAAATTTTAAAAGGCATGAATTCATTTCTAAAGAACTGATAACAACATGGGCTTAAAATAATGATTGCCTTCCGTTCTTCAGCGTAGTTTTCGATAAATTGCATAGGATATTCAATACCTCATTAAAAAATAGGCTTCATGTTAAAAGATCTTGCCCAACTATAGGCTAATGTAAATTCTGAGCACATTTAAGGTAGGCTAGGCTAAACTATGGTGTTGAAAAGGTTAGGTATATTCAACGCATTTTTGACTTGATGTTTTCAAATTACCATGGGTTTATTGGGAAAAATAAAAACCTGGTATATATTTATAACTCCTCTGTAAGTTAAACTTATTATTGAAAAGTTTTTAGAATAACACAATCCTATGCATGTTTAAAAAGGAATGTATTTTCATAGATTAATTTTTTATAGATTAACTTTCACCAGAGTGATCTTTCTTATAAAAAAAATAGTTAATTTAAATATTTTCTTCCATGAGGAAAGAGAGAGAAAGAGAGAGAGAGAGAGAGACAGAGAAAGAGAATGCACTCTATGGGGTCTTGATACAGTGACTCCCCCCAAACTCAGTCAGCCCTGAATCATAGGTGTACATTTGCCTGGTATATTTAGGGAGGTCTCTGGGTATGAACCCAGAACCTTCTCATGTGGGTAAATCTCACAGAGCCTTGTGTTTTACCACTGAGCAATCATTCAGCACCCCCTATTGTCTTTCTTATTTTTGCTTCCTCTTCTTCACCCACCTCTTTTTCTTCCTTCTCTTCTTCCTACTTCTTGCTAATGAAAATAGCTTCATTGATTGTTCCGATTGTAAAAATCTCATGTTTGTTGTAAAAAAATTCAAACAGAATAGAGAATTTGTTTTGCTTTTAGTTTTTTTGTCATAGGGCATGTGTGATCACCAAAGACAGTGAGAAGGAAAGTGAGAAATTATCTACCAGAGAGGATGGCTATGCTGCAATCTTGTCTCCTCTTAGAATCTTAGGCATGCATGCAACACACCTGGCATGATTTTCAAGCCCCCAGGTCTAAGGCTCAAACTGTGGTTGGCCATGTAGGTGTCTAGCACCTTAACTGCTATGCCACCTACTGCCTTATTATTATTATTATTATTTTTTTTAAGTAAAAGTTGAGTGAAATCCCATGGATGATGTTTAGGTACATCTTGCTAATGCTTTGGTAACTACAAAGTGGATTCTCATTGCAAATCTACTCACTTCACTCTTGGAATTGAAGCCCTTTAAAACCTTCCCATTGTTGTACTAGCAGTTGGCGTAATGGCTGTATTGCTGGACTCTCATGTAGTCAACCATGGTTAGAGTCCTGGACCTGGTGGCTTAAATTTATGCCAGGTGTGTGTGTGTGTGTACATTTGCGGTGTGCCCAAGATCCTGAGAGGAGAATGGAGGAGAAGGGATTGTGGTGTGGCCATCTGCCCTGGGGGGTGATTTTTCGCTTTCTGTCTCTGTCTCTCTCTGTCTTTCTGGCGAGTGCACACACCCTATAGCAAAAATCTCTCCTCCCCCCCCCCCCCCCAAAAAAAAAAAAAAGATAAAACCTTCCTATTGCATATCTGTTCCAGGGACAGGCCTTGCCATGTGGTGTACCCTTCGAAGCTAGAAGGCTGTGCCGCACAGACCCATGGCTCATCCCTTCCCCCACTTGACTTTGAACTCCCAGGTTTGTTCATTGGGACTTTGAAAAGACCTTCCCTCCCCTCCCCATGTCCCTCTCCTCATGCCATTGAGACATCTGTTCCAGTGATGGGCCTGGCTGCACTGAGCAGCAAGGAGACTGAGCTGCAGGGATGCAGGGAGACTCTGCAGGGAGACGGTTATTCTAAGACTTCAGCATTTTCTGAAGCACCTGGTGCAATCCCTTTTGTCTTCCTCAATTAAAGCTCTGCAGCTCAGGTCCAAGCACACCTGTTCTCTAGAAACTGGGAGGACTTTGAATCACCCAAGTCAAGTGACAACAGTGCAGGTTGCTGGTGAGCATCAGGGAGGGAGAGCAGCAGAGAGCAGCCAATTACCTCCTCCCGCATGCCTTTGAACGCTCAGAATTAACTTGAAGAATTTGGGAAGAAACGTATAAATCACCAGATGACTAGAAACCGTCGCAGAGGCACAAGAAATATGAGCAACCAAGAAAATATCTCTCCCCCAAGGGAAAACATCAATTCCTCATCATCCACGGACAACACAATGGAACTCATGGAAATGTCAGATAAACAATTCCAAATATTTATAGTGACAAAACTAAATGAGATGCAAGAGAAAAGAAACAATGTGCTCCAGGAGATGAAGAAGTACTTTTACAATATGAAAGAAGAAATAGATACCATAAAAAAGAATCAAGCAGAATTATTAGAGATGAAGACTGTAACACAGGAAATTAAAACCTCTCTTGAAAGTATTAAAAGCAGATTAGATCACACAGAAGATCAAATCTCACATGTGGAAAACAAAACCTCTGACCTAGAAAAAATTATCAAAAAGGCTGAGAAAATAACCAAGAAAAATGAGGACAATATATAAGAAGTACTAGATATCATTAAGTGCCCAAACATCCAGATAATTGGCATCCCAGGAGGTGGAAAAAATAATAAGGGCATTGATAATCTATTTTATAAAATCCTGGAAGAAAATTTTCCAAACTTAGAGAGGCATTCAAAGATCCAGACCTGGGGCCTGCAGGTGGCCCAAGATCCTGAGAGGAGAATGGAGGTATGGTGGCTAAGGGTGCTGGACTCCCACAGGGCTGACTGTGGTTCGAGTCCCAGACCTGGCAGCTTACTCTTTCATTTTCTCTCTCTCACTCTGTCACTCTCTCATCAAATTAAAATGAATTAATTAATTAAAGTTAAATAAAATAATTAAAATACACACAAATATCTAGATCCAGAAAGTACTAAGGACCTCAAATAGAATCAACCCAAGAAGATCTTCTCCAAGGCACATCATACCCAGATTGGCCAAAACCACAAAGACAAGATACTAAAATTGGCAAGAGAGAAACATCAGGTTACTCACAAAGGTTATCCCATGAAGTTAACATCAGAACTTTCACTGGAAACAATGTGGGCAAGGAAAGAATGGGGGAAATATATTCAAAGTGTTAAATGAACAATAGTTTCAACCAAGATTACTATACCTGGCAAGATTATCCTTCATATGGGAAGAAAAGATAAAAAACATTCTCAGATAAACAAAACCTGAAAGAGTTTACCAACTCCAGACCAGCTCTTCAAAAAGTTCTGAAGGGAGTGTTATATTAGGAAAAGCAAAGTCAGACAGACCAATATAAGAGAACAAAAAACAACCAAGAAAATGACTTGCTTAATGATAGGAACATGTCCAAAAAGTTCAATAATAATGTTGAATGTTAATGGATTGAATTCTCTGATCAGGAGACTCAGACCAGCTGAATGGATAAAAAAACAGAAGCTCTCTATCTGTTGCCTACAAGAAACACACCTCATGGCTAAAGATATACATAGACTAAAAGTGAAGGGCTAGAAAAAGGTATTCCATGCAAACAGAAATCGAAGGGGGCTGGAGATGTGATACTGCTTTCAGATAAAATAGGCTTTAAAGACAAAAACTTTAAGAAGAGCCAAAGGAGGGCATTATATAGAAAAAGGCTAATTCATCAATTAGACATAGCACTTACAAATACCTATGCACCCAACTCAGGAGCATCCAAACATGTGAAGGAAAGACTGCTAGAGCTAAAAAGAGAAATAGGTTGCAACATTTTAATTGTTGGGGATCTCAACACTCCATTATCTCCTTTGGACAAATCTTCTAGACAAAAAATAAGCAGAGCGATACAGGATCTAAACAATACTATAAATCAAATGGACTTGACAGAGATGTATAGAACTTTCTACCCTAAGACCATGAAATATATGTTTTTCTTACCCTCACGTGGAACCTTTCCAAAGACTGACCATATGACAGGACACAAATCAAGCCTTTACAGATTCAAAGCCATAGAAACTATATCCAGCATCTTCTCTGACCATGATGGAATTAAACTTGATATTAATTTCAGGAAAAAGCCTCAAAAATACACAAACATATGGCAACTAAACAACCTTCTCCTGAATTACTTCCCAACTACTAAAGAAATTAAGTCTGAAATCAAAAGATTTATGGAAATGATAACGAGTACACAAGTTTTCATAATCTATGGGACACCACAAAACCAGCCATAAGAGGGAAATTTATAGCAACTAGTGTACATAAGAAACAGATGGAAAGGTGGCAAATAACTTAACATCATGCTTCAGGGGATTGGTAAAACAACAAAACCCTGAACATACCACAAGAAAAGAAATAATAAAGATTTGAGCAGGAATAAATGAAATAGAAAATAAATAAACTATACAGAAAATAAATGAAAGCAAAAGCTGGTTCTTTGAAAAGATTAACAAGATCGACACACCATTAGTTAGACTCATAAAGAAGAAGAAAAAGACCAGATAAATCAAATACATAATGAAACAGGCCATATTACTACAGATACAATAGAAATACAAAACATCATTAGAGGATATTATGAGTGACTGACTATATGCCAACAAACAAGAGAACATGGAGGAGATGGACAAGTTTTTGGCTGCATATAATCTACCAAGATTGAATCAGGAGGGCATAGAAAGCCTGAGTATACCCATAACAAGCCAGGAGATTGAATCAGTAATAAATAACCTGCCAACAAAGAAAAGCCCAGGTCCTGATGGCTTCACTTCTGAATTATATAAAGCTTTTTTTTCTAAGAATTATTTTATTTAACTTTATTTATGATTATTATCATTATTATTTTCCAATTTGATCAGAGAGAGGCAGAGAGAGATAGAGGAAGTGAGAAAGCAAGCCACCAGGTCCGAGACTTGAACCGTGGTTGGCCACGTGGGAGTCCAGCATCTTTAACCACCATGCCACTTGCCGGCCCCTATATAAAGCTTTTAAAGAAGAGTTAACCCCCATTCTACTCAAATTATTTCTAAATATCCAAAAGGAAGAAACTCTCCCAAATTTATTTTATGAAGTCTCCATCATCCTCATTCCCAGAATAGACACAAAAGGAAAACTACAGTAGACCAATATCTCTGATGAATATAGATGCAAAAATTCTCAGCAAGATACTTGCAAATCATATCCAACAACATATAAAAAGTTCTACACATCTCTGTCAAGTCCATTTGATTAATAGTATTCATCACGACCAGATAGGCTTTATTCCAGGGATGCAAGGGTGGTTCAACATACACAAAACCATAAATGTAATACACCATATTAACACAAAGAAAGATAAAAACCATATGATCATTTTAATCTATGCAGAGAAAGCATTCTACAAAATACAACATCCTTTCACGATCAAGATTCTTAGCAGAATTGGCATAGAAGGGTCATTTTTCAGCACAATAAAAGCCATATTTGAAAAACCTATAGCTAGTATTATATTGAATGGGGAAAAGCTGAAAGCTTTTCCACTAAAAACTGGACAAAGCTGTCCACTTTCTCAACTCCTTTTCAATATAGTGCTGGAAGTCTTAGCCAATGCTATCAGAAGAGAATAATATAAGAGGCATTCAAATAGGGAAAGAAGAGTTGAAAATATCTTTATTTGCAGGTGACATGATGGTATACATAGAAAACCCAACTTCATAAAAAAATTTCTCAAAGTAATTCATGAATACGGTAAAATGGCAGGATACAAAATTGACATCCAAAAATCTATAGCATTTCTCTCTATATATAAACAACAAGCTGACTGAGGTAGAACTGAAGAAAGGAATCCCTTTTATCACAGCCACAAAATGTATAAGATACCTAGGGATAAACCTAGCCAAGGAATCAAAGACCTTAACAAGAAAAACTATGAAAATCTTAAAAAAGATATTGAAAAAGACACCAAAAAAGTGGAAGGACATGCCTTGTTCCTGGACTGGAAGAATTAACATAATCAAAATGGTAATTCTATCCAAATTAATCTACATATTTGATGCAATCCCAATCAAATTACCAGAGACATTTTAAAAATAATTTTTAACGTTATTTATTGATCATTTATTTTAATTTGACCAGAGAGAGACAGAGAGAGAGAGAGAGAGAGAGAGAGAGAGAGAGAGAAAGTGAGCAAGCAAGCCACCAGGTCCAGGACTCAAACTGTGATTGGCCATGTGAGAGTGTCCAGCACCTTAACCACCATGCCACCTGCTGGCCCCAGAAAGACATCTTTCATAGATCTAGAAAAGACAATCAAAGAATTTGTCTGGAATCATAAAAGATCCCATATTACCAAAGCAATACTGTGCAAGAAGAGTGGAATAGGCAGCATCTTACTCCCTGACCCCAAAGTATACTATAAAGCTATGATAATCAAAACAGCATGTTTTCAGAACAAAAACAGCCATATGGACCAATGGGATAGAATAGAGACCCAGAAATAAACCTCAAAACATACAGCCAACTGATTTTTTTTTTTTTAATAATTATTTTTAATTTTGTTTATTCATTCATTCATTTTGACGAGAGAGAGAGAGAGAGAGAGAGAGAGAGAGAGAGAGAGAGAGAGAGAGAGGAGAAAGTGAGAAAGCAAGTCATCAGGTCCAGGACTCGAACCATGGTCTGCCATGTGGGAGTGTCCAGCGCCTTAACCACCACGCCACCTGCTGGTCCCCCCAACTGAAAAATATGGAATGCTTCACTAATTTTCATGTCATCCTTGCACAAGGACCATACTAATCTTCTCTGTATTGTTCCAATTTCAGTATATGTGCTGCTGAAGTGAGCACCCAACCAAATTCTGACAAAGAATACCAGTCAATCCAGTGGGAAAAGGAAAACCTCTTTAGCAAATGATGCTGGAAAAACAGTATTTGCAGAAAGATGAAACTGGAACCCCATCTTCCACCATTAAGAGAAATCAACTCAAAATGGATCAAAGATCTAAACCTAAGACCTCAAACTATAAAACTACTGGTGGAAAACACTGGTATACATATACACCAGATTCTCAGGGCCGGCAGTGGCATGATGGTTAAGGGTGCTGAACTCCCTTGTGGCCAACCGTGGTTTGGGTCCTGGACCTGGCAGCTTGCTCTCTCACTTTCTCTCTATCTCTCTCACTCTGTCCCTCTCCCTCTAAATGAATGAATGAATAAATAAATAAATAAATAAATAAATAAAGTTAAATAAAAGAATTTTTAAAAATTCATATACATCAGATTCTTTTCTGTTACCAGTAAAACCAGAAGTCTGGTACCAGTACCAGCAGATGGCACAATGATTACGTCACTGGACTGTGGTTCGAGTCTCTGACCCAGCAGCTTAACACTCATACCGGGTGCTTGTGTGTGTGCATCCAAAATTTTTAGGGGAAAATGGAGGAGAAGGGATTGCAGGGTGACCATCCTCCTGAGGGTTGAGTTCTTATTTTCTGTCTCTCTGTCTCTTTCTCTCCAGCCAGTGCACACTCCCTATAGCCAAAAAAAAAAAAAAAAAAAAAAAAAAAGAAAAGAAAGAAAAAGGAAAAGAAAAAGAAAACCAACCAACAAATAAAAACCTCTCTAAAAAAGGAAAAAGAAAATTGCACTGTGCATGTGTTCCTGCATGCCCAAAATCCCAAGTGGAGAATGGAGGAGAAAGGATTGTGGAGGGGCCATCCCCGCTACGGGGTGATTTCCCACTTTCTTTCTCTCTCTGTCTCTCTCTTTGTGTCTCTCTCCAGTGAGCACACATACCCTAGAGTAAAAGCTAAAAAAACAAACAAAAAAGGAAAACCCCACCAGGTTCACGTGCATGTGCGTGTGCCCCAAACCCTGACAAAATGGGGAAATGGAGAAGGGATTGCAGTGTGATCATGCCCCATTGGGAGCACCGTTCTCCCTATACCTCCTTCTCTGTCTTTCTCTGTTGAAGCATGTGCCATCGAGCAGTTTAAAAAAAGACTGATTTTCCCAAAGGTGAATCTAGTAAGACAGATTCCCAAGACTAAGCGCAATACGGAGTCACCTTGACTCTCTCATGGTTCCATTACACCAGGCAGATGAAAGATGAATAAAACGAGGCTCCCTTCCTCAAGATTTTCAATCTCCTGTGGGTCCTTCCGACAGAAATGCCCTCGAGCTAGAGAGAAGCAGTCACACAGGCCGTGTCCGCTTGATACCAACGCGCACTCTAAAGAGACCACCCTTTGCTATAATCCCGGAATCCCAAACGCCTTTATGACCAGCTGTTTTGTCTACTATCCATTTAGAGATAAACTAGTGCAGTGAGACTTTTCCTCCCCATTTTTAAAATTGTGATTAAAATACATTTAACATAAAATTTGCCTTTTCATCGTTTCAAGCGTCCAATTCAGTGGCATTAATTGCATTCACAAGGTTGTGCAACCATTCCCGCTATATTTCCAGAAAAATTTTCATCACCCCAAACAGAAACTCTGTACCCATTAGGCAATAGTTCCTCCTCTTCCACACCTCCTCCTGGTAACCTCTTATCTACTTTCTGTCTCTACGGGTTTGCCTATTCTAGCTATTTCACATAACTCAAATACAGTATCTGTCCTTTGGTGTCTAGTTTATTTATTCATGATGTTTTCAAAGTTGCAATGAACATTTTTGGTTTTATTTTGACTTTTTTCTTTTAAATATGGGGAATAAATATTTCCTCTACTCTCCAAGTAGAGATAAATCTGTTCAACCATGTTTTTTATTTTCATATTTTCTTGGTATTTTTTTGTAAGGGAGAGGAAATGCTTACAAACCCTATTATTTTCCTTTTTCTTTTTTCTCTTTCCTTTGCGACACTTTGTTTTTTGCCCACATTCACAATATGTTCTTTCTGTAGGGACGCTGGTGTGTTTTCCACTCTCACTCCACAATAGTCTCTGGCTCCTGTAGATGTAGTATGAGCAAACACTACCCACAGTAAGAGAGTTCTGACCCCGGGCCTGGAAGAAACAGATGACATGACTCATTAGGTACGCTGTTCCCTCCAAAATGTCAATGGCACATTTTCAAGGTGAGGCTGAGAGAAAATTCTGGATTGACTGCTGTTCACTACCTTTTCACTTCATTCCACATTTCAGTCACAATTTTTCTATCAACTGACATGGCTGGGATCGTGACAATTGCTTCAGGTTCTTCTTTTTTTTTATAAGTGTTTTGTAACTGGTATTCATAAGTTTGGCCAAAGCGGGCTAACGCGGCAATGGCATAAGCTCTCTTTGGCAACATCAGCAAAATAATAGTAGTGATACTTGGCTTTAAAGTGTACAATGTTTTCTTTAAAAAAAAAAAAAAAAGGAACCAGCAGTTGGCGTCATGGCTATGTCGCTGGACTCCCACATAGTCGACCGCGGTTCGCATCCCGGACCCGGTGGCTTAAAACTCACACCGGGCGCGTGTGCGTGTGTGCCCAAGATCCCGAGAGGAGAATGGAGGAGAAGGGATTGCGGCGTGACCATCCCCCCGGGGGGGTGATTTCTCGCTTTCTGTCTCTATGTCTCTCTCTGTCTGTCTGGCGAGCACACGCGCCCTATAGCGAAAACCTCTCCAAAAAAAAAAAAAAAAGCATTGGGACCAGCAGTTGGCTATGTTGCTGGACTCCCACGTAGTCGACAGCGATTCCCGTCCCGGACCCGGTGGCTTAAAACCCATGCTGGGCGCGTGTGCGCATATGCCCAAGATCCCGGGAGGAGAATGAAGGAGAAGGGATTGTGGCATGGCCATCCCCCCTGGGGGGGGTGATTTCTCACATTGTCTCTCTGTCTGTCTGGCAAGCGCGTGCGCCCTGTAGCAAAAACCTCTCAAAAAAAAAAAAAAAAAACCATTTATTTATTTATGATTATACTTCAGTTTGACTGGAGAGAGACAGAGAGAGATAGAGGGGGAGAGTGAGAAAGCAAGCTACCAGGTCCAGGACTTGAACCAGGGTCAGTCATGTGGAAGTCTAACTCCTTAACCACCACACCACTCGCCAGCCCCCGTTTTTTTTGAGAGTTTTTTTTAAATAAATTATTATTTTTTTAAGTAATTTTTTCATTTAACTTTATTATTATTATCATTTTAATTTGAACAGAGAGAGAGAAAGAGAGGAAGAGCGAGAAAGTAAGCCGCCAGGTTTGGGACTTGAACTATGGCCGGCTGTGTGGGAATCCAGCACTCCCAACCATCACACCACCTGCCAGCCACCAACCGCCAGGCCACCTTTTTTTTTTTTTTTTTTTTTTTGCTTGCCAGAGAGAGACAGAGAGACAGAAATTGAGAAATTACCCCTGGGGGGATGACCATGTGGCAATTCTTTCTCTGTTCTCTCGGGATCCTGGCATGCATGCACATGTTCCCAGCATAAATTTTAAGCCACCAGGTCCAAGACTAGAACCGTGGTCAACTATGTGAAAGTCCAGTGACATAACCATTATGCCCTCGACTGGTCCCAGGTGCATTACGTTTTCATTGTAATTTTCCTATGTGTCTGATGCCAGAATGGACAGTGATACTCATTCTTCATAGAAGTCAGGTCTGTGCCACTCATCGCTTGACTAAGAGACAAAAGTTGGTGAATACATGCCCTATGGAAAAAACCTGGAAAAGAAAAGAAAGAGAGAGAGAGATCTAGATGTACAGTTCTAGACTGTGGACTCTGGGTAAACGTTAGCTCATCACTATGCCTTCTTCATCCACAAAATCAAAAAATTGTGATGAGAACTACAGGAGAAAAAGCATAACAACAACAATAAAAATGAGGGTCAGCAGGTGGCGGGCTGGTTAAGTTGCAGGACACCCACATTTTCCACCTCAGTTCAATACTGGACCTGGCGGCTTGCTTTCTCACTTTCCCTCTTCCTCTCTCTCTGTCTCTCTCTGGTCAAATTAAAAAATAATGATAATAAATATAATTAAATAACTATTTTTAAAAAATTATTTAATTTAACTTTATTTATTTATTTATTTATTTATTTATTTATTTATTTATTTATTTTTAATTTGACCAGAGAGGGGCAGAGCAAGAGAGTACGAGTGAGAGAGAGAGAGAAAGAGAGAAAGTGAGAAAGCAAGTTGCCAGGTCCAGATCTCAAACCACAGTCTGCCATGTGGGAGTCCCTTAACCACTACGCCACCCACCAGGGCCATAAATAATTCTAAAAAAAAAAAAATGAGACCAGCAGATGGCAGAATGATTATGTCGATGGATTCCCATGTAATTGACCACAGTTTGAGTCCTGGATCTGGCGACTTCATACTCATGCTGGGTGTGTGTGTGTGTGTGTGTGCCCAAGATCCCGAGAGGAGGAAAGAGAAGAAGGGATTGTGGCATGGCCATCCCCCCCAGGGGGTTGATTTTTCGTTTTATGTCTGTCTCTCTGGCGAGTGCATGTGCCCTATAGCAAAAATCTAAAAACAAAAACAACAACAACAAAAAAAAAAACAGTGGTAAATAAAGAAAGGAATTTATTAAGTGAGGCCAACACCAGGGAAAGAGCAGACTGGAGTCTATAACTCCCTTGCCATACTGAACTGAGAGACAAACATATAAGGAAAGAGTCTATGTGAGTACATGTAGAAACAGAGGGTGAGTTATTCATTGTCTTGGGGCAGAAGGATGAGGAGATTTTGCTATAGTTTGGGGACAGGATCGTAAGGGTGACCTGATAGCACCTAGTGGGCAGGTGACTGGGGAGTAGTTTCAGTTCCAGGCATGCAAGGCAAGGTGGAATGACCAGGTTCAGTTCTTTATGAGGTGGCTAAAGATAAGCAATGATTAAAAAGGCAGCAGAAGCAAAATGGAGTCAGTCAAGATAGCTCTTAGATCCTGGATTAGAAACAGTGAGGGGCTAGATGTGACTTTGCAATGCTTAAGCTGATCAAAATCTTCTTGGTCAATCATATGGAAGAGGGCAGGTGGCATCTTTCCCTGCCCTGTCTCCATAGACTGGTATCTGTAAAGACTGAGCACGGTTGTTATTAACTTTCATTAGTCAAGCATTTAGACTCCATCTATTGTGAAGAAGGTGAAAGGTTAGGCTCTTTAAGACTCTCTGTGAGGAAAGTGAAAGAGAAGTTAAAGAGTGATTTTCCTGGAGCCTGCAGGTGGCGTGATGGTTAAAGGCACTGGATTCCCACATGGCTGACTGTGGTTTGAGTCTTGAACCTGGTAGATTGCTTTCTTACTTTCCTTCTTTCTTTTTCTCTCTCCCTCTGTCCCTCTCTGGTCAAATTAAAATAAATAGATAAAGTTAATTAAAATAATAATTTTTTTAATAATTATTTTTAAAAAAGACTGATTTTCCTAAGGCTTAATCTATTAAAATGAACTTGACTGAATACAATATAGAATCAATTTGGTGTTCATATGGCTTGGTTACATATCCATTTATTTTGTCCTTGAAGCAATCTTTCCAAGGTATAAGATGGGTTTTATCTTCCTCCACTTATGAAGAAACTTAAGGTATCAAGAACTTACCTCAGGAACAACTCATAGTATTGTGATTAAGGCAGCTGGATCCCACATGGTTGACTAAGCAAGCTTGAGCCTTGGACCCAGCAGCTTGAAAAACACACCAGGTGCATGTACATGTGTGCACAAGGTCCCGAAAGCAGGGAGAAATGGAGGAGAAAGAATGTGGCATGGCCATCACTCATGGAGGGATGCTTTCTTATTTTCCCTCTCTTCGTCTCTCTCTGGTGAATGCATGTGCCCTCTGGCAAAATTTAAGAAATAAATAATTTAGGTTATTCTGGGGGAGCCCTAAATCTGAGAGTGCTTTCCTACAGTATTTATTGGTTCTGGGGTCAGCAGGTGGCTTGGTGGTTAAGGTGCTGGACTCCCACATGGCCAACAGCAGTTCAAGTCCCAGACCTGGAGGTTAATTGTCTCACTGTTCCTCTCTCTCTCTGGTGAGTGCATGTGCCCTATAGCAAATTAAAATAATAATAATAATAATAGTTACTAAATAATTCTTTAAAAATATATTGGTTCCAAAGAATATACCTGCAGGTCCAGCAGAAGAAGACATGAGTTTATTTACATAGGCTAGGATGCTCCACTCACAACCAAGCAAAGAATGGTCCATGTCGGCATTGAACACAGGCTCAGTTATACCTGTGAAGTCACAATCAGTGAACAGTCACAAATCAATTAAAGATCAGTGCAGATTCTGGTTTATATATACATTGCTTAAGGGTTCCAGTAGATCAATTGAAGATTAGTTTATGCTGAGGATATAGTGGCCCATATCTTGTGATGTTAATGTAGGAGAGATGCTTGTCCCTTGGAATGGCCTTGGCCTTAGGCTAATTCCACTGGGTGAATGTTATGGTCACAGGAGGTTCTGGGGCCCAGGTAGACCAGCACCTGGTTCTTAGGGAGTTAGGGAGAAGAGGCAGGGGAGAGTAGAGCTGTCTGTGTGGAGCCTATCCTCATTGGTGATTTACACAGAGTCCTGAAGGTAAGTCGGCAGAGCATGACCCAAGACATGTTGGGGTCATGTGAACAGTTGGAAGGCTGAATCTCAACTAGATAAAATGAGCTCAATAAATATCTATTGAATGAATGAATGATGTGCTTTGTATTTGCTGTTGTTTGTTGGCAACCTCTAGAAAAAGTCAGCTGTTTCTTAGTGTAAACAAAGCTTTTCAACTCCTACGTAAGCCCAGGTGTCTCAGTAATGCTGGCCGATATTTGTACAAACTTGTTTGTGGGTCGTGTACCTTTATAAAAGTTCTTAGCTGATTATGCTTGGAAAATAACATGTAAGTAAGTAGAGGACTCAGTTCACCCTTCATAAAGCAAGGATGTTAGGGGTCAGCAGGTGGCATGGTGTTTAAGGGCACTAGACTCCTACATAGCCGACTGTGGTTTGAGTCCCAGACCTGGCGGCTTACTTTCTCACCTTCCTTTTCTCTCACTCTGTTCCTCTCTGGTCAAATTAAAATAAATATGTAAATAAAGTTAAGTAAAATAATTACTTTTTTAAAAAGTTATGTTAAAGAATATTTATCAAACACATTAGAATGTGGAAGGAGTGGAATAGGAATTGATTTGGATCAAAAGGTGAAAAAGGTTTTTTTTAAAGAATTATTTTATGGGACTGGCAGGTGTCATGGTGGTTAAGGGCATTGGACTCCTGCATGGCCAACCGTAGCTCGAGTCCTGGATCTGGCAGCTTGCTTTCTTACTTTTCCTTTCTCTCTCTCTCTCTCTCTCTCGTTCTGTCTCAATCTGGTCAAATTAAAATAAATAAAGGGGCTGGCAAGTGGCGTGATGGCTAAGGGCGCTGGACTCCCACATGGCCAACTGCAGTTCTGAGTCCCGGGCCTGGCGGCTTGCTTTCTCACTTTCAATCTATTCCTCTCTCTCTGGTGACATTGAAATGTTTCAAATGAGTAAATAAATAAAGCTAAATAAAAAATATACTTTAGATAAATAAAGTTAACAAAAGAATTATTTTATGTAACTTTATTATTAATTATTATTATTATTTTCTAGTTTGATCAGAGAGAGACAGAGAAAGAGAGAGGAGAAGTGATTTGAAAGCAAGCCACCAGGTCCAGGACTTGAACTGCAGTCAGCCATGTGGGAGTCCAGCGCCTTTAACCATCACGCCATTTGCTGACCCGAAAAGGTGAAAATATTTTTATCATTTATTAAAAAAAAAATGACTCCTATTCATTGATCTCTATGATAATAATAAAAAGTAGCCTTAAGTGATTCATTTTCAAGGATAGCTTGACAAAAGTTGCTTAACCAGCTTGCAGATGTGACAACCTCAGAAAGTATACATTCTCTAAAAGTTCCTGAACAAACACAATTCCAAATAAGTTTTCCTTGAGAAACGACTTCTCAAGATGGTAGCTGGTCAGCAACCCTTTGCTCCTTTTTATTTCCGGCTTCTGCCTTCTCAGAACATTTGGCAGGGCTTTATCGTGGGCTTGTCTTGAGCCTCTGCCTCAATACCTAATAAGGGAATAATAAAATTTAGGCGACATCTGGGAAGATTGTACACCTCGTAGTACTACGCCAATGAGGAACCAGGGGAGGGACTTCTGCACGAGGGAGTGAAATGCTTGTTGTAACTGATTTGGAAGTGCCTGCCCATCAGACTCTTGATCTTGCAAGAGCTCAATAAAGTCTTGCTTCCCTGTACCTCGTGTCTCTGTGTCCATTCTTTGGCATTGGATGGGTGAGCACATTTTTCACAATAATGAACTATGAATTACAGATTATGATAAAATCTTTGCACCAGAGATTTTAAAAAAGAAATTTAAAAATTCTATGTATTCCGTATATTTTTGTCCCTCGTCTCCATGCAATAAAGAAAACAAAACACACACACACACACAAAGAAAACAAAACACAAAAAGCCTACTAAGCCCATCTAAAGAGATCCAGTTTCTGAATTTCACTTTTTTATTTTATTTTACTTTGTGAGCACATCCATTTTGGGAAGCACACTCCAAAGAGGATTCTTTACTAAAGGGCAAACCTAAAACCTAAAAACTTCTGACAGTTACTTGCAGACCATTTCTACCTCCTGCGGAGTTGGTGGCAATTACATTGACTTTCCTTGACCTTCCTTTATCATGCAAACCAAACTGAGTGCACTGGTTCCTCCCCAGTCTGGGCAGATGGTCATTACTCCTAGGAGTGAATGGTAGGATTATCGCTGGGCTCTGGCTCTCCCTAGCACTCAGTAACTGGTTTAAACTATAAAGATTAGACAGACATTTGCTACGGCTGATGTCCTGCCATTCACTCTGGAGTGGATTTCTATTTTGAAAGCTTTTAATGTTTCCAAATCCCAGATGAGGGCTGATCTGAAATATTATGTAGGAGACAGAGAGAGAAGGGTGGGGGGGGGGGAGTGAGAAAGTAAGCTGCCAGGCCTGGGACTCAAACCACAGTCAGCTAGGTGGGAGTTCAGCACCCCAGCCACCATGCCACCTGCCAGCCCCCTAAAATAATTCTTTAAAAATGAAAAGATAAACTTAGGCAAAGCCAGCAGATGGCATGGTGGTTAAGGCATTGGCTTTTCACTATGGCCAACCATGTTTCGGGTCCTGGACCTGGCAGCTTGAAAATCACACCAGGTGTGTGTACGTGCCCAGAATCCTGAGAGGAGAATGGAAGAGCAGGGATTGCAACATGGCCATCCCCAACCCATGGGGATGTGGGGAGAGGGATTATCACTTTCACTTTCTCTGTCTCTCTCTGGTGGAGCTCATGTGCCCTATGGCAAAAACGAAAAGGAAGGAAGGAAGGAAGGAAGGAAGGAAGGAAGGAAGGAAGGAAGGAAGGATGGATGGATAAACTTGGGTACATTAAAGGTTTAAGGGATTTATTTTGTTACTGAACTCAAATCAGGTTCGCTTGCCCAAGCGCTATGAAACCAAACTATAGGCACATGGTGTGATGAAGGAAAGCTTTATTGCAGTGCGCAAAGCAAGGAGAGTGGGCAGCTCACGCTGAAAAAACCCGGTCTCCTCGAGATGTTCCCCACAAGCGTTTTTAAGGGCAAAATTAGGAGCAGAGGTTCCAGGTGCGTGATTAGTTCAGTGATTGGTTCAAGAGGGTGTGATCATCTCTTCCACATTCTTGATAGGTGAGGCCTTAGATGATCAATGTTCTGTTCCGAGAGGGGGGGGCTGAACTCAGGTCTTTGATGCATCAGCCTGGAAGTGATGTGGCCAATGACCATGGTCCTACAAAACATCTTAAGATACGTGTTATACAAAACTTCTACATCTTAATTCCTACAGTTAAGAAACTGATTTCTTTGACAAAGAGGGAAGTTACAAGCTTCTTTTTAGTACATTAAAGTGACAAGACAGTTTTTAGATAAACGTCATCTATTACTACAGGAAGGTGTGGTTTACTGTAAGCTAGGGCATACATTCAAATAATTATCTCAGGGAGGGAGTGGGTGTAGTCAGGGTCAAGAGACTTGAATGTAACATCTACATTTAAATGGACCTCTCTTGTCAGTCAATCTGGATAGATTTAGTTCTAATCAGTTTTCATTTTGGGAACTTACATTTTCTTCTAAAAAAATAATAATCAAAAGAAACTGAAGGTTCACTCCTTTTAGAGGGTCACAGCTCGGTTTCAATTTGAGCAGTGATTCCTTAATTGAGCATCTTCAAAACATTAGTAGTTTGGGACTCCAAAGAGAAAGGAGAAAAAGCTGTTATAAGATGTTCAAGGAAGCAAGACAAAGAAAAGATTTGATTGGTTAATGGAGAACTGTAGTCTTAAAGGCCCTAGATAGAGGCTAGTTGGTAGTTTCTGACGGGTTAAGCTTCAGTTTCATTTTCCCAGGCTATGCTCTTTCATGCTGAGTTGGGTTTCAGTTTGCTTATCTAAGAACTCAGAATGCTAGATCTGACTAATTCTAAACATTTCTTCATGAGAAACAGAGAGAGAGAGTCCTCCAACCAGGCCTACTCATACTACAACCCTTTTCCTCTAACTCTTCATCCCTCTAGCTCCTGGACACACGTGTATTGCCCCATGTGTTTTTCAAGTTGCTGGGCTGGGATGTGAACTCTGGTTGCCCATATGGGGTTGGGTTCCTCTATGTAGTTCTTAACCACTGTGCTATGGAGCCAGCCTAACTTTTATTCTTTCATAGGAATTTTCCCAACCATTGATTAGTTTAAATATGTTTCTGTCTATCCCTACTTTGTTCAGAGCATTTATTATAAATGAAAATTGAGTTTTACTAAGTGCTTTTATCTCAATCTATTGAGAAGGTTTTATTGATTTTCTCTCTCTCTTTAAAAACATTTTTTTATTGCCAGAAGTTGTGCTTACTAGAGAGAGTAAGAAGAGAGACACACAGAGAGAGAGAGCGCGCGCGCACTCTCAAAGGGGTATGGTTATGACAATCCCTTTTCCTCCATTTCTATATCCTGTCAGGATTTGGGGCATGCACACTCATGCTCTCATCATGTTTTTCAAGCTGCTGGGGGCCTCAGTGGTCATCCAAATGAAATCTGGCTCCTAATGCACAGCATTTAACCACTGTACTACAGGGATGGCCCCTTTCTTCCTTCCTTCCTTCCTTCCTTCCTTCCTTCCTTCCTTCCTTCCTTCCTTTCTCTCTCTCTCTCTCTCTCTCTCTCTCTTTTCTTCCTACTTCTCTCATTCTTTCTTCATTCTCTTTCTTTCTTCTTGCTTACTTTTTTTTTTTTAATTGCTAGAGGGTGCACATACTCAAATGAGAGAGAGAGAGACAGTAGAAATGTAGTCATGCCACAATCCACTTTCTTTCTTTCTCTCTTTCTTTCTTTTCTTTTTTTCTCCACAATTGATTTTCCTTCAGTCCTCCATCCTTTTAGGATTTTGACCATTCTCACACATATACCTGGTATATTTTTCAAGTTGCCAGGGCCAGGATTTGAACCTTTGTCAGCCATATTGTATCTGGCTCCATTAATGTAATGGCAAATTACATTGAAATTTCTAGGCTAACTGTCCTCATATTCATGACACTTGGCTTGATTATGATAGTTTTTTTTTTGTATACACATACACTTATACTATGCATATAGTCATTTTTTTGTTAATCAGAGTAGTTTTGTTCTCTAAAGTTACCACAGACACTGAATCAGCAAATACTAAACCGTTGCTCCTAGGGGACATACGTGGTTAGATTCCTGCAAGCCCCTAGTCACAATATTTAGTCTCATGATGAATATTATCTTCCTTCATATGTATTTCTATCTAAAGACCTTGTTTTATCTTATTTTTATTATATATCTATTTATTTACTTGCTAGAGGGTATATGTGCTCACTATAAAGACAGAAAGAAAGGGAGAGAAGAAAGCAAGATTACATAACAATCCCTTCTCTTTTGTCTCCCTCCTTTCTAGATTTTGGGGATGCATGCACTTGTGCCCCTTGTGCCACCCAAGCAGAGATTTGAACAGCATGACTGGCCATGTGGGATCTGGTTGCCTTAACCACTAGGCCATGGAGTCTGTCCAAGTTACCTTATTTTATATTGTTGATTCACTGACATAAACTCAGGCCTGAAGATGTAAGGAATGGACTGACCACTTGAGAAAATAGAAACGTAGAGCCTTTATTGGGAATGTTCCCAGGCAAGGTTCACTGGTCCAAGAGAAAGGGAGAGAGAGGGAGGGAGACGGGCCAGAGAAGTCTTGGGCTAGGGCAGGGTTAAGCGATTTTATAAAGGTATAGGGAGGGGGAGTGTCTTAGAGATAGAAGCAGTCCATATATGGTAAAGGTTTAGGGGGAGAGCAAACTACTGTGCCACGCAAGGTCTGGTGACATGTGCAGAGTAGAGCGCATGTGCTACATCCGGGTTAGATCCAAGTAAAATGCAGGTCTGATGACAGGCTAGATCTGGGTTGCATCAGCCAACTGGGGCGTGGCATCCTATCCCCACATCCAAGTTGCCCAGGTCTCTGACCTAACAGAAGGAAGCTTAACTAGCATGCATTTTTCATATCAAAGCCTGTTTTTTTTTTTTTTTTTTTTTTTTTTTTTTTTTTTTTTTTTTTTTTAGGCTTTTGCCATAAGGTGACTGTGCTTGCCAGAGAGGGGCAGAGAGAGAGAGAAAATGAGAAATGACCCCCCCAAGGGGGTCGGCCACACCACAATCCCTTTACTTCTATTTGCCTCTTGGTATTTGGACTCACATGCACACATGCCCAAATGATTCTGAAGCCGTCGGGTCCACGACTAGAACTGTAGTCGACCATGTGGGAGTCCAGCACCTTAACCACCACACCACCTGCTGGCCCCTCACAGCCTTTTTGAGTTTAGTGACACTGCACAACACTTCAATCCCATGCTCAGGGGCTGTTCAAATGGTGAGATTACCAACAATAAGTACAAAAATGTAAAAAATGTGTAACTGAAAAGACTGCAAAAAAGACACTTGTTGGGTGTTTAAAGGAGCTGGACTCCCCCATGACTGACAATGGTTTAAGTCCCAGACCTGGCAGCTTGCTTTCTCACTTTCTCTCTCTCTCTCATCAAAGAGAGAAAGAAAGAAAGAAAGTTAAAATAATTCTTAAAAAAAAAAAAAAAAAAAACCTTAAAAAAAAAGACACTTGCTTACTAGATAAGAGCTGAAACAGGGGCCAGCAGGTGGCATGGTGGTTAAAGGCGCTGGATTCCCACATGGCTAACTGCGGTTCGAGTCCTGGACTTGGTGGCTTGCTTTCTCACTCTCCTTCTCTCTCTCTCTCTCTCTCTCTCTCTCTCTGTGTCTGATCAAACTGGAAAATAATAATAATGATGATAATGATAAATAAAGTTAAATAAAATAATCTTTTTTAAAAAAAGATAAGAGCTGAAATGAAAGGGCCAAATCACAGTGCAGCACTAAATTATGACACTGTAGGAGGCCGACCCACGGGAAAGGTTCTGGGTTTGCATCTGGAGACCTCCCTGAGCACACTGGGCATGCATATGCCCATGATCCAGGATCGGCTAGGGCTGGAAAAGGATTGTGGCATAAAGACTTGGGGGTGCTTTCTGTCTCTGTCTCTGACTCTCTCTCTCTCTGACTCTGTCTCTCTCTCTCTCTGTGTCTCTCACTCCTAGAAGACATAAATAAATAAACTTAAAAAAAAAAAGAGCTGGAACAAGAAGACAGAGGTCATCTTTTTTTTAACCTCAGCTGGCAATGTGTAGATTGGGTGACTCAAATTTTTTCCCACTCTGTGTATGTCTGTGAATGATTGTGAAAGTCCTGTATTGATTTTGGGTTCAAAATACATTTTACCAGTTAGGCCAATTCACAAATGTATAACGCCATTAATAAGGATTGGCTATTATAGAATTTGATTTTGTATTCTTATTTTATTTATTTTTTTAATACTAAGGAGTTTATATCTTCACTACTTGTTCAATTTGTTAGTTTTTAAATTTAGGATTTTTTCATCTTCGTTCATGAGAGCATACTGTTTTCATTCAATCTGATATCAATATAAATTGAAATGTAGTGACCTCTTTTTATTCTCTGAAACATTTTATATGAAATAGAAGTTATGCATTTCCTGAAGGCTTGATAAAACATATTTCAATAATCTTCAAAGCGTATTCTTTGGAGAAGGGAGGGGATTTTTTTTTCACCAGCGAACGTGTGCACTGCTAGGGAATGAGAGAGAAAGACAGAGAAAATAAAAAAGCATGGGGAGTGGTCATGCCACAATCTTTTAATCTTCATTTCTCCCTCCTTCTGGGATTTTGAGCACATGCATGTGCACTGGTTGTGTCTGCAGGCCACTGGTCATCCATGTGGAATCTGGCAGCCTTAATCAACATACCACTGGCCCACCCAGGAGGGGAATTTTTGACTATCTTTTATAACTTTTTTATTTAGTTGCCAGAGGGTACATGCGCTGGCAAGAGAGACAGAGAAAGGAAAAAAGCATCCCAGGTGGGGCATTGTCACATTGCAATCCCTTATACATTTCTCCATCCAGTCAGATCTTTGGGTACACATGCATAGGCATCTGGCATGTTCCAGGCCAACTGGCTGAGGATTTCAACAGGTCGGCCTGTGGCTTCCAGCCCGTAGTTCCCTATGCTATAGACCGCACAAGAAGGCTGGGCCTGTGCTTATCTTTAATCTTAATCTTTTACTCCTCCTGCTTTATTTTGGTTTGTTTGCTCTTTTATTGTTACTTTTTTTTTTTTTTTTTTACTCTGAGTTGAAACTTTAATTTGTTTTCAATCTTTATGTCTTTTAATTTGTGTATTTAAGGGTATGAATTTTTCTTAATGTTTTAATTGTGGTATGTTCCACAGATTTTGAGATAAAATGGTTTTGATTTGTTTTGGGACTGCAATATAAAACTTTTCTTTTTTTCTTTTTTGTTCTTTAGTTTTTGCTATAGAGCGCATGTGCTAGTGAGGGTTGGAGCATGGGGGTGGAGTGAGAAATCACCGCCCAGGGTGGATGGTCACATAGCAATCCCTTCTCCATTTGAGTCCCTGACCTGAGGTTTTTGAGCATACACGCACACATACCCTGTATAATTATCATGCTGCTAGGACCAGGGGTTGAACTGCGGTTGGCCATGTGGGAGTCCCTTACCCACTGAGTCACCTGCTGGCCCCTTCTGTCTTTATGTTTAACATACATGCAATTTTACCTTAGGATCACCTTCTGTAAAAAATAAAGCAGAACAAACACCAGCGACAAAGGTAAGGAGGGGTACTCACTGGCCAACTCTGCGGAAAAGTGCACATCAAAATAGTGATGATAACAGATTATGACCCACAAAATAAAATGAAAATCTATGTGCTTCTGCTGATTTAAATGAATAAACAAATAAATGGGGAGCACTTATGGAAATACAGAACACATGACTCAACTGTAAAAATCATGATTTGGCCACCATCACAGAATAATTGTTTTAGGAAACAATTTTTTTTTTTTTTTTTAACCAGAAATCAAATTTCCCCCAAAGGAGAATTTTATTGATTACTTTATTCTCTAACAAAAAGGCCAACTGTAATCAAAATCACATTCACCTCAAGATTTTGTCGTCTTCATAATTAAAAAGATGAGGCTTAGAACTGGATCACTTGACCCTTTCTTTTCTTATCCTCTCTCAGTGCAGAATGCTTGCATCTCTTGCTCTTTTTTTTACTTTTTTTTTGAGAGTTTTTTTTTCTATAGGGCCCGTGCGCTCGCCAGAAAGGCAGAGAGAAACAGAGATATAGAAATTGAGAAATCACACCCCCCCCCCCCCCCCGGGGGTATGGCCACACCACAATCCCTTCTCCTTCATTCTCCTCTTGGGATCTTAGGCATGCACGCACACGTGCCCGGTGTGAGTTTAAGTCATCAGGTCTGGGACTCGAACCACGGTCGGGTACATGAGAGTTCAGCGATATAGCCATTATGCCAACTGCTGGTCCCCTGACTGTGGTTTGAGTCCCTGACCTGGTGGCTTGCTTTGTCTTCTCTCTCTCTTGCTCTGTCCTTCTCTGGTCAAATGTAAATAAAGTTAAATAAAATAATTACAAAAAAAATTTAAAAAGAAAGAAAATGCTGTTTACCTTGAACACTTTAAGAATTAAATCGCATGGGACCAGCAGTTAGTGTAATGGCTATGTCGCTGGACTCTCACGTAGACGACCGCGATTTGCGTCCTGAACCCGGTGGCTTAAAACTCACCCTGGGCGCGTGTGCGTGCGTACCCAAGGTTTCGAGAGGAGAATGGAGGAGAAGGGATTGCAGTGTGGCCATCCCCCGTGGGGGTGATTTCTCGCTTTCTGTCTCTCTGTTTCTCTCTGTCTGGCGAGCGCACACACCCTATAGCAAAACCTCTCAAAATAATAATAATAATAATAATAATAAAATCGGAGTCGTTTCTGAGAAACAGTTCTCTAAAAGGTATTTGAAATACCTCACCAAGACATACCTTAATAGCAACCTTCGTGATTGGCTTCATGCGGTTGCATCTGACGAGGAGACTTACGTACGTTACTTCCAGATTAGTCAAGATGAAGATGGAGCAGAGTCTGAGGACTAGCTGAAGCCTCCCCTTATAGGGCTTTGCTTACTGAATAAAACAAAGGAAGCGAAACTGAGAAAGAATCATCTGGAAGTAGACTTTTAGTTTATTAATGAATAAAAATCACAGCTTGCTAAAAAAAAAAAATAGTGTATCAGGGTCAGCAGGTAGCATGGTGGTTAAGACACTGGACTCCCACATGGTCGACCACGGTTCAAGTCCTGGACCTGGTGTCTTGCTTTCTCACATTCTCTCTCTCTCTCTGTCACGTGCATATGCCCAATAGCAAATTTTAAAAATAAATAAATAAAATAAAATAAATAATTCTTTAAAAAAAATAAATGAAGTAGCAAGTATAATGGTAGGAAAAAAGAGAGAAGGGGGCTGGCTCCGTGCACTGGTGGTTAAGGAAACTGGATCTCACCTGTCCAAGTACCTGGTTCAAATCCTGGCCCTGGCAGCTTGAAAACCACAGTGAACACATGCATGTGTGTGTAAAATCCTCAAAGGATGGAGACATGGAGAAGGGCCTGGACTATGACCATGCCCCACTGAAGTGAGGTTTCTCCCTCTCCCCTTCACCTGCCTCTTCTCTTTCCATCCCCCTCTCTGTAGTTCTTTCTCTTTGCAATGCACTTGCTCTCTGGAAAAAGAGAAAAAGAGAGAGCAGGTAGGGTCAGAATGCTGGAGAGATACTTGGGAGGGCCCTGACTAAAGGCTATATTTATTTTGGAAGTTTATTGAAATATTTATTCCTAAAATCCAATGTTGAGACTAACTTAAGTTTCCCAGTGTTAATTTGATGAACTTGTAAAAATTTTAGTTACCAGGAGAAATCAATTTTTCCTTCTAGCTCAAAATGACAAAGAACCAAAGACAGAACTGATGAAGCCTCTGTGCTGTGTGTATGTGTGTGTGTGTGTGTGTGTGTGTGCGTGTATGTGTATTTTTACTCTTTTATAAATCATCAGTCTTCAGTGAGATTTCTTTTCCTTATGGGCAATCTAAATTGATCCCCAGTAACTGGAAAATAATGGTAGTCTTAAATAACTGGGGACAGGAGACTCGAAACTCTTTCCTGTTAGAAAGGGTTGCAGAATGTTCAAGAAATGCGCACAGGCCCACACACAAAGGGCCTCTCCCTCTGCAGTGGAGGAGAGCGGAGCTGCAGAGCCGCAGAAGGCCATCGATCACATTTACTACACTGCAGACGGCAGCGATTTTAAGTGAGGCTGAGCTTCCCGGATGAATTCTAATAATTCAAGTTATGATTCCTAAACTGTGTGTCAGACTAATTCAATACTACTTTTGAGGGAAAAAAGTTGAAATGGTTAGTTCCATAATGTGGGTTAAAGAACCTGATGTTATTACTTCAATTGTAAATAAAAACATTATAACCCACTTGATTATTTTTTTAAATAAAAGAGAGAAACTGTGCAAATGCTACATACTGCCTTACACTTGCATAAATCATCCAGTTTTTTTTTTTTTTTTTTGTTCTTTATTTACTTATTTATTTATTTATCCATTTTAATTTGCCAGGGCACACGTGCTTGCCAGAGAGAGACACAGACAAAGGGAGAGGAAGAAAGCACCCCTCCCCCCGATGGGGAACGATCACATGTAATTCCTTTTCTTCCATCTCTCTCTCCATTCAAGATTTCGGGGACATATGCACACATGCCCAGTGTGTTTTCTCAGCCCAGCCACCAGAGCTGGGACTTGAACAGCAAGGGCAGTCACGTGGGATCCTCCTTAACCATCAGGCCATGGGCTGGCCTTGTTTTTTTTTTTTCTCTTTATATCAGAAAGATTTGCTTTTGTGTATCCTTTGGATTTTGGAGATCGTCTTTAGTTTATTTTTTTTCAGAATGAAAATGTTCTTATTGCTTGGGCTGGTTGTAAAAGTAATTCATCGGGGTCAGTAGGTGGTATGATGGTTGAGGCATGGACTCCCATATGGCCGACTACGGTTCAAGTCCTAGACCTGGTGGCTTGCTTCCTCACTTTCTCTCACTCTCTCTCCCTGGTGAGTGCACATATCATATAGTAAATTAAAATAATAACAGTAAGTAAATAATTTTTAAAGAATTATTTTATTTAACTTTATTTATTTAAATTTGACCAGAGAGGGACAGAGAGAGGGAAAGTGAGAAAGCAAGCCACCAGGTCCAGGATGCAAACTGTGGCCAGTCAGTGCCCTTAATCAACACACCACCTGCTGATCCCATAATAAATAATTTTTTAAAATAAGTAAATAAATAAAAGTAATTCATGGTGATGAAAAGAGGACACATAAGAAAATAAGCTATGTAAAATGAAATTCTCCCAGATAATACCTACTGGAGATATGCAGTTAAAAATAATGGTGCATATTTTCCATATCTTTAAATATCAAGCTTTTCATCCACTCATCCCTTCATCAATCCATACCATCTTTCCATTTTGAAGGGTAGAGAGCCGAAGTGGGAAGAAGGGAGTGAATTCCTGTTGGTGGAAAGAAGACTCCCATGTGACTGATACTCAGAGCTGTACTCAAGAAAATCTGGGAGCCTGGGACAACTGTCCTGTTTCGTGGACTCAACAGGACTATGGGCTGGGCTTTTGGATGTCCTCCTCCTCATTTTGGCTTGGTTTCTAATTTGAAGGACACTTTGGGCAGGTCATGCCACCTCAGACGTTAGTGCATGCAGCACATCCTTAGCATGTCAGCACACCTCGAATTAGATTCTGCCTCATAACTGTCTTTTGAGAAAGGGATCATTAATTTTTTAAAAAGAATTACTTATTTAATTTTATTTATTATTATTATTTAAGAATTAATTTAATTTATTATTATTTTTTTTTAATTTGCTCTGTGTGTTCGTCAGAGAGAAAATGAGAAGGTAAGCTGGCAGGTCCAGGTCTTGAATCGTGTCAGCCACATAGAAGTCCAGTGCCTTAACCACCATGCCACCTTCTGGCCCCTATCATTATTATTACTTTTAATTTGCTAGAGGACAAGTGTGCTCACCAAAAAGAGACAGACCAAGAGAGAGACAGTGAGAAAGAGAAGCTGCTAGGTCCGGGACTCGAACTGTGGTTGATAACGTGGGAGTCCAGAGACTTAACCACCATGCCACCTGCTGGCCCCAGGATCATTCATTTTTGAGGAGAGATTATTTTTAGTTACAGGGGCACTCAGTTAGTGGACTACCGTATGCCCCGAAATAGGCTAACCAACATTTGACAAATTGTCTTTATTAAAAAAAAAAAAAAAAAATGCCTTATAGGGACTACTTAGCATTTAGGCTTACCTTAAAATACTTAATGTTTTGAAGAATGGAGGCAAAACAGATGTCTGTGTCAGCTCTGAGAAAATGGTTCAAAAATTGATCGTGTCTTGTCATTGATGAAATGATAGTGGCAGTGGGCTTAGTAACAAGGGTGTGGGAGTGGTGCCTATGCATGCTGAATTTCAAAGATGTGGTTCTCAGGAATACAGAGGGTTTTGTATGGAGCCGAATGAACCTTCCACTGTCTGGAAGCCCATCTTTGGGAAACAAATATCTGGTTGCCATGGAGACACTCAAGGTGGATGAAGGATGGATTAATCAAAATACAGTAAATCCTTTTTACGAGCTTCCTAAGAAATCTAGTGTGAAGTGAACCCTCTGGTCTGTCTCCTCTTATTCTCCCCTCCATCACACAGGAAATCCGCCATGGACGTACAAAGACACACATTTATTGTACTGAGTTCTGGGTCGACACTAGTGAATAACACTCTTTCTTGCCTGAAAGGCACCATCATACTAGCACATGGACTCCCTAAACATTTATTTTTTTAATTTAAGGGAAAAAATTATCTTATGCTCTCTGCAATTGGAAGAAAAAAAAGAAGGGTTGGAAACAGCCTCTAAAAATTGTGATCATTTATTAACTGAACTATATCCTCTGGGGAAGAAGGCATATGAAATAATTTATACTGAGATAGTAGCTGCATTCAGCCTGAGTCTAAATGCACAACTAATCTGATCATTTTAACTGTTCAATTTAGCCACAAAACAGGTCATCTCAGCTCCAGTATCAGTTAAATAAATGAATGAATTCATCTAAATAAATTATTCAGTTGAATAAATTAAGTGAATAAATAAATTAAATGGCTATTCCCTGTCTTCCCAATGAACTGACGGGTCAAATTAATCAAAATAGTTAATCCAGTTGTGGGAGACATTTCCAGAGGCCTCCAGTAAATCATTCTTGGGCAGCCAATTCGATTTTAACTCTTGATCTTGAATAGCCACTGAATCAGGCAGACTGGGCGAGCGAGCACACAGGATCAAGCTACCGTGAGCAGGTTTTGGACACCCTCCAAGAACAGATACAGGTTCACAGTGAGGTTGTCAGTTACAGAGGGTGAGGGGACTTCAGAAGTCCTGGGGGACCAAAAAGAGGGCAGAGGCAGGAGGTTTTCAGGGTTTGTGTTCCATGTAGACTGTAAAAAGCACAGAAGATACAAATGCCAAAGATATTCACCATAGAGTAAAATATTGGTTCTCAGCCAGGGGCCAATTTGGCCATGATGGGCAGTGGGGGTGGGGATGGAAGGTTGGAAGGGCATCAACTGGGTAGAAGCTGGGGCACTACTAAGTATCCTGCAGTGCACACTACAGCATCCTGAGAAAAAGAAAAGCGTCTACAGAGCAAGGTGGAAAAACTCTTGGAGTAGAAGAAATAAATAGTTAATGGGTTCTGAGTAACACCTTAGATTGAGCACAAGTTTATGAATTTACAAGCAGAACAAAAAGGGTTATACCTTCTTTGCCAAGCTATCAGAAATCAGCTCTAGACTTGGAATTTGAAGGCTTGGGTCCCAGTCCGAGCTTTGTTATTTATTCCCACTGGTAAGATGTCAGCCTCCTTGAGGCTCACTTGTGTAACATGTTGCATGGTGATAGTAAGACCTACCTACCATATAGGAAAGATGAAATGAGATAACGGCTGAAGCCAGCAGGTGGCGGGGTGGTTAAGGGCACTGGACTTCCACATGGCAGACTACGATTCGAGTCCTGGACCTGGTGGCTTGCTTTCTCACTTTCCCTCTCTCTCTCTCTCTCACTTTGATCAAATTAAAATAAATAAAATTAAATAATTCTTTAAAAAAATGAGATAACAGATGTGAAAACATGGAACACCAGGGCAGTTTTTCGTGAAATGATTGGAAACAAAGTTGTTTACCTTCATGGTGTTTCCTCTCCCCTCCAAGGCAGATCAGTTTTAATCAGTAATGATAAGAAAAAAGACAAAACAAATTTAATTGGAATTTATCATTCATTTCTGGTCTTTTCAAAAAGTTTTTTGAAATTTATTTATTTATTTATTTTCAATCACTAGAGTGTGTGTGCTCTCCAGAGAGAGAGGGAAAGGGAGAGAGCACTCTTCAGTGGAGTTTGGTCATACTACAGTCTCTTCTCCATTTCTCCATCCTGTTAAGATTTTTTTTTTTTCTTTTCTTTTTTTTTTTGAAGAGGTTTTCACTATAGGGCGCGTGCGCTCACCAGACAGACAGAGAGAGACATAGAGACAGAAAGCGAGAAATCACCCCCCAGGGGGGATGGTCACGCCGCAATCCCTTCTCCTCCATTCTCCTCTCAGGATCTTGGGCACGCACGCACACGCGCCCGGCGTGAGTTTCAAGCCACCGGGTCCGGGACGCGAACCGCGGTTGACTATGTGGAAGTCCAGCGACATAGCCATTACGCTAACTGCTGGTTCCCCATCCTGTTAAGATTTTAGGCACATAAGGACCTAGAGCACTTTTCTTTTCTTTTTAGAGATTTTGAAAAAAATATATTATTTTGTTTGGGGCCAGCAGGTGGCATGGTGGTTAACGGAGCTGGACTCCCACATGGTCAACCATGGTTCAAGTCGCAGACCTGGTGGCTTGCTTTCTCACTCTCACTTTCTCTCTCTCTGTCTCTCTGGTCAAAGAAAGAAAGAAAGTTATTTAAATTTATTTATTAATTAAAATAAATAAATAAATATTTAACCAATAAATAAATAAATATTTATTTATTTATTTTAATTTGATCAGAGAGGGAAAGTGAGAAAGCCAGCCACTGAGTCTGGGACTCGAACCAAGGTCGGCCATGTGGGAGTTTAGTGCCCTTAACCACCATACCACCTGCCAGTCCCTTTTTTAGAGAGATTTTTGCTTTAGGCCATGTGTGCTTACCGGAAAGACAGAGAGATAGAAAGCAAGAAATCACCCCCAGGAGGGGGATGGCCATGCTGCAATCCTTCCTCCTCCATTCTCCTCTTGGGAATTTTTTGGGGAATGCACATACATGTGCCCAGTGTGAGTTTCAAGCCTTTGGGTTGGAGACTTGAACCAAGGTTGACCGTGAGGGAGTCCAGCGATAAACATTATACCACCTGCCGGTGCCCTTGGCATGTTTATCAAGTCACCTAGGTCAGGTTTCAGATCTCACACAGTAGGCCAGGTAGGATCTGGTTCTCATAACTACCAGGCTATGGGACCGTCTCCATTTTGAATCTCAGTGTATAAAATGCCTTATTTTGTTGGCGAGTGCCAGGTGTGAAGATGTAACATTGAAGGCTAATACTTTGTACTAGAATAAAAGAAGAGTTGGACAAAGTGTGTGGAGTGGCCCAAGATGGATGAGTGTAGCTAGGATAGCGAATACCAAGGAGTCCAATGGAATTTAAAAACTGAAATTTTGCTGAAGAAAATGCAGTCTAACTTTTACATCTTATTGCAAAATCTTTATTCCTCTATGAAGCTGATTTGGTACTATAATTTTGCTTTTTGTTTGGTGGGAAAAGTAAACCAGAAGGTTATAGTCGAATTATCCCTGTAGAACTTTAACCATTGAATATCTGTATCTAACTTAGCAACTTTATTTCAGCATTATGTTTCCTTCTATTTATTGTAAAAATTCTAGTTTCTTCAGTTTCCTTTTGAACTGGATTTATCATCCTGCTAGTTCTCTCATTAACATGTTTAATAAATCTTTTTTTAAAAACTTAAAAAAAATTTACCAGAGGACACATGGTCTTTAGAGAGAGACAGAGGGGGAGAGAGAGAGAAAGTAAGAAAGCACCTCCCGGGGGGATGGCCATGCCACAATCCCTTCTCTTCCATTTTCTCAGGATGTTGGGCACTCATGCACACGTGCCCAGTGTGTTTCTCAAGTCGCTGAGTCTGGGACTTGAGCTGCACTGATGGCCATGTGGGATCCAGCTGCCTTAACCACTATGCTATTGACTGGCTCCTACTTTTTTTAATAATAAAAATTACAGTAAGCCTGAAGTCACTGTGTATGAATTCTATAAATTAAATTATTGGATACATAATAAATAATATGCAAATTTAATCATAAAGACTCACTAGAATAATTAAGAAATCACTAGTATTTGATAATTTGTTGTAAAATAATTATGTATCTTTTGTAGTCAAAATTTTTTAAAGAAGTACTTATTTCATTCCATTTGTTATTATTATTTTTAAAATTTGACCAGAAAGAGACAGTAAGAGAGAGAAAGAGAAAGTGAGAAAGCAAACCACTAGTCCAGGACTCGAACTGTGGTCAGCCATATGGGAACCCAGCACCTTTAACCACCATGCCACCTGCCGGCCCCATTAGGCAAAATTTCTTTTATTACAATTTTAATGCCTAGTTGCTCTCAATGTCTTATTTTTCTAAGAAACACAGTTTTTCTTAAGCTATCATATACCTTTAATAAACTTTAGTTTGGCTGAGCAATAAAATTTCTACTGGCAATTGCTACGGTAAGGTTAAATTTATCCTGAGAGCCACAAAAGTTATTGGAAATGTGTCCCTTAAATCATTGTAGCAAACATATTGCAGTACTTCAAGTGGAGAAATATAAATGTAGATTTTAGAAATGAGTTGAAGGTTTTCGTTCCATATACACCGAAGTCCTGTCAGTATCATTTTTCTTACTTTGTTCACTGGTCAATTTCAATTGTTCGCGTATCCAGTCTTGTGTGGCCTAATGACAGTTCAGTCAATGCCAGATCACATGCACAATGGCAGTCCCATAAAATTGTAATAGACTGTAGAGTGCAGCCTAGGTGTGTAGCTGGCTATACTATCTAGGTTTGTGTAAGTATACCCATGATGCCCACACAATGGTAAAATCACATAATGATGTTGGTCAGAACATTCCCCTGTCATTAGCTGATGATTGTATATAGTTGTATAGTTCATGTTTATCAGAATTCTTTTTTTAAAAAAATTGTATTAATTGTCATTATTTTATTTTTTCAGTTGGCCAGAGAGAGAGACAGAGAGGGAGAGGGAAAGTGAGAAAGCAAGCCGCCAGGTCCAGGACTCAAACCACAGTAAGGCATGTGGGAGTCCAGCCGCCTTAACTACCATACCACCTGCCGGCCCCCATGTTTATCAGAATTCTTTAAATTACATTTGCTATCTGAAACACTGAAAGACCATGATACTTTCTAACTTTTTTCCCCCATAGGGTGCATGAGCTTGCTGGAAGAGAGAGAGAGAGAAGAGAGAGGGCAAGTGAGAAATCACCCCTAAGGAGGGTTGGCCACGGTGCAATCCCTTCACCTCCATTCTCCTCTCAGGATTTTGGGCACATAAATACATACACCTGGCATCATTTTTCAAGTCTTCAGGTTCAAAATTTGAACTGTGGCAGGGCATGTGGGAGTCCAGCACCTTACCACCACATCACCTGCTGGTCCCTTCTGTCAGTATTTTAAACATTCTTTTACAGATGGTATTGTTGTATTGTTGTACTGTTCCACAGTATCAAATATAGAGAAAAGAAAATTGGGGCTAGTAGTTTAGAGGGCTGGATCCTACATGGCAGAGCACGGGGTCTGACTTCTTACCTCTGGGATCACTCCTGGTGCACCTCTGTGTGCATACATGCCCCCAAATCCAGACAGGATGGAAAAATGGAGGAGAAAGAATTGCGGCATGACCACACCCTATTGAAGGGTGCTTTCTCTCCACTCTCTGGCAGTGCACATGCCCTGTGGCAATTGAAAAAACAAAGAAAATAATTGAATTAGAAATAGTTTTGGATCATAAATGTGATTTGCAGTTGAATGGAAATATCTTAATCCTTTTTCAGTAACATTGGAATTGGAGAATGGTCATAAGTAACATGGGACTCTGCAAATTATTTTGTAACAATATATTTTTCTGGGGGCTGGCAGCCGGCATGATTGAGGGCACTAGACTCCCACATGGCCGACTATGGTTGGAGTCCTGGACATGGCGGCTTGCTTTCTCACTTTTCCTCTTTCTCTCTCTTTCTCTCTCTCTCTCTCTTTTGCTCTGGTTCTATCCCTCTCTGGCCAAATTAAAATAAGTAAAAATAACTAAATTAATTAAATAAAATAATTATTAATTTTTTTTTCTTGGGCCAGCAGGTGGCATGGTGGTTAAATTGCTGAACTCCCACGTGGCTGACCTGGTTTGAGTCCCGGACCTGGTGGCCTGCTGTCTCACTCTTCCTCCCTCTCTGGTCAAACTGAATAATAATAACAAATAAATACAATTAGATAAAATAATTCTTTTTTTTTTTAATTATTATTTATTTAACTTTATTTATTCATTCATTTAATTTTAATTTGACCAGAGAGAGGCACAGAGAGAGAGAGAGAGAGAGAGGGAAAGGGAGAAAGGAAGCCACCAGGTCTGGGACTCGAACAGCCGTCGGCCATGTGGGAGTGGCCAGCACCTTAACCACCACGCCACCTGCTGGTGCCAATTCTTTTTTTTTTTTTTGAAGTTTTTGCTATAGGGCACATGCGCTCGCCAGACAGACAGAGAGAGACAGAGAGACAGGAAGCGAGAAATCACCCCCCAGGGGGGATGGTCACGCCGCAATCCCTTCTCCTCCATTCTCCTCTCGAGATCTTGGGCACGTACGCACACGCACCCCGGCGTGAGTTTAAGCCACCGGGTCCAGGACTCGAACCATGGTTGAGTCCAGCGACATAGCCGTTATGCTAACTGCTGGTTCCCAGATAAAATAATTCTTAAAAAATATTTTTTTGCCCTAAATATCAATGCTCCCCTTGTCTTCAAAAGTGTATTAATTCCTTTGATGTTTTTAAGTGCATTATGTATACTGAATTTTTGTTCTTTCATTTTGCATATAACATTTTGCATATTTACCTAAATGATTATACCAAATTGGTAATGAGAAAACAAATCTAAAAATGATTATTTTCAAAATCGTAACTTTGGCTTGTGTTACAGAAAAATGTAACTATTAAATCACAATACTTTCTAGCAGAATATTGTATTCTTGAGTTTCCAATGTCATGATATTTTCAGTTTGATGTTCTCATCATTTTTTCCAAAAGTGACTTCAAATAACTCTTTCCTAAAATTGTTTTCAGTAAACTTCAACACTGGTGCCAAAAAGCTATTGTATGTTTGTAATAAAATTTTAAAAAATGTGCAAGTCAATATAGACCACTTAATTTTTTCTTTCTTTTTAGGAATTTGCTGTTGTATCTCTTATGTTTTCCATATGTATTTGTAGCATTGTCTTATCACTGATCATTTAAATTATTTTGTCTAAATTCCATTTTCGTAGGCATTCTGTTGATAATTGATATGGTCTGTGTCAATAAAACTTAGCTATCTTTTTCCCCAGGAAATTCTAGCCCAGGAAGATAAGGCTATAAACTAATAAATCAATAACTATCATTCACTTCAGGAAATTTCTACAAACCAATTTATCAAGGCAAACAGTTGCCGCATTGTGGCAATAGCTAGTCTTATCAAGAAAATGACGTGCTCACCTGGGCAAACAGTCTTATCGGCGCAATAGTTTGTTACTCCAGACTTCTTTAAAGACTTAAGGAGTCCACCAATCCTAAACTATTATGTCACAAACTTTGTGTAATCTCCCTCAGTTCCCTGATTTAAAAAACTTGCTTACATCACCAGGCTCCAGAGCTTTCCCCTTCTGAGACATTATGAAGATCCTGTGAAGACGCCGGGCATGTGTGCGTGCTCAAGATCCTGAGAGGAGAATGGAGAAGGGATTGAGGTGTGGCCATCCCCCCTGTGGGGTGATTTCTCGCTTTCTGTCTGTCTCTGTCTTTCTGGTGAGCGCACGGGCCCTATATCAAAAACCTCTCTGGGACCAGCAGTTAGCGTAATGGCTATGTCACTGGACTCCCACATAGTCGACCGCGGTTCGTGTCCCGGACCCAGTGGCTTAAACTCACGCTGGGCGCGTGTGCATGCGTGCCCAAGATCCCGAGAGGAGAATGGAGGAGAAGGGATTGCGGTGTGGCCATCCCCCCTGGGGGGTGATTTCTCACTTTCTATCTCTCTGTCTGTCTCTGTCTGTCTGGCATCTCTCAAAAACAAACAAACAAACAAACAAACAAAAAACAAACAAAACAAAACAAAACTCTCTGAAAAAGAGAAAAAAAATTAAAAAAAAGATGCTGTGAAGATGGCACTAGCTCACCGTGTTACCGGAACTTGACTCAAATCAGGTTCGCTTGCCCAAGTACTACACACCAAACTCTAGGCACAGGGTGTGATGAAGGAAAGGACAGCTTCATGGCAAGGCGCAAAGCAAGGAGAGCAGGCAGCTTAAGCTAAAAAACCTGGTCTTCCCAAGGTTTCCCACAGCATTTTTAAGAGCAAGATTAGGGGCAGGGGATCCCAGGCACGTGGTCAGTTCAATGACTGGTTTAAGAGGCTGTGATCATCTCATCATCCTTTTTGATCTGCTGGTCCTCAGGTCATTCAATTTCTCTTTCTGGTAGGAGGGGATCATCCAGTCCCTGGCTTCTTCCAGCTCTGAGGCTGCCGGGGACCAGCCTTGGCTTGGGTGGGTTATCTCGACGGAGGCGGCGCAGGTAAACAGAAGACACAGGCCTCGATGCCTTTTCACGCACGTCCTATGCCGGACACCCCCCAGAGATCGCTCTCTGGGGAGTGACAACTGCTAGGAATCATCGTGCCTTTTTATTGAAAATGTGTTCCATGCAAGTAAATGGGAAAGGGGCTACGTGTTTCAATTATCAGCTCATAAAGTTTTTAACAATAGGGAACATAGATTCTATTTAGGGTTGGATTAAGGGTGGGTTTTGTGCAGTTCAGGGTTGGATTAAGGGTGGGTCTCCTGCAGTTCCGCATTTGTAGGTGGGTCTCCATGGAATTGTAGGTGGGTCTCCATAGAATGCAGTTTTGGGAAGGCAGTTCCGGTAAGCAGAGATGATTATCAGCTGATGCGGCGCAGCAGCCATTTTGTGATTACCAGGAATGGCTCTGAGAAAAGAAAATCTCAAGAATAGATATTAGTTCCTCTGGATCTTAATAAAGAATGATACTTACATAGTTTTATAGGGATCTAAAACTTGATTTGAGGAGTCCTAAAATATTTATCTATTTCGCTTGGTGAGGGCGGAGGTGTCCTGGGCCAGTTTTGGCCTAATCCTATTTTAAGTAAAGAAAGGATTAAGTTTACCTTAAATGTATTTTGAAGGGCCTTCCAAAGGTCAAGATTATTTCTGCCTAAATAGAACTTCAGCCCACCCTCTACTGTGACCATGGAGATAAAGCATTGTAATTAATAGTAGGTGATTATAGCAAAGGGGAGCAGTCGGGGGAGTTCCTGGAAAATTTTATCATATACTCAGGATGTATAAGAGAGCTATGCAATTCTTTTATAGTAGTAAATTGGGGAGTCAGAGGGGGGTCGCTTCCCAGCAAGGCTACCAGTTTTCTGGAGCAAATAGCAAGCAGCCTTGCTGACATGCTAATTGACCCAAGCTTTGTTCCAAGGTCAGGGGGTGCACAACAGTGGCTTTGCCAGCATATTGATCTGACCAGAAGCGGAGCTCAAAGGTGGGGGGGGGGGGGCTCAGACAGATCCTGGGGCCTCCCCGGGTTGGACTCCTCCATGAGGCTATGCAGTCAATGATCATTGTCCTGCAAATCATCTTACAATTGGTCTTACACATAATTTCTACATCTTAATTCCTACAGGTAAGAAGCTAATTTCTGTGACAAAAGAGGAAAGATGCCAAGATCCTTTTGGAAAAAATTCCTGTTGGTACATTAAAATGACAGATCATCTTTTACATAAGCATTGTTGGAGGAAGCTAGTCACTCATTACCATTTGAAGGCTGCTTTGTTTATGCTGAGCTGGGATATATTTTCAAACCATTACCCCAGAGAGGAGGTGGGTATAGCCAAAGTCTGGAGCCTTTAAAAGTAACATCTACATTTAAGATGGACCTCACCTGTCAAACAATTTGGATAGATACTTGTAATTTTAATCAATTTTCAGTTTGGGAAATTACACTTAATTTTTTAATACCAAAGGGAAACTGAGGGCCTACCCCTTTTAGGGGTCTCAGCTCGATTTGAATCCTCAGTGCTGTAAGTCTAGTAAACTTGTCTTTGCTCGACTTGCAGCTGATTCTGATCGTTTTTGTGGAAGTGTCAATATTATTAATAAAATATGTAGTCTTTTTTTAGTCAGGTCATTTACTGAACAACCTCCCACAAAATATTTAACGACAATATATTTACCGTCTTTTTTTTTTTTTTTTTTTTTTAATTGCATAAGGCATGTTTACTTGCTAGAGACCGAGAGAGGGAGAGAGAGAGAGAGAGAGAGAGAGAGAGAAAGGAAGAAAGCACTCTCTGATGGGGTATAGTCATCCTACAATCTCTCCTCCTCTATCTTTCCATCCTCTCAGGATTTGGGGCACGAACACACATGCATCCAGTGATTTTTTTTTTTTTTTTTTTTTTTTTGGTGGGAGTGAATAGCTAGTAGAGCGTTTATTGAAGGAGAGGGAAGGAAGGACTGAGCTCGCAAGTGAGGAGCGGGTCCCGGGAAATGGTTGCTGAAGAGGAGCTGGGGTTGTTCTAGGTGGGTCTTGCTCATGCTTCCTCCCCCCCCGACCCCATGGCGAGGGTCACATGCTGGATGGGTTTGGTTGTTCTCCTAATTTCAGAGTGGGTATAAAGCACTACCTGTTTGTAATCAGACAAACCATTGGAAAAGTGCACCCAGCGATAGGCTCCTAACACAAATGGCTTGCAGGGGGAGGAGAGAGGTCTTAATATAATTGGGTAGGCTCCATATGACAAACAGGAAGGAACAATCAACTTGACTATGTGCATCCTTATGAAGACCAAGAGGGCCGTGTTGTTCCCTCACATGAGAAAATAATTTATTATTTATTTATTTTGGAGAGATTTTTGCTATAGGGTGTGTGCACTCACCAGAGAGACAGATAGATAGAAATCACACCCCAGGGGAATGGCCACGCTGCAATCCCTTCTCCATTCTCCTCTCGGGGTCTTGGGCACACATGCACATGAGCCTGGTATGAGTTTTAAGCTGCCAGGTCCGGGACTTGAACAGTATTAGCCTATCTGGGTCTAGTTACATAACCACTGTGCCATCTGTTGGTTCCAGGACCATCATTTTTCTCAGAAAGAGAAGAGCCAAAGAGAGAAAAAGGTCTCTAGGACACCAGATTCAGTTTTGGATTTGGCTCTCTTGGGGCTGTTGATGGTGTCCATAGTTGCCATTAAATTCATAATCAGATGTCTTATACCTCTGGGGGCCACGTTAACCAGGAATCCTGTATTCACATTGTCCATCATTCCTGTACATCCTGTCTGTCATATGATTCAAGGCACAAATCAGGGGAGACTTGCTAACTTAGAGCATGCTTGGAATGCACCTCAACCCAGTGAGGAATGATAGGTGACACAGAACACTGCCATGTGGGGCCAAGGAATATGGTACTTAAGCAGGTGCCCCAAAGGGTCAGTAAACAACTTTCCATTTCTTCTTCTTTTTTTTTTTAAAGAATTATTTTATTTAGGGGCCATCAAGTGACATGGTGGTTAAGGACACTGGACTCCCACATGGCTGACTGTGGTTTGAGTCCCAGACCTGGCATCTTACTTTCTCACTTTCTCTCTCTCTCTCTCTCTCTCTCCCCCCCCCCCCCCCCCTCTCTCTCTCTCTCATTCTGCCCCTCTCTAGTCAAATTAAAAAAAAAAAAGTACATGGGGCTGGCAGGTGGTTTGGTGGTTAAAGGCGCTGAACTCCCACATGGCTGACTGCAATTCAAGTACCAGACCTGGCGGTTTGCTTTCTCACTTTCTCTCTCTCTCTCTCTCTCTCTCTCTCTCTCTCCATTCTCCCCTTTCTCTCTCTCTTGTCTCTCTCTGGTCAAATTAAAATAAATGAATAAATAAAGTTAAGTAAAATAATTCTTAAAAAAATAAAGTTTAATACAATAATTTTTAAATTAAAAAAATAGTTATTTTATTCAACTGAATTTATTATTATTATTTTAAAATTTGACCAGAGAGAGAGGGGAAGTGAGAAAGCTGCCATGTTTGGTGGTGAACCGTGTGGGAGCCTAGCACCTTTAACCACCATGCCACCCACTGGCCTCAACAACTTTCCATTTCTATCAAAGGAACTGAAGAGGAAAACCAGTTTGGCTTGGGAAACATGACACGATCCTCTCAACAATGCCAATCTAATTTACAACACATGCATGCTAGAAGGTGAGGAGTCCCAATTATTTTACCTGAAACGTTTGTTAGTTTTTCTGAGTACTGGTTGGTCAGTATGAGGGGCGTGTCGTTCAGCAGAGATTTTAGTCCACAGAGAATGAGAGTCTCCTTTTTACTCTGATTAAACTCATATGGAGAAGGAGAAGACTGTGGGCTTGAGGGCAAGCAAGCAGGGGAACCCCTTCCGACAGCCAGTTGGGCAGTCAGGGAGAATTCCAACAGTCTTAGAACCTTCTAGTACCCCAGAAAGTGGCCCAGGGCAAGCTCTGAGACATGCCGTCCTTCCCATGCAAAGGTTGGAGTCCCTAGCCTCTGGACCGTGTAGACAAAGAGTAGTTTGACCCACTTCAACACACCTAGGAAAGTTACTGGAAATGCTGTTCTCAGGTCATCAGTCCTGGGGACTGAGGGAGTCTGAGCAGCAATGCTCCCTTGCCTGTGGATGTAGGAAAAACCTGAAGGAAGGAGAGTGGGATCCATTTTGATTTCTGCAGTTAGGCAGTCCAGAGGCGGCTTTTCTCTCTCGCACCTTCAGCATGCACCAGAGAACAACCCTGGGCTATTGTTTGAAGTGCTCTCACCTCTCTATGAGACAGCTGGGACCCGGGAAATGAAACCAAGAACAGCCAAGATTCTCACCACTGTAAATAGTAACACAGTGGGACCGGCAAATGGCTTAATGGCTACGTTGCTGGACTCCCATGTAGTCGACCAAGGTTTGAGTCCCAGACCCGGTGGCTTAAACTCATGCCGGGTGCGTGTGCGTGCGTGCCCAAGATCCCAAAAGGAGAATGGAGGAGAACTGGGGTGATTTCTCATTTTCTGTCTCTCTGGCAAGCACAATGACCTGTAGCAAAAACCTCTCAAAAAAAAAAAAAAAAAAAAAAAAAAAAGTAACACAGGATTGGCTGACCGCTTCTTGGGAGCCTGACATCTGAGCCTTTGGACTGGCAACCCGCCCTTGAGGCTTACTTGGTGATCTACTTCCTGGTTTTGGTAGATAGCTGAGATAGATATGTTCTTTTTTTTTGGAGAGGTTTTTGCTATAGGGTGCGTGGGCTTGCCAGAAAGATGAGAGAGACAGAAAGTGAGAAATCACCCCCCAGGGGGGATGGCCACACCGCAATCCCTTCTCCTCTACTCTCCTCTCGGGATCTTGGGCATGCACACACATGCACCCGGCATGAGTTTTTTTTTTTTTTTTTTTAGAGATTTTTGCTATAGGGCGCGTGCGCTCACCAGACAGAGAGAGACAGAGAGACAGAAAGCGAGAAATCACCCCCAGGGGGGATGGCCACGCCTCACTCCCTTCTCCTCCATTCTCCTCTCGGGATCTTGGGCACGCATGCACACACACCTGGCGTGAGTTTAAGCCACCGGGTCCAGGACTCAAACCATGGTTAACTATGTGGGAGTCCAGCGACATAGCCATTATGCTAACTGCTGGTCCCGCACCCAGCATTAGTTTAAGCCACCTGATCTGGGACTCCAACCGTGTCTACTACGTGGGAGTCCAATGACGTAGCCATTATGCCAACTGCTGGTCCCAGATATGTTCTTTTTATTTATTTACAGACAGATTTTTGCCACAGGGCATGTGTGCTATCTGGAGAGCCAGAGAGACAGAAAGTGTCTGGGATTGAAACGTTGCAGTTGGTATGTTTCCAGCTTCCCTAACCACCTTTCTGAAATCCAGAAATCTGATAATAATTATTAACTGCTCTACATAACTTGCATCAGGGACTATATCTAAGATGGTTAAAGGCTGGCCCCATAGGGCAGTGGTTAAGCACTGTGGGAGCCAGATCCCAAATGGTTGATAGAATCCAGGTCCTGATAGCTTGAAAAACATACCTCATATGCGTGCCTACATAACTAAATCCTGATGGGATGTAGAAATGAAGGAAAAGAGATTGTGGTGAGAACAGGCCTTGTTGGGGAATGCTTTCTTCCAATCTTTCACTTTCTCTTTGGTGTGTGAACACACCCTCTAGTAATAATAATCTTTGAGAGATTTTTCCTATAGGATATGTGTGTTCGCTGGAGAGACAGAGAGAGACAGAAAGTAAGAAGTCGCCCCCCGGAGGGGATAGCCATACTACTACCCTTTCTCTGTTCTCTTGAGATCTTGGGCATGCACACACATGTGCCCGGTGGTTTTTTTTTTTTTTTTTTGGAGAGATTTTCGCTATTGGGCATATTCGCTCGCCAGACAGACACAGAGAGACAGAGAGACAGAAAGCGAGAAATCACCCCCCAGGGGGGATGGTCACGCCACACTCCCTTCTCCTCCATTCTCCTCTCGGGATCTTGGGCACGCATGCACACTCGCCCGGTGTGAGTTTTAAGCCACCGGGTCTGGGACGCAAACCACGGTTGACTACGTGGGAGTCCAGCGACATAGCCATTACGCTAACTGCTGGTTCCCCCTGGTGTGTTTTAAGTTGCTGGGTCTGGGACTCGAACCATGGTCAGCCACATGGGAGTCCAGCAATGTAACCATTATGCCATCTACTGGTCCCCCAAATTATGTATGTTTTTAAATGACTAAGTAATAGTAGCACTTCTTACTTTATTCAAATGATATTTACATATGTTGACATACACATACAGAAAATATTCTGTGTTTAAGGTTACCATTGGGACCATCAGGTGGTGCTGTGGTTAAGGTGCTGGACTCTCACATGGCCCATTGTGGTTCAAGTCCCAGACACGGTAGCTTGTTTTCTTATTTTCTCTTTTTTGCTCTCTCTGATCAAATTTAAAAATAATAATAATAATAGCAAATAAAATTAAACAAGTAAATGATTCTAAAAAAAGTTATCATGTGTTGTGGTTACTGCTAAATGAAGAAAATTCTAATTATAATACTCATAATGTTCTTGGATGGTCTTCTGAAGGTTAATTTGTCTCACCAAAAATGAATAATCTATTTTATGTGTTTAAAAGCAGCACACTGATCCTGATATTTTTATCTTATTTTCATAATTTCTATTTATAGTGTTACTAATTACAGCTATATTTTAAAATCATGTGTCAATTTTAAACGTCTAACATCGTTGCTGATATGCATTTACTTTTCCCAGTTTACCATGGGCATATAACAAATGTTGCCAGTCTTTGTACTGGTTTCAATCTTCAACTGATTTTCTTTTCCATTCCGAAGACTGACAGAGAGACAAAATAGATTACTTTGAAGTAGAAAAGACAAGTACTAATTTTTTGTCGCTTGGAAGAATTTATGTGAAATGTTCCTAAAACCTTATTATCTGCAACTCGAAGTAGATAATTATAAACCAGAGTTTCCTTTGAATATTCAAGTTATATGACTGTGTACTCAGAGCCATAGAAAGTATATTGTATTTAATGGAGACTGGGTTTTTTTCTCTTCCAGTTTTCCTGAAAGATCATCATTTATAATCGACACAGAAATAAAAGGTAAATTTATATCCTGTCTAATCAGTGACAAATCAATGCTATATTATACAGAAACCAGTAATTTTCAGGACTTCTTTTTTTCCTTGCATGTAGTCAGTCTATTTTCTCCAAAAATGTGTTCAATTACCTAAACTTATTTCTTTATTTTCTGTTTTATTTTTTAGGTGTTGCCATAGGACACGTGTGCTTGCTGGAGTGAGTCAGAGAGGGACAGAGAGGAAAAGTGAGAAATCACTCTGGGGGTGGGGTGGGGGTGGGGTGGGCATGCCGTAATACCTTCTTCTCCATTCTCCTGGATTGGAGAAGATTTTGGCCATGCATATATACAAGCCTGGTGTGATTTTCAAGCCACTGGGTCTGGGACTGGAACTTTGGTCAGCCATGTGGAATTTGGCACCTTTACCACCATCTACTGGTCCTATTTTCTGTTTTCTTATACTGGTAATTTAAAATCAAAAATTATTTTTGGCATTGGAAAGAAATTACGTAATAGCTTAATATTTTATCTTAGGCTCTGAAGCATTTGAAAATAATGCATGTGGGGAAAACATACCTTTATCGTGGAGAAAACTGGCAGGTGCTACCTTAAACCAAGTGATCAAAGTTAACATCCTAGTAATGAGATATATCAACATCCTGAAATGATGTACCAAGAAGGGATCAAATAATTTCTGTGATATTCTTACGAAAAATGCATAACCTGAATTTATCATCAGGAGACCTCAGATAACCCTGTGAATCATTTTCCAATACCAGTTCTTTTTTTTTTTTTTTTTTTGAGAGTTATAAAAAATTTTTTTTTAAGTATTTTATTTACTTATTCATTCATTTCAATTTTTTTTTTTTTTTTTGAGAGGTTTTCGCTATAGGGCACGTGCGCTCGCCAGGCAGACAGAGAGAGACATAGAGACAGAAATCGAGAAATCACCCCCCAGGGGGGATGGTCACGCCGCAATCCCTTCTCCTCCATTCTCCTCTCGGGATCTTGGGCACGCACGCACACACGCCAGGCGTGAGTTTTAAGCCACCAGGTCCGGGACGCGAACCGCGGTCGACTACGTGGGAGTCCAGCGACATAGCCATTACGCTAACTGCTGGTTCCCTCATTCATTTCAATTTGACCAGAGAGAGGGACAGAGTGAGAGAAAGAGAGAAAGTGAGAAAGCAAGCTGAGGGACCAGCAGTTAGCGTAATGGCTATGTCGCTGGACTCCCATGTAGTCAGCTGTGGTTCGAGTCCTGGACCTAGTGGCTTAAACTCACGTCGGGCACGTGTGCATGCATACCCAAGATCCCGAGAGGAGAATGGAGGAGAAGAGATTGCGGCGTGGCCATCCCCCCTGTGGGGTGATTTCTTGCTTTCTGTCTTTCTGTCTCTTTCTGGCGAGTGCACGCGCCCTATAGCAAAAACCTCTCTCAAAAAAAAAAAGAAAGAAAGAAAGAAAGAAAGTTGACAGGGCTGGGACTTGAACCATGGTTGACCCCATGGAAGTCCAGCACCCCCAATCACCATGCCACCTGCTGGCCCTGAAAGTTTTTTTTTTTTCTTTCCTTTCCTTTTTTGCTATAGGGCATCTGTACTCATCAGAGAAACAGAGAAAGACAGAGAGTGAGAAGTCACCAAGGGGGTTGGTCACACCACAATCCCTTCTCCTCCATTCTCTTCCGGGGATTTTGTGCCCTCACACACATGTGCCTGGCATGTTTTAAGCTGTCGGGTCCAGGACTCGAATCATGGTCAACTATGTGGGAGTCCAGTGATATAACCATTACGCTACGCCATCTGCTGGTCTCCTAATACCAGTTCTTTGACCCCAGCTGAGAATCTTAAAATTGAATTCAGTTTTGACACTACCTGTAGTTAGCACATCCTATAGGGTAAGGGCCTCAGTCCTATGAGACTGCTCCACTTCAGATAACAGATGTAATTCCTGGGTGTCTCTAAGACACCCACACTTTTGCCTGACTAATCAAAATTTGAGAGTTTCCACAACCCTCCCTCTTAGGTTTGATAATTCTCTATAATGACTCATAGAACTCAGAAAAGTGCTATCCTTATCACTACAATGCAGGAATGGCCAAATAGAAGAGATACATACAGCACGGTGCTTGGGCAGGTGGGCTCAGAGCTTCCATGCCCTCTCGGAATATATGACACCCAGCATTCATTTTGTTCACCAGCCCACTAGCCCACAGAGCCTCATTGTTCAGGGTTTTTATTGAGTCAGTCATTGGCCATTGGTAATTGGGCTCACTCTCTAGCACCTCAACTCAGAGACTGAGGAAGAGGCTGAAAGTTCTGACACTCTAATCACATGGTTGGCTTCTCTGGCAACTAGCCCCTATCTTGCAGCTATCTAGAGTTGGCAATCTTGTTAAATAACAAAGACTCTCCTATGGTCAGAAGATTCCAAGAGTTTTAGGAACCTTTCCAGTGCTAGAAATTTTGGACAAATGGGGCTGGCAGGTGGCGTGGTGGTTAAAGATGCTAGACTCCCACATGGCTCCCACAGTTTGAGTCTTGGACCTGGCAGCTTGCTTTCTCACTTTCTCTCTCTCTGGTCAAATTAAAAAATAATAATAATAAAGTTAAATAAAATAATTTTTAAAAATTTGGACAAAGACAGTACTTTTTATTTTTTTAATTTGCTATGGGGCATGTGTGCTTGCTGGGAGAGAAAGAGAGAAAGTGAGAAAGCGCGTCCTGGGGAGATGGACACACTGTAATCTCTTTGGGCACGTATGCACATGAGCTCCACGTGTTTTCCAGGCCCTTGGTTCCATGTGGGATACAGCTGCCTTAACTACCATGCCATTCGCTGGCCCTCAAACATATTTTTTCTTAAACCACAAATTACTACTTTGAATTTTGGATGTTCTATAAATTAAGTGACCAGCCAGTGGTCTTCAAAATTGTCAAAGTTACAAAAAGCAAAACAATACAAACTAAAACCCCCAACTGTCCTAATTTGGAAGAGACTAAGGAGGCATATTAACTAAAAGCAATGTGGTACCCTGGATTGGATTCTAAACCAGAAAATGCATTAGTGGGTAATGGTGAAATTTGGTAAAATTAGACTAATTTAGATTAGTTAAGGTATGGTATCAAAGTGAGCTTCTTGTTTTTGATCATAGTATGATGGTTATGTAAGATGTCAATATTAGGGAAAGTGAAATGAAGTGTACACATACAATTTTTTTCTTTCTTTTTTCTTTTAATTGTTTTATTTTTTATTATTATTTCAATTATTTTATACTTGCGTAAAATTTTAATACAAATTTTGCACATTTTTCTAAGTCATATATTATTTAAAAATAAAAATTTGAAAAGTAAAAATAAATTTAAAATAGTATGCATGTAACTCTCTTTCCCACCATACAAGATGGCAGGTGAAAAAGCTGCAAAGCAGGGTAGTAGGATACTAAGGAGAAGAAACCTGAAGCCAAGTAGGCTGATGCCAGTGGCAAGGTGAAAAAGGGTGAACCCCAAGGCTAAAAAGCCCAAGAAGGGGAAGCCCCATTACAGCCGAACACCGGTCCTAGTCCGGGGCATCGGCAGATACTCCTGGTCTGCCATGTACTCCAGGAAGACAAGGTACAAGAGGAAACACTTGGCCACTAAATCCAGGGTTGAAAAGAAAGAGAAGGAGAAGGTTCTTGCAACTGTCACAAAAACCAGTTGGTGGGGACAAGAATGATGGTACCCCGGGTGGTTAAACTGCACAAAATGCCTAGGTGATAAGTCATACAATATCGCAATAATAACAAACATAAGATGTTGGGTATAATCACTGCAGACTAAACCAATTCTTTTTTTTTTTCTTTTTTTGGAGAGGTTTTTGCTATAGGGTGCGTGCGCTCACCAGACAGACAGGGACAGAGAGACAGAAAGCGAGAAATCACCCCCCAGAGGGGATGGGCACGCCGCAATCCCTTCTCCTCCATTCTCCTCTTGGGATCTTGGGCACGCACGCACACACGCCCGGTGTGAGTTTAAGCCTCTGGGTCCAGGACTCGAATCACAGTCGACTACATGGGAGTCCAGCGACATAGCCATTACGCTAACTGCTGGTCCTGCTCTCTAAATCTTAGTAGCAGTTATTTTTATACTGATGACATTTCCGTAATGAAGAAACAACTGCTATAAAGAATAGTGATAGCTATTTAGCAATCTAGTTTATTCCTATGTAATACTGCTTTGCAATTTATAGTGGTAATTCATATCAAATTAAAACATAAATTCAACAACATTTTTCCAGTACAAGTTGAGCATACCTTATCCAGAATGCTTGAGACAAGTTTTTCAGATTTTGGATTTTTTTTGATTTTGGAATATTTACATATACATAATGAGATATTTGCAGGATAGGACCAAAATCTAAACACAAAATTCATATATACATCATACACATAGCCTGTGATAATTTTACACGATATTGTTGTATTATGGCATTTTAACTATGACCTGTCATATGAGAGCAGGCATGGAATTTTCCATTTGTGGTGTCATACTGATGCTCAAAAATTTTTAGATTTTGGATCATTTCAGATTTTCAGATTAGACATGCTTAACCAGTTAGATAAAGACCATTTACTTTAATTTCTTGGAAAATGGTAATATACAGATTATGTTAGCATAAGATATTTTTCTTTGTTTTTTTTGAGAGAGAATTTTGCTATAGGGTGCTTGTGCAAGACAGACAGAAAGTGAGAAATCACCCCCCAGGGGAGGGGAAAGGAATGGCCACTCCACAATCCCTTCTCCTCCATTTTCCTCTTGGGATCTTGGGCATGCATGCACATGTGCCTGGCGAGTTTTAAGCCACTGGGTCTGGTACTCAAAATGCGGTGGACTATATGGGAGTCCAGTGACGTAACCGCTGCACTATCTGCTGGTCCCCATGAGATATTCTGCCATCTGCAAAAAAACTGTCATAGTTTTCAGAGTAAAAATTTATTAATGACAACACCTACAAGCATAGAAAATTATGAAGTTGTCTGATAAAAACGGCATCCTTTTATTTATTTATTTATTTATTTGAGAGATTTTTGCTATAGGGCGTGTTTGATTGTCAGAGAGACAGGGAGAAAGTGAGAAATCATCCCCCGGGGGGATGGCCACTCCGAAATCCCTTCTCTTCCATTATCCTTTGGGATCTTGGGCATGCATGCACACACACCCAGTGTGAGTTTTTTTTGTTTTTTTTTGGAGAGGTTTTTTTTTTTTTTTTTTTTTTGCTATAGGGCGCGTGCGCTCGCCAGACAGACAGAGAGAGACATAGAGACAGAAAGCGAGAAGTCACCCCCCAGGGGGGATGGTCACGCCGCAATCCCTTCTCCTCCATTCTCCTCTCAGGATCTTGGGCACGCACGCACACGCGCCCGGCGTGAGTTGTAAGCCACCGGGTCCGAGACGCGAACCGCGGTCGACTACGTGGGAGTCCAGCGACATAGCCATTACGCTAACTGCTGGTTCCCACCCAGTGTGAGTTTTAAGCTACTGGGTCCGAGACTCAAACCATGATCTACTATGTGGGAGTCCAGCGACATAAGCATTATGTCATCTGCTGATCCCAAGAATGTCATCCTTTTAAATGAGAAGCCCTCACTGGGTTCACAGCCTGTACAACTTTCTGTACTTACTGAACGATGAAAAAGAATCTTCTATGGAAGACCATAGAAAGTCTCTAGTCTAACTATTCTGGGTTTCCTTTGAAAGAAGACCATTCCTCATAGGGGGATGACTTCTCACTTTCTTTCTTAACTAATTATTTATTGAAGTTTATTTATTCATTCACTCGCTTTTAATTTGACTAGAGAGATACAGAGAGAGAAAGTGAGAAAGCATGCCACCAGGTCTGGGACCTGAACCATAGTCGGCCGTGTGGGAGTGTACAACGCCTTAACCACCACACCACCTGCTGGTCCCTGTCACTTTCTTTTTTTCTGTCTTTCTCTCTAGGGAGTGCATGTACTCTCTGGCAAAAGAAAAAAAAATGTACTCTGTAACAATCAGTTCAAACTATTTCTTTTATTTGAGAGAGTTTGCAATAGGGAGCGTGTGCTTGCCAGCGAGAGGGAGATAGAGAGACAGAAAGCAAGAAATCATCCCCCTGCGGGAACCAGCAGTTAGCATAATGGCTATGTCGCTGGACTCCCACGTAGTCGACCGCGGTTCGCGTCCTGGACCTGGTGGCTAAGAGCTCACACTGGGCGCGTGTGCGTGCGTGCCCAAGATCCCGAGAGGAGAATGGAGGAGAAGGGATTGCGGCGTGACCATCCCCCCTGGGGGGTGATTTCTCACTTTCTGTCTCTCTGTCTCTCTCTGTCTGGCGAGCGCACGTGCCCTATAGCGAAAACCTCTCAAAAAAAAAAAAAAAAGAAAAGAAATCATCCCTCTGCCCCGGGGGGATGGCCACTCTGGAATCCCTTCTACTCCATTCTCCTCTCGGGATTTTGGGCATGCACACACATGTGCCCAGCATGAGTTCTAAGCTACCCAGATCAAGTACTTGAACTGTAGTGGACTATGTGGGAGTTGGCAATGTAACCATTATGCTATCTGCTAGTCCCCAGTTCAAGTAATTTTAGCCTTTACATTTTTCTGCTATCCTGTATTATAAGTAGCAATCCATCAAAGATTAAAGCAATATTTGAGATGTGCTTCTTTTTCATATATTTTTCATTCTGTAAAACCAAGTCATTCTAAGGTAATGATTTACTTGCAGCAAATGAACAGTCAAGCACATACAATTTTCTTGCTTGAATCCTTCAGTCCTACATCTCAGGCCTTTATCAGTTGCGTGGAAAGTGTTAGTTTCTTCCTGAACTAAAGAAACACATCTTCCTACCTGATGCTGGCTGACTGGAATAAAAACTCAGGAAAGACCCAGCTTTCTCCGAGTCCCGAAAGCCGGCTTCTCTTACTACTTTGGGAGAAGGTAAACAAACCCCACTAGTTGTAGTTCTTAAGCAACAAACCATATGTGTCTGGAACCTCAAACTATATCAAAGGGGCTGCCCGTTAATTGAGGACATTGAGCTATTTTACAGGAATTGAAAGCTTTACGTTTCCTTCACTAATTAAGGACAGATGCTGAACCAGATGCTGCACTGGGACTTACAAAGGGGACTACTTGTATGTATTAAAAATGCCCTCTGGGACCATCTGGCAGCATGATGATTACAGCAGTTGGATACCACATAGTCAACTGCATGGTTCAAGTCCTAGATCTGGTAGCTTGAGAAATATGCTGGGAGCGTGTGTTCATGTGCGTGCCCAAAATCCCACAAGGAGGGAGAAATGGAGAAGGGATTGCAGCGTGTCCATTTCCCAGGGGGAGTGCCTTCTTACTTAGCTCTGTCTCTCTCTGGTGAGTGCATGTGCCCTTTTGCAAAAATAAATAAATAAAAATAAAAACGTACTCTGTAACAATCTGTTCAAACTATTTTAGCCTTTACATTTTTTCTGCTACCCTATATTATAAACAGCAATCCATCAAAGATCAAAGAAATATTCTTTTATAATCAACTACTCATTATACCTAATATTTTATTTCTACTGTGGAACCATTAAAATAGTTGCTTGTAAGCTATTTGTTTTCCACCTACCACGTCTAATGCAAGTTTCCAATGATCAGTTTTCCTGAAAGACAAACTAGCCCCTGAAATGAATTTTCAGTGGCCCTGGGACACGGGATTTTCCAGAGTAAAGTTCTTTGGGTGAGTTAGATAGAAGGATAGAAACTTGGGGACCAGCAGATAGTATAATGATTATGTCACTGGTTTCCCACATAATCAACCACAGTTTGAGTTCCGGACTTGGCGACTTAAAATTCATGCCAAGTGTGTGCATGTGCCCCAATTCCCGAGAGGAGAATAGAAAAGAAGGGATTGTGGCATCGCCATGCCCCTGGGGAATGATTTCTCATTTTCTGTCTGGCAAGTACTCTCTCCCTATAGCAAATATCTCTCAAAAAAAAAAAAAAAAAAAAAAAAAAAAAAAGGTAGCAAACTTGGCTGGGTTCCTAAGGATGCAGGCTTGTGACATAAAAAGCTACTGGGAAATGCTGGGGGCTGAGGTTAAGGGTTAATGCAACTAGGCAATCTGGAGGTTGTCTCAGAGCAGCAAGGAGAGGCTGATGTCAGGGATTTCCCTGACAACTGCCAGAGTCCTGTAGCTCCTTTTGCAAAGGCAGCTCAGATGGGCTTGTTCCTCCTCACACTCACTAGCCACTGGGAACAAGGTCATGGTCACTCCCCAGGGACAAGCTTCCTTCTAGAGTGGCTGATGGGTAGATGGGAGAGGCTGAGCTGGGCCCTGATCATCAGGAAACAGTGTTTCCTTCTCCTCACTGTTTCTCTTTTTCTGTTCTAGTTGGGACTCTCATGCCAGGGAACCTCTTAGAGCTCCCTTTATTTGTCTGGACAATGTCTGGTGTGCGTAACGAGAACTGCAGAAAGAGAAGATTCTGGGATATCTTGAGCTGAGCTGTTGGCTGAAGCCTAGAGAGGGGGCTAAGGCTTCTGGAAAGTTCTATCAGATCTAATGTCCTATTTGGTAGGCGGATCAGAGTTCAACTATAGACGTAATAGGATTCAGATGTAGACTATTCAACTGAGGGAGAAACAAAGGCATTGAGAACTGTAAGTCATAGACCTTGGCTCTGTTTCTGGGTGTTCACTTAGTTGACAAGTGGTGATTGGCAGATCACATAGTCTCCCTGAGGGTTCGTTTCCTCATCTTTCAAATGGAGTCAGTAATATAATAATGCGGTTATTGTGAGGAACACTGGCACAGTGTATGAGAAACAAATAGCCACATATGCAAAGAATTTCATCATTGTTGGTATTTTCTGTGTCACGGACACTAAAGATTGGAAAAACAAAAGACTTCCTTCCACTCAATAAGTTAACACAGGGGCTGACTGCTGGCGTGGTGGGAATACAACACACTCCAGTGCTCACTCACATTGGTAAGGTCCTGAGTTCGTGTACCTAGGCTTCCCTGTGCACCCCAGGCTAGCTGAGATGGGGGGTGGATCATAACATGAAGAGATCCCGCTAGGGTGCCTTTCTCTCTCACTCTCCCTTTGTTCATGGGACACCTGATACCTCCCAGTGGCCCCAAGGAGAACCTTGTGCTGCATATGGGAGGTGTTGACAAGCTCACAAATCACGTGCATGCAAAGAGCTCAGGACAGGTCAGTCTGTCTGTTTTCTCTGTATTGACCATAAGCAAACCTTGCTCATTACTGCTCGGGTACGTGCATGCGAGGGCCTCCAGGTACTCCCTCAACTTTCTGTTTTTCAGACCACTTGGGGAAAGGATCTGGGTCATTCTATGGCAGTCTGAGGTAGGCTACACATAGTCACACTCCCTGGACTGGTTGTGAAGTGGATCTGCTAGCCATGGGAATCCGATGTCTAGCAAGAGGATCTTGTGTACTCCCTCCTCTTGCTATAAGTAAATACTTGACTCTGGGCATGCAGTGGTCTGTTCTTAGAATGGGTGGTAAGTACCACTTGCCTGCCTATTGACCTTGGCCACGGTGTCATATTTCACCCTGTGGCACAGACTAACTGAAGCAAGCCAGGTTAAGGTTTGCAAGCCAGGTTAAGGTTTTGCAGAACTGCAGCTGTTTTGAAATTCAGAAAGGCCTCTAAGGACAATCTGACTAAGTGCTGAGTCATAGGGAGAACTGTTTGAGGAATGGTCAGATGAGAAGCCAGGAATGGATATTTGAAGAGATCAGGATAATTATCCCTGGGCAAGCAATTGACTCTGACTGATTGTAGTGAGGAATGATTTGCATGTGCTGATATCTTGGACCTATAAATACCGAGAACCTGTTGAGCTTTCCAAGACAGTTCGATAGTGCTTGCTGTCTGTCTTCCTGTAACCAGTTACAGAAATAAGCTGTCTTCTCCTGCTTCTAACTCTTGTTTCATTGACTGTGAGAAGAAACAGAGGGACTTAGGAGCCAGCAGGTGGCGTGGTGGTTAAGGGTGCTGGACTCCCACATGGTTGACCGCAATTTGAGTCCTGGACTCGGCGGTTTGCTTTCTCACTTTCTCTCTCTTTATTTTTTTTTTTTTTTTTGAGAGGTTTACGCTATAGGGCACGTGGGCTCACCAGACAGACAGAGAGAGACATAGAGACAGAAAGCGAGAAATCATCCCCCAGGGGGATGGTCACGCCTCAATCCCTTCTCCTCCATTCTCCTCTCGGGATCTTGGGCACGCACGCACACGCGCGCGGCGTGAGATTTAAGCCACCGGGTCCGGGACGCGAACCGCGGTTGACTACGTGGGAGTCCAGTGACATAGCCATTACGCTAACTGCTGGTTCCCTCACTTTCTCTCTCTCTCTCTCTCTCTCTCTCTGTCACTCTGTCCCTTTCTGGTCAAATATAAATAAATAAATGGATAAATAAAAGTTAAATAATATATTTTTTTGAAGTATGGGATGCTATAAAACCTTAAAAAAAAAAAAAAGAAACAGTGGGACTTAGTCTGAAAAAAAAAGAAGGAATTAAAATATGAGTTGATGGTATCAGATCTAAGTTTTTTTATAAAAGGAATTATTTATTTTTTACTTATTATTACTATTTTTTAATTTGACCAGAGGGAGACATAGACAGAAAGCAAGTTGCCAGGTCCAGGACTCAAACCGTGGTCAGCCATGTGGGAGTCCAGCTCCCTACCATGCTACCTGCTGGCCTGCTAAATTTTCTTTCTTTCTTTTTAAAGAATTATTTTATTCAACTTTATTTCTTATCATTATTTTAATATTTCCAGATAGAGACTGAGAGAGAGAGAGAGAGAGAAAGGGAGAAAGCAAGAAAACAAGCCTCCGGGTCCAGGACTTGAACCACGGTTAGCCATGTGGGAGTTTAGTGCCCCTAACCACCATGCCACCTGCTGGCCCCCTGCTCAATTTTCTTTAAAATTAAGTTTTATTAGCTGTTTGAAGAAAAATATATTTTTTTTTCCCCAAAGAGCATGTACAATTTTCTAGAGAGAGGGAGAGAGAACCAGAGATAGTCAGAGGAGGGAAAGTGAGAAATCATCTCCTCCTGGGGGAGGGAGGTAATGATCATGCTACAAACCCTTCTCTTCCAGTCTCCTCACAGGATTTTGGACACAGATATACATGTGCCAGGTGTGTTTCTCAAGCTGCCAGATCCAGGGCCTGAAATGCGGTTGGCCATGTGGGATCCAACACCTTAACCACCATGCCATTTACTGGCTCAAAAGATCTCAAATTTTTGAATTTGATATTTGAATGGAAGGAATGCCCAGTTAATCTCATTCAGTTAACGATCTCTAAAAGTAGTCTGATTGTCCATCACTCACATTCAAAGTCTCTCACTTGAGGTCTCTTCAAGTTAACAAATCTGAGAAAAAGCAATGAGCTGTCCAGTGTTAGTTACATATCCAGACTGTGACCACGTGAGTAATGGCCTTCATTCAGCTCAGTGCCTCTGATGGGCTTGGATTTGTTCATTTTCAGAAGGTAACTCCTTGAAAGTTTTCGTATCGAAGATTTGTGCTATCTAGGCTGGCCCAGTAGGGCAGTGGTTAAGTACTGTGTATTGGGAGCCAGATCCCACATGGCTGGCTGCATTTCAAATCCCAGCCATAATGACTTGAGAAACATACCATGTGCATGTGTGTGGGTGCCCTGAATCCAAAACAGGATGGAGAAATGGAGGAAAAAGGAATACAGTGTAACCATGTTCCATTGGGGTGTTCTCTCTTTTTCTTGTCTTCAGACTAGGCTTTCTTTGGCTAGTACATTCACTTTCTAGTGATTGAAAAACAAAAAAAAGTAATATCAGTCCTCACCTGCAGTAGTTTGATTGGAAAGTACAATCTATGTGCATGAATAATTTTAGATGTGATTTCTGGAGTTAAAATCTATGTGTTTATTGAGTAATTACGTTAGGTTGGGGGAAACTGGCATTTTATTACTGTCATTAAACTGAACTTGTAGTTTTAAATCTTTGCTCAAAACACATGTAAAACACGGTTAAATTATTCTGAGCAAGTTAAAAAAATTTTTTTACAGCAGGATTTTCTTTTGGTGTGATCAGGCTCTATTAAATACTCTCTTATTCTGTGCTTCGAGTGAGAAGGTGGGCGTCATCCCCAAGTGCAGCTGGAGTGGTCACAGCCCGGCAACAAAAGAGGGGGAAGGTTCATCTCAGACCCCGGTAGGATCACAACGCTTTGTGCTGTTTGTGCCTATCAAACCTTCTTGAACCTTGGAGGCATCTCTGAGAAATAAATACTGGGGGCGGTTGGGGGGGGGGGGGAGGACACGCTAAAAACATTCCTGAGGTGGGTCAAGCATGACCTAATCATAACACAATGGGTTCTCTTTATGACCAGTAGGAGGAAACACTCCATGCTGAAATGAATGCCTTGCACTATCTACTGCCATTTAAATCTGAAAGCCTGGAAAATTCACTACCCTGAATGTATGACTCACCCACTAACTGAAATAACATGAAATCCATGGTAATTGCTAATGGCTTCTTCCCATTCACTTTTAGGGAAGCTCTGAGAGACACTTTGTCTTTGAGATTTCTTTTTTTTTTTTTTTCTGTGTATTTAACAATCATTTTATTTTTAAAAGAATTATTTATTTAACTCTATCATCATCATTATTATTTTTAATTTGCTACAGGGCATGCATGCTCACTAGAAATACACACACACACACACACACACACAGAGAGAGAGAAAGAGAGAAAGAGAAAATGGGAAAGCAAGCCATGTGGGAGTCAGTCATGTGGGAGTCCAGCGCCCCTAACCACCATGCCACCTGCTGACCCCTAGGTATTATATATTGACCTACTATTATGAAAAGGAGGGTTAGCCCTTATAGCATTTTTACCTTTCTATTCCTTATGTTTTCTTTCTCTATCCCCAATAGTATTATTAGTTTCCAAACTTTTTGTCAGAAGTACAGAGCTTCTTTCTATACATTCAGACACACGCGGTTGAGACAAAGTAACCAAATAGAAATAAGGGCAGATATGAAAAGAGATTTCACAGAAAAGAAATACAAATGTGAAAATATTTATAAAAAATATTAAATCTTATTTATTTGTTTTTAAAATAATTATTTAACTTATTTAATTAATTTTTTTAATTTTTAATTTGTTATAGAGTATGTATGCTCACTAGAGAGAAACAGAGAGAGGCAGAGAGAGAGAGAAAGTGAGAAAACAAGCTGCTAGGTCTGGGACTCAAACCTCAGTCAGCACGTGGGAGTCTAGCATCTTAACCATCATGCCACCTGCTGGCCCCTTAAATCTCATTTATATTGGGTCATTGGAAAAGTCATGAGCCTTTTTGCATAGAAAAACATGGAAATATACTTCATAACTTTTCCAATGATCCAATAACTGGATGAATGCAAATTAGAACTAAATATAGCACATGTCCTATAGCAAATTAAAAAAATAGTAGTAATAAGTTAAATAATTCTTAAAAAAAAATATAGTAGGCAACTGTGATGCCATGGTAGTAACATAATCCTCTGGAGGTGTTGAGACTATATGAGACATATGACAGGCTTTTGGTTCAAGTCCTTAGATGTCCCTGTATACACCAGACATGCTGTGTGCCCACTCTCCCAGCCAGCAGAGACTGGGATAGGGTTGTTGCATGGAAACCCTGTTGGAGGTACCTGTCTCTCTCTGCTTCTCTCTCTTCCATGATATAATAAATGAACAAATTAAAAACAAACGAACTCTATACCATTTCACTTCTCAGATTAGCAAAATCTAAAAGCTTTTTAGATTATTATCTAAAATCCTTCATTATTAATGAAGAATTATCTTTTTATTTATTTATCTATTTTTGGAGAGATTTTTGCTATAGGGCACATGCGCTCACCAGAAAGACAGAGAGAGACAGAGAGACAGAAAGCGAGAAATCACCCCCGGAAGGATGGCCACGCCGAAATCCCTTCTCCTCCTTTCTCCTCTCAGGATCTTGGGCACACATGCACACGCGCCCGGAGTGAGTTTAAGCCACCAGGTCTGGAACTTGAACCACGGTTGACTACATGGGAGTCCAGTGACATAGCCATTACATTAACTACTGGTCCCATGAAGAATTATCTTGCCAGGTATAGTATTCTTGGTTAAAATTGTTTTTCACTTAACATTTTGAATATATTTTTCCATATTTTCCTTGCTCTCATTGTTTCCGATGAGAGGTCCGTTGTTAGCCTGATGTGATATCCTTTGCAAGTAACTTGACATTTCTCTCTTGCCAATTTTAGTATATTGTCTTTGTCTGTGGTTTTGGTCAATTCGGCTATAATATGTCTTGGAGAAGATCTTCTTGGGTTGATTCTATTTGAGGTCCTTTGTATTTCTTGGGTCTAGATCTTAGAATACCTCTCTAGGTTTGGAAAGTTTTCTTCCAGGATTTCATGGAATAGATTATCAATGCCCTTATTATTCTCTTCATCTTCTGGGATACCAATTATCCAGATATTTGGATGTTTAATGGTAGTTAGTGTTTTTCATATATTATTATCATTTTGGGGGCTATTTTCTCAGTCTTCATGATGGATTTTTCTAGGGCAGAGATTCTGTCTTCTACATCTGAGATTTGACCTTCTGTATGATCTAATCTACTTTTAATACTTTCAAGGGAGGTTTTGATTTCTTGTATTACAGCCTTCATCTCCAAAATTTCCATTTGATTTTTTTTTTTTTTTTTGAGAGGTTTTTGCTATAGGGCACATGCACTTGCCAGAAAGACAGAGAGAGACAGAGAGAAAGTGCGAAATCACTTTCCTGGGGGGGTGGTGGGGGATGGCCATGCCGCAATCTCTTCTCCTCCATTCTCCTCTTGGGATCTTGGGCATGCATGCACACACATCCAGTGTGAGTTTAAGCCACCGGGTCCGAGATTCGAACTGCAGTTGACTACATGGGAGTCCAGTGACAGCTGTTATGCCAACTGCTGGTCCCCCATTTGATTATTTTTTTATGGTGTGTATTTCCTCTTTGAGATTGTGCAAGAACTTCCTCACTTCCTGGAACTCCTAGACTCTTTTCTCCTGCCTCTTCTGGAGTCTGTTGTCTCTCTTCTCTTGCATCTCTGTTAGCTTTGTCACTATGAATATTCTAAATTCTTGATCTGACATTTCCACAAGTTCAATTGTATTATCTATGGATTAAGAGGAGTTGTTCTTTTCCCTTGGGGGAGAAGTATTTTCTTGGTTTCTTGTATTTATTGTGCCTCTGTGATGATTTCTGATCATCTGATGGGTTATACGTTTCTTCCTAATTTCTTAAATTCAATCTGAACATTCACAGGTGTGCAGGGGGAGGTGATCTGCAATCTCTCTGCAGTTCCATTTTTCTCTCTTTGTGTGGCAGATACAGTGGGAATTAAGGACTATTTTGACCCTGATGGTATTCAGATATTTGGCAACTGTTTACTTGGGCCTGTCTAGACACTCAGTGTGTGGAGGCTGAGCAGCAAAGTGATGAAGGTAAAAGAAAAAGAAAAACAGCAACAACAAAGGACAAGGAAAAAAAAAAATATGTATGTGTGTATATAAATATATATATATATATATATATATATATATATATATATATATATGTTTTTTTTTTTTTTTTTAAAGCAAAAAATGAAAGCCGCGGGGCATGTGAGCATGCCACATGAAGGAAAATGTTCACAGCTCAAGTAGAGGAGGCTTCTCAGAAAGCCTGTGCTTTGGCCTCTCCTAAGTGGGAGGGAGAAAGGTGAGAATTAGTAAGATAAAGGAGAATCAGAGAGCCAAGAAAATACCTTAAAAAAATTTTTTTTGAAATTAAGAAAATTTAAAGAAAGACAGAGAGAAGGATACAGAGCGTGACCTACCACTCTCTAGATTGGTGTCTGAAGAGTGAAGACTCAGCAGAAAATCTTCAGTAGTCTTAGTCCCTGAAAGGAATCTTTCACAGCTCAGATGGAGGAGGCTTCTCCTGAATGCTTTGTTTATTGGATCTTGGAAGACAAAGGATGGCAGCTGGTCTGATCCTTTTTGACCTCGAAATGTCTGGATGGAGAAAATTAAAAAAAAAAAAAAACAATGAACAAATTAAATCTTGTCAATAAACTAATTGGATAGAAACACAAGCAGGAAGAATGATCATTTCTGGACTGCTTTAACGAGGATATACCTGGTTTGTCTAGGTTGCTTTTGGTAAGCAAATCTGGAACAGATGGGAATATGGAGTCATAGGTCACTTGACAATATAATTGTCAGAATATAAAAAGGAGATGGGCTGGCAGGTAGCACAGTGGTTAATGTGCTGGACTCCCACATGGCTGACCATGGTTAGAGTCCCAGACCTGGTGGCTTGCTTTCTCACTTTCCTATTTGCTCCATGTTTCTCTCGGGTCAAATTAAATAATAATAATAAATAAAATTGAACAAATAATTCTTTTAAAAAATTATTTTTTATGTATTATTATTTTAAGTTTTGCTACAGGGCGCACATGCTCACCAGAGACAGAGAGAGAGAAAGAAAGTGAGAAAACAAGTTGCTTGGTCCAGGACTTGAACCATGATCAGCCATGTGGGAGTTCAGCACCTTAACCACCATGCCATCTGCTGACCCCCAAAACAATCCTTTTTTAAAAATGTTAACTTTATTTTATTTATTTATTTATTTATTTATTTATTTATTTACATTTGACCAGAGAGGGACCGAGTGAGAGAGAGAGAGAGAGAAGGAAAGTGAGAAAGCAAGCTGCCAGGTCTGGGACTCGAACTGTGATTAGCCATGTGGGAGTCCACTGCCCTTCACCACCATGCCACCTGCTGTCCCCACCCAAATAATTTTTTTTTTTTGAGAGATTTTCTCTATAGGGTGCGTGCGCTCGCCAGACAGACAGAGAGAGAGAGACATAGAGACAGAAAGCGAGAAATCACCCCCCAGGGGGGATGGTCACACCGCAATCCCTTCTCCTCCATTCTCCTCTCAGGATCTTGGGCATGCACGCACATGTGCCCGGCGTGAGTTTTAAGCCACCGGGTCCGGGACGTGAACAGCGGTCGACTACATGGGAGTCCAGCAACATAGCCATTACGCTAACTGCTGGTTCCCCCCACCCAAATAATTTTTTAACAAAACCAAACAAGACAAGGTGATTTCAGAGCCATTGTGGTTAGGCTCTAAATTCCACATGCTGGTCGCAGACCTGGCAGCTTGAAAATCACACAGTGTGTGTGCATGCTCAAAATCCCAAGAAGAAAGTGAAGAAAAAGGGATTGGGGCGTGGGGAATCTCCTCCTGGGGGTGATTTTTCACCTTCCCTCTCTCCCTCTCCCTCTCTGTGTGCCTCTCTCTGACAAGTGCATGCACATAGAACAAAAAAAAAAAAAAAAAAAAGAAAGAAAGAAAAGTCCTGTGAATAGTGAATAAAGTAATTCTTTGTGTGACTGACGCCTGGTATATGTATTTAGAACCTTACATAATAAATCTGGTTAGAGAATGCCCTAAGGTGACAAGAAAGTACCTGGGGGTTCACACTGGCCATGTCGCACTTTTCCTTGTCTAGCTTGTATGCCATGGTCACCTGTACCCTTTGAACGATTAGTGAATTTTGATACTGGCTAAGATCTCCGTTTTTAAATTTTTTTTGATAAGTGTGCATGTGTTTGCTCAGGAGAGACAAGGTGAAAGATAAAGTGGGAGAGACAGGGAGAGAAAGATAAAGTGAAAAAGTACCCTCTAAAGGAGACGGCCATGCTGCCATCACTTCTTCTTTGTTCTCTTGGGATTTTGGGCATGCACGCATGTGCATCCAGTGCTTTTTGTTTTTAGTTTGTTTTTTTTTTTTTAAAGACAGGAACTATTTATTATATTTTATCTTTTAAAAAGAAGTATTTAAAATTTTTACTTTTTAAAAAAAGTTTATTTATTCACTCATTTATTTTAATTTGACCAGATAGAAACACAGAGGAAGAAAGACAGAGAGGGAAAGTGAGAAAGGAAGCCACCAAGTTTGAGACTCGAACTGTGGTCGGCCATGTGGGAGTGTCCAGCACCTTAACCACCATGCCACCTGCTGGTCTCCTTACTTTTTTTTTTTTTTTTTAAGAATTATTCTATTTAACTTTATTTTGTTTGTTTATTTATTTATTTATTTATTTATTTATTTATTTTAATTTGACCAGAGAAGAACAGTGACACAGAGAGAGAGAAAGGGAAAGTGAGAAAGCAAGTCGTCGAGTCTGGGACTTGAACCGTGGTTGACCATGTGGGAGTCTAGTGACCATAACCGCTACACTATCGGCTGGCCCCACTTATTCTTTTTAAAATTTGCTATAGTGCACATGTGTATACCAGAGGGAGATAGAGAGAGAGAGAGAGAGAGAGCAAGCCGCCAGGTCCAGGACTTGAACTGCAGTTGACCATGTGGGAGTCCAGTGCCCTAAACACCAGACCCCCTGCTTGCTCTCCTAGAATGTTTTATAAGCCTCAAGACCTAGGACCTGAACCACACAGTCAACCATGTGAGATCCAGCCACCTGAACCACCACACCTCAGCTGGCCTAGATCTGATTCTTGTGCTTCTGACTTGACTGTCTGATCCTTTGTGTTACCACAGCATCTCATTTCATAGGTTAAATATGTTCTCTCATCTCTTTGAGGATATCAATTATTATTTATTTATTTATTATAAAAATAATTGTTTTATTTAACTTTTTTATTATTTGTTTGTTTGTTTGTTTAAATTTGATCAGAGAGGAGAGAGAGAGAAAGCAAGCCACCAGGTCCAGGACTGAAACTGCAGTTGGCCATGTGGGAGTCCAGTACCCTTAACCACCACACCACCTGCTGGTCCCATTATTTATTTTTTTAAAGAATTATTTTATTTAACTTTATTTTTATTCATTTATTTACTTCAATTTGACCAGAGAGGGACAGAGCAAGAGAAAAAGAAAGTGAGAAAGCAAGCCACCAGGTCCAAACCACAGTCAGCCCTGTGGGACTCCAGTGCCCCTAACCACCATGCCACCTGCTGGCCCCTATTTTAATTTTTTTTTTTTTTTTTTTTGAGAGGTTTTCGCTATAGGGTGCATGCACTTGCCAGACAGAAAGAGAGAGACAGAGAGACAGAAAGCGAGAAATCACCCCCCCAGGGGGGATGGCCACGCCGCAATCCCTTCTCCTACATTCTGCTCTCGGGATCTTGGGCACGCATGCACACGCGCCCAGCGTGAGTTTTAAGCCACTTGGTCAGGGACGTGAACCGTGGTCGACTACGTGGGAGTCCAGCGACATAGCCATTATGCTAACTGCTGGTCCCTATTTTAATATTTTTAGAGAAATTTTTGCTATAGAGTATGTGTGCTTACCAGAGAGACAGAGAGAGGCAGACAGAAAGAAATCACCTCCCCAGTGAGGATGGCCGTACTGCAATCCCTTCTCCTCTAAGGATTTTGGACAGACACACACACACACACACACATGCCTGGCTTAAGTTTAAGCCTCCAGGTCCAAGACTCAACTATAGTAGACTACGTAGGAATCCAGTGGCATAACCATTATGCCATCTGATGGTTCCTCAATTAGGTGTTTTTTGTTTTGTTTTGTTTTTGTTTTTGCCATAGGGCAGATGCGCTCGCCAGACAGAAAGAGAGAGACAGAGAGACAGAAAGCGAGAAATCACCCCCCGGGGGATGGCCACGCCGCAATCCCTTCTGCTCCACTCTCCTCTCTGGATCTTGGGCACGCACGCACATGCGCCCGGCGTGAGTTTTAAGCCACCGGGTCTGGGACTCGAACTGCAGTAGACTACATGGGAGTCCAGCGACATAGCCATTACACTAACTGCTAGTCCCCCTCAATTAGATTTTAAAAGTGATATTTCTCCTTTGCATAGTCTCTATTTCTTTCCAATTTATTCTTTCTGTGTGTTTGTTGGGATCTGTTTAATGTTAGAAGCTTTTCCCAAGTATCTGGTGATCCTTAGCTGTTCATTTGTATTTCAGATTTAGGTACTATGTGGGTGAATGTGGCTTCTAAGAGGGGGTGGATTTTACTATAGGATAATCAAGCAGGGCCCTCAGTTATTGTCTGAGACTCCAAGCATCAGTGTCTCTGTGAATTTCCCCTTAGACAGGTCAGTGTTAAAGAGAGGAAGCCAGGGCCGGCAGCATGATGGTTAAGGCACTGGACCCGCGCATGGCTGACTGTGGGTAGAGTCCTGGACCTGGTGACTTGCTTTCTCACTTTCCCTCTCTCTGTCTCTCTCTGCCCTATAGCAACATTTAAAAATATGGGGCCGGCAAGTGGCGTGGTGGTTAAAGGCGCTGGACTCCCACATGGCTGACCACGGTTCAAGTCTCGGACCTGGTGGCTTGCTTTCTCACTTCCTCTCTCTCTCTGTCTCTCTCTGATCAAACTGAAAAATAATAATGATATAATAATAAATAAAGTTAAATAAAAAAAATAATTCTTTAAAATAAATAAATAAATAAATAAATAAATAAATAGGGGCCAGCAGGTGGTGTGTTGGTTAAAGGTGCTGGACTCCCACATGGCCGACTGTGCTTTGAGTTCCAGACCTGGTGGCTTGCTCTCTCGCTCTCTCTCTCTCTCTCTCTCTCTCTCTCTGGTTAAAGTTGAAACACAATGATAACAAGCCAGCCTTCATCTTTCTTTTCCCCTCTATTTTTGTAAGACAGAAAAACTAAAGGCCAAATTGTCTAATTTCCCTTTCTCAAGGTCAGATTAAGCTATAGCAAAATTGTTTGTGTTAACTTTTTTAAAAAGTGCTAGAGGGCAGGCAGGGCCAGCAGGTGTCATGGTGATTAAAGTGGCTAGACTCCCACATGGCTGACCATAGTTCAAGTCCCAGACCTGGCAACTTGCTTTCTCACTTTCCTTCTCTCTCTCTCTCTCTCTCTCTCTGTCTCTCTCTCTGGTCAACCTCTAAAAAATAAAATAAAATAATGACAATGAATAAAATGAAATAAAATAATTCTTTGAAAAAAAAGTGCTAGAGGGCACATGTATTCCTGTTCTCGTGGGAGAGTGAGAGAGAGGAGGAAGGGAGAACGCAACAGGGCACAGCCAACCACGACCCTCATTCCTCCATTTCTCCATCCTGTCTGGCTGTGGGGCACTCATGCATACACGTCCAGCATGTTTCTCAAACCAGCAGGGTCAGGACACCAACCGTGATCAGTCACGGGGGACCCAGCCTTCTGTGCGCAGCATTTAATCGCTGCACAACACAGCTGGTCCAGAAATGAGTTTCTCTTAAAGAATGTATTTCTTGTGGGGAATAGCATGCTCTGGGATCATGTCGAACTGATTACTTTTCCTCCCCTCCTCCCCTAAGCATAGAAGTTTTCTGTGATCTTCATTGTGAGAACCTAGTAGGACTTCTGGAGGTAAATTCTTGGTAGCTTCAGGAGTTCCTCTGCAACTGGGTGCCTAAGAGATTTTAACTTTCAAGCTAGTCCAGGCTCAATGCTAGCAATTAGTCAATTACTCTTTGCGGGCTCCTATGGCCTTTGTCTCCAGCAGCTGTGTTTCCAGTCACCCCAAAGTATGCTTTCATTGGCATACTTCGAGAAAAATATTCAGAGGGCCTACAGGTATAAGAATTAACTTTTTTAAAAAAGCTATGGGGCAGGTAGTGTGGTGGTTGAGGCGTTGGACTCCCACATAGTTGACTGCGGTTCGAGTCCTGAACCTGGTGACTTGCTTTCTCACTTTTCTTTTCTTTTTAGAATTATTTTATTTAACTTTATTTATTATTATCATCATTATTATTTTCCAGTTTGATCAGAGAGAGATGGAGAGAGAGAGAGAGAGAGAGAGAGAGAAGTGAGATAGCAAGCCACCGGGTCTGAAACTTGAACCGTGGTTGGCCATGTGGGAGTCCAGCGCCTTTAACCACCATGCCATTTGCCAGCCTCCTCACTTTCCTTTTCTGTCTGTGTATCTCTCTATGGTAAAAAATTGAAGAGTAGTGATAAATAAAAATTTTAAAAAAATCTTTTTAAAAAAGCTAAACTTGTATAAAAGAATTTTTTAAAGAATTGTTTTATTTAACTTTATTTTTAATTTGACCAGAGAGGGACAGAGTGAGAGAAAGAGAGAGAGAGAGAGAGAGAGACAGAGAGAAAGAATGCCACCAGGTCTAGGACTTGAACTGCAGTCGGCCATGTGGGATTCCAGCACCTCTAACCACCAGGTCACCTGCCAGCTCCTGTAAGAGAAATTAACATCTCTTTACATTACATCGGTTAAATAAGTAGCAGGTGCAGAGTGGTTTCCTGATGCTAACCCCTTACCTTTCTTGAAACAGGAAGATTAGAGGTGTGTCACCTGGCCCAGAAAGACAAGATTCTTTGCCTCTTCCCCTGTTTTAGTATCTCCAAACCTCCTCTGTCTGGTAGAGTATAAAACCTCAGTCATGGGACCAGCAGGTGGTGTGGTAGTTAAGGTGCCAGACTTCCACATGGCTTATTGCAGTTCAAGTCCTAGACCTGGCAGCTTGCTTTCTCACTTTCCCTCTCTTTCTGTCTTTCTCTGGTAAATTAGAATAATAATAATAAAAGGAAATAAATAATTAAAAGAAAATAAAACCTCGGTCCTTTGGCTTTTCCTTGAGCCACACTTTGTATGTTTCTCATTTGTACATGTATACGATAAAGTAAGCCCGAGTGCTTTCCTCTTACTGGTCTGCTGTTGTCAATGATTTTCAGCATACATGAGAGGGCAAATTCCTTCACGCTTCAGGTGATTCACCTGTCTCTTGGGTTTATTGTTTGTTTTTAGGCTTTTGCCATAGAGTGCATGCTTGAGAGAGACAGAGAGAGATGAGAGGGAAAGTGAGAAATCACCACCCAGGGGAGATGGCCACACCACAATCCCTTCTCCATTCTTCTGTAGGGATTTTGGGCATGCACACTCACATGCCTCTTGTGATTTTCAAGACACCAGCTCTGGGACTTGAACAATGCTCAGCCCTGTGGGAGTCCAGTACCTTAACCACCATGCCACCTGCTGACCCTCCCTCTTGAGTTTTGTTTCTGTTTTTTTTTGAGAGAGATTTTTCCTACAAGGCGTGCATGGTTGCCAGAAAGACAGAGAGAGACAGAGAGACAGAAAGTGAGAAATCACCCCCCCCCCCCCCCCCCGCCCAGTGGAGATGGTCACACCTCAGTCCTCTTCCAGTGTCCTCTCGGGATTTTGGGTACACACTCAAACACACCTGGTGTGAGTTTTTAGTCACCAGGTCCAGGACTTGAACTGTGGTTGACTACATGGGAGTCTAGCAATGTAATCATTACATCATCTGCTGGTCCTGACCTCTTGAGTTTTTTTTTAAAGAATTATTTTATTCAATTTTATTTATTATTATTATTTTCCAGTTTGATCAGAGAGAGATTGAGACAGAAAAAGAGAGAGCGAGTGAAAGCGAGAAAGCAAGTCACCAGGTCTGGGACTTGAACTGCAGTCAGCCATGTGGGAGTCCATTGCCCCTAATTACCATGCCACTTGCCAGCCTCGCCTGCCAGCCCCACCTCTTGAGTTTTTTTTTTTTTTTTTTTTTTGAGAGATTTTTTTTTTTGCTATAGGGCGCGTGCGCTCGCCAGAAAGATAGAGAGAGACAGAGAGATAGAAAGCGAGAAATCACCCCCCAGGGGTCCGGGACTTGAACTGCGGTCGACTACGTGGGAGTCCAGCGACATACCCATTACGCTAACTGCTGGTCCCAACCTCTTGAGTTTTTAATGTGGGAATTTGCCCTGTGACTTCTAAAAATTGTTGAACTTCAATTTGTACAGCGTTTCTTCTTGATATAAGGAAGGGAGTAATGATTTCCAAGCGCTTTACATATTAGAATGGAAATTAGACAGGCTTGTGTTTTTCTGGTCATACAATCTCCCTGTCCATTTTTTTTTGAGGTTGTTCTTTGTAGAACTTGGGCTCAGCTGGGGCCTACAGATGGTTTTCTGAGGCACTGTGGTGCACAGGGGGTTCAGAATAGGAGTCCAGGGCTCTTTTCATGCTCTGGTCATTCTCTGCCAGGTAGCTCTGAGCTATGGCTGTGTTGCAACTCGCAGCTGAAGCCAATTCTGCATGCAAGCGTCACCACTGCTTTAACTAGCTCTCCTGCTTCCCCAGAGTTACTTTAAGAACAGGATTTTGGGACCAGCAGTGGGCGTAATGGCCACGTCGCTGGACTCCCACATGGTCTACAGTGGTTCGAGTCCAACATCTGGAGGCTTTAAACTGAGGCCAGGCCTATGAGCATGTGTGCTCAAAATCCTGAGTGGAGAATAGAGGAGAAGGGATTACAGGATTACCATCCCCGTGGGCGTGATTTCTCACTTTCTGTCTCTGTGGCAAGCACACATGCCCTACAGCAAAAATCACTCTTTAAAAAAAGATGGGGGGGCAGCAGGCAGGTGGCATGGTGGTTAAGGCACTGGACTCCCACATGGGCAACCATGGTTGAAGTCCAGGACCTGGTGGCTTCTTTTCTCTTTTCCTCTCTCTCTCTGGTCAAATTGGAAAATAATAATAAATAAAGGTAAAATAAAATAATTCTTAAAAAAAAAAAAAAAAAGCAGGGTCCAGCAGATGGCATAATGGCTACATCGCTGGACTCCCATGTAGGCAACCACGGTTCAAGTCCCAGACCCAGTGGCTTAAACTCACACAGGGCACATGTGCATGCATGCCCAAGATCCCGAGAGGAGAAGGGATTGCGGCGTGGCCAACCCCTCTGGGGGGTGATTTCTCGCTTTCTGTCTCTCTGTCTCTCTCTGTCTTTCTGGTGAGTACATGCACCCTATAGCAAAATCCTCTCAAAACAAAACAAAACAAAACAAAAACCTAGACTTTCAACAATTCTTCTGCTTTAAACCAATCTGTACCCCACTTATAGGACAATCTTCTTGCCTCAAATTCTTGAGACTTTCTGGGCTTTGAATTTGCTTTCCCCTTTAGTACTCCCTCACCTGCACTCCTTTTGAGTGTTTTATACTGTTAAAAAGGAAACTGAGGCACATTAAATTTTTAAATAGTTTAAAACCGACCCTATAGGACAGTAGTTAAATGTTTGCATTTGACGTTAGATCTGACGCGGCTGACTGGGGTTTGAGTCTTGGCCCCAGTGTCTTGAAAAATACTCTGGGTTCATGTGCATGCATGCCTAAAATTTTGATAGTAAGGCTATGTGGAAGAAAAAGGCTTTTGACATGGCCACACCCTGTTGGGGGGAAGCTGGGCTTTCTCTCTCTCTCTTCCTCCTTGCTCTTTCTCCCTCCGTTTCTCTCTCTCTGATGATGGCATGTACACTCTGGCAATAAAAAAAAAAAAAATTAAGTTGTTTATTTGAGGAAACAGAAGTTCATGAAACAGAGCATGCTAGTCTGCAGCACTAGACTGAAGGAGCATCTGGGGAATGTTATTATTATTATCATTTTTTTTGAGAGGTTTTTGTTATAGGGCGCATGTTATTACCAGAAAGACAGAGAGAGACAGAGAGACATAAAGCAAGAAATCACCCCCAGGGGGGATGGCCATGCCACAATCCCTTTTCCTCCATTCTCCTCTTGGGATCTTGGGCACGCACACACACGCGACCGGCATGAGTTTAAGCCACTGGGTCCAGGACTTGAACTGTGGTTGACTATGTGGGAGTCCAGTGATATAGCCATTTTGCTAACTGCTTGTCCCGAGAATGTTTTTAAATGTAAATGTGGAGCAAGGAAAATATTGGTCCAAGTGAAATAGTAGCCATATGCAACCATTCCAATGGGGAATCTTTAATTAGAGGTCAGTTGGCAGTTTCTGATTGGTAAATCTAAGTTTCATTTTCTTTTAAACTATTCATTCACAAAAAATGTATTTCAGTTAGGTTTTGGTTTGCTTAGATGCTAGAGCCATCCCAGTCAAATGGCCTCCCATGCAATTATTTTGGCCGTGCTCTCTGGTCTGTTACCCCAACTACCAGTCTCTCATCTTCATTCTAGCTCTCAATTTTTAGTGGATACCTTTTGTCCTCCAGGTTTCTGACTCATACTGATATGGAAGGACCCTGAATTCATGAATAATTCAGTGCTGATAGCTGCCTGAAGTCTCTGCTCTCCAGCAAACTTACTGCCCCTCCCCGGAGCTAAAGGTAACCTGAAAACCTCGAATAGATTAATACCTTGAATAGATTAGTACCTTGAATAGATTAGTACCTTGAATAGATTAGTATCTTGAATAGATTAGACTTTCTGCTTCTCTGCCTCCTCCCTTTGATGCTGCATAGGGCGGGTTCTGGGCCCCTTCTCCAATTAGCCCCTGGGGCATAATTTAGTGTTAACTCCTCTGTGTCCACCAACGTAATAAACAGTTCTCCTAATCTCTCCAAGTGCTGCTTTCTGTCCCTCGGTGTCTGGTTTTCTGCAACAATACTACTTTATTATTATTTTCAGTGAAATTTCTGGATGAGCAGAGGCTCATTTGAAAGCATGTGTATTCAACTGGAGAAAAGTTTTGTCTTACTGGAGCCATCCAGGTGGTGTGGCGGTTAAGGCAGCTGGATCTCACATGCCCACATACCCAACTGTGTGGTTTGCATCCCAGAATCAGTGGCTTGAACAACATGTGGGATATGTGTGTATGCATGCCCAAAATCCCAAGAGAAGTAGATTTGCAGTTTTCATTACCCCTGCCCCCCCAGCCGGGTGGGGGATACTAAGAAAAAAAAAAAGTTTGTCCTACCAAGTTATTTTTCAAATGATTATCATCAGAAGGTAAAAATTTTTTTAGCTGACTCTGAATTGTACCAAGAAAGATACTGGCCAGCCCAGCATTTTGAATGCCATCAAGCTCCTTAGTCAATATAACTGTAACTTTACATTTCTATCATTGTTGTCAGTCTGATGACATCAAAGCCAACCCCAATTTCCACAGCACTCTGTCATTATCCAGTCTTTTCTGAAGCCTAAAACTCTCCTTTGATAATGTGTCCTACGGTAGTCTCGAGGAAAGCAGGCTGGTTTCCAGGTAAAGGTGGCACAGTTACCAGGTGCTAGATGAAGGCGGGAAGAGAACCTCATAAATTCTTCAACAGAAAGCTGCTGGCTTATTCAGGGCTGCAGACTTCCTGCTGCCTGTGTTTGGAATTTAAAACTATTCCCGAGGTGTGCATGGGCACCGCTTTGTTCACCGGCCCCCTCCCCCATGTGATGATTTCTCACAACCCATTATCTGTTTTCTTTTGATAGATTTTTTTTCCTCTTGGTATTACGACTTTGATTTTGCTTCTCCTCCATTTGTTCTGATTTCTTTGGTAATGCCTGCTTTCCTTTTATCTTATCATCTATTTTATCTATTTTATTCCAGTTGCTGTGCATTTGTGATATTATTTCTCTTATGAAAGTCTATTCTACTTTAATAAAGGCAAGTAACGCTTTCCTTTACTTCACTGAGGATAAACTGCATATGCCTTATTGAAAAAATATGGTGCTTTTTGAAAGAACTCTACCGGTGGTGGGGCTGTTTGATTTTTCACCTGAGCCCCAAGTAGCTTGCCTTTCTTTAGTTTGTAATACTGGGTTAATTTCATGTGTAATACTGAAGTACTTTTTTAATCTTATGTTTTTATTTCTTTTTATTATTTTTTCCCCCTGGAGGGGAATGCTAGTTTTAAAGTTGGTGACTTAAAAACCTGTTTGATTCTAGATAAAGTGATCCAGAGACATTATTAGAATAAACTTGGCCCTGAAAATTTCACTTGTGGGTTTCCATTCACTTTGGAAGTCTCTGCTGGGAGGAGGGAAGGATTATGGTATAGAGAGGCCTCTGCAGTGTCTTCTGAGAAACAGTAGACATTCAGTATTTCTTAGTTTCCTTTGTAGATGCAAATTATCAGCTCAAATCATCTAAGCAAAGAAAAAAAGACCTCTCCAAATCTAATCTGAGAAGAAAATCTCCTCAGGGAGAGAAGTCTCAGTTCAGAGAACAAAGAAAGAATGAACCAAAGGTTTATTTACCTTCCACTGCTTCAGGGATTCAGAGGCCAGCAGCATACAGATGCAAAAGAAGGCTTAAGGCTAAACATTCTTTTCTCTCCTCTTTCTTTATTCTTCTTTTGTGAGATGAGATGGACAGATCTGCCCAGAGGCAAGGGAGCTACTGGGGGCAGTGCAGTGGTAGTGTTGTAGAAGCCTTTGCTACTGATTAAGGTCAAGAGTGTGGTAACAGGGAATCCAGAGAGGAATCCTTATGAGACTATAATCTCAAAGTACTGAGTTTGGGAAGATGGCTAGCTAACGGTATGAAGAGGTCTTTCTCTTAGGGTATGAAGAGGTCTTTCTCTTAGGAGATTCTGATAAGCCAGATTTGGAAAGGGATCCTCTCCTAACATCCAGTCCCCCTTGAGAATCATAGACTGTATGTTTGTAATTTATGGTGGTTGAAGTTGAGACAAAGGTGAATTTAGAGTTCCTTTTTTTTTTTTTTTTTTTTTTTAAAGAGATTTTTGCAATAGGGTGCATGCCATTGCAGAGAGACAGAGAGACAGAAAGCAAGAAATCATCCCCAGAGGGGATGGCCAAGCCACAATCCCTTTTTCATTCTCCTCTTGGAATCTTGGGCACGCAGGCACATGTGCCTGGTGAATTTAGGCTTCCTTAATGATCCCCAGGTTTTAATCAGATGTTCTTCTAAAATCTTCCATAACGATGGAAATTCTGGTGATGCTTCAAGTCAGACTGAGAAATATGAAATAGAATGTCCCTGAGAGGGGCTGGCAGGTGGTATGGTGGTTAAGGTGCTGGACTCTTACATGGCCGACTGTGGTTTGGGTCCTAGATCTGGTGGCTTGCTTTCTTACTTTCCCTTTCACTCTCTCTCTCTCTCTGGTGAAGTTAAAAAATAATAACAACAAATAAAATTAAATAAATAAAATTTTTTTTTTTTAAAGGCCCTGAGAAATCACTGAGGAAAAAAAAAAAAAAACAAAAAAAACGGAAAGTGTCTTTGCATTAGATTTTGTGTGAGAAACATGCTCATCCGTCCAATGCCAAAGAACGGCCATGGAGATACGCGGTTCGGTGAAGGAAGACATTAATGGCGGTCTTGCAAGATTGGGTGTCTGATGGGCAGGCATGTCTAGAATGGTTGCAGCGAGTAATTTATTTTCTGGTGTACAAGTCCCTCCCCCAGTTCCTCATTGGCTGAGTTCTATGGGTTGTACAATCTCCCCAGATTGTGCCTACTTTTATTATTCCCTTATTAGGTATTTATTGTTCCCTTCTTTCTTATCTGAGGGAAAGGCATAGGCTCAGGATGAGATTGTGAAAAAGGCTTACCAAATATCTTGAGGAGGGGGAAGAAGCAGGAAGTAAAAAGGAGCAATAGGCTGGTGACCAGCCACCATCCTGTTCTCAAGGGTGACCAGTTGTTTTCAGTTTTTGTTTGTTCAAGAACTTTCCAGGAATGTTTACTTTCTGAGGTTGTTACATGTACAAGCTGTTTAAGCAACTTTTGTTAAGCTGTTTTTGAAAATGAATCACATAGGCTATTTTCTTACACTTTGCATTTACTTTAAAATGCTTCAGCATCGGTAGTATTCTATTTACTTTTATTCTTGTCTTCAGAATGGTTAGATGACATTTTAAGAACGCTCAATGGGAAAACACACTCCATGGGTGGTGAAATTCTCAATACATAAGCCACATTCCGGAAAGGTTACAGTTATGGTTCCAGCCACATATATTTTAAAATTTATTTATTCTGGGCTGGCCCTGTAGCAATGTAAGGGAGCTGGATCTCACAAGGGTGGACATAGTTCTGTAAGGGCGCCGGCCGCCTGGCTCGGCGCGCTTTCTGTCCAGAGGATACGCGACCCCCAATCAACCACAAGAGTCGGTTCTTTTTTCTTTTTTCTTTTTTTTTTTTTTTTTTTTTTGAGAGGTTTTCGCTATAGGGCGCGTGCGCTCGCCAGATAGACAGAGAGAGACATAGAGACAGAAAGCGAGAAATCACCCCCCAGGGGGGATGGTCACGCCGCAATCCCTACTCCTCCATTCTCCTCTCGGGATCTTGGGCACGCATGCACCCTGGGCACGCACGCACCCGCGTCCCACGTAAGTTTTAAGCCACCGGGTCTGGGACGCGAATCACGGTCGACTATGTGGGAGTCCAGCGACATAGCCATTGCGCTAACTGCTGGTTCCCAAGAGTCGATTCCTTTTTTTTTTTTTTTTTTTTTTTTTGGAGAGGTTTTTCGCTATAGGGCGCATGCGCTCGCCAGGCAGACAGAGAGAGACATAGAGACAGAAAGCGAGAAATCACCCCCCAGGGGGGATGGTCACGCCTCAATCCCTTCTCCTCCATTCTCCTCTCGGGATCTTGGGCACGCACGCACACGCGCCCGGCGTGAGTTTTTTTAAGCCACCGGGTCCAGGACGTGAACCGCGGTCGACTACGTGGGAGTCCAGCGACATAGCCATTACGCTAACTGCTGGTTCCCAAGAGTCGATTCTTGATGCAAAATGCAAGAGGTTTTATTTTTCCAGCCGGCTGGGGTCCAAGCAAACACCTGACGCAGCAGGCCTGAGAGAGGACCCCGTTTTTAGGGTTGTAGGTCTTTTTATAAGCAGGAGAAGGTATGCGGAACTTTAACGGGTAGTTCATTTCTAGGGGGAAGAGTGGCAGTCTTGTGACACACGTGCATGTGTTGTCTTTCTAGTTCCTTGTCCACATTCCATTTGCTCCGTTCCTGGAGGTTTGCATAATTAAGTCTGTCGGGGCAGTTTATCACAAGGGCAGTTTATCACAAGGGCGTCTGGCAAAAGCAAAGGTTAAATTTTATCTCTACAGAGCAGAAAGGCATAATTTAAATTTATTCTTACAGTTCAAATCCTGGCCATGGGGTCTTTTTCTTTTTCTTTCTTTCGTTTTATTTTTTAATTTTTTTAAAAGTTTTTCATCATAAGGAGCCTGTGCTTTCCAGGGAAGAGAGATACATTGAGAGGAAAGTGAGAAATCACCCCTTCCCCCAGGGGGATGGCCATGCCACAATTCCTTCTTTTCTATTATCCTCCTGGGATTTTGGACACACACATGCACACACACACACATGTGCCTAGCATGATTTTCAAGCCCAGGTCCAGGACTTGAACCACGGTCTACCATGTAGGAGTCACCATGTAAGAGTCCAATATCTGAACCACCACCACAGCTGCTGGCCCTAGCTCTGGGGTCATAAAAAACAAGCTGAGCACTTGTGCATGCTTGCCCAAAATCAGCCATCCAATGCCAAAGAATGGACATGGAGACACAAGGTACAGTGAAGTCGTAACTTGCAAGACCGTATCTTGCAAGATTGGGTGTCTGATGGGTAGACACACTCTAAATGATTACAACAAGCAAATTTTTCCCTAGTGCACAAGTCCCTCCCTGAGTTCCTCATTGGCTGAGTACAATGGGTGTATAATCTTCCTGGACATCACTTAAGCTTCATTATTGCCTTATAAGGCATTTATTGTCCCCTTCCCTCTCTTGTCTGATGGAAAGCATAGGCTCAGGACAAGGTTATGAAAAAGGTCCGCCAAATGTCCTGAGGAGGGAGAAGAACCAGGAAGTAAAAAGGAACAGAACTAGTGACTAGCCACCACCTTGAGAAGTCATTTCTCAAGGGTGACCTGTTGTTTTGGGGTTTCATTTATTCAGGAGCTTTCCAGGAATGTATACTTTCTGGGGTTGTCATATCTGTAGCCATTCTTGAAAATGAATCACATAAGCTATGTTCTTTCATCATGGATGAAGAAATAAAGGAAAAAGGATTGTGGCATGACCATGTTCCAATTCACTCTTTTTTCAGCAAACTCACATCCTCTGGCAATGAAAAAAAAACCGGTTTATTTATTCTTTGTTTATTTACTTCATGAACGAGAGACAGCATCCTACTAGGGTCCTGTCATCACAATCTACCCTCAGCCTCAGCCAGGTCCAGATCAGGGTAATCAGGGAGATATCCAGATATGAACCCAGAACCTTCCCAGGTGAGTCAGCCTCACAGAGCTTTTTGTTTGAAAGCTACACCACCCCACAACCTCACCAGCCATCCTTACCTCATATTGAACCCAGGGGATTTGTTAATCACTTAATAGATCTTAAAAATGACTTTTTTTGGGGGGTGGGGATAGATTTATGCCTTAGGGTGTATATGCTCACTGGAGAGAGAGAGACAGACAGACAGACACAGTGAGGGTAAAACAAGACATCACCCCCTTGAGGGGATGGCCATGTCACAATCCCTTCTCCTCTATTCTCCTCCTGGGATCTTGGGCATGCATGCACATGTACCTGCAGTGAGTTTCAAGCCACCGGGTCCAGGACTTGAATCACAGTTAGTCAGGTGGGGAGTCCATCAACTTATCATTAGAAATCCCTAGCAATGACTTTTAATTGATGAAATTGATGCAGGATATGGTGGTGGCTGGAGCTGCGACTCCAGTGCAGGATCAGCAAAGTGACTGGATTTGTGTCTCATGATCAGGAGAATGAAAAGTGCGGACAGAAGGAGGGGTTAGTAAAGCAGAGTTTTATTGAAAGAGAAAAGCTCCTGAATGGAAGGAATACTGAGAGAGGGTGGTGGCTGTGTGTCTTTAGCTAGGGGTTTTTGTCTAGAAGTCCAAACAAAGGGCTGCCTCTCTGATAAGGAAGTTGATAAGGGCTAACCTAAAATACCTTTTTCTTCATTTCTTTTTCCTTTTTTCCTTAAGAGGTTTTTGCTATCGGGCGTGTGTGCTCGCCAGAAAGACAGAGAGAGACAGAGACAGAAAGCGAGAAATCAAGCCCCAGAAGGGATAGCCACACAGCAATCCGTTCTCCTTCATTCTCTTCTTGGGATCTTGGGAACGCATGCACATGTGCCTGGCGTGAGGTAAAGCTACTGGGTCCGGGACTCAAACCGCAGTCGACTACATGGGAGTCCAGCAATGTAGCCATTACGCCATCTGCTAGTCCCCCAACTTTATATTTTTAACATGAGAAATGAAAACTGAAAATTGTTTTACCAAAATTAAAATACAGTCTAAAATATCATATTTTAATAGTTTAATGTTTTTTTATAAGTTTATTACATAGTAATCAATTCTGATTATAAAGTAGAAAACCCATAAATGTAGAAAGAAGAAAAAGATTCCTTTCAGTCCCATAGCTATTAATATTTATCTCACTTACTTTGAATAGTTTTTCAAGGAGAAGTTCCTCTCTTTTGTCTTTCATGATTATGATGATATTATATATACAATGTGAATTCTTCATGTTTTTCTGTGACATAAAATAATATTTTTTTTAAGCAGAATTTTTATTCTGTGAAATAATAAAATGTTCATTGAAATTATGGTCCCTCTAACAGATAGTGAGAAACAACATCATGTTTAAATAGTGAATCCCCGTTCAAGTCCAAGGCCTGTTAGAATTGAGGGAAGAGGTTTGGATAACATTACTCATTTCAGCTTTTCCCCCAGTAGCACAAAGAATTGATTTTGGCAGCTGGGTTTGTGATATACTGCCAATCACCAGGGGCAATGCTTGACAATGAACTTAGAAAATGTCACCATTTTGGTATAAAGGAAAAGGCTAGTTTCCAGTTTATAAATATTTGGTTTATTATTGCAGATCAGGCACAAAACACATTTTGCAAGAAGATACTATTTATGTCAAATATATGCACCCGGTAGTTTGGGGAATAGACATCTGCTGTCTATACATCAGTGCTCTTTCCAGCAGACATCCCAGAGATACAGGCAGTGCTCAGGGTCATAGTACCTGCAACCAACTCAAACGTGGAGCTGGGCATTCGCATTTGCTCTTCAGCTTGGTCCAGAGAGGATCACTCACCCCATCATTCATTTCCCTTCAGTGAAGTCTTCCTCCCTAGAGAAAGCCTGCTGTGGAAGGTGTGGCCTTCTCAAGTATCAGGGCATAGACTGCTTTATGCAGACACAATGAATCATGCACTGAAAATAAAATGAATGCAACTGAACCTGAGACATTTGTCTATCTCTGGCACCTGAATTTCCCTTTCATGAGTAGGAACCGTGACTATATGAAGAATAAAAAGCAAAGAGTACAACCATTTCAAAGCAAAACCCCCAGTGTGCACAAAACACTGCTTTGGATAAAAGATGGCAGCTGCAGATTTGGAATGGTAGCTGGTTGCCATAGTTACCAGGGCTCTGATTCAGCCACCATATGCCACCTGGTGTTCTCAGCCTGAAAAAGCAAGTCCAGGGTGTCCTAGATTGGAGATAGGACCATGGCCATAGCTATTTGGAAATGGGCCTAGTCTTGGACACGCAGCAGTGTTTGTATTTATTGATGGGTTGATACAAGATTTGGGAGCTATAGCCTTATAACTTAAGGTAACGAGTGGTTCAGCTGGGGAAAGGAAGCAAAAGCGCTCTTTCAAAAAATATAATTTCAGTTCTTTCATAGAAACACTACAGTAAGGATGGTCATTCTCAAATATTGATCTTTTGTTTTTTTGGGCAAATTTAGTACCCAATCTGATAAGTCAGACAATATTGCAATAATAACAAACATATGATGTTGTGTATAATCACTGCAGACTAAACCAATTCTTTTTTTTTTTTTTTTTTTTGAGAGGTTTTTGCTATAGGGCGCGTGCGCTCTCCAGAAAGATAGAGACAGAGAGACAGAAAGTGAGAAATCACCTCCCAGGAGGAATGGCCACGCCGCAATCCCTTCTCCTCCATTCTCGTCTTGAGATCTTGGGCACGCACGCACACGTGCCTGACGTGAATTTAAGCCACTGGGTCTGGGACTCAACCCGCGGTCAACTATATGGGAGTTCAGTGACATAGCCATTAAGCCAACTGCTGGTCCTGATTAAACCAATTCTTAGCCATCAGAATCTTTTTTTATTTTTTTCCTTTTTCTTTCTTTCTTCTTTCTCTCTTTCTTTTTAAAATAATTATTTTATTTAACTCCAGTTTGATCAGAGAGAGACAGAGAAAGAGAGAAGTGAGAAAGCAAGCCACTAGGTCTAGGACCCAAACCACGGTCAGCCACGTGAGTCCAGAGCCATTAACCATTGTACCACCTGCCAGCTCCCCAGAATCTTTAATTTTTTTTTCCCTTTCTTTTGTTTTATTTGCTATAGGACTTGTGTACTTGCCAGAGAGAGATTGGAGAGAGCAAAAGCGAGAAAGCACTCCCCATGGGGACAACCATGCTACATTCTTCTCTTGGGATTTTTGGGTACTTGGTGTGTTCTTCTAACTATCTGGTCCAGGACTTGAACTGCACAGTCATCCATGTGGGACCCAGCCACCTTAACCACCATGCCACCTGGCTGGCCCTTTACTTTTATTTAGCTATTATTATTTTAAAAATTTTATTTATTTAATTTAATTGTTATTATTATTTGTTTATATTGTAAGTTTACTATAGATGCTCACCAGAGAGAGACAGGGAGAAAAGAGATGGAAAGAAAGTGAGAAAGCAAGCCACCAGGTCTGGGACTCGAATTGTGGTTAGCCATGTGGGGGGCCAGTGCTTTAACCACAACACCTCTTGCTGACCCTTATTTATTAATTGTTTATAGTTTGCTATAGAGTATGTGCACTCATAAGAGAGAGGCGGGGTGGGGGCAAAGTGAAAAATCACCCCCTGGTGGGACGGCCACTTTGGATAAGCATGCACGTGCACCTGGTATGTTTTTCTTCTTCTTCTTCTTCTTCTTCTTCTTCTTCTTCTTCTTCTTCTTCTTCTTCTTCTTCTTCTTCTTCTTCTTCTTTGAAATTATTTATTTAATTTTATTTATTCATTAATTTATTGTAATTTGACCAAAGAAAGACACACAGAGAGAAGGAAAGTGAGAAAGCAAGCCACCAGGTCTGGGATTTGAACCGTAGTCAGACATGTGAGGAATGTCCAGCGCCTTAACCACCACACCACCTGCTGGCCTCCTCCTGGTATGTTTTTCAAGCCACTAGGTCTGACTCAAACTGTGCAGCTGGCCATATCACCTGTTGATTGCTATTTTTATTTTTAATTTTTAAATTTTTTTTTAAGTTTTTTTTTTTTTTTTTTTTTTTTTTTTTTTTTTTTTTTTACCTTAAGGTATGATGCATATGCTTGCTGGAGAGGGACAGGGAGAAGAAAAGTGAGAAATCACCCACCACCCAGGGGGAATGGCCACACCACAATCCCTTGTCTTCCAGTCTTCTTTCACATACACACCATGTGCCCAGTGTGATTTTCAAATCACCAGGTCTGGGCATGGTCAGCCATGTGGGAGAACTTTACTTACCATGCCACTTGCTGGCCTCTGGCCCCTCTTTTAAAAATTTATGTTTGGGGACCAGAAGGTGGCATAGTGGTTGTGTCACTGGACTCCCAAGTAGCTGACCATGGTTTGAGTCCCAGACCCAGTGGCTTTGAAATCATGCTGGGCGTGTGTGCCCAAGATCCTGGGAGGAGAATGGATTGCTGTGTGGCCATCCCTTCTGGGGGGTGATTTCTCACTTTCACTTTCACTGTCTCTTTCTCTCTGGTGAGTACATGCACCCTAAAGCAAAAACTCTAAAAAATAAAAATAAAAATAAAAATTTAACTTTTTTTTTTGAGAGCTTTTTGCTATAGGGCGCGTGCGCTCGCCAGACAGACAGAGAGAGATAGAGAGACAGAAAGTGAGAAATCACCCCCCAGAGGGGATGGTCACGCCGCAATCCCTTCTCCTCCATTCTCCTCTCAGGATCTTGGGCACACACGCACACGCGCCCTGCGTGAGTTTTAAGCCACCAGGTCTGGGACATGAACCACGGTCGACTATGTGGGAGTCCAGCGACATAGCCATTATGCTAACTGCTGGTTCCCAAATTTAACTTTTTTAAATTGTCAGAGGCATGTGAATTTGCCAGAGAGCCATGGAGAGACACAGAGATAGAGAGGAAGGAACCTCCCCCCCCCCCCCATGGAGTATCATTATGCTGTATCCTTCTCCATTCCTCTATCCTGTCAGAATTTTAGACACAAAAACACACAGTTATTTTCCAATCTGGCAGGGCCAGCACTAGAACTGTCAACTGGTCGACTATGTGGGGATCCTGCTCCCTTAACCACTAGGCGGCAGAACTGGCCCAGAAATCAGCTTTTAGCTTTCATTTCTCATACTTCTGAGTGTATCTGCTCTTAAAATGATCACAGACTGGGATAGCAGGTAGCGTAGTGGTTAAGGTACTGGAGTCCCACGTGGTCAACCTGGTTGAGTCCAGGACTCAGTGGCTTGAAACTCTCGCCAGGTGTGTGTGCATGTGTGCTCAAGATCCCAAGAGGAGACTGGAGAAGGGATTGCCATGTGGCCATTTGCCCCTGCCCCCAGGTGAGGGGGGTGATTTCTCACTTTCTGTCTCTCTGGTGAATGCATGTGCCCTATAGCATAAATCTCTCTCTCTCCTCTCTCTCAAAAAAAAAAAAAAAAAAAAGAGAGAGAGAAAGAAAATAATAAAACAACATAAAATAAAATAAAATTGATATAAAATTTGTATTTACATTTTTTAAAAAGTAATAATGTCTTCATTTAACTTTATTTGTTTACTTTGACCAGAGAGAGACAGAGCTAGAGAGAGAACAAGAGAGAAAGTTACCAGGTTGGGGACTTGAACCATGGTCGACCATGTGGGAATCCAACACCCTTAACCACCACACCACCTGCTGGCCCCTGTATTTACACGTTTTAAATAGTGTAACTATGTATATGTAAGTGTACATGTACATATGTATTTAAAGTTTTTCAGTTTTGTTCATAGTGTGCTTGCATCTATTAATATTCTCCTCAAGATAACTTCTTTTTCCATTACTGACTGATTAGAACAAAGTCATGCTTTTATTTCCATCATTTTTCTCCATTCTGTGTCCATTCTTAACAAGGCAAAAGCCCAGAGTGATAAAAATCTTTCTACATGAAGAATGGTGATTACCATGGGACCAGCAGTTAGCATAATGGCAAGGTTGCTGGACTCCCACAGTCGACCGCGGTTCGCGTCCCGGACCCGGTGGCTTAGAACTCATGCCGGGCATGTGTGGTGCGTGCCCAAGATCCCAAGAGGAGAATGGAGAAGGGATTGCGGCGTGGCCCTCCCCCCTGGGGGGGGGTGATTTCTCGCTTTCTATCTCTATGTCTCTCTCTGTCTGTCTGGTGAGCACACGCGCCCTATAGCAAAAAAAAAAAACAAAAAAAAAAAAAAACCTCTCAAAAAAAAAAAAAAAAAAGAATGGTGATTACCATGGAACCAGCAGTTAGCATAATGGCAATGTTGCTGGACTCCCATGTAGTCGACCACGGTTCGTGTCCCGGACATGGTGGCTTAAACTCATGCTGGGTGCGTGTGTGTGCGTGCCCAATATCCTAAGAGGAGAATGGAGGAAAAGGGATTGCGGCGTGGCCATCCCCCCTGGGGGAGTGATTTCTCGCTTTCTGTCTATCTGTCTCTCTCTGTCTTCCTGGCGAGTGGACGTGCCCTATAGCAAAAACCTCCCCCCCATCCCCCCCCCCCCAAAAAAAAAAAAAACAGAATTGTGATTACCAGAGGCTGGGAGTGGAGGGTGGGGCATGGGAGGATGTTGATCAAAGGATACAGTTGAGTTATACAGACAGAATGAATGATAACTATTTAAGGTGATGGATATGTTAATTAGCTTTATTCGATCATTGTACACTGTATACATATAACATCACTGTGTACCCCATAATTATATATGATTAAAATTAGTAAAAAAATAAATCTTACTCAGAGCACTAACATCCTTGGTAAATAATCGCTTTCAAATAAAGAGTTTCTTTTATAGATCACATTATTATTATTGTTATATTGAGCAAGGTGAAATGATGTCCTCTCCTTCATAATCTTTTTGCTTTGTGTGAATACCCAGTGTAAGGGAAATTTCAGTATGTATAGGATACTCTTTATAGCATAGCTTCTAATTACCTCATTGGAGAGAGGAGAAAGGGAGAGTGTTTAGGAAGTGCAGATCCTGTGATGGGGAGCAAAGATAACGTTGAACAGTGTTCAAGGGGCACTTTGGACTTGCTATGTAGGAACAATTTTGCACTCAGCTTTTTTTTAACTTAACATAATGCTATAAGCATTTTTACTTTATTTTATTGCCAAAGGGCACATGTGATTGACAGAGAAAGATACAGAGGCAGAGAGGGAGGAGAGGGGGAAAAAATTTCCAATGGGGTGTGGCAGGACACAGTGCCTCCTCTATTTCTCCATTCTGTTGGGATTTGGGGTATGCACACATGTACCCGGCATATTTTTCAGGCTTCCAGGGCCAGGACTGTAACTGCATGGTCAGCTGTGTGGGATCTGGCTCCCCTAACTATTCAGTTACGGGGCTGGTCGTTCTCGGAAATATTTCATGACATTGAAATCACAAAGCATAAAATGCTGGAATCTGATCCATATTTAGACAGGAGTATAACAAATCTTTAAAACATAGAGAAGATGTTTGTATCTTAAGATATATGAGAGGAACCAGCAGTTGGTGTAAGGCTATGTCGCTGGACTCCCACGTGGTCAACCGTGGTTCGAGTCCCGGACCCAGTGGCTTAAACTCATGCTGGGCGTGTGTGCATGTGTGCCCAAGATCCTGAGAGGAGAATGGAGGAGAAGGGATTGTGGCATGGCCATCCCCTCTGGGGGATGGGGTGATTTCTTGCTTTCTGTCTCTACGTCTCTCTGTCTTTCTGGCAAGCACATACACTCTATAGCAAAAACCTCCCCCCCCCCCAAAAAAAAAAGGCAAAAACTATTCAGCTTACTTGTAATAAGTTTTTTGTTTTGTTTTGCTTTTGCCATAGGATGTGTGTGCTTGTTAGAGAGAGACAGAGAGAGGGAAAGTGAGAAATCACCCCTCAAAGGAAGAATGGCAGTGCCATAATCCCTTCATCATTCTCCCCTCTGGATTCCACACCTGGCATGATTCTCAAGCCACCAGGTCTAGGACTGGAACTGTGGCTGGCCATGTGGGAGTCCATTGCCTTAACCACCATGCCACCTGCTTGTCCTGCTTGATAACTTTTTTTTTTTTTAAGAGTTTTTTGCTAAATTCCACACTGCAATTCCTTCTCTTCCATTCTCCTCTCGGGATCTTGGGCACACACGCATGCACACGTGCTCGGCATAAATTTAAGCCACTGGGTCCAGGACTTGAACTGGAGTCGACCACATGGGAGTCCAGTGATGTAGCTATTATGCCATCTGCTGGCCCTGACAAGGTTTTTTTTTTGGTAATTATTTTTATTGAACTTTATTTATTTACTAATTATAATTTGATCAGAGAGTGACAGAGAGAGAGAAAGAGAAAAAAGGGACAGAGTGACAAAGAGAGAGAGACTGGTACTTGAGCCATGTGGTTGGTCATGTAGGATCCAGCTCCCTTAACTAAGGAACATGGACTGGCTGTACTTATCCTTTTCTGGTTTTTCTTTTTCTCTTTTGGTAACATTTTTAAATTTTGAATTTTATTTATGTATGTGTGTGTGTGAAGAGAGAGAGAGAGAAAAAGCAGTAACTTTTTTTTTTTTTGGAGAGGTTTTCGCTGTAGGGCTCATGCGCTCTCCAGAAAGACAGAGAGAGACAAAGACACAGAAAGTGAGAAATCACCCCCCAGGGGGGATGGCCATGCCGCAATCCCTTCTCCTCCATTCTCCTCTCGGGATCTTGGGCACACACGCACATGCGCCCGACGTGAGTTTAAGCCACTGGGTCCGGGACTTGAACCGCGGTTGACTACTTGGGAGTCCAGTGACATAGCTACTACGGTAACTGCTGGTCCCAGAAAGCAGTAACTTTGACAGGTTTCCATCAGCCCTCCAGTTTGTTAAGATCTTGGGCATGTCTGTATGTGCCTGGTAGGTTTTTAGGCTGACCTGGGGAGCCAAACCCATGGTCAACCACATGGCTTTAGCACTGTAGTTCAATTTGTTATCAACTGTGCCTCAAGCTGGGCCTGATAACTGAATTTTAAGATACTGAAATTAAAACAAAAACAAAACCAAAAACTATTACATATAAAAAGGAATTTGATCTGATATCTATATACAGGGTAGACAGTAAAAAATAAATAGCTTTTCTCTATTATAACATTCAAGTTAGAAATAGAAATTTTAAAAAGTTTATGGTAACGACAAATCTATATATTATCCAAGAATAAATTAAGTAATAAAGGAGAACACTTCTATGAAGAAAGCTACACTATTACCGAAGGATATAAAACAGGGTGAACACAGACATACACCCTACTTCTGGATGTAAAGACAGTATAATAAAGCTGTCAAGGTTTCTCAGAGTAGTATATAAATTTTATGCGATTCCGAACAGCCTCAATTGAACACTGAGGGGGATCTTGAAAAGTTTCTATTTTTATCTGAAAGAAAAAAGTGATAATTACCAAGAAATTTTTGAGAAAGAATAGTGAGAGAGGCCCTAACAGATACTAAAATATGTTATAAAGCAATACTAATTAGTAGTTTTGGTAGAGGAACGTATCAAATATATCTGAGGAATAAAAGAGAACTCAGAAATAGACCCATGTAATATAAGACTTAACATTTTAACCAGTTTTTTCATTGCCAGAGGACGTGTGTACTTGCCAGAGAAAGGGAGAGACAGAACGAGGGAGAAAGCACCCTACAATGGCATCTGGTCACTCCACAATCACTTCTGCATTTCATCATTCTGTTGGGATTTGGGGCACACAGGCACACATGTTTTTTTTAGCGGCCAAAGTTGGGATTTGAACTGTAGTTGGCCCTGTAGCTCCCTACCCAGAACACTTAATCATAGCGCTGTGGGGTTGACCCAGGACATTGTTTTTCATATTTGAAAGACCTTGGTTTTCCTCTGCCACTTACTAGCTGTGAGAATTTGGGGGCAGTTATTTCTCTTAGCTCCATTTGCTCATCAGTAGAATGGGTATACTATAAGGCTTTTGAGGGAACTCAGTGGGAGAATACTGTACATATTTGCTGCCGTTGTTTATCACATGCTAATGGTCCTCCAATACAGCTCCTCTGGAGTATATTTTAGAACACAGATTTCCTCAGGCTTCAGATCAGGTCCAACACTTGTCACCGAAGCCCATGAACCGCGTTCTCTGTAGGTCTCACATCAGCTCTGTCCTTGGCTTGGTCTTGATCTTTTCTGAGGCTTGTGAAAATTCCTGGGGACTAACAGAACAATGGCCTAGATGATTCCTCACTGTGGTGAAACAATGAAAATTGTTTCATTGAAAAAAACGCTATTTGCATTTGTCTGATTTATTCATCCCAGGAAAATGGTAACCGCCAACACCAAACTGGTACCATGCATTTGGAGACGGCTCTAGGTGTTGTACAAACGTCAGCTCATCAAATGCTGGAGGAGAGCACCCTCTGAGTAGGTACAGTGATGGCTGCATGAGAACAGTCAGATAAAGCATTTTCTTTATTGACTTTAAGCTTAATAATGGCGATTTTTATTTGGATGTTGGCTTATCTCCAATAATTTGATTGGAGTTCACAAAGAAAATGGAAAACTCTTTTATTTTCATAGCATGGCAAATTCATAAACAACTTTTAAGGTATTTATTATTATTTTTTTGTATAGGATATGTGTGCTCACTGGGGAGATAGAAAGGAGAGAGAGTGTTAAGTCACCCCCTGAGGGAGTGGGCACCCTAGAGTCTCTTCTCCATTCTCTCCTCAGAGATTGTAGGCACACAAACACATGATTCTGGTGTGTTTCCAAGTACCAGGTCAGGGACTCAAACCACATAGTCAGCCATGGGATTTGCCTTAAGCAACATGGCACCTGGCTGGTGCAATATGAATGTTAATTCTTAAGCTTCTGGAAATACAGCATGCCTGGATCAGAGTTATGTGAACAGAACTCTTTGGATTTTACTTTAAATTTTTAAAAATTTGCTAGAAGGCATGTAAACTTGCTGGAGAGAGAGAGAGAGACAGAAAGTGAGACAGCTGCCACCATAGGGGATGGTCATACCGCAAATCCTTTTCCTCCATGTCTTCTTTTGGGATTTGGGGTGCACATGCACATGTACCCAGCATGTTTCCCAAGCCACTGGGTCTGGAATTCAAGCTGCGCTATTGGCCATGTGGGATCCAGCCACCTTAACCACCCTGTCACCAGCTGGCCTGAAAAATTCGTTAGTAACATAGTATTCTAAAATAAAAATTTAGAAATTAAACTGATTATTCTTCATACAAAATACTATCATATTAAGATCACCATCAGAGCTGAATATCAGAAAAATCAGAATGATGCAAGTTTAGGACTTTAAATTGGAGTTAGTACTCAAAAATATAACCTTGACTTTTATGAAATAATAGTGAATATATGCTTAGTTTAGTTGGTAATATCCAGAGATTAGAGGTTACTTAATCTCTTAAAAAAGAAAAAGGCCCATTTAGGGCTTGGCCGCGAAGTCTGTTTTATTCAGGAAGCTAGCAATCTGGGAAGATGGTGGTCTAGTGACTCAAGACTGTCTCCGAAGTACCAGGTGAACAAAAGATTTTGAAAGAGGAAATAAGAGGGCTACTTCGTGCTGTTTTGCCCAGCACAGCGGTTCCGCATTTTCTCGACTGGGCCCACGGAGGCGATCTGTTAAGGTCAGGGTCATTATTTTCAGCCCCGGCTGAGTCAGATGGCCCTTACTGCCAGGACACGGCATTCTCACTGATCTGAGTACATCTGCTTCCTGGATTTAAGGCCTCTGGGATCCAGTCTCTGCAAGGTCTCAGAAAAACTATGATTAGATTTTGCAAGCTAAGTATTAAACATGGCTTAATGTGCCAAAGAAAGGAAAAAAAAAATAAAGGTCAATGTTTTTAAAGAGAGATTTTTGCTATATGGCGTGTGTGCTTGCTGGAGAAACAAAGAGAGATAGAAAACAAGAAATCACTTCCTGGGATGGGGATGGGGGTATGGCCACAGCACAATTTCTTCTCCTCCAGTCTCCTCTTGGGATTTTGGGCACACATGCACACAACTGTGCCCAGCGTGAGTTATAAGCAACCAGGTCTAGGATTCAAACCACGGTTGACTGTGTGGGAGTCCAGCAATGTAAACATTATGCAATCTGTTGGCTCCAAAATTCAGTTTTTAAATCTACAGTGGATTTTTGAAAAGACTTATTTAGTAAATTAAATGAATTAATTACTTTTTAAAAGAATTATTTTTTATTTAACTTTATTATTATTATTTTCCAGTTTGATCAGAGAGAGACAGAGAGAGAGTAAGTGCACAAACAATCCACCAGGTCTGAGACTTGAACCGTGATTGGCCATGTGGGAGTCCAGAGCCTTTAACCACCACACCACCTGCTGGCCCCAATTAATTATTTTTTTTTTGGAGAAGTTTTTGCTATAGGGCACGTGCACTCACCAGAAAGAAAGAGAGAGACAGAGAAACAGAAAGTGAGAAACCACCCCCTGGGGTGATGGTCATGCCGCAATCCCTTCTCCTCTGTTCTCCTCTCGGGATCTTGGGCATGCACGCACACGCGCCCGGCGTGAGTTTAAGCCACTGGGTCCAGGATGCGAACTGCGGTCGACTACATGGGAGTCCAGCGACATAGCCATTATGCTAACTGCTGGTCCCAGTATTCTATCAATTTTTGACTCTATGTATTTTGAAGATATTTTATTTGGTATATAATATGTTTAAATTTGGTATGTCTTCTTGGTAAATTGAATTTTTTTAAAGAATTGTTAATTTAATTTATTATTATTTTTTAATTTGCTATAGGGCACCTGTGCTCACCAGAAAGAGAGAGACACAGAGAGCGAGAGAAAGAGAGAAGGAGAGAGAGAGAGAGGGAAAGCGAGAAAGCAAGTCTGGGACTCAAACTGTGGTCAGGCATGGGGGTGTCCAATGCCCCAACCACCACATTGCCTGGTGACTCCCGTAAATTGAATCTTTTATCTTTATGTACAACCCTTTCTTTCCCAAAATAATGTGTTTTTTTTTTTTTTTTAATTGTCAGAAGGTGTGTGTACTCACCAGAGAGAGACAGAGAGAAAGATGGAGAGGGAGAGAGTACTTGTCGATGGGGCTTGTTCATGCTTCAGTCCCTTCTCCTTTATACCTCCATCTCATTTGGATTTTGGACATGCACATACACATGCCTAATATGTCTTTTAAGCTGCCAGGGCCAGGACTCCAATCAAGGTTGGTCATGTGGGATTTGGCTTCCTTAGCCACTAAGCCACTGGCTCGAAAAAATATTCTTAAATGATTATTTTACTTAATCTTATTTATTTATTTACTTATTTTAATTTGACCAGAGAGGGACAGAGCAAGAGCAAGACCAAGAGAGAGAGAGAGAAAGTGAAAAAGCAAACTGCCAGGTTTGGGACTTGAACTGTGATTAGCCATGTGGGAGTCCAGCTCCCTTAACCTCTACACCACCAGCCGGTCCCTGGATCAAAATTTTTCAAGTGATAATTTCTTAGAAAAGTATGTCTTCCGATCATTAGTGATTATTTCATAGAAAATTGGTCTTGGAAAAACATAATATTTGGAGAACTCTCTTACCCTCTGAGAGTGAACTAATGTGAATAATAAAATATGTCTTGCTAATTGAATTGAAATAGTACATCTCTTGGGCTGGTACCATGGCCTGATGGTTAAGGAAGCTGGATCCCACATGGCCAACCATGCAGTTTGAGTTCTGGCTTGGTGGTAGCTTAAGAGACATGGCAGGTATGTGTGCAAGTGTGCTTAAAATCCATACAGAATAAGGAAGAGGAAGAGAAAGGATTAGGACCTGATCATGTTGCATTGGGGGTGCTTTTTTCCTCTTCTCTCTCTGTTTCTCTGTCTCTCTCTGCTGAGAGTATGTACCCTCTAGCAACTAAAAGAAAATACCTCTATTGCTTGATTCCAAATGTCATTCACTTTTGAAAGAATTACATATGATAAAATTATCAATGTTTTTTCAAATTTTCTAATTTCTCAAAACTGACATAGGTATCTCAAAAATGCCCTTCAAGTCTTAAATACGGTAGAATGATTCTATAAAAACTCTTCCTCTTCTTTTTTTTTTTTGGACAGGTTTTGCTATACAGTGCGTGCGCTTGCCAGAAAGACAGAGAGAGACAGAGACAGAAAGTGAGAAATCAACCCCCAAGGGGGATGGCCACACCACAATCCCTTCTCCTCCATTCTCCTCTTGGGATCTTGGACACACACTCATACATGCCTGGCGTGAGGTTTAAGCCTCCAGGTCTGGGACTCGAACCGTGGTTGACCACATGAGAGTCCAGTGTCATAACCACTATGCCATTTGTTGGTCCTAAGCTTCCTTTTTAAATACCTTCTTTTAAAATGGCCATCTTTGAACTAGTTTATGATATAGAGTTTTATTTGTTTGCATTGGTTGTTTCGAGCCACTTCCCACATGGTGGTTGTACGATGACTGTAAGAGTGATGATCAGGTCGTGCAGGTGTGCATCTCCAGTGATGTTGAAACTTTAAGGGATGCAAAAGAGAACCAGTAATTACCTATCTTTAAAGGGTAAAAGTTACACAAATATACATTGGGTGGAAACAGACAACAGCAAAATTGTTATGCCTTTTCTGACTACTGTGGTGTTTAGCTCTATTTGAAGACTTCCACACTTGGCGTTCTCTACTCTAGGTGCAGCAAATCACTTCCTTTTCAAGAATGCACATGTGTCTCTCATCTGGACAGTGTCTGTATTGCAACCCATGGTACAAGCCACCAAGGCCACTGTCAGCACAGGGGCATGTGTAACCCCTTTCCCCAACCTTGCCCCACTGTGGTTGTCTGCTGACTGTCAAAGAATTCAGGCTTCCAATGAGAGTATCCAGATTCATGAATCATTTCTCTTCCTACATTGCCTTTGAAGTAACTTTCTAAAGTTTAATGTTTTTCTTTCTGGAACTTAAAAGATATTGATCTAATAACATATCAGCTGATAATTTCCAAATAACTGTTTCAATAGAGTTAAGCATTGCTTTCTTTCTTTTCTTTCTTCTTTTTCTTTCTAATAATAAAGAAGTATTATTTTATTTAACTTTATTTATTTACTATTATTTTTTTAATTTGGACAGAGAGGGACAGAGTGAGAGAGAGAGAGAAATCAAACCAAGTTCTGGGACTAGAACCATGGTCGGCCATGTGGGAGTCCAGCACCCTCAACTACCACGCCACCTGCCAGCCCCGAGTTAAGCATTTCTTTCTTTGACATAGTTAGCCAGTCACTTAGACCACACAGAGGCCAAGCATGCTTCATCAGCATATCGTTTGAGGATACTAAACCCCATTTATTTCTGCATCTGTGGGAAACATCCAGTCCAAAATTCTAGTGTACACGGTGTCATGGAGGAATCTCTTCAAGAACTCGCAGAAGTCAGTATTCATCATGAAATGGGTATTCAGGATGATCACTCCACCTGCCAAAACAATTCCCCCAAAGCAAGAGAGTGTAAAAGTTGCATTTGTACCTGCGACTAGCATCCCTTGCTAGTTTCACTGACCACGTCCCTCTCTCTTACTCCTTCTCCTTTGTTTCTCATGCACTCTCCTCTCCTATTTCTCCTCAAGCCAGTACCTGAAGTTCTGGACAGCACCCTGGCTGTGAATTGTTAGAGAGAGCTAGCAAGCAAATGTGTGAGAGTATGTGTGTGGGGGTGAAGGTCGATTGGAGCCACATCAAGATTTCACTCAGAACCAAAACGCAGGAGGTGAGGCATGCCTGCCCATGTTTGCATGCCTCTTTCTAACTCCTTCCCCCCTTCTGCTCTCCTGAAACTGGCCCTGTCTCACTCTGATGGATTACACAAGCATTTCTCTTCTAAGCTCTTAGACCAGTCGGGGCCACCCCTTCCTGGTCAGCACTTTCACTTGCTCCTCTCACTAGACCTCCTAAGTGCTGGAAGTCTCAGGTCTAGAAACATAAAGAAGAGCAAAGTAAGTTTTGATGATGATGATGAACCTGTTAAATAATAATGGAGAACAATCTATAAAAGGTCCCAATGTGTATGTTTCTGTCATGGAACATATGCAAGATTCAATTCTCTGCAAGTATTATGAACCATAAATTAAAATATGAAACAAAAAAGCTGTCATATGTCAAAGATAAATTGGATGAAAAACAGAAAAGGATCATGGCCCAGCATCCCAAAAAGATACAGATTTTTGATTAATGTTGCCTAATCGGTCTTGTTTTGTTGATTTTTCTGTTTTTTTTTTTCCTTGACTGATTAATTTTTTTCCCCGTGTCGCTAGAATTTGCATTAAACATGTCAAATGCCAAGCATAATGTTACTGTCTCTAAAATAGTCCATATGTTGGTAATTACATTTTACTATCATTCTTTTTATTTTTTAAAAGGAGTACTTATTTAATTTTATCTATTATTATTATTTTTTAATTTGACCATAGAGACACAGAAAGAGAGGGAAAATGAGAAAGCAAGCCACCAGGTCTGAGACTCAAACCATAGTTGGCCATGTGGGAGTCCAGTGCCTTAACCACCTCACCACCTGCTGGCCCCTTACTATCTATTCTTTTTTTTTTTTTTTTTTTTTTTTTTTTTTTTTTTTATATAAGAGAGAATTTTGCTACAGGACATGTGTGCTTGCTGGAGAGACAGAGGGACAGATAGCGAGAAATCATCCCCAAAGGGGGATGATCATACTATAATCCCTTCTCCTCCATTCTCTTCTTGGGATTTTGGACACACACACACGCCCAGCGTGAGTTTTAGGCCACTGATCTGGGACTTGAACTGCAGTCGACTATGTGGGAGCCCAGTGACATAAGTATTACACCATCTGCTGGTTCTGATCCCATTTGTTCTTAATTTACTGATCCAATAGAGATGAGTTACTTCAAGAGCTATTAATAAACCTGTAACTCTCTATTAGTTTTGGCAAAGTATTCATGTTCACACTTTTTTTCTTGAAGCTGGATGGTGCCTTTTGATGTAAAGTAAATTTCTCCCTGGAAAAATAACACTGGGAAGCTATTTTATTAATTTAGATATTCAGTAATAGCAGAACATTTTCTGATTCAGGGAAAAATAGTGGAACCAATAAAATAAGTTCCCAAATTGTATGACTCATCTTAATGAACATTTGGAAAATGTTCACCTAGGGACCAGCAGATGGCATAATAGTTACATTGCTGGACTTCCATGTTGTCCATTGTGGTTCGAGTTCTGGACCCAGTGACTTAAACTCACGCTGGGGGTGTGTGCATGCATTCCCAAAATCCTGAGAGGAGAATGGAGGAGAAGGGACTGTGGTGTGGCCTTCCCTCTTGGAGGGGTGATTTCTCACTTTCTGTCTCTCTGGTGAGCGCAAGCACCCTATAGCAAAAATCTCTATTAAAAAAAAAAAATTGTTCACCTAAAGAAAAGATTGTAGAATAAAGATGACTGTCCTGGTAATGTGAAGAACTGGAAAGATTAATGGAGAATCATGAAGAAGAAAAAAGCATATGTGATATACACACACACGCATATACACATACAGGAGGACTTCAAAAGTTTGTGGGAAAATTGAATTAATGTCCAGGTTTAGGGCTAGTGGTTAAGGGAGTTGGATCCCACATGGCTGACCATGCAGTTCAAAATCTGGCCTACCAGCTTGAAAAACATGCTAGGTGCATGTGCATATGAGTCCAAAATCCTGAAAGGAGGGAAAAATGAAGGAGGAGTAATGGATTATAGTGTGACCAGGCCCCTTTGGGTCGTGTTTTCTTCTTTTTCTCTTTCTCACTGACTTTCTCTGGTCAGTGCATATGCCCTTTGGCAAAAAAAAAAAAAAAAAAAAAAAAAAAAAAGTTATTTAAAAGATTTTTTGAGGGGCCAGCAGGTGGCATGGTGGACTTCCATGGACAGTCCCATGTGGGTGACCACAGTTCAAGTCCTGGACCTTGTGACTTGCTTTCTCACTTTCGCTCTCTCTCTGTGTCTCTCTCTGGTCAAATTAAAAATAAAATGAGTGAATATATAAATTAAATAAATAATTTAGAAGTATTTTTTGAAATCCATTTATAGCTTTTTCATAATATCCATTTTCAATGAACTTTTTGAAGCCCTCTTGTATGTATGAACTATATATTTTTTATTTGAAAGAATTTTCAATATTTAGAGAATAAAGTTCTACTTCAGTTAGATAAGTGAACATGACGGACCAGCAGTTAGCATAATGGCCATGTTGCTGGACTCCCACGTAGTTGACCGTGGTTCACATCCCGGACCCGGTGGCTTAAAACTCATGCCGGGCACATGTGCGTGCATGCCCAAGACCCCGAGAGGAGAATGGAGGAGAAGGGGTTGCGGCGTGGCCATCCCCTCTGGGGGGTGATTTCTCGCTTTCTGTCTCTCTGTCTCTCTCTGTCTGTCTGGCGAGCGCACGTGCCCTATAGCAAAAACCTCTCAAAAAAAAAAAAAAAAAAAAAAAGATAAGTGAACATGGAAACATTTTGGAGATAAGGAATCTTCCTCATAGGAACTCAGCTAATAGCTGGAGATGGAAGCTCTAAATCTTACAGGCAAGAAAGAGCTTGTCTAAAACTCTAGGTCCTAGCACCAAACTGGTGCTCTTTCTACCATATATATCATGCCTTTCTCCTGGAAGGTTTTTAAAATTTATATTGTTTTTAAATTTGTTTTTTTGTATAACCTTGTTCTAGTGTGTGCATCACTTTGATTTTTCGGAAAAAAATTAATATATTGATTCAATATTTGTGCTGCTGTTGTTTTAACATATGTACATATGAGTTAATTCTCCTCAGGCGCTTTGGCCTGCCATGCCTTAATGTAAGTCATAGGATGTAAATGCCAGGACCTTTCTCTTAATGACAGGGTAGGGTTGTAGGAAGTTTTTTATTTTTTTTAAGAGATTTTTTTTGCTATAGGGCGTGTGCGCTCGCCAGACAGACAGAGAGAGACATTAGAGACAGAAAGCGAGAAATCACCCCCCAGGGGGGATGGTCACACCGCAATCCCTTCTCCTCCATTCTCCTCTCGGGATCTTGGGCACGCATACACACGTGCCCAGCGTGAGTTTTAAGCCACCGGGGCCAGGACGTGAACCGTGGTCGACTACGCGGGAGTCCAGCGACATAGCCATTATGCTAACTGCTGGTTCCCAGGGATGTAGGAAGTTCTTAGAGTGGGTGTTTTCACACAGGCTTGGTTAATATTTGGACCACTGTCATTTACCCTGTGCATTCTATGGAAAAAGCATGGGGTTCACCTGAGTCCTTCTGTTGGCTGATGCCTGACAATTTAATACACTGGGCAGAACCCGATTAATGAGCCCCCAGAACTTACATGAGCATCTCCACAAAGCGGACATTTTTATTCAAGCTTTCAATGTTCTTCATTTCTTCTTCAGTGAAAGAAAAGTCAAAGATCTAAAATAATGACATATAAGACAGGATATTTTAATTTATTAAAAAAAATTTTTTTAGAGAGATTTTTGCTATAGGGTGCATGTGCTTGCAGAGAGACAGAGAGACAGAAAGTGAGAAATCACCCCCCAGAGGGGATGGCCATGGTGTAGTCTCTTTTCTTCTATTCTCCTCTTGGGATTTGGGCATACACATACATGCACCTGGAGTGAGTTCTAAGTTGCCAGCTCCGGGACTCAAACCGTGGTCGACTACATAGGAGTCCAGCAACATAAATATTATGCCATCTGCTGGCACACAGGACATTTTCAGAGGTAGAAAATGGGTTTAGCTTGGGATGGAGCCAGCAAAGGGAACCCTTCAGTGCTATCTGAGCATCTCCACAAATGTCTAAGAAGATCTGGGCTAGAGCTGGGTGTGGGACCCCACTGATGTGCAGCTGGACTTTCCATTCTGCTCCTTGTTGAGACAGTCCTACTGGAGAAATCTTGAAAAAACTCAAATGCTTGGAAACAATATATATGCTCAGGAAATCTAAAATTCCAGATGTGAAAAGCTCTTATGGTTTCTGTAGAAGATGGTAAGCTTTGGATTCTATGCTATTGTCTCACACTTCTGTTTTAAAAAGTCTTGTTTTGGAGCCAGCAGGTAGTGTGATGGTTAAGGGTGCTGGATTCCCACATGGCGGACTGTGGTTTGAATCCTGAACCTGGCTTCTTGTCATTTTTTCTTTTTCACTTTGTCTTTCTCTGGTCAAATTAAAATAATTACATAAACAAGTAAATAAAATTTTTTGGAAAGGTTTTTGCTATAGGGTGCGTGTGCTTGCCAGAAAGACAGAGACAGAGAGACAGAAAGTGAGAAATCACTCCCCGGGGGGGATGGCCATACCACAATCCCTTCTCCTCCATTCTCCTCTGGGGATTTTGGGCACGCACGCACACATGCCCGGAGTGAGTTTAAGCCGCCAGGTCCAGGACTTGAACCATGGTCAACTACATGGGAGTCCAGCAACATAACCATTACACCAACTGGTGGTCCCTACATTTTTATGCTTTATTTTAACATCTTTATTTTAGTAATTTTGCCATAGGGTGCATATGCATGCCAGAGAAACACAAGAGGGAGAGGGAGAAGGAGAGAGAGAGAGAGAGGGAGAGAGATAGAGAGCAAGATTGAACATTTCAAGTTTAAACTATCAACTAATGGATAATTGATTAATTTTGTGGGGAATTTTTCTATGGTTGTATTTTCCTAGCAGTTTAGCCTTTAGTTCTAGCAGAGTAAAATAATCATTCTTTTGTCTAGAAATTTTTTTTCACCCCAGAAGTTAAAAATGCTGTTCACAGATTACTTTTAGAGGGGCTAAAGAGAATTAACATTCATGAAGTCTAAGTGATCGTCAAAACTTTTCAAATTTCTCTTTAACTTTTTAAAAGTTAAAGTTGCCTTAGGACATATGCACTCGCTGGAGAGAAAGACAGCGAGAAGGAAAGTGACTGATTACCGCCTCCCCCCTGGGGGGAATGGCCATACCACAATCCTGTCTCCTCCATTCTCCTCCTGGGATTTTGGGCAAACACGCGCACACACACACACACACACACACACACACACACACACACACACATACACATTTGGCATGAACTTTAAGCCTTCAGGTGTCTGGGACTCAAACTGTGATCGGCCATGTGGGAGTCCAGTGACACAAGCACTACGTCATCTGCTGGCCCCTTCTCTGTAACTGTTATGTGAGTCATTAAAAAGGTAAAGGGTTGACTATTTATTTCAAATTTTTACATTCTATTTCAGTTGCGCTGGTGGTGGAGTGAGTAGGCGGTGTCAAGGGTCAATAGATGGGGACCAGCCAATGGCATAGTGGTAATACAATGTTCTGTATTATTCTGAGGCTGACCCACATGGGAAGCTCCCAGGTTCAAGTCTGGAAACTTCCCAGAGTATGCCTGGCATGCATGTGCCCATAATCTGAAGCTGTCTGAGACTTGGATGGCTGACGGCTCTGTTGGCGGTGCTGTCTCTCTCTTGCTCTCTCTCGCGCTCTGTCTCTCTCACTCATGGAAGGAAGAAGAAAGAAGAAAGAAAGAAAACTTAAAAAAGGGATCAATAGATACGGAAACAGAAGGTAGGAGGAAATTGGATAAACTGTTGAAGTACTAAAAATTGTCTCAAATTGAACTAAAATTAAATCCAGATATGAGTAGTGTGAGTTGGGAAACTAGTATAAAATGAAATACAGAAGCATTACAAGTTTCTTATTAAGCTGAACAGAATATTCGCTAAAAGCAAATCAACAAACCTAGTCATCTTTCTTACCTGAAAATTTTCTTTGATCCTTTCAGGATTAAAGCTTTTAGGAATGACCACCACCCCTCTCTGGATGTTGAACCGCAGAACGACTTGAGCCGCTGTCTTATTGTACTTTTTTCCCAGTGAATTTAGAAGTGGGTCCTTCAGCAAAGGTGGAGAAGAAACATTCACCCTTTAAAAAAACCAAACCATTCATCATAGCTTGAGTAGGGAGTTTTGTGGGTCAATCAATCACCCTCCTTTGTCATTTGGTCACCTACAAGCACACCTCATGTCACTTGTAACCAGTTTCTCTCAGAGTATTTATCAAATGGAGACTTACTGTTGAAAGATCAAGAGAGACAAGCTGGGAACCAGCAGTTAGTGTAATGGCTATGTCGCTGGACTCCCACGTAGTCGACCGCGGTTCACGTCCCGGACCTGGTGGCTTAAATCTCACGCCGGGCGCGTGTACGTGTGTGCCCAAGATCCCGAGAGGAGAATGGAGGAGAAGGGATTGCAGCATGACCATCCCTCCTGGGGGGGTGATTTCTCGCTTTCTGTCTCTATGTCTCTCTCTGTCTGTCTGGCGAGCGCACGCGCCCTATAGCGAAAACCTCTCCAAAAAAAAAAAAAAAAAAAAGAGAGAGAGACAAGCTGATGGAGTTTGTTTGTTTGTTTTTAGAGATTTTTGCTAGAGTGTATGTGCTTGCTAGAGACACAGAAAGAGATAAAGAGAGAAAGTGAGAAATCATCTCCCAAGGAGCATGGCCATACCACAATCCCTTTTACGTTCTCTTCTCAGGATTTTGGGCATGCATGTACATGCATCCAGCATGAGTTTCAAGTCACCAGGTCCAGGACTTGAACTACCTTTGGCGATGTGGAAGTCCAGTGCCGTAACCACTACAGCATCACCTGCTGGGCCCTGGAGCTGTCTCTTGTAGAAGATAATATATTTTTCTGACAAGTTTGCAAAGAAAGCTGGATTGGAGGTAGGCATATAGGAAAAGGCAGGAAAACTGAAGTGGAAGAAATCGAGTCACAATTCTCAGAATGATCTTAGAGCAGAGAAATTTCTGCTTAATTCTGTGGAACACATCCCAGTAGGGGTGTTGCCATAAATACAGAGATAAAGAATCTAAACATTTTGCACAAGGCTGTAGAAACTCAATCAAAAAACAATTGAACTAATACTTTTTGAACATTTTCTGTATGTCAGGCCCTGATAAGATAATTCCATACATAAAATGTAATTAATTGAATTTTTTTTCTTTATTCATAATAGCGTGTACGTGCATTTATGTGAGAAAGCAAGAGAGAGAGGGAGGAGCACCCACCAGAGTCAACTCAATCCGTTCCTCCAGGCTTTCCACCCACCAGGCATTCCTGTGTGCCTGGTGTGCTGCAAGCTGACCAGTTAGGGGATTTGAACCACAGTCACCATGTGTGATCCAGCTTCCTCTAGCACTTTACCTCTGCACCACGGGCCAGCCCTGTGACAAATTCTCGCAACACCTCAGTGAGGAAGGTATTATTAAGTCTAATCTGTATATATGGATAAGGACTTGAAGAGGTTAAGTTACTTCCTTTTTCTTTTCTTTTTTAAAATTTTGCCAGAGGGCACATACACTGGCAGGAGACTGAGAGAGGGAAAGTGACCATGGGGCATGGTCAGGCTTCAGTCCCTTCTCCATTGCTCCCTCTTTTCTGGATTTTGGACATGAACACACATGTGCCTGGCTATGTTTCTCAAACAGCTGAGTCTGGGACTCAAACCATGCCATAAGCTGTGTGGGATCCAGCCACCTTAACTACCACACCACTGACTGGCCGTGGTTACTTTCTTAAGATTGTGCAGTGACAGGGCTGGCAGGTGGTGTAGTGGTTAAGGTGTTGGACTTCCATGTGGCTGACTGCTGTTCAAGTCCAGGACCTGGCGGCTTGCTTTCTCACTTTCCCTCTCTCTCTATCTCTAGTGAGTGTGTGGTGAGTGTGTGTGCCTTGTAGCAGAATTTGGAAATAATACTAATGATAATACTAATGATAAATAAAGTTAAATTAAAAAAAAAGATCATACGTTCAAATAGAGTAATTCCAATCAAGTAATTTACGTTAGCCTCATACCGTATCCCAAAGGAAACACTTCCTGGAGAGACATACAGCATTACTTACCAGACTGGATTCCTAGAGGTCCCCAAAGGACTATATGCAACAATGACAATGTCATGCTGTTGGCAAAATTTCAAGAGTTTTGGCTGGGTAAAATACGGGTGGCATTCAACCTAGGAGGTCGCATTAGAGAACAAAGCACAAAATTAAGGCCTTGCAGTTGAATGCAATTTTACAGAGTTTTAAAATAAGTCCTTTGTAAAATCCATTTGAATAGTATACTGTATATTACATGCTGTATCCTGGTTTTCCCCCTTAATATCATGTTCATTTCTCTTTTCAAAGATAATTCAAGAACATTTTTGTTAAGGTTTCACATGATATGAATGTCTCATAATTTACTTAATCACTCTTTAATATTTCATATTATATTGTTTTCATTTTTTTCCACTATAAACAATCCTATGATAAATACAGATATAAGTCTATCGAAGCATCTTGATATGTCTTCATTGTGATGGATTCCTGGGAATAGAAGATGATAAATACCTTTAAAAAGGATCCTGGTACATATTGTCAAATTGTTTTCCCATAAGGCTTAATTCACTAGCACTTCTTCATTTGCTTATATGGACCATTATATTAAAAAATAAAGCAAGAACTTCACTAATTAAATCCAATACAAAAATCACACTTAAATTTAAATTTCTCTTACTAATAGTGAGTTGAACATTTTTTATATGTTTGCTAGTCTTGTCTCCTGTGAATTTCTTTGGATAGTTTTTTTTGTTGTTGTTGTTGAGCCTTTTATTAGGTTTTTAATTCATAAGGATACAAACTCCTTTTTGTACTATATTTTAAAATATATAATTATTTTTGTTTGCTCTTTAATTGTTTCCAGTAGTTTTAGAGGACAGCTTTTTTTTTGAATGCTATGAGGACATGTGCTAACTGGAGAGAAACAAGAGAGAAAGAGAGAGAAGGAAAGTGAGAAATCGACCCTGGGGGCATGTGGTTTTTTTTTTGTGTGTGTGAGAGATTTTTGCCTTTTTTTTTTTTTTTTTGAGAGGTTTTCGCTATAGGGCGCGTGCGCTCGCCAGACAGACAGAGACATAGAGACAGAAAGCGAGAAATTACCCCCCAGGGGGGATGGTCATGCTGCAATCCCTTCTCTTCCATTCTCCTCTCGGGATCTTGGGCACACACGCACACACACCCGGCGTGAGTTTTAAGCCACCAGGTCCGGGACGTGAACCGCGGTCGACTACGTGGGAGTCCAGTGACACAGCCATTACACTAACTGCTGGTTCCCGAGATTTTTGCTAATAGGGCATGTGCACTCACTGGAGAGACAGATAGACAGAAAGCAAGGAATCACCCTCTTGGGGCGGGAGGAGGGTGTTGGCCACACTGCAATCTCATGACTTTGGGTATGCATGTACATACACCAGCGTGTTTCATGCTGTCAGGTCTGGGACTTGAACCGTGGTCAGCTACGAGGGAGTCCAGCACCTCAACCACTATGCCACTTGTTGACACCACCCAGTGTTTTTCATGCTGACAGGTCCAGGGCTTGAACCACACAGTTGGCCATGTGGGGTCCAGCATCTTAACCACCATGCTACTGATTAGCTTAAGATAGTGGGGTTTTTTTTTGTTTTTTTGTTTTTTTTGAGAGGGTTTTGCTATAGGGCGCTTGCGCTCACGAGAAAGACAGAGAGACAGAAAGTGAGAAATCACTCTCTGGGGGGATGGCCACGCCACAATCCTTTTTCCTCCATTCTCCTCTTGGGATCTTGGGCACGCATGCACATATACCTGGTGTGAGTTTAAGCCACCAAGTCCAGGACTCGAACTGTGGTCAACTACATGAGAGTCCAGCGATATAGCCATTAGGCCAACTGCTGGTCCTCAAAGTTTTCTTTTTGATTTTTTCCCTTGGCTACTTTTTTTTTTTTTACTTGCAGCTCCAGAAAGCTAGAATTCTTTGGTTGTATTTACAAATGGTTTCCTCTCTCTTCTTTAACTCCTGACCAAAGGGATATTAACTTTGGAGTATGATATGAGGCAAAGATTTTGATTTTACCTAACTAGCCGTTTTTCTCATACTACTTATTGAAAAATTAATTCCTTTGCTATCAGTTTGTGCTACTTTATTTTTCATTAAGTTTTTATTATGTAATACTCAGGTTTGTTTCTAAGATATTTGTTATTTTCTGTTTATTTATATGTTGGTTTTTGTACTACCCTTACATTATTTTAAATACCCTATAATATATCTCAATATCTGGCAGTTCTTATTCCTAATTATTTTTCTTCAAACATTTTTTGGGGGAGGTTACATCTACCTGGATTTGAACTTTCGAATCTTTTTCCTGAGAGATATAAATTGAAATAAGTTAAAGACTTGCCCAGGGTCTTATGATGATATGAAACAACCACAAGATTCCTAATTCTTAGACACATAAATAGTATATAGGATCTGCCCACCCCTCCCCACATCTTAAATCCCGCTGGCATTCCTCTAGCAGAAGCTGCTAAACGGTACCTGGTTGCTGACTGGCTTGTGTTTGAGTCCTGGTTTGTTCAAGATGAGCTCCAGCTGCCTGCGGTTAAAATTGGATACTCCAAGAGATTTCACCAAGCCAGCATCTTTGCAAGCTTCCAATGCCTGTAAGTGCCAACAGATGAAGAAAGAAACCTCACAAGGAGCAAGAGCAAATGTTTACAGGTGTGACTGTGAATTTTTGAAAAGGAAAAGTCCTTGAGTATGTTAATTGGCATTCTAGGAAGGAAAAAAGGGGAAGTAGCAGAGTAGGGGTGAGAATTCAGGAATTCTGTAATTGAGTGGGAACTATCTTATACCTTCTCTTCCCTTTGTATTTTTGCAAGATTTATCAGCACATAATAATGGTTCTATTTCTAGAAATTTGTTAGGGTTTTCTTTATGTCATAGTACCTGATCAATTTTTATAAACATTCTGGTATGTGTGGAAAAAAATATGTAGTCATATATATTGGGCTGTTGGGAAAGTCATGATGCATTTTTGCACAGAAAAAAATAGAAAAATATGTCATGACTTTACTGTTGACCTAATATATATGTACATATTTATATATGAGCCTATTTTAACATTATATTACCCATTTTTGGATGCAATTCTGTATTCGTCTCTTATATAAGTGTAAATACACACACACACACACACACACACACTATATAAAATTTAGTCTAGCTTTTCTGGTGTCTCAGTAATTGAAACAAATATATCAGAAATCTCCACTATAATGGTAGATTTACCAATGTCTTCCTGTATTCTATCAAATTTTTTGCTTTATATATTTTGAAGATATTTGGTACATATATATTTAAAATTGGTATATCTTCACAATAAATGGAATCTTTCATGTTTCTGTACACTCCTTTCATGTACACTCCTTTCTATCCCTAAATGATTCTTTTGACTTTTTTTTTTTTTATAATTGCCAGAGGGTGCATGGGCTTGTTAGAGAGAGAGAGACAAGGTGATTGAGGGTGGTAAAAGTACCCCCAACAGGACATGGTCACTCTGCAGTCGCTTCTCTGTTTCTCCATCCTGTCAAGATTTGGGACATACATGCACATATGTTTTTCAAGCCACTAGGGCTGGGATTTGAACTGCAGTTGGCCATCTGGGATCTGGCTCCCTTAACCACTAGGTCAACCACTTAACCATTGGTCCAACCAATGCCTTCGATGTTTAAGTCTGTGTTATCTAATATTAAAATAACTATAGTATCCTTCAAGTTTTAGCTTCCACATGTCTTTAAGTGCATCATTTTAATTCTAATATATCAATCTTTTTGTCTTTCAGATGAGTTTAACATTTATTGTAACTCTAAATACATTTGTGCTGATTCTACTAACTTAATTTATTATTTCAATTTATCCCACTTTTTCTGTTTCTTTTTAACTCTTTCAACTTTAAAAAGTATATATATACCCTAACAAAGACATGACTTTAGCATGTTTATCCAATCCTTAATCTACCCCAACATCTGTGGTAATAGTGTGTGTGTATGTATAAAATTTAATTGTACTTTATTTTTGTTTTTTAAGAATTATTTTATTTACTTTATTTATTTATTTATTTATTTTAATTTGACCAGAGAGGGAACAGAGAGAGCAAGATAGTGAGAGAAAGAGAGAAAGCAAGTCGCCAGGTCTGAGACTCAAACCATGGTCAGCCGCATGAGAGTCCAGTGCCCCTAACCATTACACCACCTACTAGCCCCTTAATTGTACTTTATTATGGGTATATTTTCCGCACAAGCGCCCTTTGTAAGTTTAAGCCACTGGGTCCGGGTCTCGAACTGTGGTCAACAGCATGGGAATCCAGTGACATAGCCATAACACCAACTGCTGATCCCTCAATGTAGGTTTTCTTGTGGCAACATTTCTGAGCATGTGTAAGTTGAAACTATTTTTAATCCTTAAATTTTTAAAAGTTATTTAATTTTATTATTAGTAGTATTATTCAATTTGAGTAAGAAGGGACAGAGACAAAAAGAGAAAAAGCAAGAAAGCAAGCTACCAGGCCTGAGACTTGAACCACGGTCAGTCATGTGGGTGTCCAGCGCCTTAACCACCATGCCACCTGCCAGCCTCATCAGGAATCATTTTTGCCTTAGCATCTGGGTCAAGATAAATTGCACAGCAAATGTTATTTATTCCACTTTGGCTATACTACTTTATGATCTTTTTGCATACAGTGGTACTGACAAGAAACCAAAACAAATCTTTTTGTATGTAACTAGTCTTTCTGTCAAAGTTTAAGCATTTTAAAATATTTCTTCTGTCATAATTGACATGTAATAAACTATCCATATTTGAAGTGTACATTTTGATGAATTTTACTGTGTACATTTGGAAAATCATTACCGCAATCGAGATTATAAATACCTCTAATGGAATGTTAGTAAATGTTTAACAACCAGCTATTCAAGGGGGAAAACAAAAAGCCTCAATTTATATTGGGTTGTCTGAAAAGTCATGATGCATTTTTGCATAGGAAAAAATACATCATGATTTTTCTAACATCCCAATAGTATTGGTCCTTTTATATTATGTAACTACTCATACCTGTCAACACCATGCTAACAACATGACGAAGGTGAATGTAGAGTTAGGAAGAGACTTGCACAAATTACCATTGGATATGAGTCAATTCTAGTACACCATTGAAAAGATTACCCCTCCTTGGGACCAGCAGTTAGCGTAATGGCTATGTCGCTGGACTCCCATGTAGTCCACTGCAGTTCGCGTCCCGGACCCGGTGGCTTAAAACTCACTCCGGGCACATGTGTGTGCGTGCCCAAGATCCCGAGAGGAGAATGGAGGAGAAGGGATTGCAGCGTGACCATCCCCCCTGGGGGGTGATTTCTCGCTTTCTGTCTCTATGTCTCTCTCTGTCTGTCTGGCGAGCGCACATGCCCTATAGCGAAAACCTCTCAGAAAAAAAAAAAAAGAAAAGAAAGCAAGAAATCATCCCCTGAAGGGATTGCCATGATGCAATCTCTCCTCCATTCTCCTCTTGGGATTTTGGGTATGCATGCACACGTGCCCGATGTAAGCTTGTCGCTTGTTTTGGGACTCAAACCATAGTCGACTACATGGGAGTCCAGCAACATAACCATATGTCATCTGCTGGTCCCAATATAATTGATTTTTTTTTAAACATTCAATAATTTTTAAACTTAACATTTTTTTTTTTTTTTGGAGAGGATTTCGCTATAGGGCGCGTGTGCTCACCAGAAAGACAGAGAGAGACAGAGAGAGAGAAAGAGAGAAATCACCCCCCCAGGGGAGATGGCCATGCCACAATCCCTTCTCCTCCCTTCTCCTCTTGGGATCTTGGGCATGCATGCACACGCGCCCAGCGTGAGTTTAAGCCTCCGGGTCTGGGACGTGAACCATGGTCGACTATGTGGGAGTCCAGCGACATAGCCGTTACGCCAACTGCTGGTCCCGAAACTTAAAAATTTTTTAACAATTATTTAATTTTATTTATTCATTCATTTATTTTAATTTGATCAGAGAAAGACACAGAGAGAGAGAGGGGAAGTGAAAAAACAAGCCACCAGATTCAGGACTCAAATTGTGGTCGGTCATATGGGAGTGTCCAGTGCCTTACCACGCCACCTGCCCGTCCCCTAAAAATTCAATATTTTAACTTGTAAATTTATCTCATTTATGTGATTTAAATTTTGCTATATAAATTTAATTACTGTTACAGTCTATACTTCCCTCTTCTTTTTCCTTTGCATTCTTCTCTTCTAATGGAACAGAATCTAGAATTATTCAGTACCCAGAAGCAGAGATTTCATATATCTGTACTTATGATTAGAACAGATTATACTTCAAAACTGTAGTCTTTTTTTTAAAGAATTATTTTTATTTAACTTTATCTATGTATTTATTTATTTATTTTAATTTCAACAGAGAGGGACAGAGTGAGAGAGAGAGAGAGAGAGAGAGAGAGGAAAATTAAGAAAGCAAGCCACCAGGTCTAGGACTTGAACTGCGGTGGGCCATGTGGAAATCCAGCACCCTTAACCACCGCACCACCTGCTGGCCCCCAAAAGTATAGTTCTTTAAAAATAAGAGGCCCACATGAACTTACCTCCCAAGTGGCGCACAGGTTGGACTTGTGATATATCCAATTGCCATTCTCATCTTTAGGATAGAAGTCATCTCCAGGCTGCCAAAAAAGAACAAGTGTAATCTATTTGCTTATGTCTTGGAGTTAAACTATGGAATTTTCTGTTATCACTATACCAATTTACCCTGTCCTTTGGAAAGCAATTCGAATTTTCTTATTATATGTTATATGTTTATTTATATGTTATGCCATTTGCTGGTCCTCTCATATGTAATTTTAATGACTCCTCACAACACTTTGCAAATTGGTTCTTTTTGTCTCCATCTTACTGATAATGGAATTGAAGTTCAGGAAGAGCAATGTGCTTAGTCTAGTAAATGATGGAGCTGGACATCAATCCTTTTGTGTGTGACTCCAAATCCCACACTTTCAACTGTACCATGTGACTCTTTCAACTGTACCATGTGTCTCTTTCATCTATACCATGTGTAGGTCATGTGGAAGAGAGATTAAGTATAACTTGACCAAGTTGTCTGGCTCATTTGTGACAGAGAAGGCATGGCCATCCTCCCTGGGGGTGATTGCTCACTTTCCCTCTCACTGTTTCTCTTTCTCTCTGGTGAGTGTACCATCCGTATGGCCAAAAAAAAAAAAAAAAAAAAAAAAAAAAAAAAAAAAGAAAGAAAGAAAAGAAAAAAGTTTGAGAAGAAATAGGATTAGCTCTTCTTTAAGTTTTGCAGAATTGAGACATGAAGCCATTTGGACCTGGGCTTTTCTTTGTTGAGAGACTATTTATTACTGATTCAATCTCATCACTTTTTTTTTTTTTTTTGAGAGGTTTTCGCTATAGGGCACGTGTGCTCGCCAGACAGACAGAGAGAGACATAGAGACAGAAAGCGAGAAATCACCCCCCGGGGGGATGGTCACGCCACAATCCCTTCTCCTCCATTCTCCTCTCGGGATCTTGGGCATGCACACACATGCGCCTGGCGTGAGTTTTAAGCCACCGGGTCCGGGACGTGAACCACGGTTGACTACGTGGGAGTCTAGCAACATAGCCATTATGCTAACTGCTGGTTCCCAATCTCATCACTTTTTATTGGTCTATTCAGATTTTCTATTTTAGCCTGACTCAGTCTAGGTAACGTGTATGTGTCCAGAAATTTGTCCATTTCATCTTAGTTTTCTAGTTTGTTGGTATACAGTTGAATGTAATATTCTAATTTTTTTTAATTTCTGGTATATTGGTTGTAATATTACCAGCTTCATTACTGACTTTATCTATCTGGTTACTTTCTCTGGTTTTTTTTTTTTTTTTTTTCTTGATTAGTTTAGCTCATGGTTTGTAAGTTTTGTTTATCCTTTTAAAAAACCAGCTTTTTGTTTGGCTGATTTTTTCAAACAGTTCTTTTAATTGGTATTTCATTTCTTTCATCTCTAATCTTTATATGTCTTTACTTTTGTTATTTTTGTTGTTGTTGCTTTTCTAGTTTTTGGGGTTTTTTTTTTTTGGAGAGGTTTTTGCTATAGGGCGCGTGCGCTCGCCAGACAGACAGAGAGAGACAGAGAGATAGAAAGCAGGAAATCACCCCCCAGGGGGGATGGCCACGCCGCAATCCCTTCTCCTCCATTCTCCTCTCGGGATCTTGGGCACGCACGCACACGCGCCCGGCGTGAGTTCAAGCCGCCGGGTCCGGGACTCGAACCGCGGTCGACTACGTGGGAATCCAGCGACATAGCCATTACACTAACTGCTGGTCCCATAGTTTTTGGGGTTTTTTTTAGAGTTTATTTTGCTATAGGGCGCGTAAGCTTGCCAGACAGAGAGACAGAGAGACAGAAAGTGAGAAATCACCCCCCGAGGGGGGATGGCCATGCCGCAATCCCTTCTCCTCCATTCTCCTCTTGGGATCTTGGGCATGCACGCATATGCGCCTGGCGTGAGTTTTAAGCCACCGGGTCTGGGACGCGAACCGCGATCAACTACATGAGAGTCCAGCGACATAGCCATTATGCTAACTGCTGGTCCCCTGCTTTTCCAGTTTTTTAATGGATAATAATATTATTTATTTGCCACCTTTATGTATTTTTTCTGGTGAGCACTAATGGCTATGAACTTCCCTCTTATGACTGTGTTCACTGTGTCCCAAAAGTTATGGATAGTGGAGTGTTCATTACTGTGGTTTCAATGAATCGTTTGATTTCTGTCTTAGTTTCTTCAGTAGTTTGAAAGTCATTCAGGAATAGATTGTTTAGTTGCCATGTTTTTGTGTATTTTAGGGGGCTCATTCTGTGGTTGATTTCAATTTTAATTCCATTGTGGATATAGAAGATGCTGGGGATAGTTTCTAAATTTTTAATTTGTAGAAGCTTGTTTTGTGGCCTATTATGTGGTCAATATTGAAAATATTCTATGAGGACATGAGAAAAAGTGTATTTTGTAGTTTCTGGGTAGAATGCTCTATATATGTCAGGTCCATTAGATTTATGGTAGCTCCTGTCTTTGTTCATTTTTTGCCTAGATGACCTGTGCAGTGGTAACAGTGCAGTGTTGGAATCCCCAACAGTTAGTGCATAGCAGTCTATACCTTCCTTTAGCTCTAGTAGTTTTTCTTTTACATATTTGGGTGCCCTGGGATTGGGTGTATAAATATTTATGATTGTTGTATCTTCTTGGTGAATTCACCCTTTTAGAATTATGTAGTGTTCTTCCTTGTTTCTTTTTACCCTTTTTATCCTAAAGTCTATTTTGTGTGATTCTTGCCTTTTTAAAAAATATCCATTTGCATGAAACAACTTTTTCCAGTCTTTCACTTTCAGTCTATGTTTATCTTTGTCAATGAGGTGTATTTCTTGTAAGCAACATATAGAGGGCTCCTGTTTTTATATTCATTGAACAAATCTGTGTCATTTAGTTGGGGAATTTAATTCATTAACATTGAATGTTATTATTAATATGTGTGATCATATCCCTGTCGTTTTGATACTTTTTTTTTTTCAGATTGTTTTGTATTTTCTTACCTTTACTTATCTTCCTTCAGTTTTATGGGTGTAGTATTCCTTTAAGGATTTTCTGAAGAGCTGGTCTATTTTGGTGAATTTTTTCAGGTTTTGTTTATCTGAGAATGATTTTATTTCTTCTTCCCATTTGAAGGATAATCTTGCCAAATATAGTATTCTTGGATGAAGTTGTTTTTCTTTCAGAGTTTTAAATATATTTTCCCATTCTTTCCTTGTCTGCACTGTTCCATTTGAGAGGTACAATGTTAGTCTAACAGGATAACCTCTATAAGTAATTTGACATTTATCTTTTATCATTTTTAGAATCATGTCTTGTCTTTAATTTTTACCATTTTGGCTACGATGTGCCTTGGAGAAGATTTTCTTATGTGAAATCTATTGATGTTGTATTTCCTGGATTTGGATTTCTATATGTCTAACTTTGGAAAGTTTTTGGCTAATATGCCATGAAAGATATCTTCTAAGCCTTTACTTGTCACTTCATCTTCTGGAATACCCCTTATACTCTTTCATGGTGTGTAAGATTTCCTGTATGTTGACCTTATTTTTATTTATTTATTTATTTATTTATTTATTTATTTATTATTATTATTTTGCATGAAAGGCTGCATGAAAGGCAGCTTACTTTATTCGAGATGCAGGCGAGGGCAGGGCGGACAGCCTGTCTGCCTCGTCGGGCTCCACAGACAGCCCAGGAGCCCCGCCACACTAGCAAAGTCCCCAGTCCTCTCCATGCCACACGGCCCAGGTGCTCCTCTGTGGCATCTGGGCCTGCTGGCCACCTCTGTGCCTTCCTCAGGCCACTCAGAGAGGAGACCCTGTGCAGGTGGTGCCGGGCCCAGTGGTTTTTTTCTTGGACGGACCCTGCTCCCTCTGTCCCTGAAGTCTCCTTCACTGTCAGTGGAGGCCACTGGACAGCTGCTTCCCTTCCCCTGCCCTTGCCGTCCCCTGCCCTTCCTCCCACCCTCCTTCTCAGCCTCCCCCCACCTCCTCCCAGCCATCACTCAGAGTTCCACCTTTGTTAGGCTGCCTGGAGGAGCTGCCAGCCCCTGGAGCAGGTCCACAAAACAAAAACAACGATTGGTAAGCACAGAAAGGGAAAAAACCACAAAAACCAAGGTTGCCTTTGCCTACAAATAACAGTCTCTCAGCCACAGGGAGAGGCCGCACTCAGCAGTGAAGCTGGGTGTGCTCTTGTGCTTAGGGCATCCTTGCCTCTCTTCCTCAGCTCCACGTCCTGTCTCCAAGCACTAGGGTCGAGGGAGCCCTGGAAGGGGGCCATCACAGGGTGCCCAATGCCAGCCATCACTGTAGTCACTGCCCCGGGAGAAGGAAGTAGCCCATGGAAGAGAAGCGGCCCTTCTCAGGGGCTTCTCTCCATCATACTCCCGTGCGCGTGCACGCACAGACAGGTAGTTGTGTACATGCTTGTGGCATGCACACACCCACCCACCTACATACCAGACTCTAAGGGAGAGGGAGCCGGCCTAGGCCGGGATCGGCTCCGCCCTGGCAGGTCAGACAGTGGTGACCGAGAGCAGGGTGATGTAGACCCGCTTGCCGTCGGCCGTGCGTGAGCCGTGGGCCAGCATCTCTTGGATGGTGATCCAGTTGTCCAGGATCTTCTTGTTTCGCTTCTTTATAGTCTTGTGGTGGCTCAGAGCGATGATGTTGAGCTCAGGCTTGCTGTCGCCACTCTGCTGCTCCCTCAGGCACTCCAGCCGGCTCTGCATCATGAACTCGCGCTGCTTCCGCTGCTCTCGCGGGCGAATCAGGTGCTGCTTCCGCTCCTCCTTGCTCCAGTAGCGGCCCATCTTCATCTTGCTCACGGCAGTGTTGTCAGTGATCATGCAGCTACGCTCCTCCCGGATCTTCAGGGCCCAGGTTTTCCGCAGCCAATCCCGCACAGGCTGCTTGGCCATGTAGCGGGTCCAGTTGCTGTAGACCTTCACCTTCCATTCCATGCGTGGCGCTTCGGGGGTCAGTGGCTGCCACCCCGCCCACCCGAGGGCCGCTGGCCAAACTCAAGGGCGCATGGCCTAGCTCCTCCAGGCCTCGAAGCGGGACCAGCTGTATGCAGCTCTGGTAGTGCTCACTCTCTGGGCCCTGGCCCTGGTGGCGCCATGAGAGGTAAGGGCTGCCCTCGGGGCCCAGGCGCTCTAGGGTCACCCCCACCTTGGGGTTGCGGCGCATGCGCTCCTCTGCGTGCTGTCTCCGTCCCACCTCGGGATCCCGGGAGAGGGATCGGAACTTGGCAGGGCTCCGCTCTTGGGGAGCTGCCTTGGGAAGGCTGGCGCTAGGGGGGCCCAGAGGGTTCCGGTTCAAGTTGGAGTCGCCCGCAGCAGCCCGCCTCAGGGGGCTCTCCGGCAGGGGCTCGGCCATCAGTTGTGTGCTGCTGCAGCTCTCCCCCTGTGTTGTAGGCGCCTGTGTTGTCTTTGTCGGACTTCTCAGGCAGCTCGGAGATGTTAGACAGCTAGTGCTTCTGGGGCTCGCTGGCTGCCAGGTGTAGCGGCTCTCCTCCTCCAGCAGCCAGGTCTTCATGCAGCACTCCCGCAGCTGCTGCATCTTCTGCGCCCGCAGGATGTTGCGGCACTTGAACTCCAGGTGCCGCAGCTGCTCTTCCAGCATGGCCATCTCGTGACCTAGGCTCTCATTGCGGTTAACGCCCAGGGCGCCGTTGCCGCCGGAGGCCGGGGGGGACCAGGAGGCCTAGCTGGTTGCCGTTCTCCAAGTGGCACTTGATCTCTAGCAGCTCCCGGTAGCGCTCATACTCCTCATCGGTGAGGCCTGGCACGTCACCCCCTCCCAGGCCAGCACCCTCGGCCAGCAGCGCGTCCATGCTGAAGTGGAAGTCCCGGCTCTGCAGGGGCATCCCCTTGCGGGCCAAACTTATGCAGGGTGCCAGGGGTGTTGGTAGAGCTGGGGGGGCTCATCTCCCAGCAAGTTGTGTTCAGAGCTCTCTTTGTTGCGGTGCTCTCGTCGGTCCGGCCCACCCCACTGTCCAGCTCCTGGCTGTTGCTCAGGCCTGGGCCCCCATCAGAAGCCCCCTTCTCCTCTTCATTTCCAAGCGGCTGGGCAGGGGGCGATTTCAGCTTCTGAGCATGAAGGTCAGAAGCCAAAGTCATTCTCAGAGCCAAAGTCATCCAGGAAGTCATCCCGGTCACTGTCCTTCCACCGCTTTACCAGCTGGCTCTCTGGCCTGGCCACCTGAGCAGGGAGATTTGGTGCTCTCCTCCTGGCTCAGAATGGCCGCTGTCTCCTCCCGGTTCTGGACATCCACACCATTGATCTGGATGATTCGGTCTCCCTCACCGATCCGGCCGTCTTTGGCTGCAATGCTGTTGGGATTTACCTCTCCAATGTAGATATACCCCCAGGTCTTCCTAGTCGTCCGTGCCGTAGCAAACCATCAGGCCCAGCTTGTCTCGGTGGCTGCTTTTATACAGCTCCACCTCCTCATACTCCAGCTCATCCCAGCGGTCTGCCTCCTGTGGGCCACCCTCCATGAACTCTGCCAGGTCATAGTACTCATGGCTGATGGGGGAGCTCTGAGGAGACTTAACGGCTCCAGGATGACCATGGGCGGAGTGGGTGGGCGCAGCTTGCCCAGCGCCATGATGTGCTCGAAGGTGATGTCGGTCTGAGTGCTGCTGTCCACCAGCTGCAGGTCATGGCAGGGGCTGTCCCCCCGGAGGTGGGGGCTCTGTCTCAGCACCTGCATCACCAGGGGCTCCTTGGAGGAGCGCAGGGCTTCCAGGGTTTGCTCCTGAGACAGCTTGGAGAGCTCTTTCCCGTTCACCTGGAGCATCACCTTGTACTGCGCCTCGGGCTGCTCTGCACCAAGTACATATTACATCCCATCGTGCTGGCGGCGGGCGCCGGGGCGGCAGGAACGTGGACACGCCTCTCAGCGGCCCTTGCGTGGGCCCCCCGGCCCGGCCCGGTGGCCCGACCTTATTTTTAATGGTTGTTTTTCCATTTTCTCAATTGCTTGGACTATATAAGAAGTTTTGTTTTCAAAATCGGAGATTCTTTCTCTGCATCATCTAATCTGCTGTTAATACTTTTGAGGGATGTTTTAATTTCCTGCATCATACTCTATATCTCTAGTAGTTCTGTTTGATTCTTTTTCAGGGTGTCTGTCTCTTTATGGAATTCATCCTTCAAGTCGTAGAAATATTTCCTAATCTCCTGGAGTTGGTTGTCTGTTTACATTGAATTGAGTTGTGATAAGTATTCTAAATTTTTTTTTCTGATATTTCAGTAATTTTTGTGTGTTTTATCCATTGTTGGTGAAGAGTTATTATGTTCTTTTAGGGTAAGTTTTTGCTGTTTTTCTCATAGTTCTTTAGGCTCTACTGTGATTTTTAGTTATCTGGTGCTGTATTCACTTCTTACTAATTCTTTTGAGTAGATTTTTATAGCTGAGAGCTTGTGTCCTTCTCTTCGTTGTGAATTACCTCTTTGTCAGTTTCCCTCTTCTATGGGGGGCAGTGTGGAACCCACAGTGCGAGTCTTAGGTTCAGATTTACAGAGAAGAGTTTTCTCTGTGGGTGGAGTATGGGATAGGATTTTTTCAGAGCCTCACAATGTTCAGATGTTTGGCTCCTATATACGCGAACCTCTCTAGTCCCTACGTGGCTGAGGGCTGAGCTACAAAGTGAGACTGTAAAGTAGTGTCTAAAATTGTGTGTCACACTGGGCATGGCATTGGGCCAAAACAGCCCTGGGTGCAGGGGACTTGTAGTGAGGAATAGAGACCGTCTGGCCTGTTTTCCCTGTGCTCCTACCAATTTTTCTTTCTTCTTTTCTTTTAGTGCATGTGCTATTGAGTGCATGCACTCACCAGAGAGAGAGAGAAAGTGAGAAATTACCTCCCAGGAAAGAAGACCATGCCACAATTCCTTCTCTTCCATTGTCCTCTTGGGATTTTGGGCACATACATACATGTGCCTGGCATGTTCTTCAAGCTGTCAGGTCTGGTACTCAAACTGCTTGATTGGCCGTGTGGGATCCAGTCACCTCAACTACCACATTACCTGGCTGGCCTGTTGGAGGGTATTTTTGTCTTTAAATGTATACATTATTTTACATTATGTTCTGTGGGGACATTTTTATTAACTGCATATGTGAGAAGAAGGGTGAACTTGGAGGTTGGGCAACTAAAATGTGGACTACAGTTAGGGGATTAAATGTTGATTTGATGGAGACAGTTTAAACCACAGTTGTAAAAGCATGGTATAGTAGACACTGTATTGAACTGAGGGTCTAAAGCTTAGGATCTAGGCCCAAGTCTGCTAACATAATCCTGGAGGGCATATGTTAGGCTAGGTCAATGCTCTCTGATTTATTGGAAGTTTATGGTAACAAGACACCATTGCATTTTGTGGTATTAAGTAATATACAAGCTTCAAAACATGGCTATTGGTGCAGAGGGTAACCTTTTTTGCATCTGAGCTCACCTTTAAAGTCATGGGTATTTCGATGATATAAAGATCCACGTAATTTAGGTTGAGGGCTTTGAGTGTCTTCTCTAGGGTGGGGCGAACCCTCTCTGGTTCATGATTTGTAGCCCATAGCTGAAAGAATCAAAGAGAGATAGTTAACATCTACACTATTTTTATAATACTGAAGCTCTTTATTCTTTTTAAAGCACTCATACACATTTTATTCACTTATTTCATTCGCAAAAATATGTTTATGCGGCAGTGTCATCTGATTATACTGCTAATTTATTTTTTTATTTTAAGAATTATTTATTTAACTTTATTTATTTATTTTTTTAATTTGACCAGAGAGGGATAGACTGAGAGAGTATGAGAGAGAGGAGAGAGAGAGAGAGAGAGAGAGAGAGAGAAAAACCACCAGGTCTGGGATTTGCCATGGGGGAGTCCAGCGCCCTTAACCACTATGCCACCTGCTGGCCTCACTGATTTTTTTTTTTTTTAGAATTGTTTTATTTAACTTTATTTATTTATTTATTGTTTATTTATTTATTTTAATTTGACCAGAGAGGGACAGAGTGAGAAAGAGAGAGAGAGAGAAAAAGTGAGAAAACAAGCCACTAGGTCTAGTACTATGCAGTATATTCTGGATGAGAAATCACATTTTGTATGCTGTGACGATGCTTAGGGAATGAATGTAAATTAAGTTAAAAGGAAAGTTTCAGGAAAAAAAACCCTAAAACTGTTTTTCTTTTAATTGAAAAAAAAAAATTAAAAATACTTATTTGATGACTGCGGTAAGCTATATAGCCCCAGCTAGGTGCTATTTTATAGTATATTCATTCTACTCACTGAGGTTTATGCCTAAAGTCAGACTTGTGTTCATGGATATGTATATATCAGCTGTGCTTGCTATTGAAAATATTTAGATTAATTAAAATATTTAGTGAAACAATAAAATGTGGGGGGGGGGGTAAGGCATAGAAAGCAACAATAGTACCACAGTGTGGGAGGAGGGTGGAGATGGCAGAGGGTGAGAGATAGGGAATCGAGGATGGGAAAAAAGGCAAAATATACAGGAAACAAGAAATGGAAAATTATTTGTTGACAATAACACATATGTTGATGTGCTTTATTGAGCCAATATACAGTGTATTCTGGATGGAAAAATCTCATTTTGTATGCTGTAATGGTGTACAGTGAATGAATGTAAATAATTTTTTAAAAAATGTTTAAAAAAGAAAGCTCCTCCTTTATTTATTTATTTATCTATTCATTTATTTATCTATCTATCTTTTTTTTAGAGTAAAGCAGAGTTTATTAGGAAAGGAGAAAAGTTTCCAATGTAGTGGAAGGGGGCCTGAATGGTTGACAAAGAGGAGCCAAGCAATGGGCTGCCTCTGACAAGGAAGTGGGCTTTTTTTTCCTTCCTCTAATTTATTTATTTATTTATTTATTTAATTAATTAATTAATTAATTTTTTGGAGGGGTTTTCGCTATAGGGCGCGTGTGCTCGCCAGACCGAGAGAGACATAGAGACAGAAAGCGAGAAATCACCCCCCGGGGGGATGGTCACACCGCAATCCCTTCTCCTCCATTCTCCTCTCGGGATCTTGGGCACGCACGCACACGCGCCCTGTGTGTTTTAAGCCACCAGGTCCGGGACGCGAACCGCTGTTGACTACGTGGGAGTCCAGCGACATAGCCATTACGCTAACTGCTGGTTCCCTTAATTTATTTATTTTTACATTTTCCCACAAACATTTACTTAACATATCAAAAAATTTTTGCTCATACTCCATAGTTCTTGCCAGTTAATAAACGACTTCCAAAATTTCAAAAAACTGAATTTTAAAGATAACGTTTGAAATATTTGTTATAATTTTGTTTGTGGCTCTGTAACAGAAGCAGTATGGTTTTAAATATTTTTGAGAAAATATTTACATGTCAACTACTCAAACTATTGAAAAGCAAACACCCAGCACACAAGACACACATAAACCTTTTCAGTTCAGTCCTGCCTACCAAGTAGTCTGTGATAGACCATCTGCTAATAAAGATCAGTCTCTTTTTCTTCCTTCAAAATCTTCCTCAAAATAATCCTCTAGTTGTGGTTGCTCTTTTGCAGTTTCTACTGACTACAATGCCGGGCTGGAAAAGTCCAGGTTATTTTATGGTACAAATTCTTTCATATAGCTTCTCTAATTCTGTCAGGCAGAACTGTTTATGGTGCCAGACCATGTTTCCAGGAGCTTCTGTTGGCTTATTTGAGATCTACCTTAGCTCCATAGTATTCTGGTTTAATCTTCAGATATGACATTCCAGTCAAAGCCTTGTCCATTAACGAATATTTCCAATTTCTGGTTCAAGGAAACAGGTATTATTGAACTTATGGAAATAACTATTCTGCTACAAAATAAGAATACTCCCAAATATTTTCCAATTCCAGTGGAGTCAGGAAAGGAGAAAAGTTTGTTTCCATTTAAAGAAGCAAACAAGAAAAACACATTTTTTTTTTTTTTTTTTGAGAAGTTTTGGCTATAGGGTGCGTGTGCTCACCAGAAAGAGAGAGACAGAGAGAGAGAGACAGAAAGTGAGAAATCACCCCCTGGGGGGATGGCCACGCTGCAATCCCTTCCCCTCCATTCTCCTCTTGGGATCCTGGGCACACACACATGTGCCTGGCGTGAGTTTAAGCCGCTGGGTTCAGGACTCAACTGTGGTCGACTATATGGGAGTCCAGTGACATAGCTATTACACCAACTGCTGGTCCCCCAAAAAACATTTTAACATATCGCTAAACCTATCAATAGCTCAAAAGAAAGCAAAATCCTTAAATTGAGAAAACAAAGCTTAGTAAAGAGAAAGATAGTAATGTTTTACTCAAAAGTCATAAAGTTCTATTACACCAGTTCAGTCTTTTTTTTTTTAAAATAATTATTTAATTTTATTTATTCATTCACTTATTTTAATTTGACCAGAGAGAGATACACACAGAGAGAGAGGGAAAGTGAGAATGCAAACCACCAGGTCCGGTACTTGAACCGCGGTCAGCCATGTGGGAGTGTCCAGCACCTTAACCACCACGCCACCTGCTGGTCCCACACCAGTTCAGTCTTATGTAGTTAATCTTTCTTCTGTTGCGTTTTTAGCGTTGCTGTGATCTGATCTTTCCATTTAAATCCTGGAAATTAATATTCAACCTTATTATTGATTTTTCTTGTCCCTAGCATTAAGTTGGTCATTTTCTTGGTTGCTTTTTGTTCTTTTATTTCTGTATGTGTGTCTTTAGTTTTCCTGGTAAAGCAGTCCTTTCAGTACTTCTTGAAGAGCTAGTCTGGTGTTGGTAAATTCTTTCAGGTTTTGTTTATCTGAGAATGTTTTTATATATATATTTTTTCCCCATATGAAGGATAATCTTGCTGGATATAGTATTCTTGGTTGAAACTGTTTTTCACTTAACACTTTAAATATATTTTCCCATTCTTTCCTTGCTCTCATTGTTTCTGATGAGAGGTCTGATGTTAGCCTGATGGGATAACCTTTATAAGTAACCTGACGTTTCTTTCTTATCACTTTCAGTATCCTGTTTTTGTCTGTAGATTTGGTCAATCTGGCTGTGATGTGCCTTGGAGAAGATCTTCTTGGGTCGATTCTAATAGGGGTCCTTTGTATTTCTTAGGTCTAGATATTTGAATGCCTCTCTAGATTTGGGGAGTTATTCTTCCAGGGTTTCATGGAATAGATTATTAATGCTCTTATTAGTTTCTTCACCTTCTGTGATACCAATTATCCAGATGTTTGGACACTTAATGGTAGCTAGTATTTCTTGTATAGTGTTCTCATTTTTTGGGTTATTTTCTCAGTTTTTTGGTTGTTTTTTTCTAGGTCAGAGGTTTTGCCTTTAACATCTGAGATTCAATCTTCTGCATGGACTCATGTGCTTTTAACACTCGAGGGAGGTTTTGATTTCCTGTATTGCAGCCTTCATCTCTAATAGCTCCATTTGATTCTTTCTTATTGTGTGTATTTCCTCTTTCAGAACTTCCTCACCTGCCGGAACTTGGTGTCTCTTTTCTCCTGTGTCTTCTGGAGTTCATTTACTCTCAGCTCTTTCATCTCGTTTAGTTTTTTCCCTATGAACATTCTGAATTCTCTATCAGACATTTCTATGAATTCCACTGTACTGCTTGTCTATGATGAAGGATTGTTTTTTTTTTTTTTTTTTACTTAGGGGAGAGATATTTTCTTGGTTTCTCATATGTCTTGTGCCTCTGTGGTGATTTCTGGTCATTCTGTGACAAAATCACTCCTCTCCTTGTCTGAGTGTTTCGGGGGTCTAGGAGGTGAGATTTAGAGCATAGCTTTAGTCGCTTTGGTCCCTCAAAAGCTGCTCCTTTAAAGAAAGCTTTGGTAAATGTTTATACATTAACCATTTCCTTCTTTCCTGCCACTTCCCAGTTTTTCTGCTTTGCAGATTTGGCTTTTCCTATATTAAGTTGTCTTAAGTTAATGTCCGTAAGTGAAGAAGAAGCAGCTTTGCCTTAAACGTCAGTCCCTATATTCTTGGCAAGACTGAAAATTTGGTAGTAGAGGAGGAGAAAGAGGTCTCCTTTTCCTCGTGGTGAGCCCTATATTTTTTAGCAGAAAAAAGTGGTACAAGATCCATCATTGATAAGAGGAGATGGAGGACAAAGGGGAGGTCTCACCTTTCCGCAGTAGAAAATATCTTCCCTCCGCACCTTTCCTTCTGCTATCTTTTCCTTGAGGGCCTCCCCAACTTCGTGCTCATTTCTGTAGATGTAGGCCCCATCGATGTGTCGGTACCCTATGTCGATGGCAGCCTTCACCGATGCTGCACAGGCACCCTTGGGAGTCTGAAATGATAAGGCGGTGGGAGAGTAGAGAACTTGGTCTTTAGTTTCATCATCATTAATCTAAACATTTTGCAAGTACATTGTCTCACAGCCAAAATGACACATTCCAAATTCCATGCTCTTGTGCTAAGGAGATGGTGTGCAGAGGTGGGAGAAACTTACATCCCAAAAGACCCCTTGGCAGGGGATCCCATCCATCTCTTTCTGTCCTTAGCTTTGTGACTTCGGAAATGTGATTTGAAGGGCCGGCAGGTGGCGTGGAGGTTAAGGGCACTGGACTCTGACTTGGTTGACTGCCATTTGAGTCCTGGACCTGGCAGCTTGGTTTCTCACTTCCCCCATCTCTCTCTCACTCTCTGGTTCTTTCCCTCTCTGGTCAAATTAAAATAAATAAAGTTAAATAAAATAGTTCTTTAAAAATAAGAAAAAAGAAACGTGTGTTGATCAATTTTACCAGTGACAGGAGACTTCATGGTGGCCTTGTGATAGGAGGGCACATATTATTTGCAAAAGGCTAAATTATAAATTGAAAGGTTTCAGTAGGGTGGGCACCACAGCCGAGTGGTTAACAGTCACTGGGGTTTGAATCCCAGCCCTGGAAGCTTGAAAAACACACCAGGTGAGTGTGCGTGTGTGTTCTAATACCGATAAATGGTGAAATGCAAAAGAAGGGATTGGAGTGTGGCCATGCCCCATTAAGGAGTGCCTTCTGCCTCTCTCTCTGTTTCTCTCTCTGGTGAGCCCACCCGAGTCTCTGGCAATTTTTAAAAAAAGGTTTAGGTAAGCAAATTGAGAAATAGTCTCAAAATTGAATATCATTTGGTAAAACAAAAAGAATATGATTCCATTAAAATAAAATAGAAACTATGCTACAGTGACAGATGCAGACCAGTGATTGCCTGCAGAGAGGGATATGGATTGGAAGGAGAGGTTACAAACTGGCATGAGAAAGCTTTTAGAGTTGACAAATACAAACATTGTCTCCCTTATGGAGATGGTTTCACAGGTAAGTGCATCAAATTGTATACTTTAAATACGTTCAGTTTATTAACCATCAATTATACCTCAATAAAGCTAGGGAACAAAGATTGTTGGACATGTTAGATTTTTCAAGACATATGTGTGTGTATGTGTGTGTGTGTGTATTTAAAATGATTTATTTTGCTTTATTTGTTATTATTACTATTATTTAATTTGACCAGAGAGAGAGGAAGGAAAAATGAGAAAGCAAACCACCAGGTCCTTGAACCATGGTCAGCCACCTGGGAGTCCAGCACCTTAACCGCTGCACCACCTGCCAGCCCCTCAAGATATATTTTTCTAAAATTTGTTAACTAAATCTTTGTTTATGTTATTTACCTGCATTAAGCATAAGAATGATAATGTCCTGTCCCCTAAACTTTACAGGAAAATGTCAAAACGTCCAGATAAAAACCCCTGGCAACTTCTTGACCCCTGAGTTAAAAAATGATCCATTTGCTATGGTTTGGAATGGTTTTGTCCTCTTTAAAACTCATGTTGAAACTTAATGCTCAATGTAAGCGTTGGAAATGCAGCCTAATGGGAGGTTTTTAGGTCATGTCACTTCCGTCTTTATGAATGGATTAAAGGTGCTTTGTGAAAAGGACTTTCGTGAGGACTTTTGCTTTTCTGCTTTATGAAGAACAGTGTTCCTCCACTCTGGTGGATACAACATTCAAGGCACCATCTTGGAAGCAGAGACTGTGTCCTTGATTTTGGACTTCCCAGTCTCCAGAATAGTTAGAAATTTCTGGGAGGAAGCAGATGGTGAAGCAGTTACATTGCTGGACTCCTACGTGGCCAGCAACAGTTCGAGTCCTGGACCTGGTGGCTTAAAAAAAATCACTCTGGGTATATACGCATGTGTGCCCAAGATTCCAGGAGGAGAATGGAGGAGAAGGGATTGCAGTGTGGCCATCCCCTGGGGAGTCATTTCTCACTTTCCTTTTATTGTCTCTTTCTCTCTCTCCAGTGAATGCATGCTCCCTAAGGCAAAAACCTTTTTTTAAAAAAATGAAATTTCTGGGATCCCCCTTCTTTTTCTTTGAGAGAGAGAAAGAGAAAGAGAAAGAGAAAAGTGCCTTTGACAGAGTCTTGTCAAGCTGTGATTCTCTTCTCAGCTTTCCAGCCATCCAAAATCATTGTTCAGGTTGACTCAGGCTTTGAACCCAGGCTCTCCCTGTGGCTCGAGCATTGTGCAGTAGCATCCTACTACATCCTACTGTGCCACCATGGCTGGACCAAAATGTATGTTCTTTGTAAATTAGCCAATGTCAGACAAGAAACCATTTCTCAGATTCCACATAAATCACTACTTTTTGGTCATGATACTTAAGTATATGAGTGTGTCTCACTTTAGTTATATTTTCTCCTACTGAGAAACAGAAGGTTTGATGGAAATTTCTATCAAGACAGACATCTGGTCTTGCTAAATAAAATTTTCAAATTGTCCTTTAGGGTGAGTTTGTCAGAGAGGGTTAATCTTATTTGTTGATTTTTATTGACTTTATATTCAGAGAATGATTGTGCTGAACACGTTCAAGAAATGTTGAGAACTACTTATTCTATTTTTTCAGTGTCCTAGCCAAACTCTTGACAAGTAACGTCAGACCTGTGAACTCTGACCCAGTTATTGATTTGTTGTAGAATGGTGAGATGAGCTATATGGGATGCATTTTTAGTGACTTTATTGTTTTGGGGAAGAAGTAGAATGCCTTCAGAGCAGGCATTGCATTTTCTTCCCCAGATTAAAGTTATCACTATAGAAGATAAAGGGATATAAAAAGTCACAGATTATATAAGAAAACAAGCCTCATAGTCACGAATACCAAATAGCTGGGAAAAGAAGACACACATTTCAGGATGTCAGAAGTAGCTGTTTGGTTAACTAATTAATAACATGGCTACAGAGCTTGAACACAAATTGTGTCAAAAGTCTAGAAGAAAACTATAAAGTGAAGTGCTACGGATTACAACAAGCATGACAGACAAAGTATAGTCCAAAGCAGAGTCAAGAGATAGTGTTGGGAACCAGCAGTTAGCGTAATGGCTATGTCGCTGGACTCCCACGTAGTCGACCGCGGTTTGCGTCCTGGACCCGGTGGCTTAAAACTCACGCCGGGCGCGTGTGCGTGCGTGCCCAAGATCCCAAGAGGAGAATGGAGGAGAAGGGATTGCGGCGTGGCCTTCCCCCCTGGGGGGTGATTTCTCGCATTCTATCTCTCTGTCTCTCTCTGTCTGTCTGGCGAGCACACGCGCCCTATAGTGAAAAATCTCTCCAAAAAAAAAAAAAAAAAAAAAGAGATAGTATCCAGATATTTGCATGGAAAAAATAAAATACTGCCTCCATTTCTTTTCTAAAAAATTATTTTATTTAAATTTATTTTTTATTATTATTAATTTTTAAAAATTGGACCAGAGACAGACAGAAAGAGAGAGAATGTGAGGAAGCAAGCTGCCAGGCCCAGGACTCAAACCATGGTCAGTCATATGAGAGTCCAGCTCCTTAACCACCACACCACCTGCCAGCCCCTACCACTACTTCCATTCTTAGGTGTCTCTATGTTATTATGAAACATTTAGTCTTAATATAAGATAGTAAATATAATCTCAAGGATATAGGAATATCACTGAGAACAAATAATTTAAAGGCAGAGCTAAAATAGACATGGGGAGGAGCTCCAGACGATGCATATTAAATACATGCTTGTGGGACCAGTGGATGGCATAATGGTTATGTCACTGGACTCCCATGTAGTCGACCACAGTGAGTCCTGGACCCAGCAGTTTAAAACTCTTGCCGGATGCATGAGGATGCATGCACAAAATCCCGAGAGGAGAATGGAAGAGAATCACCCCAGGAGGGTGATTTCTCACCTTCCTTCTCTCTCTCTCTCTGGTGAGCACACATGCCCTATAGCAAGAACAAAAACAAACAAAAAATCCCAAAAAACAAGCAAACAAAAAACACTATGGTCACTATTCTGTGGGAGAATTTATAGTCCATTTGTCTAGAGTCCAGTGACAAGTTCAACATGGTCACTGAGTAGCAGTGTCCCCTGGGCACACAAGTGCTCTCTGAAAAAGAATACTTGTTTTTCATGTTGTACACTGTAAAGATGTGCAATGATAAAAAAAAAAAAAAAAGTCAGCACTCTGGCAAAGGGAGAAAGATCTGAAGATATGATAGTGGAAAGGATGAATGTGGATGCCAGAGGCTGCAGAGGAGGGGAGTGGGTGGTGGAGAGTGGGCGTGAGGGGCAAAGGGAAGAAACATTTAACACCAAAAAAATGTAGAGTTCTCTGTTGAAAACTATATATATATATATATATATATATATATATATATATATGTATATTGTATACATCATAATGGGGACTTTATGTAAAATGTGAATTTGATTGATCTGAGAAAGAAAAATAAAAGATAATAAAAAAAAAGAATACTTGTTTTTCACCTTTCAAGCACATCAATAAATGCTTTTCTTTTTTTTTGAGAGGTTTTTGCTATAGGGCGCGTGCGCTCACCAGAAAGACAAAGAGAGACAGAGAGATAGAAAGCAAGAAATCACCCCCCAGGGGGGATGGCCACACCACAATCTCTTCTTCATTCTCCTCTCTGGATCTTGGGCACACACGCACATGTAGCTGGCCTGAGTTTAAGCCACCAGGTCCAGAACTCGAACTGCAGTCAACTACATGGCAGTCCAGCGATATAGCCATTACGCCAACTGCTAGTCCCCCCAATGCTTTTCTTTTTTCAGTAGTATTGACCTGCACACAGTTGAAGAATCCAGGTACACAAGAAAACAAGATTTCAAGAAGGAAAACTGGCAGAAATGAGTGTCTAAACAGACCCATGGAAACCTAATATTGAAATTGATTGTGGAATAAAATTAGACCTGTAATTTTTAAAAAGTTTTTTATTTATTTATATTTTCCATGAGCTAGAGCCACAGAGACAAAGAGAGAGAGACAGGCATCCCGAAACAGGGTCTTTTTTTTTTTTTTTTTGGAGAGGTTTTCGCTATAGGGCATGTGCGCTCGCCAGACAGACAGAGAGAGACATAGAGACAGAAAGCGAGAAATCACCCCCCAGGGGGGATGGTCACGCCGCAGTCTCTTCTTCTCCATTCTCCTCTCGGGATCTTGGGCACGCGCACACATGCGCCCGGCGTGAGTTTAAGCCACCGGGTCCGGGACGCGAACTGCGGTCGACTACGTGGGAGTCCAGCGACATAGTCATTACGCTAACTGCTGGTTCCCCCGAAACAGGGTCTTAATGCCACAATCCACCCTCAGCTTCTGTCAGCCCCAGATTATGAGCATACACAAACCAACTGCACAGTTTAAGTCCTGGATCCAGAGGCTTGGGAAACACTCTGGGCCCACATGTGCATGTATGCCCAAAATCTTGAAAGGAGAGAGAAATGAAGAGGAGATTGAAGTGTAACCATTTGCCATGGGGGGGAGTGCTTTCTCACTTTCCCTCTCTCACTCTCTCTTGCAAATGCATATGTCTTCTAGCAAATTAAAAAAAGAAAATCACTTGGGCTTAGGTATTTCTGTTAATATTGCAGTAATGGACTAAGAAAAGCTGTTACAAAAAATAGTGCAATGTTTCCTCAAAAAAAATTAAGAGTAGAATATCACATGATCTAGCAATCCCACTCTTGGTCATATATACAAATGAAAAAAGTAGTATTTCAAAGAAACATCTGTTCTCCCATGTTTATTGCATCATTATTTACAATAGCCAAGATATGGAAGCAACCTGGGTGTCCATTGCTGGATGAATGGGTAAAGAAAAGGTGGTACCTACATACAATGTGTTAATACTCTTAGCCTTAAGAAAGAAGGAAATCCTGCCATTTACAATAATATGGATGAACTTGGAGGACATTCTGCTAACTAAAATAATGTAGTCGTAAATTCATACCATAACTTTGAAAATAAAAATTACTAGCCCAAAGTTAAAATAACTGTGCTTGCCTTTTTTTTTTTTTTTTTTTTTTTTTTTTAGAGATTTTCGCTATAGGGCGTGTGCGCTCACCAGACAGAGAGAAACAGAGAGACAGAAAGCGAGAAATCACCCCCTAGGGGGGATGGTCACGCCGCAATCCCTTCTCCTCCATTCTCCTCTTGGGATCTTGGGCACGCACGCACATGCGCTCGGCTTGAGTTTTAAGCCACCGGGTCTGGGACGTGAACCGCAGTCGACTATGTGGGAGTCCAGCGACATAGTCATTACGCTAACTGCTGGTTCCCTGTGCTTGCTTTGATTAAAGAAATAAACTTGCAAATATATTTAGTGAACAAGAAAGTATAAAAAGTGTCATCGATTTCGGAAAGAACTAAACTACACAGCAATTCTGTAAATAAATATGGTAGGAAATAAAAAATTAAATGAATACACCAACAGCATGTTGGACAGGGCAAGACTAAATGAGTGAATGGACGACAGACCAGAAGAAAATGGTCTAGCCCTACCAGAGTGATCAGCTCCTCTCTGTTAATGGTCCATACTCCCTGCTTCCTTTGAAAATGGTACAGAAGCCTCTGCCTTGCCAACCATAAATGTTCAATGCAGGGTCTATCCGCACATCTCCTTTCAGTTATCAGACCAATATCTGGGATTACGTCACAACATAGCCTAGCTATCTAAAGGAAGAGAGCTCCATCTGCTAACAGAAGAAAAGATGAGACACTGGAGAAACTGCAGACCTAGACAACACACCCAACGGGAGGCAGAGAGTATGGGTTGGGTGAAGCGTGCAGGCGCTGCATCGAGAGGGAGGTGAGTGGCTCACCCTTCTCTTGGCTTTGCCTGTTCCCGCTGGTTGCCAAACCCTGGAGAGTCTACCTCAATGATCTGTAGCCTTCAGTCAGGTTATCTGAAATTATTTTCCTCATAGCCACCGACCAAGTTCAAGTCCTCATTATTTTCTGCTTGATTTATTACAGAAGCTTTCTTACTTGATCTGTCTGTATTTCATCTCTTCTCATTTCAATTTATTTCAAAATTGACAGATTAAGGTTTTTGAAATATGAACCTCCACTTTTCTCGCTGGTATTTTTTTTGTTACGTTCTACCCCAACACCAAACCACTCTTGTAACTTGACAAGCAGCATTCATTGATTCTAGAGAGGAATTACATAATAAAATAGAGAAGTCAGTTCTTGATGTTTGATTTCCAAAAGCCAGGACTTCTGTGGCAGAAAATGTGAGTGTGATGTGCTGACATATGCTCGAAAGAATTCTTGGTAGCACAATACTAGAAGTAAAAGCAAACACCAACCAAATGTTTTCCCTTTGTTCTTTGGCTCTCAAAATAAAAGCCCAGGGACCAGCAGGTGGCATGGTGGTTAAGGGTACTGGACGCCCACATGGCTGACAGTGGTTCGAATCCTGGACCTGTTGGCTTGCTTTCTCACTCCCCCCACCCCCACTCTGTCCCTCTCTGGTCAAATTAAAAGAAAGAAGAAGAAAGAGAGAAAGGAAGAAAGAAAGAGAGAGAAAGGAAGAAGAAAGAAAGAGAAAGAGAAAAAGAGAAAGAAAGTTAAATAAATAAAAGCCCATCTCAAGATTCATAAAAATCTGAATGAGTTGTCTTTGCTTAAAAATTAATAATTACAGGGGCCAACAGATAGTGTAGCAGTTATGTCATTGGACTCCCACATGGCTGACCATGGTTCGAGTCCTGGACCTGGTGGCTTGAAACACACTGGGTGCATGTGCATGCATGTCCAAGATTCAGGAGGAGAATGAAAGAGAAGGGATTGCAGGTCATCCACTGAGGGGGACGGAGGGTTGATTTCTCACTTTTCTTCTCACTATCTCTGTTTCTCTGGCAAGCACAAAAACTTCTAAAATAAAAATAATAATTACACTTCAGTGTTCTCTAAAAATGTTAGAAGTTTAGGCAACAGCTGGACTCTTGTTTATGCATGTGGGTTGGTTGCAGGAGAGAAGCTGCCTCCCTCTTGTACAGTAGAACAGTGTGTGTAATCTCTGGGGCTCTACTTACTGTGTCCCCAATGGTAGTCCTTGAGTGTTAGCTGCATGTGCTTTTTTTCCTTTCTTCCTTTTGCTCCCTTTCTTTCTCTTTCTTTTGCTTGTACTAAAGAACAAAATAAAATGTTTCTTGCACTAGTGCCTACTATCAAAATGAGAAAGTGGAACAAACTAAAACTAGACTTAGCTCCCTAAAACCACTTATTTATGCTTCCTGCCTGGCTCCTAGTCCCTTCAGGTAGGGACTGTGAGACCATACTCACTCTCTTGCAGCTTAAGAACATCTGAAAAAATTAGTAGGTGTAAAAGCAAGGCTTTGCCTTCCCTAGGTGAAAATCAAATGGCATGCATGGGGTTGGGGGGATAGGGAACAGCCTAAGGATGATGCATTCCTGAAAGGGATCCTGAGCCCTGAACCCTTCACTGCCCCTGGTAAGGGACAACATAGACTGGATGCTTTAGGCTGCTCCTAGGTACTCATCCAGGACTTGGACTTCATTTCTCTTTTGCCCCATGTGCAAAGCAGTGGATTCATTCTCCACACTGTAAAACTTGCTGCAACTATGAAATCTGTCCCGGGGCCACCCAAGACGGAATATATTGCAGTCTACCTTTAGAGACCATTCCTTCTCCATAGCTTGATGTCTCTTGATCTACCCTGTAACTAGATCATTCACTGTTTCTTTCATATCTGAATAAGAATTTCCCTTTGAAGTCAGTTCAGCTCTCCCTTATATTTTAGTTATAGGTATAATTTTTTTTTTCTGCCGTCAGTCCCTCCATTGCCAGAGGTGTGTATGCTCATCAAAGGGAGAGAGGTGAGAGCCCTCCCCAGATGGGTGTGGTCATGCTGTAATCCTTCTTACTCCATTTCACCAACCAGCCAGAATTTTGGGTATCTACACATACACATACCTGGTGTTTTTTTTTTTTTTTTTATTTTTTTAGAATTATTTATTTAATTTTATTTATTATTATTAAATTTTTTTTGCTGTAGAGTACATGTGCTCACGAGAGAGAGAGAGAAGGAAAATGAGAAAGCAAGGCATCAGGTCTGGGACTCAAACCATGGTCAGCTATATGGGAGTCCAGCTCCTTAACCACCATGCTATCTGCTGGCCCTGGCCTGATGTGTTTTTTAAGGTGCTGGGGATGGGATTTGAACCATGGTCAGTCATGTCAGATACAGCTCCCTTAACCTCTGAGCCATGGGGCAGGCCTCCTTACAGATGTTAAGTCCCTTGTTTCTAGCTCAGCTCATTGGTTCGATCCCTGTGTTATGTAGAATGCCTTACATCTGGGAGGCACACATAAATATTTATTGAACAGAGGTATAGCCAGTTACCCAAAATATTTACTATTTATCTTGAATTTGTGTCATCTGCATGCTGGGTAACATACTTGAGTTTCACATAAAGTTTTTTTTTTTTTTTTTGTTTGTTTGTTTTTGTTATTTATTACTTTTGCCTTAAGGTGCATGTGCTCACCAGAGAGAGAGGTAACTGGGGGGAGGGCAGGTACGTGTGACCACACTGCAATCCCTTCTCTATTCTCCTCTTAGCATTTTAGGCACACACACATATGTGCTTGTGTTTTTTAAGCTGCTGTTCCCACACAGCGGGCCATGTAGGATCCAGGCACCCTAACCTCTACACCCTTGCTGGCTCCCCTGCTGAGAGGATTTATGGACTATTCCATCCCTGCATGAATACACTCTCGGACACTTCACAGGGAAAAGCCCTGCAGCCAGTTTGTATTTTTAGCTTTCATTAGTGATTGTCAAATAAGGAAATGCACAGTGTTCTGTGCTAGTAAATGTGGGTTTCATCTCAATGCATGTGTGCATGTGTGCCCAAGATTCCGAGAGGAGAATGAAGGAGAAGGGATTGTGGTGTGGCCATCCCCCTTCGGGAAAATTTCTCGCTTTCTCTCTGTCTTTTTGGCGAGTGCATGTGCCCTCTACCAAAACCTTCTCCAAAAATGAATAAATAAAAATCTTTATAAGTTAGAAGAAGCTGTCCTGATAGACCTCACATTGCCGTATGCCCTTCCAATCTGCTTCCCGACAGTATCCTTCTCTCTCTGTTCTAGTGGAATAGCGGAAGGTCAATGGGACGGAACCTGGAGGAGAAGTCCCTAGTCTCCCTATTGTGGCTTCCACAACTCCCTAAAGACATTTCTCTGGTGTGCTGCTGCTTTCTGACTGCCCTCTACACACTCAACAGGACCCAAGGTCAAATATTGACATGCTTGACTATACATACCAGATGCGAATGAATTTCAGTTACAGAGTTACCTCAGCCTGCACTCACTGTTGTGTGGACTGAAAGGTTTCAAAAAGAATCTTAGGCGCGCCAAGGGGAAAAGACCGACATTGGGTAGTCTTCACCTATGGGACTAGGACCGACTCTCAAGTTCAATCTAAGTTAGTACTTTTATTTCAGGGTGACTGAATTGGGCATAGATGGTCCTAGCCTCTACCTCATCTGGCAGGGTGATCAGTCATACGGTGTGGAGTGGAAAGCCGTGAGTCTGCTCTGCCTGAGATGTTCCATTCTCTCCGCTCCCCACCTCTCCTCTCAGTCCCAGTTCTATGCCTTCCATGATCCAAATCTAGAAACACGATATGTATTTTTGTTCACTAACTTCCTGGTTTTGTTAACCGAGTTCCTGGTTTTGTTAGGTATATTTGTATTTATTTATTTATTTATTTATTTTTATTTTATTTATTTATTTATTTTTGGAGAGGTTTTTGCTATAGGGCGCGTGTGCTCGCCAGACAGACAGAGACAGAGAGACAGAAAGCAAGAAATCACCCCCCAGGGGGGGATGGCTACGCCGCAATCCCTTCTCCTCCATTCTCCTCTCGGGATCTTGGGCATGCACGCACACGCGCCCGGCGTGAGTTTTAAGCCACCACGTCCGGGACGCGAACCGCGGTCAACTACGTGGGAGTCCAGCGACATAGCCATTACGCTAACTGCTGGTCCCCTATTTATTTATTTATTTTTACTATAGGGTGTCTGTACTTGCCAGAGAGAGACAGAAAGATAGTGAGAAGGAAAGTGAGAAATCACCCCTCAGAGGGATGGCCACACTATAACCCCTTCTCCTTCATTGTTCTCCTGGGATTTTGGGCATGCATGCACACATGTCTGGCATGATTTTCCAGCTACCAGGTCCCCAACTTGAATTGCAGTCGACCATTTGGGAATTCAGCATTTTTCTTTTTCTTTCTTTCTTTTTCTTTTTTTTTTTTTTTTTTTAGAGAGAGATTTTTGCTATAAGGCATGTGCATTCACTGGAGAGACAGAGACAGAAAATGAGAAATCACCCTCCAAGGGGAATGGCCATGCCACAATCCCTTCTCCTCTGTTCTTCTCTTGAGATTTTGGGCACCCATGCCCACGTGCCTGGTGTGCTTTAAACCTCTGGTTTGAGATTTGAACCACAGTTGACTATATGCGTGTCCAGTGACATAATCATTATGCCATCTGCTGGTCCTAGGAGTCCAGCATTTTAGCCACCACACCATCTGCTGGCTCCAAGAGACAAACTTGTTAACCCCATCTTTTACTTGTGGTTGGTGCATGCACAATCTTTATTTCTAACAATCTTCCTCTTACAGTATATTCTCTATTTGGTGTATGTCTTGTCTTCTGAAGTTACCACTCTTGTGGGAAATGACACAGAAGTGACTGCTTTGGGGCCAGGTGGTAGCACAGTATTAACATGTTAACAAAATGTGGTTCATGTCCCAGAATCTCCCTGACCACACCGGGCCTGTGCATGCTTGTGATCTGGGATGTTTGAGACCGAGTATGGATCGTGGCATGAAGACTGTAGGGGCACCGGACACTGCCTTTCTCATCAAAGAAATAAAACAAAACCCACCTGTGCCCCAACAAAAGTGATTGCTTTTGAAGAGTAGTGTTAACTCCTCTTGGTATCCATAGCTTATTTTTCTTCCTCTGCTTTCTATTCTCCATGCTACCAGCAGAGTTAGCTTTTGAAAACACAGATCTGACGATGTTATTGCTTTGCTCATAAACTTTAGATGATTTGTCAGTTCTGTAGAATGAAGCTCCAGCTCTTTAGCATCATAGTCAAGGTTCTCAGTAAACCAATTTCGCCTTGCGTTTTCAGACCCAGTCGCCATAACTTTCAGCATCAACTCCACGTAGCAGCCACTGGGCATGGGCTGGACACAGCATATATGCTTGTACCTCCATGCTTCCCCTGCTCCTAAAATGCTGTGCCTCAGCTCTGCCTTTCTGCATGGCTAATTACTATTCTGCTTTACAGATTTTTTTTTTTCCTACGTGATCACTTATGTTTCAGTAGCTTTTCTACACATATCACTGTTTATTCTTTTTTTTTAAAAAAAATTATTTAATTCCATTTGTCATTATTATTTTTTTCAATTTCACCAGAGAGAGAGAGAAAGGAAAAGTGAGAAACCATGTGGGAATCCAGCCCTTAAACTGCCATGCCACCTGCTGGCCCCAACCATGGTTTATTCTGATAGTCAGCATTTAACGTTTAACTGTGATAAGGAAACATATCATTCTTTTTTTTTTTTTAAAGAGATTTTTGCTATAGGGCACATGCACTCGCTGGAGAGACAGAGAGAGGCAGAGGGACAGAAAGGGAGAAATCACCCCCTGTGGGGGGGACAGCCATGCCTCAATCCCTTCTCCATTCTCCTCTCAGGATTTTAGGCATGCATGCACATGTGCCTGGCGTGAGTTTGAAGCCTCTGGGTCTGGGACTCAAACCACGGTTGGCTACGTGAGAGTCCAGTGGAGTAATCATTACACCCTCTGCTGGTCCCAGAGAAACATATTATTCTTATAAGTAAAAACTATCATGTTTTAAAGGAATCCATTTCAATCTTCATGGTTAGAATTAATTATTTCCTTTCCTTTCAGAGATACTGTTTGTAGTGTTGGGATGATGTTGACCTATTTCACTGCTCTACTATTCATTGTTAAAGAGCCTGCTTCTTCCATTATCTATTTTTTAAAAGAATTATTTTTACTTAACTTTATTTATTTATTTTAATTTGACCAGAGAGGGAAAGAGTGAAAGAAAGAGAGAAAGCAAGTCATCAGGTCCAGGACTTGAACCACAGTTGGCCATGTGGGAGTCCAGTGTCCTTAACCACCACACCACTCTTCCATTATATTTTTTTTAAAGTTTGTATTTATTTCTTCCATGAGTGAGGCACAGGGAGAGGCACAGAGATAGAGACAGAAGACAAAGTTTTTTTTTTAACTTAAGATTTTTTTTCCCATAGGGTGTATATTTTTGCCAGAGAGAGAGAGAAAAGGAAAGTGAAAAATCACCCTCTAAGTGGAATAGCCACACCACAGTACCTTCTCCATTCTTCTCTTAGGATTTTGGGCACACACACGAGCCCACTGTGTCTTTCAAGCCATGGGGTATGGGACTTGACCCGTCTAGGTCATGTGGGATTCAGCCTCCTTAACCATGATGCCACATGCTGGCCCCCAAAAGACAGGGTCTTGGTGCCATGATCCACCTCCCAGCCTCAGCTAGCCTTGGATCATGGTATACTCAGGGAGGTCTCTGGATATAAACCCAGGACTTTCCCATGTGGGTCAGTCTCACAGAGTGATGTGTTCTCTTGCTGTACCACTACCTGTCTCACTATAAGTTTTTTCATCCCTAAAAGGCAGAGTCAAAGTTTTCTTCATTTTTAAAGTATCTCTAGCCTAGAGTTTAGATGGCAGTTATTCACTGTTTATTGGACTAAACTAAAAATTCTCAAAACACGAACTTAAAACAATGACAAGCCATTAACTCACAAATTTCACATCTCAGCTTGCTCTAGTAATCAATATCCAGCTGAATTTTAGTAAAGAGAGGAGAAAAGTCTCATTTTCTTCTCTTTTTTACTTTTCAGAGAGATTTGTGCTGTAGGGTTCATGTGTTCACCAGAGAGGCAGGGAGAGACAGAGAAAGAGAAGGTGAGAAATCATCCCCGAGGGAGATAGTCACGACACAATCCCTTCATTCTCCTCTTGGGATTTTGGGCATGTATTTACACGTGCTGGCGTGAGTTTCAAGCTGCCAGATCTGGGACTTGAACTGGTTGGCCATGCCGGAGTCCAGTGCCTTAACCACTATACTACCTGCTAGGCCCAAAAGTCTCATTTTCTAATTGAAACTAATTTTTTGGGGGGGAGAGGTTTTTGCTATATGACGCATGTGCTCGCCAGAAAGACAGAGAGAGAGAGAGAGAGACAGACAGAAAATAAGAAATCACCCCCTGGGGAGATGGCATGCCACAATCCTTTCTCCTCCATTCTCCTCTTGTGATCTTGGGCATGCATGCACACACTCGTCCTGAGTTTAAGCCACTGGGTCTGGGACTCGAACCACGATTGACTACATGGGAGTACAGTGACGTAGCCATTATGCCATCTGCTGGTCCCTTGAAACTGATTTTTAATCATGAACTGATTTGGGTTCAACTTTTGGCTCAATAATACTAATTCAAGCAAGCAGTAATTCTTGGAGATTAATATATTACCATAACCGATGAGATCCGCTCAAAATGAATTATAGATTATACTTTAGGCAAGTGTTAACAAACCCAAAAAATGTGGCCAGTGGGTTGCATGGTGGTTAGGGTGCTGGACTCCCACATGACTGATTGTGGTTTGAGTTTCAGACCTATGGCTTGCTTCCTCACTGTCTCTCTCCCCGATGAGCGCATGTGCCCTATAGCAAGTTAAAAATAAATAAATAAAATAAAATAAAATAAATAATTCTTAAAAAAAACAAACAAAAAAACCCAACCCAATGGGAACCAGCAGTTAGCATAATGGCTATGTCGCTGGACTCCCACGTAGTCGACCGCGGTTCGCGTCCCGGACCTGGTGGCTTAGAACTCACGCCGGGTGCGTGTGCGTTCGTGTCCAAGATCCCAAGAGGAGAATGGAGGAGAAGGGATTGCGGCATGATCATCCCCCCTGGGGGGTGATTTCTCGCTTTCTGTCTCTATGTCTCTGTCTGTCTGGCGAGCGCACGCGCCCTATAGCGAAAAACCTCTCAAAAAAAAAAAAAAAAAACAAAAAAAAAAACCCAAAACAGAGATATAACTTACCGATGCAGGTTCTGAGTAGGTACCAAGTCCTATGATGGGAATGCTGTTTCCGTCACTTAGAGGTATGCGGTGATTTGCAGCACTGAGGTACATTTTGGAGAGAGTCTGAAGCTTTACCCCTGTAGAAGTGATTCCAAACACTACAGGGAGAGTATTTTTTGGAAAGGTGTTCTAGGGTCTATTTAATCAAAGAAAGAAGGGCCAGAGGGAGGAGCAAGCAGAGGGAAGGGGTTAACAGATGTATTTCTCAACCTGTTTTTTTTCCCAGATTGTCCTGGAAATCCTAAGCGTGGTTGTCCTTTGAACTTCATCAGAAGTATGTAAATAACATTTTCCATTTGGAGTTTATACTGACTGCTCTAGAAGAAAAGATTGAATAAAGCACAAGGAAATAAACCTATTTGGCCACTTCCAGTTCAGATGCTTTTGTTGTCAAATAATGAATCAGAGTTACATTCTCTTTTAGGTATAAAAGAAGCCAATTGGTTCATACTCCTGAAAACTAGTATTTTGGCTACCTTCAGGTGAGATTAGAACAGTTTTCGTAGACTTTCTGGAGATGCAGCCAGACCGAGAAGGTTCTGGGATTTTTATATCACAGTTACATTTGAGAAGCACTGGATTAAAAAAACAAAGAATATGTCCAGGTCCAGTCTCACTCTCCAGTTCATCTCTCTGCCCTTTCTCTCTGTCTGTAGGCTCTCCCCTTATCATTGACAAGTGGTTATTGGCTGTCCTTGGAGTGCTGTGATTCCATCTTCAAAACCAATAAAAAAGGAGAATTCATTTATTCCATAGCTCAAACAATAATCCAGAGATTGAGTTATGTTGGCCTCTTTTGTCTTTTTTGGTTCATCAATCTATTGACCACAATGGTCAAAGGAAATAAAACAAAACAAAACAAAACAAAACTGATCGCCTGGAGATATTTAGAAGCCATTCCTTTTCTTTTGAATTATTTTATTTAACTTTATTTATTTATTTATTTATCTTTTGTTAAGAATTTATTTATTTATTTATTTATTTATTTATTTATTTTTTGGAGAGGTTTTTTTGCTATAGGGCGCATGCGCTCGCCAGACAGACAGAGAGAGACAGAGAGATAGAAAGCAGGAAATCACCCCCCAGGGGGGATGGCCACGCCGCAATCCCTTCTCCTCCATTCTCCTCTCGGGATCTTGGGCACGCACGCACACGCGCCCGGCGTGAGTTTAAGCCACCGGGTCCGGGACTCGAACCGCGGTCGACTATGTGGGAGTCCAGCGACATAGCCATTATGCTAACTGCTGGTCCCAAGAATTCATTTATTTTACGTTCATTCACTGAGTATCATCAAAGCATACGAAATGTGATTTCCCATCCAGAAAATACTACATAGTGGCTTAATCATACATGTTATCATCGACAAATAATTTCCCATTTCTTGTTTCATATTTATATGTATATATATATTTCCTCCCTATATCTCACCCTCTACCATTTCCCACCCTCCTCCTACACTGTCTCTGGTGTCTACAGTTGCTTTCCATTCCTTTTTTTTCTCTCCCCCCCATTTTATTGATTCACAAAATAATTAATCTAACTACTTTCAATAGCAAGTTCAGCTGAAGCTCTGAGTAGAATGAATATACTATATAGTAGCACCTAGCTGATGCTATATAGTTTACTGAGGTCATTAAATTGGAATTTTTTTAACATATTTTTTAATGTCAAGAAAAGCAGTTTTAGCTTTAATAAATCAAAATTTAAAAAATGCTAAGAGAGTTTTGCTTAAAACTTAAAGCCGGGAAACAGGTTAGGATTCTGTTCAAATAGTAGGTGCATGAACCTATCGGCAGCTCAAGACAAGACAAAAATCCTTAAATCTGGAAAACAAAGCATAGAAGAAAATCAGTACTGTTTTAGTTAAAAGTCATAAGATTCTATTTCTCCAGTTCAGACTCATGTACTTTATCTTCTGCTGTGGTCCAATCTTCCTGTTTAAATTCTAGAACATAACATTCAACTCTAGACTTGTCCCTATGATTAAGTTGGCCATTTTCTTAGTTATTTTAGAACTGTATTTCTGTGTGCCTGTATTTAGTTTTCCTGGGGTAGCATTCCTTCAAAACTTGGAGAGCTGGTCTGGTGCTGGTAAATTCTTTTAGGTCTTCTTTATCTGAAAATGTTCTTGTCTTTTCTTCTCATATGTATGATAATCTTGCCAGGCACAGTGTTTTTGGTTGAAATAGTTTTTCCCTTAACATTTTGAATATATTTCCCCATTCTTTTCTTGCTTGCGTTGTTTCCAATGAGAGGCCCAATGTTAGCCTGATGGGATATCCTTTGTAGGCAACTTGATAGTTCTCTCTTGTCAATCTCAGTATCTTGTCTTTGTCGGTGGTTTTGATCAATCTGGCTATAATGTGTCTTGGAGAAGATCTTCTTGGGTTGATTCTATTTGAGGTCCTTTGTATTTCTTGGGACTGGATCTTTGAATACTCCTCTAGGTTTGGAAAGTTTTCTTCCAGGATTTCAGGTAATAGATTATCAATGTCCTTATTAATCTTTTCACCTTCTAGGATACCAATTATCTGGAAGTTTGGATGTTTAATGGTATCTAGTATTTCTCATATATTATTCTCATTTTTGGGGGGCCATTTTCTAGGTCTTCATGATGGATTTTTTTAGGCCAGTGATTCTATCTTCTACATCTGAGATTTGATTCTCTGTATGATCTATACTTTTCATGTTTTTTTTTTCTTTTTTCTTTTTTGGAGAGGTTTATTTTTGCTTTAGGGTGCGTGCGCTCGCCAGACAGACAGACAGAGACAGAGAGACAGAAAACAGGAAATCACCCCCCAGGGGGGATGGCCACGCCGCAGTCCCTTCTCCTCCATTCTCCTCTCGGGATCTTGGGCACGCACACACACGCGCCCGGCGTGAGTTTAAGCCACCGGGTCCGGGACTCGAACTGCGGTCAACTACGTGGGAGTCCAGCGACATAGCCATTACGCTAACTGCTGGTCCCTATACTTTTCATGCTTTCAAGAGAGGTTTTGATTTCCTGTATTACATCCTTCATCTCTAACAGCTCCATTTGATTCTTTTTATGGTGTGTATTTCCTCTTTCAGATCGTGCAGGAACTTTCTCACCTGGACATCATCAGCTCTTTTCTCCTGTGTCTTCTGGAGTTCATCATCTCTCTTCTCTTGCATCCCTGTTAGCTTTGTCACTATGAATATTCTAAATTCTTTGTCTGACATTTCCATGAGTTCCACTGTACTATCTGTGGATAAAGAAGAGTTATTCTTTTCCCTTAGAGGAGTGGTATTTTCTTGCTTTCTCATAATTCTTGTGCTCCTGTCGTGATTTCTGGTCATCTGATGGGTTTTGCATTTCTTCCTAATTTTTAAGTTCAATCTGATTGTTCAGAGGCGTGCTGGAGGAGGTGATCTGCAATTTCTTTTCCGTCCCATTATTCACTCTGCATGTCAGATTCAGAGGGAATTGAGGAATATTCTTACCCTAATAGTAGTCAGATGTTTGGGTACTGTTCTCTTAGACCTGTCTAGACACTCAGTGCAGGGAGGCTGAGTCGCTGAAGGATGAAGTTAAAAGAAAAAGGAAAAGAAAAGAGAAGAGGAAAGAAGAAGAAAAAAATTAAAAGAAGAAAAAAATTATAAAAAGAAAAAGAAGACAATTAAAAATTTTATATTTTAATTTTAAAAGGCAAAAAATGAAAACCAGAAAAGGAAAGGGGTAGCAGTTAGAGAAACTATGAACAATTATTTGTTAAAGTGTTCCTCAAAAGGATTATGTTGTGTGTGAAATGAAAGCTTTTTGACCCAGTAACCTCAAAGATCACTGTGTCAGTGATAGCTAAAGTGCCCTAAAGTCTGTCTATAATTGATTGGCCCTCTCTCTAGGACAGTCATTCTTGCTTACGTACACATGATCAGCCAGCAGACAGTAATTTAAGTAGGCTAGGGCAGCATGGAGATTGGGCAAGAATGATCTTCACCATCATCTGTAAATGAATGCAGTAAATGTTAATTGTGTTGTGCATCTATGTGCTAGAGTGTCAGTTGATACATGTTTCTTTATTGTTATTATTAACTCTTTTGCTATATAGCTCTATGAATTTTTTTGAGAGATTTTTGCTATAGGGTACATGCACTCACCTAAGAGACAGAGTGACAGAAAGCAAGAAATCACCCCCTAGGGAGAATGACCACGCCACAATCCCTTGTCTTCCATTCTCCTCTTGGGATCTTGGGCACACACACGTGTCCGGCATGAGTTTTAAGCTGCCAGGTTCAGGACTTGAACTGCGGTCGACTATGTGGGAGTCCAGCAATGTAATAATTATGTCATTTGCTGGTCCCAGTTGCTCTATACATTTTAACATGTATAGAGATTTCTGAATGGCTGCTTCCTGGAAGGTGGTGTCACGTGGAACCTCATAGCCTCAGCATCTGGAGCTCCAGAAAAGGAATATTTCAAATAAGATAGAATTATATATATGTACCATTTCTTTGGAACCTACGGCCCTCCAGATCCCAACACTGTGACCTCAGTTTCAGCACAGTTGGTCTTAGTGCTCCTCTCACTGCTTTTGGTGCTGCCTTTTGTGGAAGCTGAGATGCCATTGTGCTCTTGTTATGTGGTCCTCAGCATCACAGGCATTTGTGCTTCTTAGGTACATATTCATGAAAGAGAACTGGACAGATACGACTTCAAAGGGCCTTCTGAATCAAGCTTTGCCCCGAAAACCTTTGTGCAGTTGAGACTAAACCTAAGTATTGATGTCTGAAAGTTCCCCCAAATGGTATGGAGTAGTTTCACATTCTTAGCTATTTCCCATAGAATGGGAACACATTGATGTCTTAGTGTGAAAAAATGTTTTTTTTTTCAACAAATTAATGTACTTTAAAATGCAGCCTATAATTTGTGCTGGTTAGAAAGGAGGTCAAAGAAGTAAGATGGCTAAAATTTACATCAGTAATATTTCATAGTTTTGGTATTCTCAAGCATATGAAATAAGGAAGTCCTTGTCCAAAATCCAGGGAAGTTTCTGGAAGTTGTCATCATTGCCTCTTAAACCAATGAGAAGTCTTTCTCTGTATTTTTATTCCATTTTTGTTTTGTTATTTCTCAAGTTAATATTGTACTTAGATATCAACTAACCATAAATTGAAACCTTTATCTCTGGAGGACAAAAGTTTAGAAAAATGTGTTCAATATATCTAATATTAAAAAGGAAGAGAGATTTAATGCCAAAACCTTTATATTAACGTTGAAATGGAGAAGAGATTTAATATAAACAAAAATTTATATTAATTAATTAGTTGGGTTACATTCCCACGGTCAGAAGTACTATGTTAAATACAAACCATTATGTTGTAAGTTCAAAAAAGTTTTTTTTAAATGTATAGATTTATGTAGCCACCATCACAACTGTGATACATTTTTTTAAAAAAATCAGGCCAGAGGACATGTATACTTATCATAGAGAAAAAGAGAAAGAAAGAGAGAGAAAACTTCCCTAAAGGGTATTGCTATTCTGCACTCCCTTTTCCATTTCTCAACCTGTTGGGATTTGGAGCGCATATGCACACATGCCTGGCATGTTTTCAAGCTGTTGAGTCTGGGATTCTCACCAAAGTCAGCCATGTAGAATTGGGCTTCCTTAACCAGTAGGCCATAGGGTTGGCCCATTAATCAGTTGTTAATTTCAGTTGTTATGTTTTTCATTTCTAAAATTTCCATTTTTTTTTTTTAATTTTTTAGATAGGGTTTTATTACTTCGCTGAGACTTTCTATTTTACCCTGGCTTTAAGAGTTCTTTTGACTGTTTGCAGAGATACTTTCATAATAGCAGCATAAAAGTCTTTGACAAATAAGTACATCTATGACATTTTGGCATTGTTGTCTCTTGGTTCTTTTATCCCACTCAAATTTAGATAATTTTTTTTTTTTTTTTCTTTTTTTGGAGAGGTTTTTGCTATAGGGCGCGTGCGCTCGCCAGACAGACAGAGAGAGACAAAGAGATAGAAAGCAGGAAATCACCCCCCAGGGGGGATGGCCACGCCGCAATCCCTTCTCCTCCATTCTCCTCTCGGGATCTTGGGCACGCACGCACACGCGCCCGGCGTGAGTTTAAGCCGCCGGGTCCGGGACTCGAACTGCGGTCGACTATGTGGGAGTCCAGCGACATAGCCATTACGCTAACTGCTGGTCCCAAATTTAGATAATTTTTATTGATCACATGCAATGTAGAGTAATTTTCTGCTCAACAAGCTGATGAAACTACAAATATTTTATTTCAAATATTTGATCTATGTATGTCTTTGTCAATGAGGTGTGTTTCTTATAAGCAATATATAGAGGGTTCCTGTTTTTCTCTTTTTTTTTTTTTTCATCCATTGAGCCAATCTGTGCTTTTTAATTGGGGAATTTAATCCATTAATATTCAGTGGTTATTATCAATATATGTGATTTTAAAAATTTTTTAAGTTAATTTTTTATTTACATTAATCACTGTACATATTTCCAGTGTACAACACAGTTTTCCCCAGCATTAATACAGTGTATATTAGTCAAGTCAAAGATATTACAATATATATTATCATCAACAGGTAACTCTTCATGTTTGTGTTTATTAAATGTCTTGTATTTTTCCCTGATCCCCTCCCTCTCACCTTACTCACCTGTAAAAAACAGTCTTATTTTAACCTCCAAGTAATCTCTACTACAGGACATATGAAATAGTATGGGAGAAGAATGAATAAACAGGCCATCACCTTAAAGTGTGACAAATGCTATGATACGCAGTACACCAGGAGTATTCTAGCATGTGGGCAAATAGGACCTAATTTCAGTAACTGAAGGGGCTGCTCCCCAGAAGGGGGAAACCTTAGCTTTCCCAGAAAATGCTCAAGAAAGGTTAACTCTGAGAAATTGGAAGGCTGAAGAGGGAGAGCTTTGAATATATGTGATCTTATCCCGATCATTTTGTTACATTTTTTTTTTCTGATTGTTTTGTGTTCCCTTATTTCTGTTTATCTTCCTTTAGTTTTCTCTATGTAGTATTCCATTAAGTATTTCCTGAAGAGCTGGTCTAATTTTGGTGAATTCTTTCAACTTTCGTTTGGAAATGACTCTACTTCTCCTTCTCATTTGAAGGATAATTTTCCCAGGTTTAGTACTCTGGGCTGAAGTTATTTTTCTTTCAGAATTTTAAATATGTCTTCCCATTTTTTCTTTGCCTGCATTGCTTCAGTTGAATGGGCTTCTGTTAGTCTAATGGGGTAACCTTTGTAAGTCACTTGGCATGTCTCTCTTGCCAGTTTTAGAATATTGTCTTTATTTTCTGCTTTTTACCAATTTTGTTATGATGTGCCTTGGAGAGGATCTTCTTACGTGAAATCTATTTGGTATTCTTTTTATTTCCTGGATTTGGATGACTATATGCCTTTCTAAATTTGGTGAGTTTTCAGCAAATATATCCTGAAAGATTTTTCTATGCCTTTACCCATCTCTTTGCCTTCTAGAATACCCATTATGCAGGTATTCTGCCAGTTAATGGTGTCTAAGATTTACTTTATATTGTCTTCATTTTTTTTTAATTTTAAAGTTATTTATTTACAGTCATTCACTGTACACCATTACAGTATACAAAATGAGGGACCAGCAGTTAGCGTAATGGCTATGTCGCTGGACTCCCATGTAGTTGACTGTGGTTCAAGTCCCAGACCCGGTGGCTTAAACTCACACCGGGCATGTGTGCGTGCATGCCCAAGATCCTGAGAGGAGAATGGAGAAGGGATTGTGGCGTGGCCATTCCCCCTGGGCGGGGGGGGGGGGGGGTGATTTCTCGCTTTCTATCTCTCTGTCTCTCTCTGTCTTTTTGGCTATTGCACACGCCCTATAGCAAAAACCTCTCCAAAAAAAAAAAAAAAGTATACAAAATGAGATTTTTCATCCACAATACACTGTATACTGGACACTATATATTGGCTCAATCAGGGATATTGCCATACAAGTTATTGTCAACAAACAATTTTCCAATTCTTGTTTCTTATATATTTTGCTTCTTTTATTTCTCCCCCTTGACTCCCTACCTCTCAAACCTTGCCATTTTCCATCTTCCTCACACAGTGTCCCTGGTATCTACAATTGCTTTCCATGTCATTTTTTTCTCACATTTTATTGATTCACAAAAGATCTTAATTAATCTAAATACTTTCAATAGCAAGTGTAGTTGATATATACATACATTTGAACACATGTCTGACTTTAGGCATATAACTCAGTGAGTAAAATGAATATATTATAAGGTACCACCTAGCTGGGACTATGTAGCTTACTGCAGTCATTAAATAGGTATTTTTAAATGCATTTTTTAATGTCAAGAAAAGCAGTTTTAGCTTTAATAAATCAAAATCAAGAAGTGTTAAGAGAAATTTGCTTAAACTTAAAGCCAGGGAAAAAGGTTAGGATTCAGTTCAAACAGTAGGTAGATGAATCTATTAACAGGTCAAGAGAAGACAAAAATCCTTAAATCTGGAAAACAAAACATGGGGGGATAAAGGATTGAAGAAAATCAGTAATGTTTTAGTCAAAAGTCATAAAATTATTTTTTAAAAAGAATTATTTTATTTAACTTTATTTATTTATTTAGATTAATTTGACCAGGGGGGACTGAGAGAGAGAGAGAAAGCAAGTCTCCAGGTCCAGGACTTGAACTGCGGTTGGCCATGTGGGAGTCTAGTGCCCTTAACCACCACACCACCTGCCAGCCTCAAAAGTCGTAAAATTCTATTTCACCAGTTCAGTCTCATATAATTAATCTCTCTTCTGCTGAATTTGTTGTGTTACTGTTGTCTGATCTTTCTGTTTATATTCTGGAAATTAGCATTCAGTGGTATTATTGATCTTTCTCTACTTGTCCCTTCCATTAAGTTGGCAATTCTCTTGTTTTTTTTTTTTTTTTTGTTTGTTTTTTTTTTTTTTTTTTTTTTTTTTTTACTTGTACTCTTATTTCTGTGTGTCTGACTTTAATTTTCTTGGTATTTCACTCCCTTCAAGACTTCTTGGAAAGTTGGTCTGGTGGTGGTAAATTCTTTCAGGTTTTGTTTATCTGGAAATGTTTTTATCTTTTCTTTCCATATTAAGGATAACCTTGCTGGATATAGTATTCTTGGTTGAAATTGTTTTTCACTTAACAGTTTGAATAAATTTTCTTCCTTTCCTTGTTGTATTTCTTGGGTCTGGATATTTGAATGCCTCTCTAGATTTGGAAAGTTTTCTTCCAGTATTTCATGGAATAGATTATCAATGCCCTTATTAGTTTCTTTACCTAGTATACCAATTATCCAGATGTTTGGGTGTTTAATGGTATCTAGTATTACTCATATATTATTCTAATTTTTTTCTGATTATTTTATTTTTGGTTAATTTTTCTATGTCAAAGATTCTATCTTCTACATCTGAGATTTGGTTTTCTGTATGATCTAGTCTGCTTTTAATACTTTGAAGGGAAATTTTGATTTTCTGTATTACAGCCTTCATCTCTAACAGTTCTGTTTGATGGTGTGTGTTTCCTCTTTCAGATCATGCCAGAACTTCCTCACCTCCAGGAACTCTTTGTCTCTTTTCTCCTACATTTGTATCTTTTAGAGATTGTTGTCTCTCTTCTCTTGCATCTGTGCACTCTCTAGAAAGACAGGAGAGACACAGAGACAGACAGAAAGCGAGAAATCACCCCCCAGGGGGATGGCCACACTGCAATCCCTTCTCCTCCATTCTCCTCTTGGGATCTTGGGTATGCATGCACATGTGCCCAGCGTGAGTTTATGTCACCAGGTCTGGGACTCGAACTGCAGTCAACTACATGGGAGTCCAGCGACAGAGCCATTACACCATCTGCTGGTCCCGCATCTCCGTTAGCTTTGTCACTATGAATATTCTGAATTCTTTATCTGACATTTCCAAAAGTTCCATTGTACTGTCTGTGGATTATGCGGAATTATTCTTTTCCCTTTGAGGAGAGATATTTTCTTGGTTTCTCATATTTCTTGTGCCTCTTCAGTGGTTTCTGGTCATCTGATGGATTATACATTTTTTTTTCATAATTTTTGGAGTTAAATCTGAGTGTTCAGAAACATGCAAGAGGAGGTGATCTACAATCTCTCTTCAGTTCCATTTTTCTCCCTTTGTGCAGCAGATTCAATGGGAATTGAGGATAACTCTGTCCTTAAAAGTATTCAGATATTTGGCTACTGTGCACCTAGTCCTGTCTAAAAACTCAGTGTGTGGAGGCTGGCTAAATCTTGGGGATAGGAGGGTGAAGTCTGAGAAGAAAACCTTCAGTTGTCTTACTCCCTGAAAGGAGCCACTCAGAGCTCAAATGTAGATGGCTTGTGATTGGCCTGTCCTGGCTAGATCTTGGGATTGGGAGGGTGAAGTCTCTGTTGCCCTATTTTTAACGGTTGTTTTCCAATTCTTTTCTGTAGCTAGGACTAAACTGGTGATTTTGTCTCCAAGGTTAGAGATTCTTTCTTCTGCATGATCTAATCTGCTGTTAATACTTTCAAGGAAGGTTTTGATTTCCTGCATTGTATTCTTTATCTCCAGAAGTTCTGTTTGATTCTTTTTCAGGGTATCTACCTTTCTAAGAAGTTCCTCCTTCAAAAGATTTTCTCATCTCCTACAATTGGTTGCCTGTTTTCTCTTGTATCTTTTGCATTCTGTTACAACAGATATTCTGAATTCTTTTCTGACATTTCTGATATGTTTTATCCATTGTTGGTGAATAGTTATTGTGTTCCTTTCAGGGAGAGGTTATTTCTTGGTTTTCTCGTATTTCTTGGGACTCTGCTTTGGTTTTTAGTCATCTGGTGACGTACTCACTTCTTCCTACTTCTTTGGAGTAGGTTTCCAAAGCCACGTGTTCGTGCACCTCCTTACGGTGTGAGTTAGCTGTGTGCCAGTTTCCCTCCTCTACTGTGAGAAAATGTGGCATCCACAATAGGAGTTTTGGATTCAGATTTTTCAGAGGGAAGTTTGTTTCTTTCCTTTTACTTCTACTTTTTTTTTTTTTTAAGAATTGTTTTATTTTATTTATTATTATTATTTTTTCTTTAATTTGACCAGAGAGAGACAGAGACAGAAAGAGAGAAAGTGAGAAAGCAAGCCTCCAGGTCTGGGACTCGAACCACAGTTAGCCATGTGGGAATACAGTGCCTCAAACACCACACCACCTGCCAGCTTCTTCTCCTCTTTTACTTCTAATTCTGGGACTGCAGGAACTGTGTGGAGGTAATGGCAGTCCTGAGCTGCCCCTCCTCCCACATTAGGCAGGTGGGGATCTTTGGTGATCAGCTTGGGCCAAGTGACCTTTACTTCCCTATGTTTTCTGTATGAGTGTTATGGTAGCCTTTAGAAATTGCTGGAGACAGGAAGTTTTTTGTTTGTTTGTTTTTTAATTTTATTAGGGATTTTTGCTATAGGGCATGTGTGCTTGCTGGAGAGACAGAGAGACAGAAAGTGAAAAATCACCCCCCAGGGGGAATGACCATGCTGCAGTCCCTTCTCCTCCACTGTCCTCTTGAGATTTGGGCATGGACGAACATGCACCCGACATGAGTCTTTTTTTTTCTTAATTTAGTGGAGTTTAATTCAGCAAATCTTAACATGATCCCGGCATGAGTTTTAAGCCACTGTGTCCAGGACTCTAACTGTGGTTGACTATGTGGGAATCCAGCAACATAACCATTACGCTATCTGCTGGTCCCAGACAGTAAAATCCTTATCTCTGTTTTGTGGGAAGGGTCTTGAGGTCTAAAGAGGTAACTCAGTAGTAGGCAGATATGTCAGAGTTCATTCTTTTTTTTTTTTTTTTTTTTTTGGAGAGGTTTTTCGCTATAGGGCGCATGCGCCCACCAGACAGACAGAGAGAGACCTAGAGACAGAAAGCGAGAAATCACTCCCCAGGGGGGATGGTCACGCCGCAATCCCTTCTCCTCCATTCTCCTCTCGGGATCCTGGGCACGCACGCACACGCGCCTGGCGCGAGTTGTAAGCCACCGGGTCTGAGACGCGAACCGCGGTCGACTACGTGGGAGTCCAGCGACATAGCCACTACGCCAACTGCTGGTTCCCCAGAGTTCATTCTTTTAACCACTACTCTGTCGACTTGAATGGAACCATAATGAGCTGAGATATCAATCAACCATAAAAAAATTTCTAAGAAAGTGTAAAAATAACTAATTCCAACAAGTTATAATCAAATGATAAAAATTGAGCTCTCCATATATAATATTCTTATGATAGCAACTAGATATTCTTATCTCCATAAATAAGTTTTTTTTTTTTTTTTTTTTTTTTTTTTTTTTTGAGAGGTTTTTCGCTATAGGGCGCGTGCGCTCGCCGGACAGACAGAGAGAGACAGAGAGACAGAAAGCGAGAAATCACCCCCCAGGGGGGATGGTCACGCCGCAATCCCTTCTCCTCCATTCTCCTCTCGGGATCTTGGGCACGCACGCACACGCGCCCGGCGTGAGTTGTAAGCCACCGGGTCCGAGACGCGAACCGCGGTCGACTACGTGGGAGTCCAGCGACATAGCCATCACGCTAACTGCTGGTTCCCTCTTATCTCCATAAATAAGAATATAGAATTTTGGATGTTTGTGCTTCCTTTAATCTTTGTTTTTGGCCCAAGCTCCTAAGAGGAGCTCCTGAAATGGTGATAATAGTGCAGTTTCAAAGAAAGGGACAGAACTAACATGTCTTTTTGTGGAACAGATAGGATGGTGGAAACAGAAGATACAGAAAGAATTGACTATCATATGGTAGAGGAGCTTAAAGATCTATGCTCAATGATAAAGAAGGTAATGTCAGAGTGCTCAGAACGAATCAGGGAATTGAGAGAGTTAACTGAAATGTACAAGGCCACAAAATTGAATTATGGAAGTATAAGCAAAACAAGAGAAATTCTTTTTTTTTTAATTATTTATTTTATATTTTATTTTCAAATTTGACCAGAGAGAGACAGAGAGAGACAGAGAAAGAGAAATGATAAAGCAAGCTGCCAAGTCCAGGACTGGAACTATGGTTGGCTATGTGGGAGTCCAGCGCCTTAACCACTACTCCATCTGCCAGCCCCCCAAACAAGAGAAATTCTTACAGAATTCAGGGAAAGGAGGAAACTAAACCATGATAAGAGAAAAGAAGACAAAGAAAGACCAAGATATACAATCTACATATAATTAGACTACCTGAAACAGAAGACCAAATAAGGAGCTGGCAACGAGTAGACATTGCCTGATAACGTTTTTAAATTTCAAGGAAAAATAAAAATTTTACAAATATTCAGACAGAAAGAAACAGATTACGTGTAAAAGGCAAAAGTCATGCTGACCTCAGATTTTTTTTTTTGCAACTCCAAATGCTAGAAGACAATGAAACAATATCTACACAATCTGAGGAGAAAACAACTTAGAGCCAGGGGGAATTGTATTATTATTTCTTTGTGAAGGTAACTAGAAGATATTTTCAGATATGCAGGATTTAAGAAAGTATATCAACCAAAAACCTTCCCTAACAATCTGCTACATGATTTACTGCAGCCAGCAGAGAACATGAGTCAAAATAAATGGAGTAAGGAGGCAATTGTATGAAAAACTTTAAAGCTTTAAAACTAGTTAAGGAGCATTAGTTTAAGTAGTTATAAACAAAGTAATAAAAAAAATGCAAAAATAGTTTTGTAAGTTGGGTCTAAAATTTTAGTTTACATAGTTTTAAACTGTGAAAAGGCATGTCAAATGTTCAATATGTTGTACAAATAAATACTGTTTTATTCTTAGTATATAGTGCTGTAGATAAAGATTTGCATGTGCTTAAGCTAAATATAAGCGTGATAAAGTGCTTTGTTATTGTGGACAGGACAAGAAAAGACTTTTCAAATGTCAATCTGACTCCCAGAACAGCCCTTCTTCAAGAGACAGACAGCTCCATGGCTCCTGTGATCTAGCCATTTTGGGAGAAAGGAAGATGTCCCACTGATAACTGAGCCTCCAGCATACAAAACCCGTGTGAACAGCCCTTCTTCAAGAGACAAACAGCTCCATGGCTCCTGCGATCTAGCCATTTTGGGAGAAAGGAAGATGTCCCACTGATAACTGGGCCTCCAGCATACAAAACCCACGTGAACAGCCCTTCTTCAAGAGACAAACAGCTCCATGGCTCCTGCAATCTAGCCATTTTGGGAGAAAGGAAGATGTCCCACTGATCACTGGGCCTCCAGCATACAAAACCCATGTGTTTGAACTTCCAAGTTTGGGAAGAAACCGACCATCCACCAGATGACTAGAAATTGCTGCAGGACCACAAGAAATATGGGGAAGCAGGAAAATACCTCTCCCACAAGGGAAACGGATAGCTCCTCTTCATCCACACACAGTTCAATGGAAATCATGGAAATGTCTGATAAAGAATTCAGAACATTCATAATGGCCAAGCTAACAGAGATGGAAGAGAAGAGAGACAAGGAACTGCTGAAGAGGAAGGAGAAAGGAGTTGAAGAGTTCCAGGAGGTGAGGAAATTCATGCAAGATCTAAAAGAGGAATTTCACACTTTACAAAAGAATCAGATGGAACTGTTAGAGATGAAGGCTATAATACAAGAAGTCAAAATCTCCCTTGAAAGTATTAAAAGCAGACTAGATCACACAGAAAATAGAATCTCAAATGTAGAAGAGAAAATGGCTGGCCTAGAAAAATCCACCATGAAGACTGAGAAAATGGCCCAAAAATTTGAGAATAATATGCGAGAAGTACTAGATACAATTAAACGTCCAAACATCCGGATAATAGGCATCCCAGAGGGTGAAGAGACTCATAAGGGCATTGATAATCTATTCTATGAAATCCTGCAAGAAAAATTTCCAAACCTGGAGAGGCACTCAAAGATTCAGTCCCAAGAAATACAGAGGACCCCAAATAGAATCAACCCAAGAAGATCTTCTCCAAGACACATTATAGCCAGATTGACCAAAACCACAGACAAAGACAAGATACTAAGACTGGCAAGAGAAAAAAGGGAAGTTACCTACAAAGGGTATCCCATCAGACTAACGGCAGACTTCTCATTGGAAACAATGCGAGCGAGGAGAGAATGGGAAAATATATTCAAAGTATTAAGGGAAAAGCAATTTCAACCGAGAATTCTGTACCCAGCAAGGTTATCGTTCATTTGGGAAGAAAAGACACGAACTTTCTCAGATAAACAAAACCTGAAAGAATTTACCAGCACCAGACCAGATCTCCAAGAAGTTCTTAAGGGAGTGCTATGTCAGTAAAATTAAATGCAGACACACAGAAATAAGAGTTCAAAAACTAAGAAAATGGGCAATTTAATTGTAGGGACAAAGTCTGGAGTTGAGTATTATATCCCAGAGCTCAATCTGGAAGATTGTACCTCAACAGAAACAGAAGGAAGATTAAGTACATGAATCTGAACTGATGAGCCCTATAGCAAAACTCTCTCCAAAAAATAAATTAATTAAATAAAATAAAGGATATGTATATTTTATGGGGCCGGAAGGTGATGTGATGGTTAAGAGCACTGGACTCTCATATGGCTAACCACGATTCAAGTCCCAGACAATGTGGCTTGTCTTCTTACTTTCCCCCTCTCTCTCTCTCACTCTGTCCCTCTCTGGTCAAATTAAAATAAATAAATAAAGTTAAATAAAATAATTCTTAGAAAAAGATATGTATACTTCACACATTGTGTATTTAAAATGTGTATTTTATTAACCTAAAATTTATAGAGTAATCCTTCAGTTTAAAAGAATGCATATAGCAAAAACTATTGACTCTTACTTCAACACTTACGGTCTTTGATAAATAAGTAAATGGAAAGTAACAAGATAAGTAAAGGATAGCTAAACAGTTAAGAATGTGTGTGTGTGTGTGTGTGTGTGTGTGTGTGTGTGTGTGGGAACCAGCAGTTAGCGTAATGGCTATGTCGCTGGACTCCCATGTAGTCGAACGCGGTTCGCATCCCGGACCCATGGCTTAAAACTCACGCCGGGCGCGTGTGTGTGTGTGCCCAAGATCCCGAGAGGAGAATGGAGGAGAAGGGATTGCAGCGTGACCATCCCCCCCTGGGGATTTCTCGCTTTCTGTCTCTATGTCTGTCTCTGTCTGGCGAGCGCATGCGCCCTATAGCAAAAACCTCTCCAAAAAAAAAAAAAAAAAGAATTTGTGTGTGTGTGTGTGTGAATAAAATATATTACTTTGTTGCCTTATTGTCATTGTTTTCAAATTCTGAAATACTTTTAAGTGATTGTATACTATGCAAAGAGAACTTTATTGTATTTCCTTTTTTTTTTCTTTTTTTGAGAGGTTTTTGCTATAGGGCAAGTACACTCACCAGAAAGAGAGAGACTGAGAGACAGAAAGTGAGAAATCACCACCCCCCGAGGGGGATGGTCACGCCACAATCCCTTCTCCTCCATTCTCCTCTCGGGACCTTGGGCATGCATGCACATGTGCTCAGCGTGAGTTTAAGCCACTGGGTTCGGGACTTGAACTGCGGTCAACCACATGGAAGTCCAACGACATAACCATTATGCCATCTGCTAGTCTCTGAACTTTATTGTATTTCTAAAAAGCACAAATGGCCATGTGGCAAAAATGCCTTGGTAAGTAAATAAAGTTTAAACATGGCAAAAAAAAAAAAGAAAAAAAAAAGAAAAAAATAGATGATAGGAGAAAACCTTACTTTTTATCAAAGTTTATTTATTTCTTCTGTGAGAGAGAGACAGAGACAGAGAGGGAGAGAGACAAGCAGCCCCAACAAGGTCCTCAGGCCACAATTCACCCCAGCTTCAGCCAGCCAGGATCACAAGGATGTGCGCACACACTCGGTGTGTACAGGGAGACCTTGGGACACCAACTGGGACCTTCCCATACGACTTCACTAAGGCAGAGCATCATGCTACTGCTGAGCTACCACAGATGGTTCCAAATCCTTACTTTCAATTACATTGGAGATAAAAGTTATTTTGAGGGCCAGCAGGTGTTATGGTGGTTAAGGTGCTAGACTCTCACTGGCCGAGTGGTTCGAGTCCTGGACCTGGTGGCTTGCTTTCTCACTTTCCCTCTCTCTCACTCTGGTGAATTCATATGCCCTGTGGCAAATTAAAAAAAAAAATAATGATAAATAAAATTAAATAATTTTTTAGAGGTTTTTGCCATAGGGTAATGTGTGCTCCCTGGAGAGAGAGAGAGAGAGAGAGAGAGAGAGAGAGAGAGAGAAATCAGCACCTCACAAAGGAGATGGCCGCACTGCAATCTCTTCTCCATTCTCCTCCTGGCATCTCAGGCATGTCCGCACAAGCGCCCAACATGATCTTTGAGCTGCTGGGTCTGGAGCTCAATCCGCAATCAGGAACGTGGGAGTCTAGCTACATAACCACTATGCCATCTGCTGGCCCCAATAATTCTTTTTTAAAAAGTTACTTTAATCCGTTATCTGGAGTGCAAATACCATAATAATTATAACAACAAAATAATAAGAAAAGTCTCTTGAGTGTATCGCATCAGATACTATCGATGGCATCCTAGTCTCGTTTACTGCATCATTTGTTAATGCTACTAGTCAAAAACCACTAGAAACACGTAACCAGTGAAGTGAGTTTTACACGTTTCCTGCAGTAAGGAAGACTGCACTCCATGGGGAAGCAGGAGGACGTCATGAGAGGGAGATGAGAAGAGCTTAGTGTAGAAACTGGGCTCATGAATCTTGCTCTGTGGCAGAATGGCTATCTGCATAAGGTCAATAATACCGTAGTATCTATTGCCTTGCATCAGAAATTGAATTTTAAAAAAATATATATTTATGGGGCTGGCAAGTGGCGTGGTGGTTAAGGGCGCTGGACTCCCACATGGCCAACCACGGTTCGAGTCCTAGACCTGATGGCTTGCTTTCTCTCTTTCTCTTTCTCTAATTCTGTTTCTCTCAAATTAAAAATAAGTGAATAAATAAAGTTAAATAAAATAATTCTTAGAAAAAAATATATATTTACTTATTTAATTCCATTTGTTATGATCATTTCTTTAATTTGACCAGAGAGAGACAGAGATATAGAGAAAGGGAAAGTGAGAAAGCACGCTGCCAGGCCCAGGATTCAAACCGTGGTTGGCCATATGGGAATCCAACACCCTTAACCACCATGCCACTTGCTGGCCCCAGAAACTGAATTCTTATGAGGCTTTGTGCAAATAATAGACCAAATTGAGACTAAATTCTTCTTTTTTTTTTTTTTTTTGAAATAAAGTTGGCTTATACCTCTTTTTAGTAAAAGTGGGGATGGAGAGAGAAAAAAAATGTTTCAGAAGAGAATTACAGTGTACTTGTCACTAGATTTTACCTTTGTCCATATTTTTAGTTTAATTAAGATCTTTCGTGAATCAAAAGTTTAGTATGAGGGAACCAGCAGTTAGCATAATGGCTATGTCGCTGGACTCCCACGTAGTCGACCGCGGCTCGCGTCCCGGACCCGGTGGCTTAAAACTCACGCCGGGCGCGTGTGCGTGCGTGCCCAAGATCCCAAGAGGAGAATGGAGGAGAAGGGATTGTGGTGTGACCATACCCCTGGGGGGTGATTTCTCGCTTTCTGTCTCTCTGTCTCTCTCTGTCTGTCTGGCGAGCGCACGTGCCCTATAGCGAAAACCTCTCCAAAAAAAAAAAAAAGAAAAAATTTAGTATGAGAAGGAGGGAGGGGAAAGGGGAAGAAAAGAAAGTACAATTTCTTTTAATTGACAAAAAAGAGGCGTTATTTGCTGACAGTATGTATAATCACTTTGTCTTGACTGATGTGCATAGCATTCGTGCTGGAGAAGGTGATGTTGTATACTGTAAAGAGATATGTGATTAAATGGAAGTAATAAAGAAAAAAAGAAAGAAATTGGGCTCATATTAGGGAATGTGGGGAAAGAGGTTCAAGGAAACAGGTTTTTTTTTATATATATAAGCAGATACTAATCAAAACTTACTAGAAAATACTGATTGGAGCAATATTTGTTCTTTCATTTCATGCTAAATGACAGATCCAGTTGAGGGCAATTAGTTCAGCTATCTGAAAATAATTAACTTTTACAGAAGGCTCATACACCAAAAATGACTTTGAATCAGTGACAGTGTAGCTTGCCTGGCCATCTCCAGTTTTTGGGGTTAAGTAGAAATGACTAATGAATGAAATTCAATTAGGATTATCAAAAGATACATGAATTATCGGGACCAGCAGTTAGTGTAATGGCTATGTCGCTGGACTCCCACGTAGTCGACCGTGGTTCGTGTCCCGGACCCGGTGGCTTAAAACTCACGCCGGGCGCGTGTGCGTGCGTGCCCAAGATCCCGAGAGGAGAATGGAGGAGAAGGGATTGCGGTGTAGCCATCCCTCCTGGGGGGTGATTTCTTGCTTTCTATCTCTCTGTCTCTCTCTGTCTGTCTGGCGAGCGCACGCGCCCTAAAGCAAAAACCTCTCCAAAAAAAAAAAAAAAGAAAAAAAAAAGAAAAAAAAAAGATGCTGAATTATTGTAAGTGTTTGATTATTGGGAGGATTTACAGGACATAGTTTATACTCATGGGACTGCTTTATTTTTTTAAATTGTATTTTTTTTCTTATGATTGTGGATAAACATCTTTTTTTTTTCTTTTTTTTTGAGAGATTTTCGCTATAGGATGTGTGCGCTCGCCAGAAAGGCAGAGAGAGACAGAGACAGAAAACGAGAAATCACCTCCCAGGGGGGATGGTCATGCTGCAATCCCCTCTCCTCCGTTCTCCTCCTGGGATCTTGGGCACACACGCACATGCGCCCGGCGTGAGTTTAAACCACAGGGTCCGGGACGTGAACCGCAGTCAACTACGTGGGAGTCCAGTGACATAGTCATTACGCTAACTGCTGGTCCCGGGACTGCTTTATTATAGGCAACAGATACAATAGAGCAACAGCAAGAGATGGAACTGCCTCCAGAGGGTCCAGAGATCTCAGGTGCAGGTTGCTTTACCCTCTCTCCAGCAAGCTGCTCTGGGTATACTCTGTCTTTGGGTATTAAACCACCATGGACCTTCCTGAACATGCTGATACATGGAAGCCCAGCCAACTTGAGATCTCTGTTTGAGTAAGCTGATGACATAGACATATGTCACAAATCTCATGTCACAATCTGAGCCCCCTCTACAAACAATCAATACCTGGTGCAAATGGCTAATCCAGTCAGTAATACTAAATGTTGCTGACAGGCTGGTACATGTGACCCTGAAACATCTCAGAGATCATGGTTATGTAACATCATTTATCTTCAGTTAACACATTGCCTAGTATTGGCAAGGGTCAATGCTCTGGGCATTTTTGGAGATAAGCATTTGGTCAGTTCAGACCAGCTGAGATTAACTCATGCTACAGAAAGGGAATATCCAAAGGTCTGTACAAGACAGAGATAATTTCTTAACAAAGGTTAAATGGCAAGGACTTTTTTTGCTCAGAGAAGACTCATTGGATTCAAGATGCTACAGCAATAAACAGTGATACGTAAAGGAGAGACAAACAACCTATTTCCTTTATCCCATAAATTGTATTATAATTATTTCCAATTGCTGAGAATATTTAAGTTTAAAATTCTAGTGAAAAAAATCTTTACTAAAGTTATTTTTCTAGTCCTTTCATATTTTTAATGATCAGAGGTTACACTCACCAGAGAGAGCTAGAGAGAGAGAGAGAAGAAAGCACTCCCTAGTGGGGTGTAGACAACTGCAATCCCTTCTCCTCTGTTTCTCCATTCCCATTAAGATTTCGAGCATGCACATACATGCACCTTGAGTTTTTCTCAAGCCACTGAGGCTGGGATTCAAACTGTGCTTGGCCTTGCAGGTCTGGCTCCCTTAACCATTAGGCGATGGGGCTGACCCTTATCAGTCCTTTTATAAACATAAGTATGTTTCTTTTAATACGAAAACATGCACAATTATTGATAGGTATTTATATTGATGCATTTTACTTATACATATTTAATCTGAGAAGATGATTTTTTACTTATTTATCAGGCTTCCCTCTCCTCCATCTCTTTCATCTTAAATCTGGTAAACAGAAGAGTTTGTACAATAGTTCCAAATTAATAAACATTTGGAGAATGCCAAACAAATCCATTTTTACTTTTTTAAAAATTATTTTATTTAACTTTAATCATTCAATTATTTATTTCAATTTGACTAGAGAGGAAGAGAGAGAGACAGACAGACAGAGAGCAAGCCACCAGGTCCTAGGCTCGAACTGCAGTTGGCCATGTGGGAGTCCAGTGCCCCTAACCACCAAGCCACCTGCCGGCCCCCCATTTTTACTTATTTTTAAAATAAATCTTTGTGGGATCTAGTGGTGTCTTTAGGAAACTCAATTATACTTTAGTCTTTTCTTTCTAAAGAATTATTTATTTTTAAAATTTATCATGATTATTATTCTTCAGTTTGCTACAGGGCATACACATGAGAGAGAAAGAGAGAGAAAGCAAGCCATCAGGTCCAGGACTTGAACGACGTTCAGGACTTGAAACATGGTTGAGGTCCAGGACCTCAACCACCATGCCACCTGGTGGCCCCTATACTTCAGTCTTAAAAAAGACGCCTTACCTAAAAAGATTGCCCAAGCTAGAATATTTGAAAGAATGTAAGACTTCACAGAGTACAGCCATGGAACGCTTTTATTTAGAGGTGAAGGGTAGAGTGCGGCGGGAGAGTTCAGCAAGTATCAGGGGTCAGATGGATGGCAGCCCATGCTGAAACTTTTCAACAGGAATTCATATTTCTCTTTAGTGTCATAACCGAGCCCACCTAATTTGCTTGGTTGGGCTGTTGTAAATCATCAGTAAAGAAATTGACCCCAGGCAGGGGGGTAGTCAAATGTTCACTGCCCTTTCACCTGCAGGTTGTAACACTTTTTCTTACTAATATATTGCCCAAGCATTCAATTACGCTTTACTGATGAATTCAATTTGACTTTTATCTAAGATCTTAAAGCTAATTGAGAATTCAGAGGGCTGGCTCTATGGTCTGGGGTCAGTTAAGGAAGCCTGGACCTCATCTGATGGACTGTGGTTCAAATCCCAGCCTCAGGGGCATGAAAAACACACCAGGTATGGGCATGTATACCCAAAATCCAGACAGGAAAGAGAAAAGAGGAGAAAGAATTGTGGTATGACCATGCCCTATTGTGGGTGCTTTCTCCCTCCCCTCCATCTCTCTGGTGACACTACATGTGCCCTCTGGTAAAAAAAAAAAAAAAAAAAAAAAAATCCGGACATCACCATGCTAGTTAAAACATTAAGCCTTCATGACATGTAGCAGAAAAGTTCATAGTCTTAAATTCTTTAAAATGACATGCTATTACAATTTCTATTCATTGAATACATTTTTTTCATTTTAGTTGCCTTACACTTATTTCACCAACACAGTTAAGAAAGCTTAGATTTCGTTAATGCAATTCCAATCAAAATACCAGAAATATTCTTCACAGATCTAGAAAAGACAGTCATAGAATTTGTCTGGAATCATAAAAGACATCGTATTGCAAAAGCAATCCTGCGCAAGAAGAATGGAGTAGGAGGCATATCACTCCCTGATCCCAAGATATACTATAAAGCTGTGGTCATCAAAACAGCATGGTATTGGCATAAAAACAGACAAGTGGACCAATGGAATAGAATAGAGACCCCATAAATAACCCCCAAAGCTTATAGCCAACTGATCTTTGACAAAGGATATCAGTCAATCCATTGGGAAAAGGAAAACCTCTTTAGTAAATGGTGCTGGAAAAACTGGGTATCCACCTGCAGAAAGATGAAACTGAACCCCCATCTCTCACCATTAACAACAATCAACTCAAAATGGATCAAAGATCTGAACCTAAGACATCAAACAATAAAAATACTGGTGGAAAATGCTGGGGAAACTCTGGGAGACATTGGAGTAGGCAAAGACTTCTTAAATAAAACTCCCAAAGCACAGGCAATAATCCCTAAAATAGACAAGTGGGACTATATTAGACTAAGAAGTTTCTGCACAGCAAAGGACATAGTATCAAGTGTGAACCGACAACCCTCAGAATGGGAAAATAGTTTTGTTAAATATGCCTCAGACAAGGGACTGATAACCAGAATACACAGGGAACTCAAGTGCCTTATGCGAAAAAAAATGATGAACCCAATTAAAAGATAGGGTAATGAGCTGAACAAAAATCTCTCTAAGGAAGACATACGAATAGCCAAAAAGCATATGAGGAAATGCTCAACATCCCTCATCATAAGGGAGATGAGGATAAAAACCACAATGAGATACCACCTAACTCCTGTCAGAATGGCAAAGATGAAGAATATAAAAAGTGATAAGTGTTGGCGGGGATGTGGTGAAAAGGGAACCCTCCTACACTCTTGGTGGGAATGTAAACTAGTTCAACCACTGTGGAGAACAATATGGAGGTTCCTCAAAGATCTACAAATAGAACTACCATTTGATCCAGCAATCCCACTTCTGGGTATTTACCCGAAAGACAGGAGAATGCTCAGTCAGAAAAGTGCTTGCTTGCACATCAATGTTTATTGCGGCATTATTCACAATTGCCAAGACATGGAACCAACGTAAATGTCCACAAACTGATGAATGGATTGGAAAAGTGTGGTATATATACTCTATGGAATACTACTCAGCCATAAAAAATAACAAGACCCTGGAATTTGATAGAGAGTGGTCATATATGGAGGATCTCTTGCTGAGTGAAGTAAGTCAGGCTATGAAAGAAAGATATTGTATGTATCCACTCAATATATACCGACTATCTGCACTCTATGGTAGAGAGCGAAAAATTGGAGGACATAAAAGCAGTGAAGGTACTTAACGAGAATAGGACAGTGTGGAATGGGGGGGGTGAGGAGAAGAGGATAGAGAAAGATAGCAAGAGAACAATAGAGAGGTAAGACATTAGTGAGAAACAGATATGGCTTATTACCTGTTGGTGATGACATGTATAGTATTCTCAGCTGGATTGGTCTGAGAAGTATTTCATGATGGGTAAAGTCTTTTTACAAGCAAAATGAGAAACTGATTGACTGTTCTAAAAAATAATTAGAATAATAATAATAATGATTGGAAAAATATAGAAAAGATATTGAATGATGAAGTGGGGAGATTAATGTCTCTGTATTGACTGATATGCATGGCATTCCCTTTTGCAAAAGCAATGTAATACACTGTAAAATTATATGTAACCTAATGTAATATAAAGAAGATTATGATGATAAAAAAAATCATACATTTGCACTCTAAAAAAAAAGAAAGCTTAGATTTCGAGAAACTTAACTTCAATATTGTACAAACTCAAGTATTGTGCCAACAGAATTTTTAAAAAAGAATTATTTATTTAACTTTATTTATTCATTCACTTATTTTTAATTTGACCAGACCCCACCACCACCACCACACACACACACAGAAGGTGAGAAAGCAAGCCACCAGGTCCAGGACTCAAACTGTGGTCGGTCACTTGGAATTGTCCAGTGCCTTAACCACCACGCCACCCGCTGGTCCCCACCAACAGAATTTTAACAAAGTAAAATCTGGGGGAGGCATAGTGGTGTTTTTTTTTTTTTTTTTTTTTCTAATTTTTGCTAGAGTGTGCATGTATTTGCCAGAGAAGGATAGAGACAGAGGGTAGAAAAGAGAGAAATCATCCCCCAAGGGGGATGGCCATGCCACAATCCCTTCTCCTCCATTTCCCTCTCAGGATTTTGGGGATATATGCTCCCTTCTCCTCCATTTCCCTCTCAGGATTTTGGGGACATATGCACACGTGCCTGTTGTAGATTCCTATGGAGGAGTCAGCCATGTGAGATACAGCACCTTAACCATCTCACCGCCTGCTGGCCCAAGAAATAGTGGAATCTTTAAGTCAATATTATTAATTCTTAATTTGTCCTAAGATTTGCTTATTTATCAGGAATATTATGTGACTCTTTAAAAATATAATTTATGAACCTATGCATTAATAGTTTTAAAAATTATACCCAAACGTTGTGTATTCAATTTTTAAAATCTTGTAACCTTGACCAACATTACCTTAATTCCAATTAAACCTCCCTCTTATTTTTGCTTTTTATGAACCTCAAGCTGTTAGTAAGATGAAATTTAAAAGACAACACATTATTACAAGTTTAATTTTATTTTTAGAGAAGACTTGGTTTTGTAACTTTAAAAAAAAATTATTTATTTTAATTTGACCAGAGGACAGAACAAGAGAGAGAAAGTGAGAAAGCAAGCTGCTAGGCCCAGGACTTGAACCATGGTCGGCCAAGTGGGAGTCCAGCGCTGTTAATCACCATGCCACCTGCTGGTCCCACAGGTTTAATTTTTTAAAGTTTAAGATTTAAAATCTGGTGATGCCGTGATCCCCTTTCTTCAGTCTGTAGGATCTTAAGCATTTGCATGCACATCCAGTGTGGGAAGTGTACTGTGGTCTCCATGTAGGATCTAGCTTCTATTTTCTTTTATTAAAGTTATCGCCATAGGGTGTGTGAGCTTGCCAGAGAGAGATAGTGAGACATCACCCCGAGGGGGGATAGCCATGCCACAATTCCTTCTTCTCCATTATCCTTAAAAGATTTGGGGCACACATGCACACAAACCCAATGTGATTTTCAAACCCCTAAGTCTGGGACTTGCATTGTAGTCAGCCATGTGGGAGTACAACATCTTTACCGCAAGCTACTCACTGGCCTGGATCTAGCTTTTCTTTCTTTCTTTCTTTCTTTTTTTTTCTCTCTTTATTTTTTCTTTCTTTCTTTTTTTTTTCTCTCTTTAAAAAAATAATTATTAAATTAAATTAATTAATTAATTTTTAATTTGACCAGAGAGACAGAGAGAGAGAGAGAAACAGAAAGTGAAAAAGGAAGTCATCAGGTCCAGGACTCAAACCACAGTCAGTCAAGTGGAAGTGTCCAGCACCTTAACCTCCACACCACCTGCTGGTCCTGATCTAGCTTTTCTTAAGCTGTATGTTACCACTGCACCACAGAGCTGCTTTATCTTTTAGTTAGGATGAGACTATTCCTATAACCACTTTATTGTATCAACAGGTATCTTCGTTGGGAAAAAAAATTACCTTAAATATTCATTGCTCTGGTTCCATAGCTCAGTGGTTAAGCAGCCAGAGACCTTATAGCTGACTGAAGTTTGAATCCTGACTCTGGTGGCTTGAAAAACATGCCAGGCACATGTATGTGTGTACCCAAAATCCTGACAGAAAAGAGTAATTGACTGTACCCCATCGGAGAGTGTTTTCTTTCTTCCCCTTTTCTTTTAAAAGAAGTAATTAATTAATTAATTAATTAATATTATTATTGTTTTTTTAGTTTGCCATAGGGCATGTACGCTCACCAGAGAGAGAAAGAAGGAAAGAGAGGGAGAGAGGGAAAGTGAGAAGACAAGCTGCCAGGTATAGGACTCAAACTGTAGTTGACCACGTGCGAGTCCAGCACCGCACCCTCCACATAACCTATCGGCCCCTGTTTTCTTTCTTTTTCTTTCTCTCTCTCTCTCTCTCTGGTGGGCATGACTGCTCTCTGACAATGAAAAAAAATCATGAATCATGAATCATCAATTTATATATTTATTTTAGGATTATGCCACTTATTATTTTTATTATTGTTATTATTTTGTCTATAGGTAGCATGTGCTTACTGGAGAGAGACAGAGAGAGGGAAAGTGAGAAATAACCCCCCAAGGGAGATGGCCATGCAACAATCCCTTCTCCTCTATTCTCCTCTAGGGATTTTGGGCATGGATGCACACATGCCCGGTGTGGTTTTCAAGTCTCTGGGTCTGGGACTTGAACCGTGTTTGACCATGTGGGAATCCAGCACTTTAACCACCATGTCACCTGCTGGCACCTATGATTATTATTTTTAAAGTTTATTTATTTATTTATTGAGAGAGGAAGGGAGAGAGAAGGAGAAAGATGCCCTTAACAGGGTCTCACACAGCAGAGCTCCCTCCAGCCAGCCAGGACCACAGGCATGGGTGGGCATCCCTGGTGTGTATAGGTCAGCCCAGGAATTGAACCCCGATCTTACATATGAATTGTAGCATTGCAGAACCTTGTGTCACTGCTGTGCCACTGAAGCTAGGGCCCAATTTTATTTTTAACCAAGTTATCATATTTTCTGGCCTGATTCACATGTGATTGGTAGTGGTAATGTTCTCTAGAACATGTGATGCTAGATCAAGTCTGAATTCTTCAGAAACTTTTTTATTTCTATCCTGGGGTTTGGAAAGTCTTTTAAAATGGCATGGAGGTCTGAAGATAAGCAGGGCTTAAAATATGCATGCCATCCTGCAACAGGGAAGGAAAGGTAAAAACAAGAATGAGGGAACTAGGATTCAGAAGGAGCCATAAGTGAACGTGTTTTAAGTTCTCAAACTTTTCAATGGCCTTAGTTAAAAGATTTTAGAGAGAGGCAATTTTAGAGTGCAAATTGCGTTTGGGAGCCTCCTCATACTACTGTCATTAAAAAAAGCAGACCATCGGATAGTTGGAATTTTGTTTTGCTTTCCTTTAGTTTTAAGGAGCATATCAAATGAAAAGTCCCATGTATGTCAAAGGTTTCTAAAAGTGGCCATTGTAATCCCAGAAGCCTTTGTGAAATTGCTCCAGTTAATAAGATCATGCTGTACATCATGAATATATACACTTTCATCTTCACTTAAAAATAACTAACGGGTTCATCTTTCTGCAAGTGGAAGTCCAGTTTCTCCAGCACCACTTGCAGAAAGATGAATCTGAACCCCTACCTCTCTCCTTTGACAAGAATCAAGTCAAGGTGGATCAAGGATCTAAATATAAGACCTCAAACTATAAAGCTGCTCCTGGAGAATGCTGGGGAAACTCTGGGAGACATTGGTGTAGGGAAAGACTTCCTAAAGAAGACACTCAAAGCAGAGTCCATCGTCCACAAAATAGACAAGTGGGATTACATCAGACTAAGAAGTTTCTGCATGGCCAAAGACACAGTAGTTAGTGTGAATCGACAGCCCTCAGAATGGGAAAATATTTTTGTAAATGTTGCATCAGATAAGGGACTGATAACCAGAATACACAAGGAACTAAAAAAGGTGTTTGGAAAAAAGATGATCAACCCTATTAAAACATGGGAGAAGGAGATGAAGAAAACACTCTCTAAAGATGACATACGAATGGCCAAAAGGCATATGAAAAAATGTTCAACCTCCCTCATCGTAAGGGAAATGCAGATAAAAACAACAATGAGGTACCACCTAACCCCAGTCAGATTGTCTAATATTAAAAAAACAAAAAATGATAAGTGTTGGCGGGGGTGTGGTGAAAGGGGAACTCTTTTACACTGCTGGTGGGAATGTAGATTGGTCCAACCACTGTGGAGAATAATTTGGAGATTCCTCAAAAATCTACAGATAGATCTGCCATATGATCCAGAGATCCCACTCCTCGGTATCTACCCAAAGGACAGAAGAATTCTTCATTGGAAAAGTGCTTGCACATCGATGTTTATTGCGGCACTATTCACAATTGCTAAGTCTTGGAACCAACCCAGATGTCCCCGTATGGAGGAATGGATTGAAAAACTGTGGCACATATACTCTATGGAATACTACTCAGCCATAAAAACCAACAGAGCCCTGGCTTTTGACAGAAAGTGGAAGAATATGGAAGATGTACTGCTGAGTGAGGCAAGCCAGACTATGAAGGAGAGACATTGTATGTCCCCACTTAACATATACCGTTTGTCTGCATTCTATGTCTGAAACTGATTGACTAACAGTTGAACAAACACAAGAGATGGGTGTGAATGTCAGATGAGGTGTATGTGGAGGAGTGGGGCCCAACGAAAGACATTTAGAGAAGGGATACAGAGGTAGAGCATTGACGGGATGGGGAGGTGTGGTGTTATCTGTTGAAGATATTTCGATCAACGGGTCTGGGGAGAAATGTTCACATATCGAAATGGTCTCATTGTAAGCCAAACAATATGATTGAAAGTATATACAAAAATAAAAAAAAAACAAAAAACAAAAAAAAAAAACTAACGGGGACCAGCAGATGGCGTAATGGTTATGTTGCTGTACTCGTATGTAGTAGATTGCAGTTTTAGTATGTGACTGGGCAGCTTAAAACTCATGCTGGGTGCATGTGCACACTTTCCCAAAATTCTGAGAGGAGAATGGAGGAGAAGGGGTTGCAGCATGGCTATGCCCCTCAAGGATGATTTCTTGCTTTCTATCTCTCTGTATCTCTGGCAAGCACACATGTCTTATAGCAAAAATCTCTGGGGAAAAAAAAAACTAAATAAATTTCATTTGACTCTTTTCTAAAAGGAAGAAAGAAAAAAGAAAAGAAAAGAAAAGGAAAGGAAAGGAAAGGAAAGGAAAGGAAAGGAAAGAAGAAAGCAGGCACCAGAGTTGGCTCTATAGCAGGAAAGTGTGAAGAAAGTAGATATTTGGCCAAGAGGAGGCAATATGAGAACGTGGAGACCTCTGAGACTGATAGGTTAGAACGGTGCTTGTGAAACCACTCATCTCCCACACCTGGCCAACGTCGTCATCACGTGACAACCTTCCACCTCTGGGAAGATAAAACTAGATAAAGAAATTCTCAGGAACACTGTTTTCAGTCAGTCATTGCATTGCTAACAGAAATGCTTGAATCTGGCTGGTTTTATAAAGAAGTAGAAGTTTATTTACAAACTTACAATCTGGAAAGGCCCAAGTCCTAGGCCTACAACATGGCTGATGGAAGCATAGAAAATGGCAGACACATGCAGAGAGAAAGAAAGCAGGAGGGAGGGAGAGGAGAAAGAGAGAGAGAGCATGTGTGCACTCCTGGTCAATCTTTTTAACAACCTGCTCTTATGAGAACTAACCCCCTCTTGTGAAAGCTAGAACTCACTGGGTCTTGCAAGAGATCATTAATCTATTCATGACACAGTTGCCGGCATAATATAATCACCGTGAACCCACCACCACCCATTGGGCCTTACCCTAGGATACCATGAGAACAAATTTTCACTCAGTACTTTACAATACAGTTGATAGAACCAAGTCTCAACGCATGAATTCCTGGGGGACATATTCAAACCATGGCACCCATCAAAATTCCAACAGCAGTTTTCACAAAAATAGAAAAAAAGCCATCCTGAAGTTTGAATGTAACTACAAAAGACACCAAATGGTCAAAGCAAATTTGAACAAGAACAAAGCCCGAGAGTGTTTCTCCCTCGCCTTCTCTGTCTGCCTCGAATGAGTGTACACTCTCTATGACAACCTAAAGAAATAAACAAAACAAAAAAAGAATTAGATTTTCCATCTTACCTCTTCTTTCTTTACTAATGGGTTAAGTAAATCTTGGGCACTTGCTCATATGATACTTAAAAGATTCATACTTTCAGTATCTTGAAAAGTATAAGTTGACAGAAATTTGAGGAGACGAGTCTGTCCTTGAATAAAGTACCAAAATTTCAGGTTGAAGGTAAATTTGTTTTAAGTATTGTAGTCCAAGTGGTCACTCCTTATGCTATATCGGTCCCCGGTCATTAGAAGGGCTTCATATCCACCAGAGAGAGCAAGACTGGGTACTCATTTTTTTTTAATCTCTCCAAATGTCCTCATACAAGAGAGGGAAACTGGGAAGGCAGAAGAAAAGTGATGACAGAGCATGGTTTCATCTAGGATTTCTACTTAATAGAGCTGTAAAAGATGGGGCCAGCAGGTGACTTGAGGCACTGGATTCCCACATGACTGACTGCAGTTCGTGTCCTGGACCTGGTGGCTTAAAAATCACACCGGTGTGTATACATAGGCTTTAAGAACTCTGTTGGGAGTGCCTGCCTCTCTCTATCTCTCTTTCAGGGAAGAAGTAAATGAACAATTTTTTTAAAAAACAGATGTAGTTTCTTGTGTATGAATTATAACTCAATTAAGTTGAGTAAATATGTATTTAAAATCTCAGAAGTTTAACTTAAACTCTATTTACCATTCTTTCAGTATTTATGCCATTGTTAGTATGTATTTACAATTTATACCTATTTTAATGGACCCTACATTATATAGTTCATATTATATTATCGTCAGTGATCATTTAGATTGGCCAAAGTGGTTGATTTGGAGGAATCTGTTTCTGCTCTTCCTCTTTCCTCGCTTTTGCTGGAATGATTGAGTTATTTTATTTATTTATTTTTCTTCTTCCAGTGGTCACTGGCCTGTGTGACCACTGCCTGCTGAAAGGCTGCATATTTTCATTTGTTTTGACTTTTATGATGTTGATCAAATAAACATGAGGTTGATATGGGGTAAACCTAAACCTATTCCAGGACTTTGGGGCCAAGGGTCAGGCAGCTAAATAAACATAGTCACAAAGACTTTCCGCATGAACTCTACTGAATATTACGACATTGTAGAAGAAAAGGCGCTGTTGCATGTGACCCATTATGATTATTCATTTATCCAACCATCTCCCTACGTGATGAGCTCATTGAGGTGAGGTGTATGTTCTGGAAATTATGCTTCCTCAGTGACTAATATACCTTGTACAATATAATATAGGCTGAAACAAAACTTTGCTGTAACTGAGAAAAAAAAAAAGTAATTTAACACAACCTAAGGAATGGGGAGGACTCTCCAAAACTGATCTGGAGAGAGAAAGTGTACAATCTCAGTTATGTTCCCTACACCCCTGTCTAATTAATTGCCTAAGGAGTAATCTTTTTTCAATTTTATTTACTACATGATTGAGAGAGAGAGAGAGAGAGAGAGAGAGAGAGAGAGTGAGAGAGAGAGAGACAGCTCTCCCAGCAGTGCAGCTGCTGGCCTGCTGCCTCCCATTCCCGCAGCTGTTGCAGGGCCCACTCACTCCTGGGACGCCGCTGGTGTCTATGATCTCCCTCCAGCTGTGTCTCTCGGGGAGCAGCCGTCTCTGGGCAGGGTAGGGCCAGGTGCCGATTATAGCAGCAGGTGAACAGGATGTGCTCCCACCTTGGGGTGTCCTCTTGGCCTTGAATGGTGTCCTAGTCGTCAACAAGCAGGTCCCCCAAGACCACGTCTTGTCCTTCGTCAGGACATTGCACCACACAAACTGGGGTCCCAGGTGCTGCTCCACCCAGCGGTCCTCGGAGTCTAGCAGGGCCTGGTGAAGATGAAGACCTCAGTGACCTGCACGGCGCTCGTCTCCTGCAGGGCTTCCAAGGCCCCGGGGTGGGCTCCAAGTGATAAAAGAAGCCTGGTGCTCTGAACATGCTGGCCACTTTATCCACCAGGTGGGGCAGCAGGGCTGAGTACCGTTCCTGGGCGAGGGAGCCACCGCGCTGCTCCAGCTGCAGGTGCGATTTAGGGGAAGCTGCGGTGGAAGCCTCGCAGGAGGCGGGCCTCCAGGTCTGCCAGCGGCCGGGTCCACCCGCGCGCCTACGGGCCGCGCCGTCATAGGCCCCCGCCGCTGAGGGCGCAGGGGGCTCTCAGGGAGACTCTTCGAGATCTCAGGGCGCGGCTGGGCTAGAAGCGACGACGCCGGCCCCTCACTATTAAACATTTTCGAATAAAACTGGACACACACAGTAATTTTACACCTATATACACCTGTCCAAGAAAAATGTGTACTTCTTTTCATAAAATGCTTGTATAAGAATGCTTTAAGTTTCTAGAAGCTCTAAACACAACACACTCAAAATTCCATCTATAAGAGAATAGAGTGGTGTATATGCACAACAGAATAGTGCTCGGTGGGGCCAGCAGGTTGCGTGGTGGTTAAGGCGCTGGACTTCCACATGACTGCCTGCAGTTTGAGTCCTGGATTTGGTGGCTTGAAAAATCACGCTGGGGGTGCTGGCAGGTGGGTGGTGGTTATGAGCGCTAGACTCCTACATGGCGGGCCACGGTTCAAGTCCCGGACCTGTTGGCTTGCTTTCTCACTTTCCTCTCTCTCTGGTCAAAATAAGTAAATAAATAAACAAGGCTAAATAAAAAAATAATTTAAAAAATCACACTGGGAATGTGTACATGTTTGTCCTAAATTCTGGAAGGATGGAGGAGAAGAGATTGTAGCATGGCCATTTGTGCGGGTGGGTGATTTTTCACTTTTCCCCTCATTGCCTCTCTCTGGTGAGTACACATGCCCTTGATAAAAACCTATAAAGAAAACAAAAACAAAAAAGAATATTGCTCAGCAATTTATAAAAGAGTTCGATACAGATACAGGTGAACCTTATTCATGAACTCGCTTATTTACTAAAATTTATCTTTAACCCCAAAATCAATACTCATGCTGTTTGCACGGTCACCTTCAGACCTGAGCAGAGTGGTGAAAAATTTGAGTTACTCCCAGTGAGGTCAAACAAATCCAAGTTCTACCTTCTTGTTCTAGTCCTCGCACTAAACAAATGTCATGTTCATGATCTATCTTCATGTTTTTGTGCTTTTTATTGATGATCTTGCTGATTCAGTGGCCCCCAAATGTAGTACTGATGTGCTGTCTGGTGTTTCTAAGCGCTGTCTGTCCTTTAGGGAGAAACTATGTGTTAGATAGGTTTGTTCAGTCATGAGATGTGCTACTGGCCGTGAGTTAGATGTTAACGAATTAACACTATATGTGAAATATGTGTCTTTAAACAGAAACACACATAAAACAAGTTTATTTGCTTTTACTCTGTGTCTGTGTACTGGTCCATCGATACATGTTTTACGTACGTTGACCTCTGCATTTCTCTGTGTTGACGTACGCACTTATAAAATTGCCACCATCAGAGGCTCACAGGACTCTAACCCCTACTTTCCCTAGGAATGACGGATCCCTATTGGCTAGGTTAGTGTTTGTGGTAACTACGGAACACAGCTACTGTGAATAACAAGAATCATAGGTGCATGTAACATCGCAGATGCTGCTCACAGATCCTGTGAGCAAGATGTATAAAAGAATGTACTAAAGGACTCCATTTATATCACATTCAAGGGCAGGCACATCTGAGCCAGATGGTGACATGGTGGTTAAAGCACTGGATTCCACATGACTGAATGCGCAGCTTGAGTCCTGGACCAGGTGGCTTGGAAAACACATCGGTGTGTATGCATGTATTACGTGTATGCCCCAAATGCTAAGAGGAGAAAGGAGAAGGGATTGCAGCTTGGCTATCCCCCCTGGGGGCTGTCTCTCTCTCTCTCTCTCTCTCTCTCTCTCTCTCTCTCTCTCTTCCTCTCACTGTCTCTTCTCTCTCCAGTAAGCTCATGAGCCCTGTAGAGGGCAGAAGAAGCAGACAAATCTAACTCAGGAAGTTTTAGAAACAATTACCCCTGTGGAAAATCTAATGAAATATGACATGAAGCCACACTTGGGGTTTATACCTTTCCCTGGGAATTGGAAGTTAAGGTAGAACATGAAAATTGGTTTTTATTATATTTAATGACTCTCCCAGTTTATCAATTATCCCTTTGGGTTTGCTAGCGTCATTGTTCTTTTACAGCCACACGGTGGCAGTATTGTAGAAATGACCAAAATTCCTGCCTGCGCCTTAAGTTCCTAGACTTTCTACCATAGAGCAGCTGTTTGCTTTCTGGTTGTGTCCTCTGCCCTCCTTAAAAGAAATCCCTGGCCTTCACGACCTCTCCTGTGACACAGTGTGAACAATATCCTAGCGTGGGAGCCCCACACTGGTCTGAGGCAAAACCGTGGCATACAAAGTATATCCTTGAAGCCTCTTTCTCCCTGAAGCTTTCTAACCCTTCCCTGGCCTTTCCCACCATTCCGGTGCCCTACTCTGTTCTGTGTTGCTCTCCTACTACCATGTCCTCAATCCTTGCGCGCTGCTTGCTCCAAGACTGTCCAATTCACTAATCTTCTATTACTAGGTGTAAGTCACAAATAGGGAAATTCCAACAGGAGAAGCAGACTATCTCCATATCATGTAATTGAGTTTCTAGAAATACATCCTGGAAATGAAATAAGTGCTCTTTCTTTTTTCTTTCTTTCTTTCTTTCTTTCTTTCTTTCTTTCTTTCTTTCTTTCTTTTTCTTGAAAAGGTTTTTGCTATAGGGCGCTTGTGCTCTCCAGAAAGACAGAGAGAGACAGAGAACAGAAAGCGAGAAATCACCCCCCAGGGGGATGGCCACGAAGCAATGCCTTCTCCTCCATTCTCCTCTCGGGATCTTGAGCATGCACGCACATGCGCCCGGTGTGAGTTTAAGCCACCGAGTCCAGGACTTGAACCATGGTCGAATACATGGGAGTCCAGCGTCATAGCCATTACGTCAACTGCTGGTCCTGTAAATGTTCATTAATAAAGGAGTAAAGAGTGCTTTCTCCTTTTTTGAAAACAAAAATGCATTACTACTGTATAGGAGGACTAGGGGGGTTTTTCAGATCTATTGCTAAGTGAGGAAAGCAAAATGCAGAGAAATGTGTGTGTACTTTTAATATGACACAAGCATAAAGAATAGTGTGGAAAGGCATATACCAGAGTGTTAACACTGTTTATTTGCGATGGGATGGGTAAATGGGATAAACACAGGAAAAAAGACCTTCACTAAAAAATGACTGCAGGCCAGTCCACGGCCTAGTGGTTAAGGAGGCCTGATTCCACATGGCTAATTGACGTTTGAATCACAATCTTAGTGGGCAGAAAAACATGACCAACACATGTGCGTGTGTGCCCCAAATCCCAACGGGATGGAGAAATAGAAGAGAAAGGATTACCATATTGCCATGTCCCATTGGGTGGTATTTTCTCCCTCTCCTCCTTCCTCTGTCTCTGCCTCTATCTGGTCAACGCATGCGCACACACACCCTCTGGCAAGTTAAAAAAAAAATGATTGAGGGGAGTGGGTGGTGGGGAGTGAGTTGGAGGGACTCAGGAAAAAAGTGTTTAACAAATACAGAAATGCATGTTTAGTAGATAGGACAAATGGGTTGTGAAAGGGGATATATATATAGAGAGAGAGAAAGAGAGAGAGAGAGAGAGAGAGAGAGACTCTTCAAAATAAAAGCTTGTGGAGCAAAACTTGAAAGAACACATCATAATGTAGTGTTCTTTGTTGAAAATGATGAATATGATGATGTCCTTGGTTTGATTATCACATACTGCATGCATACTTTGAAAATCCCTATTGTACCCCACAAAGATGTACAATAATCAAATGTAAATAAGAAACTTTAAAATGAGTAAATAAAGGGACCAGCAGTTGGCGTAATGGCTATGTCACTGGACTCCCATGTAGTTGACTGTGGTTTGAATCCTGGATCTGGTGGCTTAAACTCACTTTGGGCATGTGTGCATGCGTGTCCAAGATCCTGAGAGGAGAATGGAGGAGAAGGGATTGTGGCATGGCCATCCTCCCTGGGGGAATGATTTCTCACTTTCTGTCTCTCTGTCTCTCTGGTGAGCGCATGCGCCTTATAGCGAAAACCTCCCCCCCCATAAAAAATAAATAAATTAATCAATAAAAATTATATTAGAAAAAATTGATTGAAGTCAATAATAACATTTTTATTTCATTTATTTAAATTATTAATATATATTATATATGCATATTTATCTACATGTATTTATATATATACAGACACATGTATGTATGAAGGAATCTTCCAAAAGTTCATGGAAAATGCATATTGTGAAAAAGCTGTGGGGCCAGCAGGTAGTATGGTGGTTAAAATGCTGGACTCCCACATGGCTGACTGTGGTTCTAGTCCTGGACCTGGTGGCTTGTTTTCCCTCTCTCTGTCTGTCTCTCTCTGGTCAAATAAAAAAAAAAAAAACATAATAATAATAAATAAAATAAATTAATTCTTTTTTTTTTTTTTTTTTTCTTTTTTTTTTTTTTGGAGAGGTTTTTTGCTATAGGGCGCGTGCGCTCGCCAGACAGACAGAGAGAGACAGAGAGACAGAAAGCGAGAAATCACCCCCCAGGGGGGATGGTCACGCCGCAATCCCTTCTCCTCCATTCTCCTCTCGGGATCTTGGGCACGCACGCACACGCGACCGGCGTGAGTTGTAAGCCACCGGGTCCGAGACACGAACCGCGGTCGACTAAGTTAGCCATTACGCTAACTGCTGGTTCCCAAAAATGAAAATGAGAGAAAAGTTGTATGTGAATTAAAAAAAATTTGCACTAAAATAGACTCTTTAGTTTTGCTAGTGAGCACATGTGCTTGCTGGAGAGAGACACAGAGAGAAAGGGAAAGTAAGAAAGCTTCCCTTGAGGGGATGGCCAAGGAGCAATCCCTTCTCCTCTTGGAATTTTGGGCACATGCACACATATCTGGCATGTTTTTCAAGTCACTGGGTCTGGGACTCAAACTGCAAAGTTGGCCATGTGGGATCCAGCTTCTTTAACCATGAAGCCAACTGGCCCAATAAAGTATTACTTTAATTGCGTTTCCCCATAAACTTTCTAGAGTCTCATTGTAGATATAAATCTATCTTTTTCTATATGTTTTATGTCTTTTATATTATGCCTAAACCTTAGCCACATCAAAATTATTAAGGTATCTCTAGGTTCTCTGGATAATTTTGTTTTATCTTACACATATAGCATTAGTTCATCTGAAGTTATTTTCATACAAATTGTAAGGTAGATAGGCCAGCAGGTGGCTTGACTTCCACATGGCCAACCACGGTTCGAGTCCTGGACCCGGCGGCTTGCTTTCTTGCTTTCCCTCTCTCTTTTGCTCTCTCACTCTATCTCTTGTTCTGTCTCTCTCTGGTCAAATTAAAAATAAATAAATAAATAAAGTTAAATACTTCTTAAAAATTGTAAGGTATAGGTTTAATATAATAAAATTATATTTTCAAGCAATTAACCTACTTACCAAGATTTTAACTGACTCCATCTCAGCCGCCGGTTAGTACAAGTGTAACTTCTGAATGTCATTGCCAAGCTGAGGGGTGGAGGTGCTGGGAGGGTGGAGCTGGGGATGTCCTGAGGACATAAGGTGGAGAGGGGCCAGTGACGTGTGGCTGCTGCTGCTCATACCTGCAGCTCTTCCTGGTGACCTCTGCCATCTCTGGTCTTGCCACAGTGGAAAGAGGCCTCTCTGTCACCCTTTACAGATTTTCATTAGATCTTCAAAGGGTAGCCTGCTCTCTATGCTTTCCTCGTTCCCTCTCTCAGAAGCTGAAAGACAGAGAGACAGGTTTCCTTGGCTTGGGCAGAGGACTCCACCCAGAACCCTTCAGGGGCTATTCTACCCAGCAGTCTGAATGGAAGCCCAGGCGTGCCTTCCAGCCTTTCTAGCTCATTGTCTACTCAGAGCAGACTTTCCAGACAATGGCAGCAGCTTCCTTTTCCCCTCTTTTTGTTTGACTCTGAATTCCGGTGTCCAGAGTTCTCATTAACATTTTTTTTTTCAGATTCCTGAGGACTATCCTGACACCTGAGAGTTCTAAGAGAGATTCACCCAGACATCTCTTCTTTCTGCTTTATGTGCAAAAAAGAATAATGACTGTACAGTGGAAGACACTATTTCTTTTTCTTTTTCTTTCTTTTTTTTTGAGAGGTTTTTGCTATAGGGCACTTGTGCTTGCCAGACAGAGAGACAGAAAGCGAGAAATCACCCCGAGGGGGGATAGCTACACCGCAATCCCTTCTCCTCCATTCTCCTCTGGGGATCTCGGGCACGCACGCACATGTGCCCGGTGTGAGTTTAAGCCACCGGGTCTGGGACTTGAACCGCGGTCGACTACGTGGGAGTCCAGCGACATAGCCATTACGCTAACTGCTGGTCCTGACACTATTTCTCTTTTTTTTGAGAGGTTTTTGCTATAGGGAGCGTGTGCTCGCCAGAAAGACAGAGAGCGACAGAGAGACAGAAAGTGAGAAATCACCCTCCTTGGGGATGACCACCCCACAATCCCTTCTCCTCCATTCTCCCCTCGGGATCTTGGGTACACATGCACACACACCCAGCGTGAGTTTAAGCCACTGGGTCTGGGACTCGAGCTGCGGTCGACTACATGATAGTCCAGTGACATAGCCATTACGTTAACTGCTGGTCCTGGAAGACACTATTTCTGATTATGCATACATAAGCAAAAGAAATTTTTCAAAGCTTGAAAATTTCTCCATTATCCTGAGGCCTGTTGGAACAGGAAGAATGAAAAGAAGGAAGGTCAAGGGGGAGTAAAAGTTTTACTCCCCTTGCAAACTAGCATAGAGTGAGAGAACATAATAAAATAGAAAAGAAAATCTTAAAAGATGATAGAAGTCAAGAGCTTTAAGGAGCAAAATAGATACATCTTCAGAATTGATTAAAACAAAGTCCAGGCCCAGCTGCAGTGGTCCTGGTGGTCGGGTGCTGTGCGTGATACTGGAGCCATGGGAGAGACCCTGTGTTCCCATCCTGGGTTGGCCTGCACATGCCAGGAGACCCCTGATCCTAGCTGACTGAAAGACTGGGGGTGGGAGACGTGTCATGGTGAGAACTTGTCAGGGATATGTCTCTCTTTCTCTCATGAAAGAAAATGAAAAACTTAAAAACAGCATAACAGGACTGGTGATGTTAATGCAAGGCTCTGTGATGTGAGGTTGAACCACATGGGGGTGTCCCAAGTATGTGACCTGAGGTCTCCCTGCACACACTGACCGTGGGTGCCTGTGTCTGTGATCCAGACTGGCTGAGCTGGGGGTGGATCACGGTGTGAAGACCCCGTTGAAGGTGATTGTATCTCTCTCTTACAGAGGAAAAAAAATTAAAGAACAAAACGAAAGTGTTCAGAGACAAGATAGGCAAGATTCTATGATTTATTATACTAAAGGAAAAAAGAAAACTACTGAAGAGGAATGGGAAATTCTTAGAAACACAAATCCGATTGTGTAATAGCAAATGGTTTCAATACAAAAGACAAGAGGCTGCACTTGGCAGCATGTTTGTTGGGGGCATGCTGAGCAAGAGCTTGCCAGGGTGTGTGCAAAGGAACGAGAGAAGAGGACGGGAACGTAAGAGGGCATACACCATCAAGAGTAATGATGGGGATGTTAAATTTTAAATGGATTGAGGTCTACTTTTTTTGAAAGCCTTGATGGTTTTATCAGGGATCAAGAAAATATGTTTGGTGGCAGTAAAATGATAAAAATAGAAATTGCTCTAGGAGCCAACATTGTGTGGTACTGCTGATGGTGATTTGGTAGGAGTTATGGGTTGAATTATGTATTCAAAAAGATAGCTGAAAATCCTAACCCTCAGTTCCTCAGAATGTGACCTTATCTGGAAATTATTATTGTTTTTTTAAAAACTGCCAAAATTTTATTGCTAGAGAGAGACAGAGAGACAAGAGATATAGAAGGAGCAAACACCCTCCGGTGAGACATGGTTACACCGCAATCCTTTTTCCTTCATTTCTCCATCCCGTCAGGATTTGGGGCATGCATGCACATGCACCTCGTGTATTTTTCAAGCTGGTATGGCTGGATTTGAACTGTGGTGCGCCATGTGGGATTAAGTTCCCTAACCGCTAGGCTATGGGGCCAACTGTTGGAAATAGTCTTCATAGACAGAATTAGTGAAGATCAGGTCAGACTGCAGAGGATAGAAAGACACATAGGAAAAAGGAAGCCATGTGAAGATACAGACGCATGAGAGGAGAGCGCCATGCGCTGATGGAGGCAGAGACTGGGATGATGCTGATGCGAACCAAGGAGCACTCAGCATTGACAGCTACCACCTGACCCTAGGAAGAGGCAAAGAAGGAATATATTCAGAGTCCCAGAAGGGTACTGGCCCTGCTGACAACTTGACTTTTAACTTTGATCCTCCAGAACCATGAGAGAATAAATTTCCTTTGTTTTATTTTATTTCTTTATTTCAAATTTTAGCTTTATTTATTTATTTATTTATTTATTTATTTATTTATTTATTTTTAATTTGACCAGAGAGGGACAGAGTGAGAGAGAGAGAGAGAGTGGGAAAGTGAGAAAGCAAGTCGCCAGGTCCAGGGTTTGAACTGTGGTGGGCCATGTGGGAGTCCAGCACCCTTAATCACCACGCCACCTGCTGGTCCCAATTTCTGTTGTTGTTGTTTTTTTGGAGAGGTTTTGCTATAGGGCGCGTATGCTTGCCAGAAAGACAAAGAGAGACAAAGAGAGAGAAAGTGAGAAATCACCCCCCAGGGGGATGGCCACGCTGCAATCCCTTCTCCATTCTCCTCTTGGGACCTTGGGCACGTACGCACATGTGCCCGGCATGAGTTTAAGCCACCGGGTCCTGGACTGGAACCGTGTTCAGCTACGTGGGAGTTCAGCAACATAGTCATTGTGCTAACTGCTGGTTCCAATTTCTGTTGTTTTAAGTCAATTTCGGTTTGTGATATTTATGGCAGTTTTAGGTAGCCAACAGAGCAGGCACCTGCCAGGTGAGGGTGCCCTTTCTTGCCCGTTTCACCCCTTCACATGATCCTTGCCATTTCGTGAGAGAGACCTTCACAAGCCAACTGCCGTCCAGTCTCACTCACATTCTCTAGTCCATTTCTACTTGGGAAGACCAAGTCTTCCAGGCTTGTGGCATGTGTGGGTATCTGGATATGGCTCCAGGCATGCTTTTGCTTTTTATCTTGCAAAGCTTTCTCATGTGGACTTAGGCAGACTTTTCCTCTCAGGAACAGGCTTGCTATAGAATAGTTTCTGCAACTCCCAGGCTTCCGGGATTGAATCTCCTGGAAAGATTCCAGCTGAGGAAGAACCAAGGCAACTGCATCTTCCTATCCATCAGCAACTTCAATGTCCGTGACTGCTATGAACTGATTTAGCTAAGTCTTCAGGTCAGAGTTCAGCTCCAACCCCAGGAAAGCCTGGGAAATGCCAGACTAGAATGCATCTATCTTTCTGCCATCTGGTTCTATTACTTCATCTTGAGATGAATGTGGTCTTTTTTCTTCCTGAAGTATTAGTGTGGGAAAGTAGTGAGTGATGGATCTCCATTTATTTTTCTTTCTTTTTAAAAATATAATTGTTTTATTTAACTTTATTTATTTATTTATTTTGATTTTGAGAGGGGCAGACAGAGAGGAAGAGAGAGAGAGAAAGAGAGAGTGAGAAAGCAAGCTGCCAGGTCTGAGACTCGAACCACATCTGGCCATGTGGAAGTCCAGCGTCCTTAACAACCTGGCCCCTCTTTTTTTTTCTTTGAGAGTTTTATACCTGTAAAAATGTAGCCACATGGTGTCTAGCATTGACCAGGTACTTAAGAAGTTCTTAAGGATAAGCTGAAAAAATGAGAGGACACAAAAGTGAAAATTCAGGGCCAGCTCTGTAGATCCCGGTTAAGGGAGTGGATCTCACATGACTGACCATGGTTTAACCTAGCCTGAGCGACTTGAAAAACACAGTGGGCATGTATGTGTGCCCAAAATCCTGACAAAAGGGAGACATGGAAGGAAAAGGATTTTTGTATGTCTACGACCAGTTGAGGGGTGCTTTCTCTCCCCTCTTCCCTTCTGGTAAGCACATATACCCTCTGGCAGGAGAAATAAAAAGAAAAAAAAGTGCATAATTTTTTTATAAAGGGAAAATTTAATAGATAAATATTTGGTGAATAGTCAAATAAAAACCATGTGATGGATAGGGCCATGCCAACTTGGAAGGTGCATTCTATTTTCATGACAGATGGGTTTGTCACGTGCCCAATTCTGGAGACAATTTATCTTAATAATTGAGATGAAGGTATAGAAAGCATTTAGACACAATTCATAAATAGACTGGCACATGGAAAGACAGAAAACAGTATCAGAAAAAGTAAGACATATTTTATTGACTCATGTATCTGATTTTTGTCTTTGAGAAGGTATTACTTCCACTCACGTAGATGCCATTTACCTATTGATAACAGACAGAAGAAGTGCCATTCCTTCTCAAAGGATGCCAGAAGAGCTGGAAAAAGAGTCTACCTAGTCGCTAAGTCCTTCGAGGAGAGGGAAGGGGAAAGACTTGAGTATTGAGGTTGTAAAACAGGAAGAAGGACTGGTAAGAAGTCTTGTCTACATTTAACGGAGGAAGGATACACAACGCAAGGAGGCTAGAAAAACTCCCCTTGAAGAATTGTGAGATGATTATAAGAATGTAGGTAAATGTAACCACTTAGGTTCTGTTTAGCCACTTAGGGTATCAATGATCAAGTTATCTGTTTTGCAAAGGAAAAAAATGAGTGGCTTAAAACAAGGTACATTTGTCACCCCACACTGTCTGCAGGTCTGGAGTCTGAACGTTGTTAGCCAGCTCCTTTGGCTCAAGGTCTCTAGAAGGCTCAGTCAAGGTGTTGGCTGGGGCTGTAGGCATCCGAAGGCTCACCTGGGGAAGGGCCCACCGCCACATTCACTCACATATTTGCAGAATTTGGTTGCTCATGGATTGTTAGACCCGGGGCCTTGGTTCCCTGCTGGCTGTTGGCTGGGTGCCTTGCTCCTTTTTGTGCTCCACTGGCCTTATGGGGCAGCTCACAACATGGCAGCTGGCTTCCCTCAGAGCAAGCAAGCAAGAGGTCAAGCAAGTCAAGAGGCAGAATCTTTTTGACATCCTTACTTTTTCCATATTCTGTTCATGAGAAGGATGTCCCCAGGTCTGAATTACTCAAGGATGTGAATGCCAGAAGTGGGATCGTTGGAGGCTATTTCAGAAGCTGCCTATTGCATGGGGCATAACCACAGGGCTTTGTCAGAGCTGGTATGTCTGCGAGGTGAATGTTTGCATTCCGGTACTAGGGCAGATGCACATGGAGCTCATTGGCTCATGTTGAATGCTGTAGAAGAATAGAAAAGGTCTTCACAAATGGAAAGGATGATGATCTATGAAAAAGATATGGTGAAGGAAGTAGAGGTAGCGGATTGGGAAAGAAAAACCAAGAACCTAAGAGAAAAACAAGAAAACTGCTATCTAAGAAAAATGAGTGCCCATGAACTAGAGTTTCTGCTTAAACATTAAAATAATCTCAGAAGACCTCAGGAGATAGGACAAAATAGAATAATTTATATAATAAGCTGCTTTAGAGGCATTTGACTGTCCCCACCTACCAGAAATTACTTGACAAGAGACAAAGTGATGCTTCATATCTGAAGGTACAACTGCAAGAAGCTTCGAAAGCCAATTGGCAAAGACTCCTTTATATTCAAAACTATGGGCTAACTGTTTTCAAAGACTGTTTCCTTAAAAGGAGGAGTCTAATTGGAAGAAGAAAACTCACCATGTCGGGAGAAATTACTTTGGAATAGGGCCGTCTTTTCCCTATCCTAGGCAGGCCTGACATCTGGCTCCCGCCCTCTCCCTCCACCCAGTGCCTGGTGCTGGAAGCTGTTGTTACATCCTAACACAGGCTCCTCCTCCCTCATTCTCATTTCATTCAGTTTGGTGGTCAGATGTCATATATCCAGAACAAACTTCCTGACCGGTATCTAAAGCAGCATTGACCTGCCCTCTCCTCTTTTATCCTGCCTTTTTTAAAAAAATAGCAACTACCACATTTTGAAATTATGGTATGGGCTTATTTGCTTATTGCCTGACTCACCCACATGGAGGTAAAAGCTGCATGAATCTAAGAACTTTAGCTCACTTCGCTAGGACCTGGAAAAGTGCATCCTTGGCTCTTAGCAATAATGTTTGTTGAATGAATGCAAGAAAAATAGAATAAGTGAGACCTCTAAATATGTTTGTTGAGTGTGTGGAAGAAAAACAGAATAAGTGAGGCCCATAAACAACACGTCAGCATAACAGAAAAGCGGCGAAAAATGTGAAGAATAAACAATGACAATTTGCTAGAACCGTGCTCACACAAATTCATACCCTAGAGAAATACTTGTGTATAATTTGTAACTCATTAAAAAACGTTCCGAGAGACTCAAAAGAACCAAGCTACTTTAAAGTATTTTGGATAGCGTTTAAGCATGCTTGTGAAACTCTGCTGCGCAGCTACTGTCGCTCTCGGAGTCTCTCTCCGGGCTAGTCTGGGGACTCAGCACGAAATGCTCCCTCCCTCTTTTATGAAATGTATTCTTGTCTCTATTTGATTGGCTGTCCCTCCCAGATACCCTTCTATCATTGGTAGAACCCCCTGTCCATTATTACCAGACCTAAGCATACTATTGGTCCTCTGCGGCAGACAGCCGGCCGCTAGCAGCGCTCAGGTAGGAGGAGTTTCCCGGTGACGTCAGAGGTACTCCCCGCCCACATTCCAAAGGTTGGGCGGAGACTTCCCGCAGCTCCTGCCTCTGGGGAAGGGAGAGAACTGAGATCAAGGCTTCTGATTGGGTCCGGTGGGCAAGACAGCTATCCGATTGGTCACTGCCTTGCAGGGAGGTGGGGTCACAGCTGGGTCCTGGAGCCCAGCTGAGGAGCCCTGGGGAGTCTCGAAGTTTGTGTCTGGAGCTGTTGTGCAAAGTGGGCTTATTGCATAGGGGTTTTCTTGGCATGAGAGCAGATCTCCTGCCTTTATTTTGGATGCTCATTCCACTTTAATCCCCTGGCTTCGACGAGGCTCTCCTGTATTCCCCGGAGAGTCTTAGCGCTGAGGACACTGGACAGGAGCTCTGGGCCGTTCTCTCTCAGGCGGAAGAACAAACGTTTTCCTTAAGTGCATTAGCGACTCACGCACACGTATCCGATCCGCGGAGACAGAGGAGTGTCGCCGGCCCGAGGCGGCTGCGCCCGGCCCCTTGTGCCCTCAGCATCCTCGGCCCAGCGCGACCCGGACCGCCATGGAGGTGCTGGAGAGCGGGGAGCAGGGCGTCCTGCAGTGGGACCGCAAGCTGAGCGAGCTGTCAGAGCCAGGGGAGACCGAGGCCCTCCTGTACCACACGGTGAGGACCCGGCGGGGCGGGGCGGGGCGGGGTGGCTTTTAAAGGGAGAAGTGTTGTCATTAGAGGGACAGCTGGAGACTTGGGACCTGGGAGGCAGTATTTGGGCAAGGGTGTAGTTTTCTGCCTGAACAGATGAAGATGGGCAGCTGGTCCTTCTCAACTTTTCCTGAGAGGAAAGGCACTTTATATTCCTTTAGCAACATACGCTCCCCACTCCTCCCCGCCCCCGAGGCCCTTTCTTATCTGTAATATGATTTCCTACTGCTAACAGCAGGAAAGGAGAGGGATGTTTTGAGATTAATATGCCTCCGCCTAGTTTGCTATTGATTTTTGAGAAAGTTTTTCAAAACTAGACAGATAAAATAACATTTCCCCCTCACGTTCATATTCTCCTTTTCTTTCCCGCTCTACTTTCTTGACAATATTTTTAAAAGTACCTATTTGTGTTGAAAAGCCTCCTCCACATGAGGAAGGCTGCTTTATTTGGTTTCTTAAACTGCACACAAAAATATGCTTCCTCCCTCTTCAGAGGAAAAACCAGCAAAGAAGTATGGAAAATCTGAGACAGTTGCATATTTTCAGAAAGGCTCTGGGGAAGGTGGGACAACTCACCAGTTCCTTTTCAGTCTTAATGGCTCAGAAACCTCCTTGGGGATTACTGGCACAGAGCAGGCACGTTTCTTGTAAAGTTTTCAATTTCAACGTTTTGGTATTAAATTTGCAAAATGAAATTGTGTTTCCAGCTGCCAGCACTGAAAATAAACGACTTTGTTCACCATCTCTTTGTTTCTGATACAGACACAAGTTTGTAATGAGAGTGACAGAAAGAGAGAAGACTTAATGAGAAAACAAGAAGGTTGGCTGTTTCCCCTTCATGGTTCTTTTAATGGGGTCACTACCAGGATATTTGAAACTTTTACAAAATGGCATTGCAAGCTCCACCTCTTTGGCCTTTGCCTTCGGCTGACTTTATTTTGGGGAAAGGGATGAGGGCCTTGCTGCTGATTCCCACCAAAGCTGAGAATGGCTTGTTTAAAAAATGCCTAGTACTGGGGCTGAGGGAGTGATAGTTCATGCTGGGGCAAAAGCCAGATGTTCAGCGTGGTGTTCTGGGCTTTGCTCTTTGAGCATGTCCCTAGGAGACCATGTGGGCTGTATTTGGCCTGGGGGCTTAGCTAGCCTTCCGTCCTCAGTACAGAACTTGGAGTGGTTAGTCCTCAAATACCTTCTGATTATTGAGTGCTCCAGATGTTTCTACTCTGCTCCGTTATAAGCATTCCCAGAGGGGCAGGTCCTCTTTTGTTATTAAAGGTGCTGATCTTTTACTAAGATAAGGTATCACTCAGCAGCTGTAATGTCACAGCTTTGGGGTCTCCCCTTTCCTGTACCCTCTGTCTCACATCTGTGAGGTGGCAGGCCAGGGTTTGAGATGCTGTCTGCGATTGGCATTAACTTCAAGGACAACTTGAACTGACTACCTACTATCTTTATGATTAGTTTCAGGGGTAAATCTTACATTTCTTCTGCTGTTAACCAGTCTGTTTTGTTTTTTTATGTCATTGCAATAAAGCGGTAAGGCGAAATGATTTTTCTTCTAATCGTGTATCTTTTTAAATGACTGTTATGCCCTCCGCCTAGGAATACCTCCCTTCTGAATTCACTCATAAAATGCCAGTGGTCATGCTGTAAGACATTGCAACAAACTGCATGTATGAATTTACTGTTGAAAGAGGTGTTGAATTTAGTTGCATAGACAATTGGATTATATTCCTTCTGGACTCAGAAGTGATTTGGTAGAGATTTGAGAATAGATAACTTCCCCATTTATTTCTGTTTTAAAAAATAATTATTTTATTTAACTTTATTTACTTTAATTTGACCAGAGAGGGGCAGAGAGAGAGAGAGAGAGAGAGAGAGAGAGAGAGAAAGTGAGACAGTAAGCTGCCTGGTCTGTACTCGAACTACAGTTGGCCACCTTTAACCACCATGCCACCTGCCAGCCTCTCCCTATTTCTTGAACAGTTTTGGTATCCAGTTGCAGAGATGGTTATTTCTGCTATTTGTCTACAGTTTGGGATATCATGACCTTCAGCTGAATCTCCATGTGGAAGAGGGTGGCCCCATTATGCATTCATTTAAGATATATTTGTTCTTTATCTTAGCTCATTTTCTCTAACAGAAAGTTTTACTGTAACAGAATACCTGAGGGGCCAGCAGGTGATGTGGTTGACAGCGCTGGATTCCCACATGGCCAACTGTGGTTTGAGTCCTGGCTTGCTTTTTCACTTTCTCTCTCTCTCTCTCTGTCCCTCTCTGGTCAAATTAAAAAAATAAATAAGTAAATAAGTAAATTTAAGTAAAGTAATTCTTTAAAATAAAACAAAAGCAGAATACCTGACACTGAATACTTTATAAAGAACCATTTATTTGGCTTAAGATTCTGGAGACTGGGAAGTCCAAAGGCATGGTGTGGGCCCTTACTTGGCACCTGGCGAAGGCCTTCTTGCTGCATCGTGACATGGTGAAGGGCATCAGATGGTGAGAGGGCAACCTTGTATCAGCTCAGGTCTTCCTTCCCCTTCTTAGAAAGCCGCCCATCATGGCGACCCCACTCTGTTGACCTCATCTAATCCTAATTACCTCCCAAAGGCCCTACCTCCAAATAACATCACCATATGTATTTGGGGACTAACTTTCCAATATATGAAATTTGGGGACACATAGCATTCTTTGAGTTAATATTTATTGGATGGATATCTTCTATGTGCCTAACACTATTACAATCACTTTGGGATATATTAATGACAAAAACAGGCAAAAATTCCTAATCTTGAGAACCTTACATTGTCCTGAGTGTGTGTTGGGGAAGATAAACAATAAATAGTAAACAGGATAAAGAGATGTAAGTGATATACTAAGGTAGATAATGTGTTATGGAGAAAGTAAAAATAGAATTGGGTAAGGGGGAGAGAGGCTATAGAATGGAGGAAGGGCAAAATATAATATTGAGTGACGGGCCTCTCATAGAAAATGGATCTGAACGAGAGAGCAAAGGCCCTAAGATGGGCATGTTTGGCATGAGCTGACGGTAATATAATCTTCAGTTTTAGGTATTCTCCCCATTTTGGGGAGTTATTTTTTGTGTAAAAGCAGGTTACGTCTGAGATTCGTTGCCTGTTTTTAGAATAATACCCAGTGAAACTTCCCCAAGTTGAGCGGGTGGGGTATTGTACTGGAAAAGGAGAGCCAGTAGGGAAGGGAAGGTGCAGATGACAGTGGAGAAATGGTCAGGGATGGTGACACCCTTCTTTTGGGGAGTGTTTATTGTCTGCCAGGGCGGACTGTCTGTTTGGGCCTGCGACCTGTGCAGCCCTCCAGGGGCCACACTTGGCTCCATGCTCTTACTGTCACTATCTTGAAAGTTTTGGTGATTTTTGAACAGGCAGCCTCACATTTTCAATTTGTAGTGGGCCCCACAAGTTACGTCACTGGTCCTGCTGAAAGGCATCATGTTTAGTGCTTTACAAAAATTATGCCGTTTGCTCCCCCTCACCTTTTTATAATTTCGCTACAGGGTGCATACACTTGCCAGAGAGAGAGAGAGACAGAAAAAAGAGGGAGAAAGCACCCTTCCATAGAGCATAATCACACTGCAATCCCTCCTCCTCCATTTCTCCTTCCTGTTAGGATTTTAGGCATACACCCATACATGTCTGGTGTGTTTTTCAAGTTGCCAGGGCCGAGATTTGAACCATAGTCAGGCATGTGGGATCTGACCGGCTTAACCTCTAGGCTACGGTACTGACCCTGGGAAATGTTTTACAGTTCATAATAATTAGCTCTGGGAACAAAAGAGCAAAGGCAAGTACTGGGCTACTTGCAAAGTTCTAGGGAAGTTACTTAGTTGTGCTACCAGTGCTCCATGAAGGAAGCCCGTGAAGCGAGGCACAGCCTCTCTGCAATGTGTGCAGAGGCTGTTCGTGGAGGAGGGTCTGGCTGTCCTGACTCACTAGCCGGCACGTGTAGAATGAACTGTATCATCCAGCTCTCTGCATTAGGCTCAAATACCCGGGCTGGAGGTGGCTAACTGAACCTGTAATCATGCTCGCCATCCAAGACAAAAATGACTTACTCCGTTCGAGACCCACAGCAGGGGGGAAGTGGAACACCATGCTTCAAAGAAGTTATTTTTCCAGTCGCATATGACTCTTCAAATATTGATGAAGTCATGTGTGCCTGTTTCTCTTGGACTGTCTACCTCAGCCTGGCATGGCTCTAACCAGCCTGCCGACTCTCTCAGGGCAAATGGTCCTAGACCTCGGCTGGGCATTTGGTGGTTTGAGGCCTGTGGCTGCAGGACGTTTGAATTGTCCAAGTGAATGATCTTACGAAGAAAGGAGTAGTGGGGGTGGGAGGAAGGGGATCAGGGAAAAAGCAAACCAACCAAACATGTAAGAGGCATGAAAATGAAATCTTGTCTCTTGATGATCATAGGTATGGTAATGTCTCTGACTTGACTAATAGGCACTATATTCATGGTGGGAAAAACCATGTTGTGCACTGTAAAGATGTCCAGTGATTAAATGTAAATAAAAATAGCGATGCATTAAAAGAATAAATGTCTGACAATAATAAGGGAAAACAGTTTGAAGGAGTAGTGTGTACATTCCCTGCCCCTGCAGAATCAGAATGGAAAAGAATGAGGAGACCTGGTGCCTTTGGGGCAACCATGGGCTACCTTTGCATCAACTTCGGATCCATCCCTTCTTTTTGTTCACCAGGTGCTCTCTGGTTCTTTCCAATAAAGTTTGAAGTGAACGTGATTTTTTTTCTCTAAATTGACCTGTGTGGGTCATCCGTGTGCATAGGCACATAGGAGATTATGGCCCATTTTATTTAAGGAGAATCTGAGACCTAGAGCAGAAAAGAGACTTGTTCAGCTAGAACAAAGGTCCTTGAGGACCAGAGACAGGAGCTGGTCTTTTCTATCCCCTCAGGATGTTCAGTCAAGTGCAGGATGCTCAGCCATACATGTAATTGCTTGATGCATAATTAAGTGAAATGAGACAGTCTAAGAATAGATTAAATGGGTGGCTGGTCCTGTGTTGTTCATTTATTTTTTAAATTTTTGGATTCTTGTAAATACATCCACAAATGTGAAAGTTAGTGTGATAGTGATTTGGGTAATTCCTTGTCAATATCTTGCGTTTAGAGGATAACGTGGAGTGGGTTAAATGACAGTCCCAGTTTCACTGGGTATGGAGTTGAAGGTAGCATCCCGGAAAGGATGGGCTTTCTAGCTAGGTGGGTTTGGTATTGAGGGCTACTGGTTTTCTGATGACCGAGGGCACGTGATTTAATCTATTTGGATCTCAGTTCCTCTGGGTGCCACTGCCTGGCCCACAGCAGATGCACTTTCCCACCCTGTCCCTAAGGCAATTGTCATCTCTGTGAGGACGAGATGTCCCAACCGTAGGAGTCTGATGTCATTCAGGAAGCAGAGGGGGCCTGTAATTATTCTCTCTCATGCATCTTTTATTTCCTCTCCTTCCCAGCTTCTACTTTCTGTTATGAACACAGGTCTCTGCTTTGAATACCTGTTTGCCAGATGTCCCGTCTTGGTTATTGTTTTTTCTTGCTTATTGCCAATTTTTCTCTTAACAAGTCTCCAACTGCTATGATCTCTATTTCCTCACATTTTGCTTCTGTATCTTCTATGTCCTGCTTTCTATCGCTGATCATGTATCCTCCAGTCTTTTCTTAACTGCTAAACACAGTAGTCTGCTGGGCCTCATGGAAACATCCGGCAATGTGGACCACAGTGTCCTCTCTTAGCTTGTTTTTGCTTTGGCTTCCACGATGCTCTGGGGGGCCTTGGTGTCTTCTCCTTTCAGGCTTCCTTACCACCCATTAAACTGAGTGTTTGGTACTTGGCCTTCTCTTTCTGATTGTTCCTCTGGGGTTCTCTGTCACTGACACGTGCAGCTGGTCTCAGAGCTTCATATCTTTGTTTTCTATTGACGGGAGCAGGAGCTCTTTGGAGTATGACCCAAGAGTCTTCTGGGTCCACCTTAGCTGCAAAGCAGCTGGGTAACCCTTGAATCTTCATGATGTGTTAACTCTGACTAAGAGCTGAAGACATTTTGATCCCCCTTATCACTGTACCCCATTTATCTCAGGGGATATTTAGTGACTCAGCTCTCCTGCAGTGCTAATCCAGAAGGAGTTCACAGGTCACTTGTGGGTCACGGCTGCTTCTAAAGTCAATGTCACCCATGAGATGCAGGCTGTGTTTTGACTGGACTCTTGCTTATACTTTGACTTAAATTTTTTATGGTGTTCTGGGATGGGGGGGTATCTAATTATTTTGACTATGTAAGTTTGATGCAAAAGGCAGACATAACTTCTTAGGTCATGTCTCATATACTTCGCTGTTGTGTGGAGTTATTGTTGGGCTCTATTACAATGACCTCATGTTCAATTGCCTGTTTTTTTTTTTTTTCCTTTTTCTTTTTTTTGCCAGAGGGTATATGCCAAAGAGGGACAGAGAGACAGAGAAGGAGAGGGAGAAAGCACCCCACCATGGGGCATGGTCACACTGCAACCCCTTCTCTTCTATTTTTTCATCCTTGCAGGATTTGGGGTACATGGGCACTGAGACTGGAGTGTTTTTTATGTTCTTGGGATCAGGACTTGAACCGTGCTCAGCCATGTGTGATTTGGCTCCCTTAACCACGAGCCTAGTGCAAATTGCTTGCTTTAGAGTTTTTGTCTTCTGGTGTAGTTTACTTATTTCAGCTTTACTGATATTACTGGAGAGCTTCACGTTTTCTTTTAAAGAGTTGTGATGGGTTACTCACAACCACTGGAATTTCTATGCCTTCTTCTTATTAGAAATAACAATGGTAGCTCTTGGAAGAGTTTTTCTTTGAGGGAAAAGATCTTTGGGATTATGAATTTATCACAGTACAATTTACTTTATATCCTGGGTCTCAGTTGATCCAACTGTAAAATTCTGCATTTGTAGTACACGGTCCCAAAGTCCCATTGTGTTGGTTGTACATTATATTACACATATCTTGATTCTACCATTGAAAGTCTTCCATACTTAAAAAGTGAGCTGTTTAAAAAACAGCAGCAGCAACGACAACATTCAGTTGATTGCATATTTCATTGGGGGAGTTGAACTGCTATAGTTTTGTGTTTTGTGAGTCTCTGTTTTCTGACTTTAAGTAAAACCCAGACAAAATAAAGAATGGAAAAACAGAGAGGCACAGAGGTAGGAAACATTTTTTTAACATTGAGGGAAGGAAAAAAATAAAACTCTTCAGACTTCTTGGCAAATAAGAGGAGTCTGGGGAAAAAAATTCCACAAACAGTTTCCCAGTTGTCTGAGTGGAAAATCCTAGTTTTTAACGTTTCATATCTTGGAAATGTCTGAATAGTTTTTGTTTGAAGGGAAATTCCTTTTGGCTGAGAAAGGGCTTGCAGGATTCAAACTGACAGGGTAATGTTTTTAGAAAACTTGGAGGAAATAGGATTTGTGATGAAAATGCCTTTTTTTCTAGCCAGTTGTGTTAATCAGAAATCTAAATCCAAGGTTACTAGTTATAGCCTTTTAAGGGTCCAACCATTAACTCCTTCCTTCCCCTCACTTCCTGTCTGTGCATCCTGGGGAAACATCTCTCACAGCTGTCCTTCCTCCAATTTGCAGAATTAATGAACTACTTTTATAAGCCTGTGCATGTTCTAGGCAAGGGATGTGCATTCTTGACCTAAGGCTCTCCCAGTAGAGTGGCAAGGAAGGTATATAAATAAGTCATTAAATTACAAGACCTTAAGGGACCAGCAGATGGCGTAATGATTATGTTGCTGGACTCCCATGCAGTTGACCATGGTTCGAATCCCAGACCTGGCAGTTTAAAACTTACTCTGGGTATGTGTGTGTGCATGCCCAGAATCCCAAGAGGAGAATGGAGAAGGTATTGCAGTGTGACCATTCCCCTGGGGGTAATTTCTCACTTTGTCTCTCTTTGTCTCTGTGGCAAGCACATGTGCCCTATAGGAAAAAATCTCCCTAAAAATCAAGCAAACAAACAAACTAAAAAACCACAAATTACAAAACATTAAATAGTTGGTATATGTTTTGCATAAGAGCTATGGTCAAAGTATCTTTGTAGCAAAGAAGAGGGAATAACAGATCTGAAGGTGATGAAGAGTTGGGGGTAACTTTGCAGAGCAGGTTATATTTGCAGTGGGTACTGAAGTATAAGTAGGAGTTTTCCAGGCAGTGAGAATAGCAAGTACAAAGTAGGAATGTGTAAAAAAAATTATGGTTGATTCTGGGACTCCAGGGTAGTTTTATATAATTTGATAGTAGGGTGCTCTGTGAAGAATATGTGGAGATGTAACAAGATTATGAATGGTCTTCATGCTTTCTGAACCATTTGGGCATTGTTTTGCAGGCAGGGAGTGAGAGGCTGTTAACAGAATGGAATAGGGGCAGAAATGCATTTTAGGAAGGAAACTCTAGTGGTTATAAAGGATGGATTGGAGAGCAGAGTCCGTGGTGGTAAGATCATCTGCTGGTTGGCTATTTCATCCATGAAGTAGAACAAGACACCAAGAGGGCCAGGAACCCAAGGGGACCTGAAGTATTGGCAAGAGGAATCAGCAGATGAGACTCAGAATAGATAGGCAGGAAAAGTGGAAAAAAGCCAGGAAAATTCCTTCACAGGATGCGTAGGAGAGGAGGGTTGCTGCAGAGTAGTTGAGATGACGAAAAGCTGAGTGTGCTTTCAGCCGACAGCCAAGTCTCCGAGGACTTACTTGTGTGTAGCTCAGGGCGGTACCTGTGTCCCTGCAACCACAGGTCTTCACTGTGGTCAGAGCGTGTAAGCAGGTCACGTGTCATTCTGCCTAGGGAGGAGAGGCCTCATTTCCAGCAAGAGGATAATCTGCAGAAGGCAAGACCTGAGAGGAAATAGACCAGCCGTATGATATGCCTGGTACTGCTTCATTTTTTCTTGTTTTGTAACAAGGTTATTATCAGTCCTCAAAGCTGTCCTTGGAGAGGGTCACTGGTGCCTGTGTAGTTCTGCGAGGGTCTTTTCTTGATTCTTCTTTTCAGGTGGAGTCCACCTGTTCCTGGATGTCCTTCTAATCGGCAAAGAGAGATGTGTGCATGTGTCTCTTTTGTGACTCTCATTTATGGTTGTCAGGCTTTGGACGATGGGTGGCTTCTGGACTTGACATACCTGTAAAAGGGTGTTGGGGGACTAGCAGTTAGCGTAATGGCTATGTCGCTGGACTCCCACGTAGTCGACTGTGGTTCGAGTCCCGGACCCGGCAGCTTAAACTCACTCCGGGCACTTGTGTGTGCGTGCCCAAGATCCTGAGAGGAGAATGGAGGAGAAGAGATTGCGACATGGCCATCCCCCCTGGGGGGTGATTTCTCGCTTTCCGTCTTTCTGTCTCTCTCTGTCTTTCTGGTGAGCACATGCGCCCTACAGCAAAAACCTCTCCAAAAAAGAAAAAAAAAAAAAGGGTGTTGGGATTTACCTAATGACTATAAGGTCTGACACTTAATTTTCTGACGCTTCCATTGGGAAAGTATCAGGTGGATCTGTTTAACACCAAAACTGAGTTTGATCGCAGAAGCATCAACAATATTCAAAAGGTAGAAAATAGGAAAAACGCCAAACTGGCTCCATTTTTATATAAAATAATAATAGTGACCAGTGTGCTTTGCCATAGAATATAAGCCTGTAAAAGGAACATTAAAATAAACGACTGTAGTCTTAACAAAAATGTGCGGCTACAGGCAACACCTGGGTTTCGGGACCTATGGAGGGACTTCGGCTGTTCACAGCCGGCCCCTCCTGTGTTCCTGCATTTGCCGTTGCTGCCTTCTGCCCTTGCAGAACACCCAGGGATATTCCTTTCACAGCCCTCGGTTCTCCCAGGGACACGAGGACCTGAGATGAGAGAAGGAAGGTCTTCAATTTTGCAGAGGTGGGTGGAGAGTAAGGTGATTTCTGCATCTAGTCTGCATAGGGAGAAAGGGGGTTGCCTTTCTCAGCTCTGAGCAGTGGTTTTTTTCAAGACGACATAGTAGAGGATTCTGTCTATAGTTTTATCTCCACTGTCGGTTAAGTGGGCTTCTGAGGCCTGTCTGGGAAACAAATGACTTTTTATTTACCTAAATTAATTAATTACCTTTTATTTGCCAGAGAGTATATGAGCTTGCCAGAGAGAGAGAGAAAGAGAGAGAGAGAGAGAGAGAGAGAGAGAGAGAGAGAGAGTCCCCAATGGGGCAATGGGGTCCGGTCACGTTATAGTCCTTTCTCCTCCATTTCTGCTTCCTGATGGGATTTAGGTCCCACATCCCAGTGTGTACGTCCTGGATTCGAACCACCTGGTTGACTGCGTGGGCTTTGTCTCTCTCAACCACTAGGCTGTGGGCCTGACCTAACCACAGATGACTTTTTATCACATTATTTCAATAGAAAAAAATGTCCCGTGAATTCAAAACACCTATATTAAAGCCGTTTTTTTTTTTTTTTTTTTTTACAAAACAGACATTTATCTTTTAAAGCTGTTTATAACTAAACTTTTGTAATATAGAAACTGGGGTTACCTGTGGCAACTTTTGCTTTTAACTTTGTTTTTTTTTTTAATTAGTCACAGATAAGTTTCTTTTGTAGCCCAGCAAGAAGCCAAACTAGCCCACAAGAGCCTTTTAACACGTAGGAGAGGACTTCACAAAGTTTGTGGAAAAATGGAATAATATACAAATTTAGTTTGATACAAGAAAAAATTTGTAAGCCATGCATCATTTTTCTTAATGTGAATTTTTCAAGAACATTCTGAATTCCCTGCCTATGGGTATGTATGCGGCCATCATTTCACGTCAATAAAACTTTAACACCCCTGTGCAGACCTATAGACTTCAGTGGAATACTGTTAAGTACTTAAAATATATCTTTTCCCTTCTTCTTCCCATGTGTAAGCAGCTTAGTCAGTAGACACTGTCCTTCGGAAAGGGAGTGGGTTTTAATGGGGAAATCCTGTATGTTTTCTAAACAAAGAACCTGAAGCAAATCTTTGCAGCCCTGACTTTTAACTTCCTGTCGCGAGATGGTATTCCTTTGTGAGATACTGCCAGGAGTTGTTTTTCCGGTTCTTCTCTGGGTTTGCAAGTTTTCTTCCAGGGCTCCCCAGAAGTTTGTGAGCCACGTTGGAGCTGCTGGGAGGTCTGGGGCTGTGGGTTGAGATGGCCAAGACCCAACCCAAATGGAGACCACCTGCATTTTTTGTATAGTGAGAATGAGAAACTGAAAAGCAGCTGTCAGAAAGCCATACAGCTTTTCAGCTGTGTTTACAGGTTGAGAAATGAGATGAATCGAAACCCAGTAGACGCTTTTGATTTAAGTACAGTCTTATAGGAAGAAACAGAGATTGAGTCTGGCCCAGCAGAGAGGCGGGATGGTTGAATGGATAGAGCATAGCCCAGTTTTAGCTTTCTTTTTCTACCCTTCCTATTTCTGACGGGGGGGGGGGGGGGGGTTCTGAATGTTTTGTTGCCTGCTGATTGCTCAACCATGGGAGAGAGAGGGTTGGTAAAAAGAGCAGGGATTTCGGCGTCAGCACAGCTTCATAACCCTTCTCACCACTGGCTGTTTATTTAGTGTGTCTGAGCTCTGTTGACCTAGCATTCATGGAAAATGATGATATCTGCAGGGTGCACTGAAGTAACTGAGGAGAATAATCACAGTGGGTGGAACTCATCTCAGGGGCTCTGTCAGCTCCAAACACCGCTACAGACCTCATCCCCCTTTCCTTGTTGCATGGAGCTGGGACACTCTTGGAGCACAGATGTAGAGCTTTGATCAGTGAGCTTGTGTGTTGCTATCTTCTCCGACAAAATGTGAGCACCATAAAAGCAGAGACTTTGCTTTACCCACTGCTGTGTCCCCAACTACCAGAATAATGTTGGGCACACCAGAGGTATCCAACAAAGTGGTGAATGAGTGGATGGGTGAATAAATGAATGAATGAATCTGGGCTTCGAATCTAGTTCTGTCTCTACTCTGAACACCTTTTTGAGGCTATTTCACAAGGCACGATGGATGATTGTAATAAAGTGTCCCTGTGCCTGCAATATAGCCACTATTCAGGAGACATTAGATATTTTTAAGTAGATATTACATATTTTTCTACTCTGACAATTTCAGAGAGGCATAGAAAGAAAACCTTTGTTGAATTCTGAACTTTTGGAAAATTAGTAAATAGAATAAGGCCCCTATATTATGTCCAACTTGTGAAAAGACATTTAAGAGGAAAAAATAGGACCTATGAGTTTCTTTGGTTTCTGCCTGAGTCCTTTTTGGCTCAAGACCTGGTATTGATTTTCATGACTGAATTCACACTTAGATTTTTCAGGCACCTGCTCTCAGGAACTGAAATTCTTCGTGAATTTGGAAAGAGTGGGTTGGCAGCAGGTGTTAGCATTCTTCAAGTTACCAGAGCGATGGGAAGGAGACAGCTCATTCCATGTCTCTACCTCCTGAAAAAACTACCAATTGAGATTATTCGCATTATTTTTCCTAATAGGAAAGGCTTTTTTCTCTGGCTGGTTGTGATACATTTAGGAATCCACAAACAGAAGGAGAGTAGGGAGGAGTGAGTGGTAAACACGCATTGAGCAGCCTCGGTGGGAGAAGCTGGAAGTCTCTCCGTCTGCCAAGACACTGCTTGTCCCCTGGAGTGGCTCAGCAGAGTGACTTTGGCTTGCTGGTGAGAAGCTGTAGCAAAGGCATTTAAGCCACGTGCTGTCCTGCCGACCCTTGGCCTGAACTGCACCCAGCCTCGGACTTTCCAAACCAGTTGTAAATAGAGTTCTGTCAGACAGTCTTCTGAGTCCTGCTGTTCTGGGAAGCAGGGTTCTAAGTTCTGAGTCTTCCTTTTTTCTGGACCCACCAGTGTTCTGTCTAACAAAAGTTCCATGGAGCTCCTGCAAGGGAATGGACCCTTTTCCATCACGTGTTGTTATTACTTTGACAGTTTCAGTAAGGCTGTCAGAAATCCATGCCCAAATTGTCATCTTAAAACCTTCGTATTATAAATCTTTATTTTAAGCAAAACAACAACAACAAAAAGAAATAAACAAAAAATGACTGACAAAGAGAGCCTTAGCTATCGAGACTAATAAGTTAATGAGCGACCAGTTGTTTTATTCTCTGCTGAGCTGTATTACCCCAAAACAGTTGCAATTTTTTTGTCATTAAAAAAAATCGCTTTAGAGTGTGTGCACTTTCTGGGAAAAAAGAGAGACAGAGAAAGAAAAATTGGAGGTTTTTTTTTGTTTTTTTTTTTTTTTAAACATGTTTGGTCTTTCATGAACTGCAGGTACCTTTTGTGGAGAATTTTGGTACAAGTGCCTTTGGTATTTGCCAGCTGAAAGAAAAATATCCTTGTAGGTAGTTTTTTTTCCTTCATGCCCTTCATGAGAAACTATCATCTGAGCCAAATCTGCATTTAGACAAACACAAATGAAACAAAAAGCAACAACAAAAAACAATATAAAAGTTATAATCATATCTGTCACTTGGCTTGAAAAATCCAATAATTTATATCTAGAAGAGCTTACTTAAGAGCTGCAAAGTCCAGGCCCTGCAGGACTGACATAGTGGTTGACCAGCACCAGTGAGGCCCAGGATCATTCTCCCCCTCCTCCTGCATCTTTAACAGATAGACCTCTGACCTCATGTGGCAAGATGACTGCCTCACCTCCAGCCTAACACCAGTCTCCCTGGCAGAAGAAAGTGGCAAGGTGCAACCAGGAAGGGGTGGTACATGTACTTGAAAAGCCAAGGCTTTGTCTGAGGTCTTTAACAGAGTTCTCTTAGGTTTCACTGGCAAGAGAGGCCAGGAGGGTGAGTGATTCTGCTGGATTCCTTGCTACCTTGAACAAAATTGGTATAGATAGTAAGGATGGATGTTGGGTGTTCAAGCCACAGTGTACTACACCACAAAGGGACATTTTCCCAAACTTATAGAATCATAAGTCTGGTAGGGACTGGTGAGATGGGCACAAATAACCCCTTTGTCTCACAGAAAGAGAACCACTTCATTTCCTTTTACTGTTCAGTGTGCCAGAAACCTCAATTTGCACTTTTCAACACTCCTGGGCTGGGCTGTTCATCCTCTGATCTGTATACTGTGTCCGGAATGTGAGTGGGCTCTGAAGTCCCTTTTATAGGAGAGGAGAGAGGGGGGACCAGGCAGTGTGTGCACAGGAATCAAAAGCCCTGATTATGCTTTCTCAGGAAAAGCAGCCGGCCAACAATAATTACTGGGCCGCCTCTGAGTGCAGAACCTGGAATCTGGCCTCCTGGAATGTTCACAAAAGCCATAGAAGACTCAGCCCTGCCCTTCAGGAGCAAATGCTCTGCAGGGCCCACTGGTCAATCCCATAGGAGGGACCAAGCAGAAACAAATGCTAGCTGTGAAGGAAGTTCATGGCAAACCAGTGGCCAGGCTGAGAAGGTGGCTTGGAGGACTTGGCTTCAATCAGGGATTTGTAAAGGTCTATTTGGTGGAGGGCAGTGGTGTGTAAAAGCATAAGCTTGAGAGTAAGCCGCTTTGCGTGGTTGGAGCGATTTAATCACACTGCCAAAGCCTGGGGTGTTTTCTTTAGAAGAGCAGCCTCAGAGTCGACAGTGTTTATGGATTTCTTGCTGTGTGCAAAGGGAGTCTTAAGGTAGCCAAATTTATTGGAACAGGTCTTAGAGACCACGAACTGGACCAAGATTCTTTAGGAGTTTTCAATTTCAGTCCTCTCTTCCTTTCCCCTATCTCTAGTCCTGCCTGATAGGCCTGACCTTAAGTTTCTGCCCTTGCTTCTCCTGTTCAAGAGTCTCTCTTTGAGGGCCCATCTAGTCTCCTTATTTTGGATCTGGATGCTAGATAGTTCTCTTGAAGGCATTCTCCAGCCTTTCCTTAGGATCCTGTGGTGGAGGAAGCAAAAAATAGGGGACTGTGTCTTGGGGACTCTGTGCCTCATGATGGGCCAGCTAGACAGTATTTTGGCACTGAGATTATTTGGGGGTTTTTAGTCAGCTCAGGCTGCTATAACAAAATGCCATAGACTGGATGTCTTAAAAAACAGCCATTCCTCACAGTTCTGGAGGCTTGAAGTTCAAGATCAAGGCGCTGGACAATTCTGTTCCTGGCGAGGTTCTCTCCTGGCCTGTTTATGGTCACCTGCTCACTATATCGTCACACAGTATAGAAAGAGTGATCTTTCCTTTCTCTTGCTATGGCATTTCCTTATAAAGCTACTAATTTCATTGTGAATGTCCAATGCTCATGGCCTCAACTAACCCTAATTACCTCCCAAGGCTCAGTCTCTAAATACCATCACATTGGGGGTTAGGATGTCAACATATGAATTAGCAGGGGACACAATTCAATCTATAACATTGGGGGCTCACTACAGTTTCAGTGAGTCTCCCAAATGGCAAAAGAGAGTGACCATGGCAAAGTGCTTTCTACTGGAAGAAACATGCTAGAATTGAAAACCATAGAGTGGGGGTTCTTACCACCTTCGCTCATGGACTCAAGCAAGTCTGGGAACCTCCAGAAATGTTTTCCATAGTGTTGTATGTGCAGCGTGCCTGTGCATCTTCCATCACATTTACAGAAAGTAAGCATGAGCCAAACTGTGTATAGAGCTATTGTCCTGGAGATTGTACAGATGGTCTCAATTTAGGATGATTTAACTTACAAGTTTACAACTTTACGATGGTGCAAAAATGATATGCCTTCAGTAGAAACTACTTCCAATTTGGAATTTTGATCTTTTTCCAGGCTAGCAATATGTGGTATGCTACTCTCTTCTGATGCAGGGCTAATGCTGGTGTTCTGAGCATGTTTAAAATGCACTATGTTAAGCTATGATGTTCAGTAGGTTGAGAGTATTAAATGCATTTCTGATCTACGATACTTTCAACTTACAATGGATTTATTGGGACATAACCCTGCTGTAACTGGAGGGGCATCTGCACTCCTAAAGTGAAGGCTGAGGAGAACAGCTCTGTGCATAGTACTTTCCATCACCAGCATTCTGAGTGCATTAACCAGGCCCTCCACTGTGTGGCTGTGAACCCCTTACCTCCAGAGCCTTCCAGAGAAACCCTGCTCCCTCTTGCTGCTGTGTGTTAATTAGATCCTGATTGCTGACAGGTGCGCTTACTACCCAAGAACTGAAGAGCACCCTTCACGAGGAAACTGAAAATTGCATCTATTAATATACTCGAAACCTAACCCTTTGTCTCCTTCTTCTTCTTCTTCTTTTTTTGGAGTAAACCCTTTTGGGAGTGGGGGAGGGATGCATGAAGTGAGTGTCTTATAGCAGCACAAGCCAGAAGAGCCATTTTGCTTATTAAAAACATTTCATTGCGTACTCAAGATTCTGAGTCAGAATAGACAAAAAGTGAAACTGACTTTTCTGACCGTAAATGGAGGGCTCTGGCCCACCTTCAGTCATGTCCCCATGAGCTAAAATGTTGCTCACTTGGCTGGGTGTCCTGGTGCAGTGGCCCTTCCAGGCTTGCTGATTTGAAGAGCAGGAATCAAACTCATGGCTACACACTTTTGGTCTATGACTTTTTATTTTTTTTAATCCTAGTTGATTTCTACAGAGGCTGGAGTATTTTCCAGTTTTGTGCATATTTTATTCTCTTTCTCTATTTCCTGGTCCTCCCACATCATGGATCCTTCTTTGTATCTATTTGGTGTTTTATTTGACCTGGTATTCTAGGTTTCCATTAATTGCTTTAATCTTTTTATTTATTAAATTCCATGTTACTATTATTATATTTTAAACATTAGATCACTATACATCAATTGGTTTGTAAAGTGAACTTACCCAATATGAATACACCTCAGACCAGACCATTTGAGAATACTATACACGTTATCATCAACAGGTAATAAACCATGTTTATGTCCCATAAATGTCTTGCCTCTCTATTTTTTTCTCCCTGATTTCCTTCTCTATATTTTCCCCATCTCCCATCCTCCTTCCACACTGTTTCACAGCTTTTATGTCCTCAGATATTTCAATCTTTACCATAAAGTGTGGACAGTCAGTGTGTGTGTGTGTGTGTGTGTGTGTGTATATATGTATATATATATATATATATATGTATACTTGCTTCACTCAGCAATAAATCTTCTATATTCGACCACTTTCAATCAAATGCCAGGGTCTTGTTTTTTATGGCTGAATAGTATTCCATAGAGTATATGTATCACACTTTTTCAATCTATTTATCTGTTTGTGGACATTTGGGTTGGTTCCATGGCTTAGCAATTGTGAATAATGCTGCAATAAACTTTGATGTGCATTGCTTTACTGACTAAGCATTCTTCTGTCCTTTGGGTAGATACCCAGGATTGGAATTGCTGGATCATATGGTAGTTCTATTTGTAGATCTTTGAGGAACCTCCATATTGTTTTTCCACAGTGGCTGAACCAGTTTACATTCCTACTACCAGTGTAGGAGAGTTTCCATTTCACCACAACCCCGCCACACTTACCATTTTTTGTATTTTTAATCTTTGTCATTCTGACAGGGGTTTGGTGGTATCTCACTGTGCTTTTGATCTGCATCTTCCTTATGATGAAGGATGTTGAACATTTCCTCAAATGCTTTTTGGCTGTTTGTGTGTCTTCATTAGAGAGTTGTTCAGCTCATTTTCCCATCTTTTAATTGAGTTAATAATTTTTTTTTTTTTTTTTTTTTTTTTTTTTTTTTTTGGTAAACCACTTGAGTTTTTCGTGTAGTCTGGTTATCAGTCCCTTATCTGAGGCAGAGTTTACAAAAATATTCTCCCATTCCGAGGGTTGTTGATTCACACTAAATACTGTGTTCTTTGCTGTGTGAGACTTCTTAATCTGATGTGATCTCACTTGTTTTTATTTTGGAGATTATTGCCTGTGCTTTGGGAGTCTTATTTGAGAAGTCTTTGCCTACCTCAGTGTCTCCCAGAGTTTCTACCAGTAGATTTGTAGTTGAGGTCTTAGGTTCAGACCTTTGATCCATTTTGAATTGATTTTTGTTAATGTGAAAGATGGGGATCCGGTTTCATCTTTCTGCAAGTGGACACCCAGTTTTTCCAGCACCATTTACTAAAGACGTTTTCCTTTTTCCACTGGGTTGTCTGGTATCTTTTGTCAAAAATCAGTTGGTTGTTTTGGGGCTTATTTCTGGGGTCTCTATTCTATTCCATTGGTCCATCTGTCTGTTTGTGTGCCAATACTGTGCTGTTTTATCACAGCTTTATAGTATATTTTGGGGTCAGGAAGTGAGATGCCATCCACTCTACTCTTCTTGGCACAGGATTGCTTTGACAATGGCACAGGATTGCTTTGATAATATGGGGTCTTTTATGATTCCTGATAAATTCTATGATTGTCTTTTCTAGATCTGCGAAGAATGTTTCTGATAACTTGATTGGAATTGCATTAAATATGTATATTAATTTGAGGAGAATTGCCATTTTGATTTTATTGATTCTTCCAGTCTAGAGACATGGGATATCCTTCCATTTATTTGTTTCTTTTTCAATTATCTTTTTTTAAAGAAATTTATTATTTAATTTTATTCATTGTCTTTTTATTTATTTATTTATTTATTTATTTATTTATTTATTTATTTATTTGAAGTTGACTAGAGAGAGACAGAGCAAGAGAAGGAAAGTGAGAGAAAGAAAGCTGCCAGGTCCAGGATTTGAACCACGGTCAGCCATGTGGAGCCAGCCTCCTTAACCACCATGCCACCTGCTGGCCCCCAATTATTTTTTTTAAAAAGGATTTCCATAGATTTCCTTGTACAAGTCTTTGACTTCCTAGGTTCCATTTATCCTTAGTTTTTTTTTTTTTTTTTTTTAATACATTTTGTGGCTATGGTAAAAGGGAATTTTTTCTTCAGTTCTACTTCAGTCAGCTTGTTGTTTGTATATAGAAAGGCTATAGATTTTTGGATATTGATTTGTATCCTGCCACTTTACTGTATTCATTTATTATTTTGAGAAGTTTTTTCATGGATACCTTTGGGTCTTCTATGTATACTATCATGTCATCTGCAAATAAAGATATTTTTAGCTCTTATTTTCCTATTCAAATGACTTTTATATTATTTTCTTGCATTAGCTAGGACTTCTAGTATTATATTGAAAAGGAGAGGAGAAAGTGGGCAGCCTGGTTTTGTACCAGTTTTTAGTGGAAAAGTTTTCAGTTTTTCCCCTGTCAGCATAATGTTAGCTACAGGTTTTTCATATATAGCGTTCATTGTGTTGAGAAATGACCCTCCTATGACAATTTTTGGTATGAGTCTTAATCATGAAGCGGTGTTGTAATTTGTTGAATGCTTTTTCTGCCTAGATTGAAATAATCACATGGTTTTTATCTTGTTTTTTTTTTTTCTGTTAATATGGTGTATTATGTTTATGGTATTGCACATGTTAAACCACCCTTGCATCCCTGGAAAAAAGCCTACCTGGTTATGATGAATAATCATTTTTATATGTTGTTGGATACAATTAGCAAGTATATTGTTGAGAATTTTTGCATCTATATTCATCAGAGATATTGGTCTGTAGTTTTCCTTTTGTGTCATGTCTTTATCTGTTTTGGGAATGAGGATGATGGAGACTTTATAAAATGAATTTGGGAGGTTCCCTTCCTTTTGGATCTTTAGAAATAATTTGAGTAGAATGGAGTTTAACTCTTCTTTAATTGTTTTATTGAAGCTTTCATCTTTTTTTCTTTTTTTTTTTTTGGAGAGATTTTTGCTATAGGGCACGTGCGCTCGCCAGACAGAGAGAGACAGAGAGACAGAAAGCGAGAAATCACCCCCCGGGGGGGTGGCCACGCTGCAATCCCTTCTCCTCCATTCTCCTCTTGGGATCTTGGGCACGCACACACATGCACCCGGCGTGAGTTTTAAGCCACCGGGTCCGGGACGCGAACCGCAGTCGACTACGTGGGAGTCCAGCGACATAGCCATTACACTAACTGCTGGTTCCCATCTTTTTTTGAAACATGATAAACACATTTTAAAACCACAGACCCTCATAGGGTTGGGTCACTCCTAACCCTAGCGCTGTCCCCAAAAGTCCCTGAGAGCACTGGCCAGTGTCTGTCTCCTCTTTCTAGGCTTCCTTTTTTACTTTATGTTTCTCTTTTCCCCTTTTTTGTATGTTCTGCTCCCTCTTTCTGTCTTTCACTCAGGCCTTTCCCTTCTCTGGGCTCGCTCTTTGTCACTCTCCTAGAGCTTTGTTCCATCCTAGTAAACATGAGGACTGAACCAGGTTTGAGATCTGTTCTTAGATTCTCCTGTCTACTGCAAGGACCTGGGGTTGGAGTGGATGATGGCATTGTGTGTTGGGGGGTCATGTTATGGTGTGCATCATTGAGGATCTTTGAAGGGGTTTCTGTCTGATATTTGGAAACTGCAGAATTGACTTTTTAAATATACAGAGTAGCTGGGGACAAAGTGTGGTCATATTGTGGAGTAGCAGGGGCCAACACATCAAGGAAGAGTAGGAGCAGTGAGTTACGAGAGGAGCTAGTTCACTCTTAGAGGTCAATTAGGCATTTTATTGGTGGCTTTGGGAAATTTGTTTCCTATTTTATCTTTCCATTCCCCTTTTTCTCCTGACCCTATCATTGAAATACTGAGGGCTTCCATCCTATAACTCTGACAGTTCTCGAGCCTACATCAGAAAATCCCAGTCATGCATTTTTGGAGCTTGGCTTACTGATTGGGGAAATCTGAAACTAGGAATCTGTAATGCTTGGGGTAAGCCCTGGGCACCAGCAAATTTTCCCTCCATCTTTCTCTAGTTATGTTTGTCCAGGTCTTGGGTTGTCCATACCAGTCAAGACCTTTTTGACAGGGCCTCTGGTCACCTCCTTGGCTGACCCAATCCTTGAGCTGCTCTAGACCAAATGAACCCACTAGAATCATGAAACTCCTGCCTTGATCATTCACTGTCTAGAACAATGATTGTCAATCTTTGCTGCACATTGTTCTTACCTGGGAGCTTAGAAAATATTGATGCCTGGGGCCAGCAGGTGGCACAGAGGTGAAGGTGGCTGGATCCCACACTGCCGGCTGCACAGTTTGAGTCCAAGACCCAGTGACTTGAAAATCATGCTGGTGCATGTGTATGCATGCCCAATATCCTGAGAATGGAAGAGAAGAGATTGTAGCATGGCCATTCCCCCCATAGTGATTTCCCTCACTTCATATTTCCCTCTGTCTCTCTCCAGTGAGCACACATGCTCTAAAGCAAAACTAATTAAACAACAGCAACAACAACAACAAAAAACCCAAACCAAATAAGACAAAAAAGAATTCATGCCCAGTACAAGAGATCTGACTTAATTGGTTCTGGGTTAAGACTAGGGAATCAGGAATTTTAAGAGCTTTCCTCATGGGTTGGTCTCATAGTGCAGTGGTTAAGCAGAGCTAACCACTTTCATGCAGGTAAGGGGACTGGATTTTACATGGCTGTCTGCGGTTCAAATCCTGGCTCTGGCAGCTTGTAAATCATGCTGAGCGTTTGTGTGTGTGTGCCCAAGGTCTTGCTAAGATAGGGAAATTGAGGAAAAGGGATTGCATCATGACCACATCCCACTGATGGGTGCTTTCGCACTTTTCTCTCTCTCTGTCTGTCTTTCTCTCTTCTCTGGTGAGCGTATTCACCCTCTGGGCTAAAGAAATAAATAGCTTTCCTGGTGATTCCAAAGTGAGACTAAAGTTGAGAACATTGTTACTCATATTTGTTTATAGGCTAGTAATATCAGCATTACCTGGAAGTTTGTTACTAAAGCATAATCTCCTTCACTTCCATCACTCAATGGGATGACAGCGGGTCAGCTCATCCAGCTTCTTATTCCCATTTCGCTGCTGAGCAGTGTCTTCTGTTCTTTGACTACGAGCTGACATGACATGAACTAACCTTTAGATAGGAGCAGGGCAGGATGTTACCACCTTCCAGGACTGTCTGCCATCTCTGTTCATTTGAGCTCGCTAGTCAGACAGGTAGACAGCAAAGTTGGTCAGAGAGGTCAAAGGGAGAGGGAGAGACCAGAGTGACCAGGAGGACTGGGGTCTGCTGAAAGGAAGCAGCAGCTACTCAGTTCTGACGGCGGCTTTCATATAGAAATTTGGTCCTAGCTTTGCCAGGTGTTTTTTGTGTAAAATCTCTTGCTTTTTCAAAGTTGCCCCCCTACACCTGGCAACAAATTAAAGCATGAAATAGATGTCTTGTAGGCCATTCAGAGATAGATCTTGCATACTCCCTAAATTCACAGAAATTTAACAGCTACTCTAACTGTGCTGAGATCATCAAGGCCCTTGGACTGTCATTTATTTGTGTTTTGTAAAAAGACAGCTATTTCTGCACCCATCTGAAAATGCTTCTGGAATTAGAACCAGAAAGGACATCAGAGCATTTTATTTGCTTTGTTCTGTTTTTTTTTTGTTTGTTTGTTTTTTTCTGTGCTTATGTTTTCCATTATAAACCTATTTTAAGAGAAATTCTTCTGTTTGACTATGACTTTAATTTTTCTTTAAGATGCTTTGAGATTAGAAAAAGGTAGTGAGACCCGAAGGACAGAAGAATACTTAATCAAAAAAGTGCTTGCACATCGATGTTTATTGCGGCACTTTTCACAATTGCTTAGTCATGGAAGCAACCTAAATGCCCACGAACTGATGAATGGTTAGAAAAACTGTGGCACATATACTCAATGGAATTCTATTCATCCATAAAAAACAACAAAACCCTGGCTTTTGAAAGGAAGTGGATGAATATGGAAGACCTACTGCTGAGTGAAGCAAGCCATGCTATGAAGGAGAGGCATTGTATGTCCCCACTTAATATATACTGAGTGTGTGCACTCTAAATACATATATATATATATATATATATAATATATATATTTGAAACCATACTGCTTCTGTTGTTATAGAGTTATAAAATTTTACAAAATTATAAGATATATTTTGAACATTATCTGTAAAATTCAGTATTTTGAAATTTTGAAAGTTGTTTGTAAACTGTCAAGAATTACTCCATTTATGGAGTATGAGCTAAAATTTTTTGCTATGTGAAGTAAATGTGGAAAAATGTAAAAATAAATAAATGAAAAAAGAAAAAAAAAGAAAAAAAAAGAAAAAGGTAGTGAGAAATCAGGGCATTTATGTCTCTGATTTAATTTAATTTATCTTGATTTCATATGCTTCATTAGTAAAGTGAAACGATAATACCCACTGATTACCCAAAGTTGATATGAAAACTAAATGAGATTGTTTATGTGAAATCACTTCATAAAAAGTTAAAAGTATTCCCCAATTGTAAGGTATTGTTAAATTAAAAATATAAGGCATGCCTGGAAACAAACCAGGCTTGTTATTATTGTGACATATGATTATCTGTCCATATGTCATCTATCATATATTGCCTTCATTACGCAAATCCAGGCCTTTCTGAAATTGTTGGTATTTGCCTAGATGCCCAGTGGGTTATAGCAGGAGTCTTTCAGAATCACTCTTTGTCATTACGTTTTCTGTCCCCACACTATTATTTTATTATCAGTATGTTGTTATATAACCATTTTGTGTGCTCTGGGTCTCAAGAGGACAGAGGTGGAGATGACACTGCTTCAGTAGCTCCTGCCACCTAAACATTTTGTTTGTGGAGCATCTGGACTAGAACACTTAGGTAGAGGTTTCTACTAACCCTGATTTCTCCCTTTGTTAGATTCTGAGAAGTCCTGCAACTCCATTCCATGCAGCCTCCCACAGTCAAAGGGAGGCAGTGTAGGGGAAAGAAAGTGGCAAGGATGGAGGGAGGTGGTTAGGTAACGGTGATGTTCAAGGGTGGAAACTCAGAGTGTCTTTAGAACTTAATTTCTCCTGTGGCAGCCTAAGTTCTAAAGGAATAAAGGGAAGGCTCTCTCTCTAGCCCCCTTTGTCAACCGCTGGTTGTGTGTGTTGGTGTGTACACACAAGAAGATAGCACAGCATGCTACATAGCTTATATAACTTATGACAGGTTCCAGTGTCCACCCTCCCGCCTCTCTTGCCAGTCAGGGTGCATGGGAAGCAGAGGCATTCTCATCTGTCCTTTTGGCTGCATATTTGAGATACCTGGGGAGTTTAAAAAAAAAAAAAAAAAAAAAAAAACTGTACCTGAGCCCTACTTAAGACTAACTAAATCAAAATTTCTAGAGATGGGGCATAAAAATTTTAAAAATAGTCCCCAGATTGGATTTGTATTTACACTGAGGTCTACACTTTACTATGTAACGCACAAGAAAATAAAATGGGGTGGTGGACAACTCTATCAATGGATAGACTTGTGATAAACAAGAACAAAATGTTGATGGTAGACTCCAGGCAATAGGCACATGCTATTCATTATAAAATTCTTCCAACTTTGCTTGGATTTACAATTTTCAAATTAGAATGTTGGGGGGAAAACCCCATAACCATGTCTCCAGATGATTGTAATATGCAGCCAGGTCTGAGGAGCATTGGACTAGAGGATAAAGTAATGGGTGACCACTGTATTAAGATGCTCAGGGCTGGAAATCGGGGCCTGAAGCCACCAAGGCTGGAGGGGTGAGACGATTGGAGAGAGACAGGCATTTATTCTATGGGAAAAAGGTGTCAGATCACATCACAGGCCAGGTGGCTGAGTGGCCAAATATTAAGGAAAGGAAATAAGAAAGCTCAGAGAGAAAAGGTGTAACAAGGAACAGCAAACTCTTGGTAGATAGATATTCATTTTGAACCCAAACATGATTAATCAGAATACCAAGGGCCATTGGTTCACATGGTAGCATAGAGAAAATAGATAGTTTGAAAGATACTGACTCTTTAATGGGCAATGATGTCTTTGGAACATCTGGTTCTTTTTTTTTTCCTTAAAGAATTATTTATTTAATTTTATTTATCATTATTATTATTTTCTAATTTGCTACAGGGAACATGTGCTCACCAGAGAGAGACAGAGAGAGAACAAGAGAGAGGGAAGGTGAGAAAACAAGCTGTCAGGTCAGGGCCTTGAACTGTGGTCAGTCATGTGGGAGTCCAGTGCCTTAACCACCGTGCCACCTGCTGGCCCAAACATCTGGTTCTTACATATGGGGAATGAGTCTTAGAGCAGGAGAAACCATCATGGGTCATCTGACCCAGCCTCCCTCTCAGCATTGATCCCAGTGGCCTGAGCTGAATTGCATTTGACTTATGCAGCTGGAGGGAATGGTTCCAAGGTCACTGTTTTTAGGGTGAAATCACTTTTAATTTCAGCCAATCAATCTAGTTTTAAACAGTTTTCCTAAGAGAAAAATAAAAGCTCTTTCATGCAGAGATTGCTTGTCTCTGTCTTTCCTGCTGTTTTCAAGTTGTGTGTTGAGGCAGGGGAGATGAAGAGAATCCCCAGAAGTGTGCTGGGTGCCGCTTGTGTCTTCTCCGCAAATCACAGAGATTTGGGGCTTCCCTGATACGTGCAGAACGAAGTCTGTTTCTGACTTCCTGGCTCCCCAAACTTCGCTCCACTTTTGTGGAGTACAGAAGCAAAGGCCCTTCTGTCCTGCTTGTGAGGCTGGGGAACAAACAACAAAGGCCCTTTAAGAGAGGGAAAGCCTGCAGATGTGAGGTTGCAGTGTGTCAGTCTGGTGTGGGAGCGGCAGCCCGCACAGCGCAGGGGCCTAAATATGAAACTCTCGTGGGTCCTGTAAAAGAAATACCCTGCTGATTACGAGCAACTCAAAGCCCCCTTCCGAGAGCCTCTTGGGCACACAGATGACTCAGTCTGTTGTCCTGGACTTTTCGGAGCTTCGGTATGGATTAAACTCTTGCTGAGTTCTGTACAATTAATGGCTTTATTGAACTTGATCTGTAATTTGCTTTTTAAAATCTGTTATTTATTTATTTATTTAAAAAACTTGCCAGAGGGTATTGTGCTGCTGGGGAAGGGGGAGATATTGAGAGAAAGTGAGAAAGCTCCTCCCATGGGGCATGGTTATGCTGCAAATACTTCTGCATTTCTCCCTCCTTTCAGGATTCTGATTCTGCAGGCACATTCACCCGGGGTGTTTCTTAAGCCCCCGGGTCTGGGATGTGAACCACACAGTTGACCACTAGGCCATAGGCTGGCCTAATCTGTAACTATTTTTTTTTCCTCTCTCTTTTTCTTAAATTTGCTAGAGAGCACATGTGCTCACCAGACACACACACACACACACACACACACACACACACACACACACACTGAGGGAAAGTAAGAAAGCACCGCCAGTGGGGAGACAGTCATGGTGGAATCCCTTCTCCTCCATTTCTCCTTTCAGAAGTTTGGGCATGCGTGTACATGCACTTGGTGTGTTTTACAAGCTGCTGGGTCTAGAGTTCAAACTACACAGTGGACTGTGTGGAGTCTAGCCATCTTAACTACCATGCAATGGCTAGCCCTTTAATTTTATTAGTTTCTATATTATTATATCATATTTACATAGTACCTATCTATATTTCTTCCATAAGCAAGACAGAGAGAGAGAAAACCTCCAACAGAAATAGAGTCTTGACACTATGAGTCATCCTCAGCCTGAGACAGCCTCAGTTCATGGACACGTGTGTTCTTAGCATTCTCAGGGAGGACTCAGGACATGTACTCGAACCTTTCCATGTTTATGCCTATAAAGTACAGAGAAATATTAGACTCCAAGCCCTTTCAGTTCTAATATTCTTTCAGAACTGATATTTTTATAATGCTTTATGGTTTATAAAACATCTTCAAATACATCATCTTCTTTGATTCATACAACCTTCTAGAAAGGTCTGAGTATCTTACTGCTAAAATGCCCTCTCTTCTCACTTGATAAACTTTCCTTGGGCAACTTCTGTTGTTTCAATTACCACTGTCTATACTTTGATGCACCCATAATTTATATCTTAGCCTAGATCTCTGTCTAAGATCCGATTATCCAGTTGCCAGCTGGTCTCTCCTGGGTTATCTCGAAGGTTTCTCTACTTTAAATAGGACTAACCCCTGAATGTCAGATGCTGCTTTGCCCCAGGCTTCACTTCAAGGCTGCAGCTTCACATCTTGATCCCAGGCTTCACCCTAAGGTTTCTCTCCTATCTAGGGAGTGATGCAGCAATCCATTCACTTGGCAGGCTGGGAGTCTGGGAGCCATCCTGGACATTATTTTCCTCCTACCACCTCATGTTCAATCTGTCACTCAGACCCACAGACTTCCCCTCCTTGATGTCTCGACTCCATCCCCTTCTTTCCATCTTCTCAGTCATCTTGTTAGGACAAAGATAGCCCCATCTTTTACCAGGACTACTGAGGTAGCCTATGAACTCCCTGCACATCTGTTGTGTCCTCTTTTTCCTTCCCATCACCTCCAAATTCATGAGAAATCTTTTTAAGATAGAAATTTGGAGCTCCATGGCTCCTGCGATCTAGTCATTTTGGGAGAAAGGAAGATGTCCCACTGATCACTGGGCCTCCAGCATACAAAACCCACGTGAACAGTCCTTCTTCAAGAGACAGACAGCTCCATGGCTCCTGCGATCTAGCCATTTTGGGAGAAAGGAAGATGTCCCACTGATCACTGGGCCTCCAGCATACAAAACCCGCGTGTTTGAACTTCCAAGTTTGGGAAGAAACCGACCATCCACCAGATGACTAGAAATCGCTGCAGGACCACAAGAAATATGGGGAAGCAGGAAAATATCTCTCCCACAAGGGAAACGGATAGCTCCTCTTCATCCACACACAGTTCAATGGAAATCATGGAAATGTCTGATAAAGAATTCAGAACATTCATAATGGCCAAGCTAACAGAGATGGAAGAGAAGAGAGACAAGGAACTGCTGAAGAGGAAGGAGAAAGGAGTTGAAGAGTTCCAGGAGGTGAGGAAATTCATGCAAGATCTAAAAGAGGAATTTCACACTTTACAAAAGAACCAGATGGAACTGTTAGAGATGAAGGCTGTAATACAAGAAGTCAAAATCTCCCTTGAAAGTATTAAAAGCAGACTAGATCATACAGAAAATAGAATCTCTAATGTAGAAGAGGAAATGGCTGGCCTAGAAAAATCCACCATGAAGACTGAGAAAATGGCCCCAAAATTTGAGAATAATATGCGAGAAGTACTAGATACAATTAAACGTCCAAACATCCGGATAATAGGCATCCCAGAGGGTGAAGAGGCTCATAAGGGCATCGATAATCTATTCCATGAAATCCTGCAAGAAAACTTTCCAAACCTGGAGAGGCACTCAAAGATTCAGTCCCAAGAAATACAGAGGACCCCAAATAGAATCAACCCAAGAAGATCTTCTCCAAGACACATTATAGCCAGATTGACCAAAACCACAGACAAAGACAAGATACTAAGACTGGCAAGAGAAAAAAGGCAAGTTACCTACAAAGGGTATCCCATCAGACTAACGGCAGACCTCTCATCGGAAACAATGCGAGCGAGGAGAGAATGGGAAAATATATTCAAAGTATTAAGGGAAAAGCAATTTCAACCGAGAATTCTGTACCCAGCAAGGTTATCGTTCATTTGGGAAGAAAAGACACGAACTTTCCCAGATAAACAAAACCTGAAAGAATTTACCAGCACCAGACCAGATCTCCAAGAAGTTCTTAAGGGAGTGCTATGTCAGTAAAATTAAATGCAGACACACAGAAATAAGAGTTCAAAAACTAAGAAAATGGGCAACTTAATTGTAGGGACAATGTTTGGAGATGAATATTATATCCCATAATTCAATCTGGAAGATCGAACCTTAACAGAAGAAAGATTAAGTACATGAGACTGAACCGATGAAACAACATTCTGTGACTTGACTGAATTATTGCTGCTTTTCTCCTAAGCTTTGTTTTCCGGTTTTAAAGGACTTTTGTCCTGTCTTGAGCTGTTGATAGGTGCATGTACCTACTATTTGAACAGAATACTAACCTGTTTCTAGGCTTTACGTTTCAAGGAAATATTACCAGTTCAAAACTACTCTTCTTGAAATTACTTGCTGAAAGTAGTTAGATTACTTATGATATTGTGTGATGAACAAAATGTTGGGGAAAAAGGAATGGAAGACATCTGTATATAGCAGAGATAGTGTAATAAGAGAGTGGGAAAGGGCAGAGGGTTAAACATGGGGTAAAAAACATAAATACGTATACATATGTATGAAAGTAGAAATGGAATATTATTGATAATAACATGCATGATTAAGCCACTATGCAGTTTATTCTAGATGGGAAACCACATTTAGTATGTTGTGATGATGCTCAGGGAATGAATGTTAAGTAATTAAAAAAAAAGTTGCAGGAGAAAAAAAAAAAACGGTAAAACTGTTCGTATCGAAATTTTTAAAAAAATGCATATTTGATGACTGCAGTAAGCTATATAGCCCCAGCTGGGTACTACTTTGTAATATGTTCATTCTACTCACTGGGGTTTATGCCTAAAGTCAGACTTGGGTTCATGTATAGGTATATATCAGCTGTGCTAGCTATTGGATATATTTAGACTAATTAAGTTCATTAGCAAATCAATTATATGGCGGGGGGGGGGGGGGAGGGGGAGGCATAGAAAGCAGCCATGGATACCAGAGACAATGTGGGAGGAGGGTGGGACATGGCAGAGGGTGAGGGATAAGGAATCAAGGATGGCAAAACAAAAAACAAAGTATATAAGACATAAGAATTGGAAAATTATTTGCTGAAAACATGTATGTTGATGTGCTTGATTGAGCCAATACACAATGTATTTTGGATGGAAAATTCATTTGTATGCTGTAATGATGTATAGTGAATTAATGTAAAAAATAAATTTAAAGAGAAAAAAAAAAGATAGAAATTTGATTGTCACTCTTTAAACTCCTCAATGGCTTTCTACTGCTATAATGATAATCACACAAGTCCTAACAAGGCCTACTTCCTTCTCTTTGTTTGACCTCTGCGTAGCTCTTCCCCAGCAATTTGTGCTCCAGGCATAGGTTTTAAAATACACTCCTTCCTGCCACAGGAAGGAATGCTTACTCTTCCCTCTGTCTGGAGCACTCCTCCCCGCTTCCATTTCCTAGTTAACCAATGCTTATCCTTCAGATGGAATTCAAGCCTTAAGGAAACTCTCTCTGCTGTTAGAGATCTGGATTTCTTTATTTTGGAGGAGTTACGTTGTCAGATGGAAAGTGCATTTGTCAGAGAGACACGGGGGTGGGGTGGTGGTGGTGGTGGTGGCGGCGGAGGTGACGTGGGGGAGAAGCACTCTCCAATGGGATGTGGCATCCTGTCAAGATTTTGGGCAAACACACACGTGTGCCTGGTGTATTTTTTTTCAAGCCACCAGGGCTGAAACAATCGTGGTCAGCCACGTGAGATCTGGTTCCCTTAACCACTAAGCTACGGGGCTGGTCCAACATCTTTGATGCTTCTTTTTTTTTTAGTTTTTAATTTTTTAAAAAGATTTTTGCCAGAGAGTGCATGCACTTGCTAGAGAGAAACAGAAAGTGAGAAATCAATTGCCAGGGTGGATGGCCACACCACAGTCCCTTCTCTTCCATTCTCCTCTCGGGATTTCGAGCATATGTGCACATGCACCCAGTGTGATTTTCAAGCCACCGGGCCTGGGACTTGAACAGTGGTAGGCCGTGTGGGAGTCCAGCATCTTAACCACCACACCACACCACCTGCTGATTCATTATTTCAATTATTTGGTTGACATCTCTCCTATTAACGTAAGTTCCAATAGAACAAGGATCTGTTTCTTTTCATCACTGTCATACCCTAGGTCCCAGCTCTCAGAGACATTTGTTGAACAAATGAAACCAATTGGATAGGTAGGATAGTATTTTTATTCACTTAAACATTTTTTGCCAGAGGGTGCATGCTCTCACTGGAGAGAGAGAGAGAAAAAAAAAAAAAAGTAAGAGAAGGAAAATGAGAAAGCATCCCCTTGGGGAATAGTCACCCACCAAAAACCCTTATCTGTTTTGGACACCATGCGCATGTGCTGCATGTCTTCCAAGTCACCAGGTCTGGTATTTGAACTGCAAAGTTGGCCATGTGAGACCAGCTGCCTTAACTACCATACTATGAGCTGGCCTTATTCACTTACTGTTTAAACACAAAGGAGGTTGTTGAAAAACAAACAGATACTTGTCATTATTTTATTTCAAATTTTTAAAAAGAGATGAAGAGAGGGAGAGAAAGAAAAACAGCACCCCCCAATTGGTCCAGACACTGCAGTTTACCCACAGTCTTTAGCCAGCTTCAGATCACAGAAACACGTGTGCTGAGCGTGCTAAGGGAGCTGTCCGGATTCAAACTGGGAATCCTCCTATATGGAATTGCTTTGCAGAGCATTGGGTTTTACCGTCGAGCCTTCATCTCATTCCTGTTTCTAATTTTATAATACAGGTATTTTGGACTCTGATAGATTCTTCTATCATTTCTCATTACCAGCTGGGTGCAGATTCACTCCAGCAGAGTCAATAATGAACAATCATTGGGTTAGAAAAGCTCCTTAGGACATGCAGTCCCCACTCATAAGATATTTTCAGATGGTTGACAATCTTGTGAAACTTGCATAGTTAACTACAGGAAAATTTAACTGTATTTAGGATGGGGAAGTCATTAATGAGAAGGTTTGCATGGATAGTTGATTAAACAGTGCAAGTAGGTTCTTAAGAGAGGGTTTTAAAACTAAGTTGTAAAGCTATAGTTGACTAAGACCCCTCTGACCAATCTCACTTTTGCTTGTATGGCATTAGGCATCAGTGTCTCAGGTCTGGCATGTTACACCTCCGGGCATAATAATTTATCTAGTGCCAGTATTACTTTCTTGTCTTTAGGACTCCTGTGTATCTCCTAGGACTTTTTTGCTGCTTGCACCCTCTGGAACACATGAGTCCCTAATTTATGTGAAGTATGCTTTCTTCTGGCTTCCAAAAGCCCTGTGGATCTCCACTGGGTTCAGAGAGGGTAGGGATGGGCATGTTTCTTATAATCCTAGCTAGTCAGAAGGCAGGAAGACCACAAGTTTGAGGGCAGCCTCAAACTCATAGCAAGACCCTACCTCTAAAATAGAGGTAGTATAGGCATCTGTAGGTCATGGTGTAGGAAAACCCGTTTGCATTCCTTGCTGCAGTACTAAACCTATTTAAGTTCACCAATTTTGAGCACCTACCAACTGTGAGTTTATGGATTCTCCTCAGGACCCACGTCTTCTACACAAGGCAAACAAGATGGAATAGGGCTCTCTATTAATAAGTCCATCATTAGTTGAGGGATTTATAATTATTTAGTTTCTCATTGTATCCTATTTCTTCAATTTTCTGGTGTGGGTTTTGGGGTGTGTGTGTTTTCCCTCATAGGTAAATATTTTCATAGAGACCCTGAAGCTTCTTCTCTATGTTGGAACTTGGGGACACGTCCCCAGATTAAACAGGAGGACTCAGCTATCAGGTTGTCCATATAGTACTGACTGGTGTGAAAATTCTCCCTGTGTTGATCTGTAATTAGTATGTACCCACAAAAGTTACAGATATCTTGGTGTTTAGTTCCGTAGGAATTCAAAATCTGCTCTTATTCTAGATTCATTGTTGATGAAAAAAATACTGTTATTATTGCTATTATAAAAAGAATATTACTCCATTAATAGACGCTGAGCAAGAAGCAAAAAGACAGCTTGCAAAAATTTATTATCTGCCTCCCTCAACTGCTCTTAATTTCTGTTGCATTGGCATTCAGACATGTCTGTATTTCTTTTACATTGTTGTAATCCATATTCTTCCTCTTACTATTGTGTCTTGCTCCTTTATATTCAATAATAGACATTTTTTCCTATTTGAGCACTTACCTGTGGCTTTTTAATGGCTATGTATTTATCCATTGTGTCTATGTTTTATATTTTCTTATATACAATTATTAGAATTTTAGGCTGTTTTCCACTTTTTTCCTCTCTAAAATCGGCTGGCTTAATTTTTAGCTTTAGAAAGGTGAAAAGAGCCAGAATAGACGTTAGAAATCTTCTACGGCTTTTTGTGACTATCCAGGGAAATTAATGATGCAGGTAAGTGTATGTGATGAGGAGATTTACACTGGGAAAGAGATCTAGGGGTCGTGGTTGCACAGAGCGTGGACTGGCATGCTCTGTGCACCGACAGGCCACAGCGTTGCTGCAGATAAGGAGTTCGCCAACCTCCGAAGGGTCCTAGGACCCTCCATATAGTCCTATGTAACAACTGCATGCCTATTTCCCCACACTTGTTTTTTTTTTTTTTTTTTAAACATTACTCAAACTCTAAGACTTAGTGGGCAACTTTAAGTCCAATGTAGATTTGATTTATTATTTAAAAAGAAATTGTTTGTATTTCTCAGTATTGGTGCTAACTTTAGGGACTAGATTCATACTGCTGTAGGAAGCATGCCATCCTCCAGGCTTTACAAATTATTGATGTTCTTAAGTGTCTCTCACCAAGGGCACACAGTTATAAAGCAACTGCAGTATAGGTGGATGTCCACTGCATAAAATGTTCTTCTGTGAGCTGGAGAAGTAGCTGCAGGAGAAATCTGTTCTTCGAACAAAGCACATGCTGTTGGTTCCAGACATTCTTTCTTGCTGGAGGATACAGAGTGGTGTGTAACGGCCGCTGGCCCCACGCCCACTCTCCAGGCCTGTGGAATGTGCTCTGTCTGGGCCACACTCCCGGTCATCAAGGCAGTTACTGTGGGGAGGGGAGAAGCTGGCTTTCCACACCACGGCCTGAGCTTTTCCTGCCAGAAGAAGGAATCTGTTTGGACGACTCGGGTTTCCCACCTCACCCCTGCTCCCCTACCCTCTCCCATGAACTGTCCTGCTTACAGAAGAAGGCTCGTTTTTCTTTTTTATAGTTGCTGTTTCTTCCTTGCTACTGCTTTGCCCTGAATGTAAAGTTAAGAAACAGATAAAGAAACTTTGTTTAGTAGAGAGGCGTCACCCTGTTCTCCCATTAAAAGACACGACGTGCGGACTGAGTTCAGTTTTTGTGATCTTTGGCATATGCTATCTTTCTGCAATTGCTTTTGAAAAGAAAATTACTAAAACAAAAAATAGCCTTTTCTTTGGGATTCTATTTGGGCAGCCTAAGTGGAGCTATTATTGTATATGTGTTGTCCTTTCTCACATCAATAAAAATAATAATAGAACTGATCCAGTAACACATCTGTAAGTGCTGTGCATAAAGGGCCAGATCCTTCAATGCTGATCATGGTTTGAATCCTAGCCCCCATGGCTTGAAAAATACATTGAGTGGCTGTGCCTGTGCATGCAGGCACCAGAACTCAACAGGATGGAGAAAGGGAGGAGAAAGGGTTGCCTTGCAACCATGCCCCATTGGAGGGTGATTTCTCTCTCTCTCTGGAGGATGCATAGACTCTATGGCAATTAAAAACTTAGTAATAATAATAGCAAATTGTGTGAATTATCATTTTCAGCCCCATTTTATAGACGAAAAGACTGAGGCTTGAAAGGTCAAGTGACTTATTCCTTAGGTGGATCCCAGTGTAGACAGCTGCATCCACAGCTGAATGGGCTTCTAGCACCCCATAACAGCGCCTTCAAGGTCAGTAGGAAGAACTTACTGGTCTAAGGAAAATATCCTGAGCCCTATAGAAGTGTTTACTTTTTTTTTTTTTTTTGAGAAGTTTTTGCCTTAGGGTGTGTGTGTTCATTGGAGAGAGAGAGAGAGACATAGTGAGAGGGAAAGTGAGAAATCACTCCCCTGCAGGATGGCCACACCTCAATCCCTTCTCCTCCTCTCCTCTCGGGATCTTGGGGCACACACATGTGCTCAGCATGATTTTCAAGCCACCAGATCCGAGACTCGAACTACAGTCTATTATGTGGGAATCCAACGATGTAACTGCTATGCCATCTGTAGGTTCCAGGAAATGTTTACTTCTTAGGTTGGGGCTAATTTGTCATTTTTTTTCTAAATATTTTATTTTGAAATATTTTTATCCTGAAAAAAGTTGTAAAAATAGTATAATACCTTTCAATTAAGCTTACCAACAGCTAATATTTTTTTTTTTCTTTTTTTGGAGAGGTTTTTGCTGTAGGGCGCGTGCGCTCGCCAGACAGACAGAGAGAGACAGAGAGACAGAAAGCGAGAAATCACCCCCCAGGGGGGATGGCCACGCCGCAATCCCTTCTCCTCCATTCTCCTCTCGGGATCTTGGGCACGCACGCACACGTGCCCGGCGTGAGTTTAAGCCGCCGGGTCCGGGACTCGAACCGCGGTCGACTACATGGGAGTCCAGCGACATAGCCATTACGCTAACTGCTGGTCCCAGCCAACAGCTAATATTTTAACGTATTAGCTTCTTTCTCTGTTTTTCTTCATATGTGTGTATTATAGGTTTTTTTTAGTTTTTTTTTATGGCTCTGAAAGTTAGTCGAGACATTTCATGTCTATGACATTTCGTCTTCAGCAGGTATCTTTGAAAAACAAAGACGTTTTCCATAACAACCTCACTGAAAATCACAATGCTCAAAAAAATTGGTACACTACTATGTCTAATATATTCACGTTCAGATTGCCCCACTTGTCCCCCAAATTATCCTTTATGTTGCCTTTTCTTTTGATCGAGTATGCAGTCACAGATCAAACATTGCTTTTGTGACTTGTAATCTTGATAGTATGCACCTTCTCTTCTCGGCAGAGGGAGAGTTTGCTTTGGCTTGTCCAGGAAGACCAGGGAACTTGTAACAGCTCCAGATTTTAGCTCCCTGTCTCTCTGGACTAGACAGTCCCAGTGTTCTTATTTGACATGTGCTATTTTACTGGGTACCATCTTTCTTTCTGCCTCTCTCTCTTCTGCTCTACTTTCTCACTACCATTTTCTTCTCTTCCTTTCTCATTTTCTTTTCTTTTCTTCCTTGTTTCATTGCTAGAGGGCACATGTACTCACCAGAGGGAGAAAGAAAGCACCTCTCCCCCCATGGGGCAATCCTTTTTCCTTCATTTTTCCATCCTGTCAAGATTTTGAACACACATGCACTTGTACCTAGTGTGTTTTTAAGGCTGCTGGGGCCGAGACTCGAACTTCAGTTAACCATGTGGGATCTGGCTCCCTGTGCACTGCATTTAACCTCTGCGTTTAACCATTGCTCCTCAGGAGTCTCTTCCTTCTATTTTTTTCTTTCCTCATTTTTTTTTCCATTCTTCCCATTCTCCCTCCTTTTCTCTGATCTCTTGTAACAATGGAAGACTTGTTCTTATGTGCTACAATTGTTTTATACTACAACTGAGCAATTAATGGAATGGCAGGTGGGAACCACCACATTGGATTCATTTATGAGTTGGGATAGAGACCCTGTTGGGGAAGGCTTCACCAGCCGGACACACAAGGGCTTGGAGGGTAGACGGTAGCCAGCTCCAGTCCAGGGAACCATCAGCAGTAAAGGACAGGAAAAGGATGAGGCAGAAATGTCATTGTGGTGTATGGGACAGCGTGAACTTTATGGTCAGACAGATGAGTCAAAAGAGCACATCTTATTGCCTAGCTATTTGATCTTGGGAAGGTTTTGTAAAAAATTTTGTCAGAGAGGGCCTGCATTAGCTGGAGAGAGATGGAGAAAAATAAAGACAGAGAAAGAGAGAGAGAGAGAGAGAGAGAGAGAGAGAGAGAGAGAGAGAGAAAGTAAGAAAGCACCTGCCATGGAGAATGGTGTTTTCACCAGGCTGCAGTCTCTTCTCCATTTATCCTTTCAGGATTTGGGACACACACACACACATGGTCCAGGGTGTTTTTCAAGCCACCAAATGTGGGACTTGAACCATGCAGTTAGCCACGTGGGCTCCAGCTGCTCCAATCACCACACCACCAGTTGGCCTATGAGGAAAGTTCTTTAACTCCCTGCTTGTGTTCTTCACCCATAAATGGTAAGAGTAATACCCACCTTTGAGCACTGGGTTGAGGATGGAGAGATACATGTAAGCACAGGCCCTGGCACAAGGTTGCTGTTAGGCATTTACTGGGCATCCCACAAGTGGCTGAGCATCAGTGAAGGTGGTCTGTGGGCGTGGTGGGTCTAAGTTCATGCATATGGAATGAGAGTGTTTCTTGGAGGATGGTGCTGCATATTTGTATTGTGTGGAAGCAGAGACATGATTCAGAACCAGGGTTTTAGCAGCCTGGTGATAAAAAATCTACATGAACTGTTGTGTTACATAGGCCCTTTATTTCTACCTCTCATTTTTTTTCTTTTTATAATTTCCCTATTATTACTATCATTATTTACTTATTCTAGAGGTGTGAAAATGAGGCAAAATGTTATTACTTGGTTTCTGTAAAACCTCCAAATTGAAATTTCTATACTGAAAAGTGAGGTGTTCTTCCCCTTTTCTTCAAAAGACTGGCTTTAAAAAAATTTTTTTTTGATTTTTTTTTTTAGAATTATGTTAACTTTTTTTAATTTTAATTTGACCAGAGAGGGACAGAATGAGAAAGAACGAGGAGAGGTGAGAAAGCAAGCTACGAGGTCCAGGACTTGAACCACAGTTGGCCATTTGGGAGTCTAACACCCTTAACCACCATTCCACTTGGCAGCCCCAAAAGACTGGCTTTTTTCAAGCCCCCCTCCCCCTATCAGAGCCATGCCTAGAATCAACACACGCTTCTTCAAAAAGAGCCAGCTCCTCCTTACCCCTGAGCACAGGTGTGCCAGTGTACAGTAGTGCTCCTTTATCTGTGGTTTTGCTTTCTGTGGTTTTAGTTACTTGTGGTCAACCATGGACTAAGAATATGACATGAAAAATTCCAGAAATAAAAAATTCTGAAATTTTAAATTGCACGCTATTCTGAGTAGTGTGGTAGTCTTACTCTTGCCCCGCTCTACCCCATCCCGGACATGAATCATCCCTTTGTTCTTCAGATCCACACCGCATATGCTATTGCCCATTGGTCTCTTGGTAGTTATCTGAGTTGTCAGGGTAACTGTCCTGGTGACCTAGTGCTTGTCTTCAAGCAACACTTATTTTACTACAAATGGCCCCCACATGTGAAAGTAGCAATGCTAGCAAATCAGGCATGCCAGAGAAGCCATGAGTGCTGCCTTTAAATGAAAGGGGAAGGTTCTTGATTCAATAACAAAAGAAAATAAATCAAATAAATCAGGTCTGCTGAAGTTGCACAGACCTACAGAACAGTAAGATATTTTGAGATTGATCACATGCATATAACTTTTATTAGAGTGTTGTTACAATTGTTCTATTTTATTATTTGTCATTGTCATTAATCTCTTACTGTGCCTTATTTACAAATTAAACTTTATCATAGGTATGTATAAATCGGAAGAAAAGCAGTACATGCAGGGTTTGGTATTATCCGCTGTTTCAGGCCTCCACTGGGGGTCTCAGACTGCATCCCTCCCGTGGATGAGGGGAGACTACTGGGTTTTTAGTTTTTTTTTTTTTTTTTTTTTTTTGCTTTAAAGAATTATTTGATCTAAATGTTTATTTATTTATTTAATTTTGACCAAGGAGAAGAGTGAGAGAGGGAGAGAGACACAGAGAGAGAGAGAGAGAGAAAGCAAGGCACCAGGAGTTCAGCACCCTAACCACCATGCTACTTCCAGTTTTCTTTGTTGACTAAATTTGCTTTTGCATTTACCTGGTTTCTGAAAGGGTATCACATTACTGTCTATGCTTATTAGGACTTAGTTTTATAAAGTAGTCGAACATGCTATATAGTCAAAATAGTGTGGCCTATTTTACAAATTACACAGTATTGTCTATTAAGATATAATTTAAGATGCAGCTAGTCCTTATTTTGCTACTTTCTAGAAGAATTTCATGACTGCTCACATTTGCACCTCCCCGTAGGGCCTATATCTTTGGCCCCCCTGTCTTGGTGGCCCTCTGGGCCCGGTTTCCCTAAGTCCCAGGTCCCTCCAGTGAACACTGTGCTCCTCTCTTGGAGACCAGTGGTTCCCTCCATGTGCTCCATCACCACCAGCAGCTTATGTGAACTTGTCAGAAAGGTGTGTTCTTAGGCTCCGCCCAGACTTCCTGAATTAGAAACTATGTTTTAATAAACTCAGCAGATGATTCTGTTGTACCTTCAAGTGTAAGAACTCCTGCCTAGACTAGGAGGATAGAGCAATGGATTTTTCTCCCAATTACCGACTTTGGCATAACTAATAGCACTTTATTTTGCTATTTCTGAGATGTAGACTCCGACAATTTTAAGTGAAGAAAAGTTTGTGGTTTTTTTTGAGAGTTTTTTTTGCTATAGGGTGCGTGTGCTTGCCAGAAAGACAGAGACAGACAGAGCGAGAAATCAGTCCCCAGGGGTGATGGCCGTGCCGCAATCCCTTCTCCTCCATTCTCCTCTCGGGATCTTGGGCACGCACGCACACACTCCTGGCATGAGTTAAGCCACCGTGGTCGACTACATGGGAGTCCAGCGACATAGCCATTACGCCAGCTGCTGGTCCTGTGAAGTGAAATTCTGAGTGGAAATCACTCTGGTCAATTCTCTTTACCATAGAAGGGAGCTTGATGTTACTTCTCCAACACTATTTAATCAGTGCTTTCTGAGACCAAAAGTCTTTGTATGGTATTCAGAAGAACCAGTAACGATGACCTGATCATCCATAGGCTCTCTTAACATTTTAATATTAATAGTATTCTAATATTTCAGATGTGGGTTCCAAAGTCTCAAAATCAGAAGATGGCATAATGGTTATGTCACTGGACTCCCATGTAGTCGACTGTAGTTCGAGTCCCAGACCTGGTGACTTAAAATTCACACCTGGCATGTGTGCCTGTGTGCCCAAGATCCTGAGAGGAGAATGGAGAAGAGATTATGGCGATCCTCCATCATCCTCCCTTGGGGGGTGATTTCTCACTTTTTGTCTCTCTGTATCTCTCTGTCTCTCTGGTGAGCTCATGTACCCTATAGTAAAAATCTCTCTAAAAAAAACAAACAAACAAACCTATGGCCTTTATCATTAATTTGATGTAATTACTCTAGGGAGGAAATGGAAGCAGAAATGTAGCAGAATTTTTTATATTTCTGGCTTTTTCCCCTTCTATAATAAGTGTAAATATATTTGTACACATGTGTGTATACTGTGTGTTTGAAAGACAGCGGGAGAGAGGACTACATTTCTGTTTACAAGAAAATTGTAAGTTACCTGAGGAAGAAGTGATTCCTGGCATTGACAACAGTTGGGCTAGTTTGGGCAGTGTGGGGCCCAGGCCGCTGTCCTGTCTCTTGATTTAACCAGACAATTGCTATTAGATTGTTATCACACAGCTGGTTTCCTTATCTGTCTCCTTTCACTATTTAGTCTCTGTAGTAGAACTAGATTTGAGTCACTATTGGCTTGTGAGTCCCTATAATCTGAAAAAAAAATACTAAAAATAATTTGGAAACAGTTTGTTTCTCCACATAATTCAGTATCAGACTACATTTATCCTGAGGGGGCATGGAGGTTCAGGGGTGGAAATAAAGCTTTTACCTGAATGATCTGGTTTTTCTGGGTGGCTTAAAATTTGTGTATTTGATGAGACAATAGCCTCAGGTACTTCAGTGTCTGTCCTGAGTGTGTGACATTCCCCTGTCAAAGTACACAATTGATTTGATAGTGATAAGTGTTTTGAAGCCAAAGACTTGCCAGTGGATCAAGTGAGGTTTCATTAACATGACGATTTTAAAGAGGACAAAGGGGACTATTTAGACCTTCTAGAAATATATTTTTGCTGAAAGCTGATTGTGAAAAATTCTTATTTTGGTGGTGTCAACATTTGTTTGTTTTTTATTTCTTCAACAGATATTTTAAATATTGTCCTAAACACGGAACAAAATATAGTTTAAAAACACGGAACAAAATATAGTTTAAAAAAACACATATGCACACCAAAATAAAGAGGATAATGACAAAAAAAAAAAAAAAAAAAAAAGAGGATAATGACTATTGCTATTTTAAGTTTGTAAAAATAAATCAAGTAATGCCTAGACATAATTATCCCTGTATCGGCAGCCTAAGGAGGAAGACTTCAAAAGATCTAGGGGGACATGTTAGGTAAACTACATAACCAGAGACCCTGGTGTAAATATGGCTTATGAAGAATAGACTAAAAGAAAATTTATCAATCTATGAAAAACATGAATAATGAAACAAAGATGAGGGAGTAGTGACACCATAGAGTGACCAGAGAAATTTCTAATAAACTCGGATTTCAAAAGAATGTATATATTGGGAACCAGCAGTTAGCGTAATGGCAATGTCGCTGGACTCCCACGTGGTCGACCGTGGTTCGCGTCCCGGACCCGGTGGCTTAAAACTCATGCTGGGCGCATGTGTGTGCGTGCGTGCCCAAGATCCCGAGAGGAGAATGGAGGAGAAGGGATTGCGGCGTGACCATCCCCCCGGGGGGTGATTTCTTGCTTTCTGTCTCTATGTCTCTCTCTGTCTGGCGAGTGCATGCGCCCTATAGCGGAAAAAAAAATCTCTCCACACACACACAAAAAAAAGAATGTATATAAAAGAGAGGGGATTGATGTTTGTCTTGGGACAAATACAACAGTAGCATGGGTTGTTAGAAACCTGTACAAAGAATGCCAACGTTGAGTATGAGGTGCCAGACAACTAGAGATGGGTGAGTACAGTACAGATTTTTTTTTCTTTTTTTGGAGAGGTTTTTGCTATAGGGCGCGTGTGCTCGCCAGAAAGACAGAGAGAGACAGAGAGATAGAAAGCGAGAAATCACCCCCCCCCCCCAGGGGGGATGGCCACGTCGCAATCCCTTCTCCTACATTCTCCTCCTGGGATCTTGGGCACGTACACACACGCGCCTGGCGTGAGATTTAAGCCACCGGGTCCGGGACGCGAACCACAGTCGACTATGTGGGAGTCCAGCGACATAGCCATTACGCTAACTGCTGGTCCCAGTACAGTACAGATTTTTGAAGAGTGAAAATGTGATATTAAAACTCTCAGAACTGATTATTAAATGGATCCCTTGTGAATAGGAAGAAAGCATTGCTGAGTGCTAGCATGGATTTGCTAAGAGGTGGTCAAGAGAGTATAGTTTTTGGTTTAGAGCCACAGAAGTGGGAGGTCTTTAGAAGCATGCTGTTTTCTTATCATCTGATTGGAGGATGACACAGACCATATACTTACCATGACGGTTGGTGGGGCAACAGATGGGAGATTATGAAGGGAAGTGAAGGAGGGGCCTGGTGTGATGGGAGAAGGAAGGAAGGAGACGTCTTTGTGAAGACCCAAGGGACCCAAAGCTGAGAGGAGTTACTGCTTGGATGTCTGATGTCAGGCATTCAAAATTACCTTGCCAGTATCACAGCTGGATATACAGACCAGTGAGAGAGAAAGTATAGGTGCGTGATGGGAGATGTGTGTAAGGATGGAAGAGGGTGGGAATTCAGTCACTGACTGTATATTACAGAGTAATGGGGCTACTAGGGGTGTGGTAGTATGGTGCTGGACTTCCACTTGGCTGACCATGGTTGGAGTCCTGGACCCAACGGCCTGAAAATCACACTGGGTGCATGTGCGTGTGTGCCCAGAATCACAAGAGGAGAGTAGAGAAGAAGAGATTTTGGTGTGGCCATCCCCTAGGGGATGATTTATCACTTTCCCTCTGTCTTTCTCTAGCAAGCACATCCGCCATATGGCAAAAAAATTAAAAATACATTTTTTTTCAGAGTATGTACTTTGTGCCTGGTACTGTATTCTGGGTGCTGATGTTACTGCAGGAATAGAAGTCTAGTCCTCATGGAGCTGATGTGTAGTGAGGAAACAAGCTCATAATATGAAGGTGCTTCAGAAAGTTTGTGGAGAAATGGAATTAAAGTTTTTTTTCTTTTTTTTTTCTTTTGGAGAGATTTTTGCCATAGGGCATGTGCGCTCACCAGAGAGACAGAAGAAAGTGAGAAATCACCCCCCAGGGGAGGATGGCTATGCTGCTATCCCCTCTTCCTCCACTGTCCTCCTGGGATCTTGGGCATGCATGCAGATGCACCCAGCATGAGTTTGAAGCCACCAGGTCCAGGACTCAAACTGTGGTTGGCCATGTGGGAGTCCAGCAATGCAACCCTATGCCATCTGCTGATCCTGGAACTGGAATTAAAGTTTGAGTTTACTTTGGTGCAATAAGTTTCAAAATCCACACATTTTTTTTTAATAATATACATTTTCCATGAATATTTGGAGAGCCTTTCATATGTCCCTCTTCAGGTGATTCAGATCATGGACAATAATAAAACAAGATGGGGTGAGAGAAATACTGGGTTGGGAGGGGCAGCTGCATTTGAGCGTGAGGGTGGGGAAAGCCCTTAGTCAACCTTGATGGCTGAGAAAGTGGCTCCTCGGGCATGTGCTAGGAGGTGGGGGACCTGGAGGAGCCCAGTGTGCCTGGAACAGAGCAAACAAGGGCAGGGAGTTAGAGATGTGCTGGGAGAAGCTGGAGGGCTGGAGGGCAGGAGGGCAGGGGAAGGTGGGCCTGGAACCCAGCCATTAATCCTGGTGAGAGTCAGGATTTGAGCAGTGGAGGGCCAAGATCTGAGAATAAATTCTCAGAGCCCTTGTTTAGGACAGCCTTCAGATACTCAAAGGGATCAGTTCCAAGTCAGAGCTGCAACCGTCCAGTGAGAGTTAGAAAGGGCAGCTGGTAGGTCCATGCACAGACAGCTTTACAGTTCTAATCGCTGCGGCTCGTTTTCAGTTCAAAAACCTGCGAGGTCACTTTGTATGTGAACAGGTGGTTCCTGACTTTGGTCCCAACTTGGGTGGGGTGGCAGATGGGGACACAGCAAGGGTTGGAGGTGAGTGGGGTAACAGGAAGGAGCAATGGAAGTTGAGTGGGTTTATGGAGATGTGGGGAAGCTGTGTGAGTTCCTGAAAAAGGAGGCTGTGGTTCATGAAGGTTAGGGGTCTGCCCAAGAGAGACCGAGCGGGGTGGGGCTGGGGCTGGGGGTTGGAGTGAGGTGGGTGTGGATCAGGAGAGCAGGGTGGAGGCCTAGACAGCCTATGAGTTAGAGAAGGAGATCTTCTAGGCAGCAGGGAAGGACCAGTCTGAGCATTTCAGGGACAGGGCATAGGGAGGCATGACCGAGGTAACAATCCTTGTGAGGTGTGTCTCTGAGAAAGATAAGAGAAAGCTTTGGCTCTTGGCCTGCCATGGTGGCGTGGCGAAAACTGGTGCCCCACAAATGTGTATGCCTTGTGAGAAGGTCCTGGGTTCATGTCCTGGGGTCTGTCTGTATATGTAGGTTGTGTGCTCACGTGCCCATGGTCCTGGGTGGATCATGGTGTGACATCCACGTTGGGGTGCTTCTCTCTCTCTTTCTCATGGAAGAAAGAAATAAGTAAATGTAAAAACGAACAACAATAACAACAAAAAAGAGATAGGTTTAGTTCTCCAGGGACTGCAGGTACCTGAGAGAAAGGTTGAGTGAGCACTGCCCAATATAGAAATGGGACAGAATGGTGATGCCCTAGGGAAGGACTCCAAGCATGACATCCAGAGTCGGGCCGGAGGGTTGGCTCCACGAAAGGTGGGTTCTGAGTGTTGCAGAGATTCCTCTAGATTTTGGCTTCTTGGGTGTGGGAGAGACAGCTGGCTCCGGCAGAGACTGACTCAAGCCTGTGCTTCGGTGTAGAGGACACAGCGCCCCGGGATGTTCCTTCCTGAGCTTTATTACAGGGTATTCCCCCCAAGCTGGTATTGAGTCATATCCTGGCCTGGTCTCAAGGACACTGAACCAATTCATTTCAATTGAGGATATTGGGGACAAACAAAAAAATTGAAAAATTCCCGTTTCTCCATTTTATAATTTGGTGGAAGGAAGTGAACTGGAGGCAGAATAGAAACATTTGATTAACAATTTAAGTTTCCTACTAAAGCAATGGACTTACTTTTTAAGCTCATATTTCTCTTTGCGTAAAAGAAAGAGTTTTCTTTGAAGTTTAGGATAATTGTTAAATAGGATTATTTGTTAATTTAAATGAATTAAACACATATGTAACTTTAGTAGTGGCTGCAGTATGACAGAACTGCTCAGATATACACAAGTAGTCTGTTGAATTTCCCCTTCTGATGTCTTTGCATGTATATACTTTAGACCCAGAGACAGCTGATTCAGTGATGCTGAGTCGATACTTCCAGGTTAATATACTACTAATCCCAACTGTTTTATGTTCCTTGTTCCTTCTCTAAAGTCTTAGAAAGGCTTTGGCCAAAATCAGTAAAATTCCAACCCTTTTGGCCAAATTGTAGTTTTAATGGTTACTTCTTTCTCTCCTTTATTCTCATTCTCTTCCCACTCCCATAAGTGCATGTATACACGCAGATGTGTTTACTTTTCCACTTATTTATAGTCGCTATATTTTAGGCTTGCATTCTCATGAAAGTCTGTTATGAGCTCAGCACTTGTTATTCCTCAGAGGCAGTTACATAATGGAAAATTCACGAGCCATGTAATGAGACGGATGGTGGTTTCAATTCTAGTTCCAGCATATTCGAACCATGTGACCTTTTCAAGTTACTTAAGCTCGCTGAGCCTTGGTTTACTGCTCTATAAAATGGGTCTAATTGTACCTATGTAATGAGGTAATTTTGCGAATTCACAATATGATGTGATTTATATTTTTTTTTACTAGATATTTAAAGTACCTAGTAAAATACCTTCATCAGTGGAAGGTATTACTGCTTCTATGGTTTTCGTTAGAGGCTATGAAGTAATGGGGATTATGAAGACTAGGGAAAGGGAATATGCAAGAGTGGATGTCTGAGAAATAAAGGGAAGAAAGTAAGGGACTGGCTATGGAGGTCAGTGTTTTATCATGTGATATTCTGCTGTGCTGGCAAACCAACTGAGGTCCCAGTGAGACATTGATTAGACCCAGTGAGTAGATGGGCAGGATCCCCAAGGAGGAGTCACTATGATAAAAATGGATCCACACTAAATCAGCGTCAGGCACTTATGGATGCTCATTCCTTCAAAGACCACCCAGAGCATGTATGATTAGATAATTAAATTCCTTACCTGAGAGAAATGCACAAGCAGGAAAAAGTCCCGGAAACCAAACAAGGAAGCCAGATACTGTGACAGACTTTCCCCTGCTAAATATTCATTACCAGCCTCCAGGATAAAGGTAACACCTAATCTCATGCCCAATGCTGCTGTTCTCCTCTGGCAGCTACCCACCCACAAGGCTTTCAGACGTGGGTTGTATTTCCTCCCTATTAGAAATCTTTACTTTTCTATGAAAACTTCTCTTTTCCTATTTCACATGTGTTTGAGGTTTTTTGTTCTGCCTCTCAGGACAGTTTTTTATTTTATTTTTTATATTTTGGAGAGATTTTTGCTATAGGGCGCGTGCGTTCGCCAGACAGACAGAGAGAGACATAGAGACAGAAAGTGAGAAATCACCCCCCAGGGGGGATGGCCACGCCGCAATCCCTTCTCCTCCATTCTCCTCCCGGGATCTTGGGCACGCACGCACACGCGCCCAGCGTGAGTTTTTTTTTTTTTTTCTTTTTCTTTTTTTTTTTGGAGAGGTTTTTGCTATAGGGCGCGTGCGCTCGCCAGACAGACAGAGAGACAGAGAGACAGAAAGCAGGAAATCACCCCCCAGGGGGGATGGCCACGCCGCAATCCCTTCTCCTCCATTCTCCTCTCGGGATCTTGGGCACGCACGCACATGCGCCCGGCATGAGTTTAAGCCGCCGGGTCCGGGACTCAAACCGCGGTCGACTATGTGGGAGTCCAGCGACATAGCCATTACGCTAACTGCTGGTTCCCTAGGACAGTTTTTTAGAGATCTGAATCTAACCTAGGATTTCACACCCTGCAGCTCAACAGCCACATCCTGTAGGAGCACTCCCTGCAGGCCACTCACTCCTTGCTAACTCCTTTTGAGCAGCACTAAGCTTGTCAGAGAGCTGGCATTTCTCTTCAATATGATAGCCAGTCCTTCTGTAAACCACTTCTCTCTTCTCACATCAAGTCAGCTTCTCAGACACTGAACAAGCCTAAATAACAACAGGAAGCCAGAACAAAGCCCCTTTGGCACAGATAAAAATCCCTCACCATAGTTTTTCATTTGCAATTCATTTTCCAGGATCCACTTCCTGCCTGGGCACTCTGATCTTTCTTCCCTCTCTGAACAAACTCTCCACTTCACTATTCCTTCTCTGTGTCCACATCTCAAATTTTTTGTCAGCATAAGACAAAGAATTGACTTTACTGCCGTTCATGAATTAGGTGCTAGGCCCATGCACTCCAACTTCCTGTGTCACCAGCCCTTTCTAGGGAGTTTCTGCTTGGTTTTACTCAGGACACCGAAGTGCCAAGGACTCTTGAGACTTAGTTTAAGAATTTGGACATTGTCACTTTCATCACACTCCTTTGGCTGAAGCCACAAAAAGACCATTCTAGAACCGAAGAGCAGAAAAATAGACAACTCCTAAAGGGAAAATCTGCAAAGTATTGGCCTATTTTTATGATCTTCCTCAAATGGGGTATTTGACAGCCCTCATTAACAAGTCAATTCTAGGCAGTTGGAGTCAATAGATTCCTTCTCCAGTTTAGCGGAGTATTTTTTGTGTTAGTCCTGTGTTTTTTTCCCCCATGACTTGGCATTTTGAAGACTAAAGTGGTACTTAGATTCCCATGTTCCTTATATTTCCAGCCAGATCTCAAGTGCTGGCGCCAGAGGATTGACCCTGACCCTGCTGGACCTTCTTTGCATTTCACCCCTGACCAGATTCGCTCACCCGTATCTAAGAAGTGGCCAGGCAGGGGGCAGTGTCAGCTGGGTGACCTCTCTGAAGGCTGCTCAGGTGGCCCTGGCTCAAGAGCAGCACAGTCATGTCTCTGATGCAGAAGGTGTGATGCGGGGAAAAGGACCTGCCCGCTAACTACCTGCATCTCTTAGAACATGGAAACAGCAGCGAGTGCTAAGCAGATAAGGGAGTTAGTTCCTCAGTTATGGTTGTCATGAACTCCTCATCCATCAGATGACCTCGAGCTGCTTAGTTTGCTTGAAGAAGCTAAGGATTTGTTTTCTGATCATTTTGAGGAAATAGAAATTCTAATGATTTTCCCCAGATATCAGATTTAGGATCTCGGTTACTTTAAATCCAAAATTAATGTTGTTATTAAGTTTCTTTCTTTCTTACAGTGAGCGTGAGAGAGAGAAGAAGGAGGGAGAGAGACAGTACTCTAATGGGATCTCAATGCTGTGGTTTACCCACAGCCCTGCAAGTCCTGGATCACGGGCATGTGCATCCCTGGCATACTTACAGAGAGGTCTTTTGACACAAACCAAAACCTTCCCATGTGGATCAGTCTCACAGCATCACATTTTACTTGTGCACCACTGTCTAGCTCCTCAATGGGGTTTAATTTTTAACATGAATTTTATCTTACAGCTCTTTTAAATTGTATTAGACTGTTGGATTATCCAGAAATTGGATTGTGAATTACAAATTAAAATAAAATAGCTTTCATTGTCATTTTGCGCTGTATCAATATGGCGTTCTGGGTGGCAGATTGCCAGGGACAGGAAGATGGTAGGTGTAAAGTGAAATGGAAATTTGAAAGGGGCTGGGTGGGCTTGAGAGAGCTTTTGTGAATAGGAGAAAGCTCAATTTTGATTTAGAGGATATTTACTTTGAAATTCTGTTCCAGGAATTCTGCACTGGGAGGGAGAAAGCTCAGCATTATTGTAGGCAACTAACACTATGAGGAAATTGTCTGCTGGCAAGAGTGGTTATAGTTGGAGTTCAAGCCAAGCACTGATCTAAGATGCTCTCTAAAATAAATTGACTAAACAATTATTTGAAAAATATTTTACAATAAAAATACTAAATAGGGGGCCGGCAGATGGCATGGTGGTTAAGGGTGTTGGACTCCCATGTGGCCGACCACAGTTTGAGTCTCACACCTGGCGACTTGCTATCTCTCTCTCTCTCTCTCTCTCTCTCCCTTGGGGCCCTCTCTGGTCAAATTAAAAATAAATAAATAAAGTTAAATAAAAAAAAATAATGATCTTTGAAAGAAAATATTAAATAATTTGGAAACTGTACTCCACCAGTTAAACCTTACTCATTACACACAATTACTGCCTTTTAATTTCATTTTACCTGTAAGTGGGAATAACTATTTATAAATAATTATAAAGACTTTGGGTCTTCCCTCATTTGAAGTCTTGCATTCCTGAGGTGATCTGATTGGTCTGGACACCAAATACCTAGCACCTCTTAGCATGTGGTGGCAGCAAACCCTGAGTCTTGAAATCAAGTCCGTGGTTATTGTTATAAGCATCAAATTAGGAGTGATTTGGGTTGATGAGCATCCAGTGAGAGAAGAGAAATTTTATTAGCAATAAAGTAGACTAAGATTCTCTCTCTCTTTATTTTTTAAAGGTGATAGCCTTTTATTTTTAATTTATCTTTATTTATTTTTATTTATTTATTTTAATTTGACCAGAGAGGGACAAAGCGAAAGATAGAGGGAAAGTGAGAAAGCAAACCACCAGGTCTGGGACTTGAACCACAGCTGGCCATGTGGGAGTCCAGCGTCCTTAACCATCATGCCACCTGCCAGTCCCAGGAAGACTAAGATTCTAATGGGCCCATGCAGTGACCCTCCCATCTAGCCCGAAGGTATTTATATCATCTTTCTAATCTTTAGTGTCTATAAAAAAATGAGATGATGGTGAACTGACCTGTCCTTTTTTATTTTTATTTTTATTTTGCCAGAGGGTGTGTACACCCACCAGAAAGAGACAGAGAGAAGAGAGAGACAGATAGAGAGAGGGAAAGTGAGAAAACACCATCCCACTCCCATGAGGCACAGTCACGCTTCAATCCCTTCTCTTTCATTTCTCCCTCCTGTTGGAATTTTGGGCACACACACATGCACAGTGTTTTTAAGCTGACAGATCCAGGACTCAAACTGTGCAGTCAGCCAAGTGGAATCTAGTTGCCTTAACCACTAGGCAGGCAGCTGACCCAGGGATTTCCGTTTAAATGTAGGTTAAGATTGTGGAAGAGGGTTGGACAGGGCAGAGGGTTAGGGATAGGGAATCAAGGATGGCAAAACAAAACAAAACAAAACAAAACAAAACAAAACAAAACAAAACAAAACGCAAAATATACAAGACATAAGAAATGAAAAATTGTATGTTGATGTGCTTGATTGAGCCAACAGACGGTGTATTTTGGATGAAAAATTCATTTTGTATACTGCAATGATGTATAGCATATTAATGTTTAAAAAGAAAAATAAATTAAAAAAATTTAAAAAAAAAAAGATTGTGGAAGAATGGTATCTCTACTGTAGGTTCTTGTCACAGGAACTTTAAGAGTTTTAGTTTATGTTAAATAAGAACCCAGACTCCAGTGGAGGAAGAAGGGAGCTGAGGTGGACACTGCAACATCACAGACTCTGACTGGTGGCAGTTTTTGAGCAGGAACACCCTGGAACAAGCTGGGCTTCCTAAGTCTGGGCTCTCAGTGACTGGGAGGGCCGAGTGACTAATGATGCCTGCACCTTGGCAGTCTCTGCAAGGTTCTTTCTACTCCTTTGTTGGTTGAACAATTGTCTCAGTTTGCTTGGGACTGAGGAGTGTCCCTGGATGCAGGCCTTTCAGAGCTACAAGCAGCAAGGTCTGGGCAAACTGGGCAGTTGGTCACTTACTTCCTACCTCCTGGCCTTAATCTTGCTTTCTCTCTCATGGCCCATTCCAACCTTCTTTGTCTGCTGTCACGGATGAGCTGTACACATAGCGGCCTGGAGTGCTTGTAAAAACTGAATGATCCCTTGGGAACCAGCAGTTAGCGTAATGGCTATGTCGCTGGACTCCCACGTAGTCGACCGCGGTTCGCGTCCCGGACCCGGTGGCTTAAAACTCACGCCGGGCGTGTGTGCGTGCGTGCCCAAGATTCCGAGAGGAGAATGGAGGAGAAGGGATTGCGGCGTGGCCATCCCCCCTGGGGGGGTGATTTCTCGCTTTCTGTCTCTATGTCTCTCTCTGTCTGGCGAGCGCACGCGCCCTATAGCGAGAAACCTCTCACCCCTTTTAAAAATAGGAGTGTACCTTGAGTAGTTCAGACTTGTGCATGCGTTGCCCCTGGGGAGGATGACTCCACCCTATGATCCTCCTGATAGTTTCTTAACAGCATTTTTCATTATGCTGGAAACTTTCAGAAAGTAAAAAGTAGAAGCTGTTGCAGTTAGAGCAGAGTGAATGGCACGGTGACTCCAAGCTTATAGCCTCCTGCATGAATCCACTCATACTTCTGGGTAGCTATCTCCTGTCCCCACTGTGGAGGAACAGGGTATTTGTAAACTGTGGATTATGTCCCTGGGATTACTGATCTTTTCTTTTCAGAAAAAATCACAGGCAACTAAAGCAAAATGCATAAGCACTAAAATCCTACACTTTTGTCTCCAGTAATCATTAACTGCTATGGGTCATTTCCCAATTTCAGCTGTCATTTTAGTTATCTTTCATGCAGAAGTAGAGCAGATAGGACCTGTACTTTGAGGCCAAAGGGTAGAACTCTGGTTGTACCTGTGGAAGTTCAGCACACCAAACAGAATCCCATGTGGGGAGCTCTCAAGAGTTTGATCTTTTCTTTGAGCACAGCGACTAGATTTTTCTCTCCTGATTCATGCCGTGTTTGTCTTATCCTTTCATGTTTGCTATTCACAAACCCTGGTTCTTTTCCTACTGAAATTACACAATTGTGTTATATTACTGGGCCGTGTGAAAAACCCATGATGATACCTTCCTTTCAGGTCTTCTTTGGGGTTCTTTCTTTCTTTCTTTTTTTAAAAATTACTTTTGCCAGAGGGTGCATGTGCTCACCAGAGAAAGAGGCAGAAAGAATCAGAGAGAGGGAGAAGGAGAAAGTACCTGCCAATGGAGTGTGGTCACACTATAATCCCTTCTCCTCCATCTCTTTTTCCTTTCAGAATCTTGGGCATGTGCACACACATGGCTGGCACATTTTCAAGCTGCCATGTCTAGGACTTGAAGCACACAGTTGATCATGTAGGGTCCAGCTTCCTTAACCACCAATCCATGAGCTGACTCTGGCTACCCATTGTAAGTGGCCTTCTTTCCTTTAGTTATCTACCTGCCAGCTGTTTACAAGCTTATTTGCATCAGACTGTTGCCTAGAAACCATCATGAAAACAAGATTAGCTAAAGCATTTTTTTTCTATGTTACAGCTGCTTTCTGATTAAGGCTTGGCATTAGAAATAACTCAGTGTATTACCTCTTCATGGTCTTAAAACACATGTAGGGAAAACAAGGAATTTTCACCAGAGATGGAATGATTTCTCCAGTCACAGTCTCAGGCTGTCAACACTACCCCAAACCTCCCTCCTCCACAGCCTCACACACCCCTGCCTTTCTGAGAGTCACGAGTTGGGTATTGCTGACCCTTTTCTAGGAATATTAATATAAACCAACAGCAAGTCCCAGACACCATTATTCGTCCATAATTGCTCGGACTTCATCCAGGCTGGAGTGTGTACAGAGAAGTTAGAAGGCTGTCTCAGTGCTTTGGTCATGAAGAAGGAATGTGTGATGTAGAAGAGCAGTTAATCAGATGAGTGATAGCAGGTTTTCAACAGACACCACCAGGAGCTAATCCCACTTTAAATGAACCACAGTGACTTAGAGGGAATAGACTTTCTAGCCCTGAACCCCATTGTTTCCCAGGAAGTAAATCAGCACGGAGTCAAGAGACATCAAGGAGTCCATATGAAATGGTCATATTAGGGCCAGCAGATGGCATAGAGGTTGAGGTGGCTGATCACACATGACCAATTGTACAGTGTGAGTTCTAAATCTGGTGGCTTGGGGTGGGACAAAAAGGTCTTATTAAATGATTGACATATACTTACACACCTTCTGGGATAAGCTAGGTAGGTACATAAATAACTATGGCTGGACTTGGGGTCAAAGGAGAAAGAGGAATCAGTAAAACTTAGAGTCACTACGCTCAGCAAATATTATTGAGCACCTAATATGTGCCAGGCTGCCCTCCTAGGTGTGGGGTGGGGTCAGGTAGGGTGAGGTGGCTGTCAAACATTGAGCAAGCCAAATAGTTCCTGCATATTCTAGTGAGAAGTGCAGGGGTCAGATAATATAAACTGGAACAGATAAATACATAAGCTAATCTCAGATAATGGCAAATGCTGTGAAGATGATAAAATGGGGTCTGTGACTACAGCTACAGGCATGGGCACAACCTTCTGAGGTGACATTTGAGTGAGAAGCTGAGACTCTGATGGCCTAGGCAGGATGTCCTATCAGCAGGGGGGAGGTTGTGAAGGAGGCTGAACATATGGTAGAGATGGGCAATAGAAATCAAAACAGAGAAGATACTTCAGTATTGTTAGATGTAAATCAGGCTTGTTAGAAAGATCATTTCGGGAACCAGCAGTTAGCATAATGGCTGTGTTGCTAGACTCCCACGTAGTCAACCGCGGTTCGTGTCCTGGACCCGGTGGCTTAAAATTCACTCTGGGCGTGTGTGCGTGCGTGCCCAAGATCCCAGGAGGAGAATGGAGGAGAAGGGATTGCGGTGTGACCATTCCCCCCTGGGGGGTGATTTCTCGCTTTCTGTCTCTATGTCTCTCTCTGTCTGTCTGGCGAGCACACGCACCCTATAGTGAAAAAAAAAAAAAAAAAAAAAAAAAAAAAAACACCTCTCCAAGAAAGATCATTTCTAAGTTTCTCAGAAAAGTGAACAAACCTAGTCGTCTGACACATAGTTTTAATTACATTTTTTGGGGAGGATATCTTACACGGTATTGGTCACAGTGTTGAGAAGAAGGTATGTTAAAAGTTTCTCATGGATGTTAATGGGTAGGAGTTGTTTTACATTTGAAATGTAATTTTTTTTTTTTTTTTGAGAGGTTTTTCGCTATAGGGCGCGTGCGCTCGCCAGACAGACAGAGAGAGACATAGAGACAGAAAGCGAGAAATCACCCCCCAGGGGGGATGGTCACGCCGCAATCCCTTCTCCTCCATTCTCCTCTCGGGATCTTGGGCACGCACGCACACGCGCCCGGCGTGAGTTGTAAGCCACCGGGTCCGAGACGCGAACCGCGGTCGACTACGTGGGAGTCCAGCGACATAGCCATTACGCTAACTGCTGGTTCCCTGAAATTTAATTTTTAAATTATGAAAATAGTGTATTACCAGAGTTAGAGGAACAGAAAAGATAGCTCCTCCCATGATCCCACTATCCTAACAGCACTTTTGTCTCTTTTGTAGATTCCTTTTTAGCTTTTTTCATGCATATAATTTTCAATAGTTATTTAAATGCACAACAGCCATTTTCCATGTCTTTTCAAGCTTATATTCCGCATTTACAGTTTTTTTCTTTTCACCATCATTATTATATTTTTTGTGTAGGATGTGTGCACTTGCCAGAGTGAGACCAAGAGAGAGACAGAGAGGAAAAGAGAAATCACCCCCAAGGAGTGGCCATGCCAAAATCCCCTCTCCTCTATTCTTCTCCCAGGATTTTGGGAACACACACACACACACATACATACACCCAGCATGATTTTCAAGTTGCCAGCTGTGAGACTCGAATCATGGTTGACCATATAGGAATCCAATGCCCTAACTACCATGCCACCTGCTGACCCCTTAAGTTTTAATGATTAAGGACAGTTGGTACTTGTTATTTGCAGTGGTTGTGTTCTGTAAAATCACTGCCAATGCTTGTTTAGCCAATACTGAACCATTACTCCTAGGGGAAATTTAGGGTTAAGTTCCTGTGAGCCTCTGACCATGTTTTCATCAGCCAGTCAATACACAGCCTTGTTTATGTGTGCTTCTGTTTAAAGGAATCCTACTTAATATATTTTCTTAATTTACTAACATCAAACTATATCCCAAAGTGCCTGAACAAAACGTATATCTACATGTGAATATTTTTATAAGGCACATCACAGCCTTCTTGTGGTTAAGAATACTAGACAACTTCTAACGCTGTCCTTGGGGATCATTTAATTTACTTCATTTATTTCATTGCCAGAAGGTGCATGTGCTTTCCAGAGATGAGAGTGAGAGGGAGAAGGAGAAGGAGAAAACACCCCTCAATGGGACGTGGTCATGCCATAATCCCTTCTGCATTTTTTCATCCTGTCAGGATTGGGGACATACATACAACTGGCATTCTTCTCTTCTTTTCTTTTCTTTCTTTCCTTTTTTTTAAAGAGATTTTTGTTATAGGTCACATGCGCTCGCAAGAGAGATTGGGAGACAGAAGCAAGAAATTACCCCCCAGGGGGATGACCATGTTGCAGTCCCCTCTCCTCTATTCTCCTCTTGGGATCTTGGGCACACACGCATATGCACCTGGTGTGAGTTTTAAGCCATCGGGTCCAGGACTCGAACCATGTTGACTACATGAGAGTCCAATGACATAACCATTATGCCATCTGCTGTTCCCATAACTGGCAGCATTTTCAAGCCACTGGGACCAGGACTGGAACCACGGCTAACCATGTGGATTACACCTTCCTTATCACTAGGCTTTGGACTATCTTAGGTCAGAAGGGTTGCGTATTTTAAACAACAAAATCAGCAACAAAAAGCACATAGATATGAAAAAACATAGCATTTTATAGATCATGAAAGGGTTGCTTGTTTACAGTATGAAAACTGAATAAGAAGGAAGAACTTTGTCTTGTTCAACCCTAGCTGGGAATGCATACATCGGATGACTCAAATATCTTGCCCTCTCCGTGCAGATTCTAAAATGGTCATGAAAGTGCCATACATATTGATTTTCAGGTTACAAATAAATTTTACCAAGTAGGCTTTACACACATGGACTCCAAATAATTAGGGTTATTATACTATTCTGACTGGCTACACCATAACTGAGTCATAGTGGCTCACTTTGGAAGCATACACAGACACACCTCTACTCTGGTGTTGTTGAAGCCGTCATGATTCCTACTCGCTCTCCACCCCAAATAATATAAATCCTGAAAAAAAAGTACTGCTAGCGAGTAGCCCAGAAGCATGACATGTCTCAGTAGGGCTTAATGGTAATAGTATCAACCACTTTATATTTTTAGGGTCTTTAGCGTTGTAAACTACTTTGATGTGCTTGAATTTTCCCAGAAGAGGCACAGATGTCAAGTGTTGATAATCATACTTGGGTTTATCTGAATGAGTATCAGGTGCTTGTCCCTCCACAGAAGCCCTGAGGGTGTCTTAATCCTTTTTTGACCAGTGCCTATGTGGTGAGAATACACATCCCATTGGAAAGCCCAGCACCTCCCATATGGCCCGCAAATGTGTGACAATATCCACCCACATTTTCACCAGGAAGGATCAAGAAACAGATGGCGTAGTGGAAAAAGTGTGGCTTTCTTGTCAGAGGAACTGATTTAGATTTCCTGGCTCCCCTCTTCCTTGATTCTGCAACTTTGAGCAAGTTATGGAACCTCTTTGAGCTTGTGTTTTCTCACTGGTCAAATGAGGATAATCATGACCTACTTCATACATCTGTTGTGAAGATTTAATAAAATATTTAGCCACTTTCCTCATTATACCTGAGATAAGACCCATGGTGATGAGAACCTTCTAGAAAAATCAATGAGTAATTTTGACAGTGCTCTTTGTTTCCCAGCAACTCTTCCTGGAGATTATTACTCTGAATAGCACCTTATCAAATTTCCAGTGTGCATAGGCTTTTGCATCATTCAATGTCTAAGCCGATGTCAGTATTTACATTTATTCTTCCAAAACACATTTGTTTTCCCTGGTGTGAGAAACACAACTGTCCCAAAGTAAACATGAATGAAGTCTCTCTTAGATTCTTTTCTGACCTTGGTTGGGGTGTTGACAGGCTTTGTGTACGTGTTAGCTGGTGGATGAAGTGGGAGAGACTTGCTAAATATAACAGACCCAGGTCAAAAATGTAGTGTGGGAAGAGGCTAGTGTGACGCCAGTGCCCATTTTAATGCTGAGAAAAGTGAAATGTAAGGAAGTGACATGTACAGAAAGGTCTTGAAACTAGATAAAGTCTTTGCAAGCCTTTGACTTACTGCAGTGGAGTCATTAAGATCATCTTTCTCCTGAAAATTTTGTAATTAGATGAAAATATGTAAGTGTTTCATAAAATGTTTGTTTTAAGATCTGGTTATACCTGACGAAGGCACAGTTTTCAGCATGCTCTTTTTCAAACTTCTGTGAGCAGATGAAACCAAACAGCTTAAGAGCTCTTGTAAGTTCATCGTAAATGTCCCCATGGTGGTAATGAGAGGTCAGTGATCTGAATACTAAACTCCAGGGCCAAGTGGCCATGTCTTGATGACCTTTGGTAATGGTATCTGCCTGAAAGAAAATGAGATTTGTTTGGCCTTTGAGATTACCCTGAGACTAGTGATCTCCGGGCCTTGATGTGAGCAACAAAATCATTTCTTAACGAGGTAGAGGGACTCCTTCAAATATAACATATCTGAGGCTTTTTTCCATTCTCGTGTGAATATCCCATTATATTTCTGATGACTCATATGGTGTGAGTTGGTAACACATGATCATCTTTTAGGGGACAGAGCCACAAATCTGTTGCATGCAATGCCCATTGATTCTGCTGGTTCCTTTTTTCTTCTTCTTTTTTCGCTAGAGAACATGTGTACTCACTACAGAGAAACAGAGAGAGAGGGAGAGGAGAAAGGACCATTGCCTCCCGCCCCCATGGAGAATGGTCATGTTGCAGTCCCTTCTTTTCTATTTCTCCATCCTATCAGGATTTGGGGCACACATGCACACATGCCTGGCATGTTTCCTCAAGTTGGTGAATCTGATACTTGAACGGTGCAGTCAGCCATGTGGGATTTGGCTCTTGACCATGAGGTCATAGAGCCGACCCTATTCTGCTGGTTTTCATCATCACTAACCCTCATTTGAATGTTCAGTCACTCATTATTTTGTGCAGGTCCTAGAACAAAGGCGACACAATAAATCAGATATGTCCACTAGGGCTTGTAATCTAAGGCAAACACCTGCATAGGGAGGGTCAGTGTCATTTCATGGGGCTAATTTTCAGTAATGTACTAATATTCATGCTGTGAATTCAACTGGAAAATTCAAACTAGAGAATTCTGGTGTTGAATTCAGCAAACTTTTGAGTAGCCAAGAGGACTGTTGAAAGATTAATATTTATTTACCTTGTCCAAGGTGAATCAGTATCCCATTTCTTTCTGTTATTTATAGTGCAAGTAAGGAAGCAGCCTAATAGTGAATAGCCTAGTGGGGACATGGAGTTTAGACACTGAAATTCTGATATATTTGTTTGATTCCAGCTTTGTAGAGTTGAGGAGTTGTTGTAGAGAGAGAAGCTACAGGTTTTGGCCCTACCATGATGTTTCTTTGGCTTCTAATGGAATGAGGCGTAGGCACTTGCTGAGAAAACACTTTGATCACACTTTGAGCTTCAGTGTATCGTAGCCTCAGCCCGGACACTGGACTATCAAGCTTGTGTGGGTCATCCTCTTATATCATACCTTTAGTTTCAAGGCAGTGTTTTCTGCATCTCTTGAATTTAGCATAGCTCCCTGACACCTAGTAAATTCTTAATAGGTCTTAGGTGAATTAAAAGCCCAAGTGACCAGAGAACAGGGCAAGAACCAAAGCATAGAACCATAGAAAGTGAGTAAAGGAAAAGTGTTGTCCTGTAAGGTCCCTAGTGTGAGGCCCGGGAGAGGTGTTGTCGAGGTCAGGTGGGGAAGAACTTTGGAGCAAAAATCAGATTGGGAGCCTGGTGGGGTGGCTACAGGTGGAAGCGCTGTGAGGCTCCAAATCTAGTGAGGAGCCAACTCAAATATGGCCCTGGCAAGAGGGAGACTGGCACAGAGGTAAACCTCCTGCAGAGACAGAGCAGAGGAAGGAAGTGGATGCATGGACGAATGTTCCAGGAACAACACTGGTCAAGCCAGGCTGGACTAGTTTTGCTAGTTAGAGGAAAAAAAGTGTCGTGTAAATACATCCACTATTTGCATTTCAAAAATTCCTTCTCCTTCCTTCTCTTCATCTTCTTGTAAAAAATCCTTTTAAAAAATGAGCTTGGTCTTGACTAGACCATCAGGAAAAGAGAGATTTACCCAAACCTAGACCAGAACAGATGTAACAGATCTGTGATTTGGGGAGCTGGATATGAAGTCATGGCCGCCACCCCAGCCTGACTCTCAGAGGGAGCAGATGGTGTGGGAAGGCAAACATGAGGCCTGAAAGACAAGAGGAGAGTCTCAGACAAGGCTGCGAGGGAGAGAGGTGGGGCTACACTTCCCAGTGTGAGACCCAGTAAAAGGCTTGTGGATTCATCAGCCCTCATACTTGAGTTCAGGATTCATTTTTGGTCTCCAAAAATGTCCTCAGCTGGTGGACATGAAGAAGTAAGAGTGTAGGTGAGGGAGTGGACAGATATGTGGCCAGTAGGTGGGTGTAGTTTTCTATTGCTGTGTTAGTCAGCTCAGCCCATTTAAAAAAAACAACAACAACAAAAACAACAACAACAAAAAACAGTTGGAGTGGCTTAAATAACGGAAATTAATTTCTTACAGTTCTGGAGGCTGGCAGGCCTGAGATCAGAGTGGGAGCATGGTTGAATTCTGGTGAGGGTGTTCTTCCTGGCTTATAGATGGCAGACTTCTTGCTGTGTCCTCACATGAGAGAGAGAAGCATGTGCAAAATACGTGCTTTCTCATTTCTTCTAACGAAGACATTAATTCCTCACAATGACCCCACCCTTGTGGCTTCATCTCACCCTTATTACCTCCTAAAGAACCGTCTCCAAATACCATCACACCGGGAGTTAGGGTTTCAACGTATGAATTTGGAGGGGGACACAATTCAGGTCACAGCACTTCGTAACAAGTTACCACAAACATATTTTAAACAACATTTATTGTCTCCCATTTTCCATGGTTAGGATTCTGAGCATGGTTTAGCTGGGTCTTCTGCTCAGGGTCTCCCCACCCTGCAGTCAGGTACCAACTGGGGCTACAGTGTCATCTGAGGCTCAAGATCCTCTATAAGGCTCATGTGGCCGTGGGCAGAATTCAGTGTTTTGCATCTGAAGAACTTATGGTGGCATGCTTCTTCCAGGCCAGCAGGAGGACCATCTCTCTGATTTCTAGACCTTCTTTCAAAGAGTCACCTCTTTGGTGACTCTTAGGTCAGACCCTCTCAAGATAATCTTCTTTTTGGTTAATTCACAGTCACCTGGATGAGGACCTACTTACATTTACAAAATTGTCTCCACTATAACTTAACCCAGCACACAGAGGTGCTCCATCTGTTAGGTTGTCGGGAAGGTCATGACATATTTTCTATGCAAGAATGCAGCATGACTTTCCCAACAATCTAATATTATATTTAAATGTAGCACAGGCCACCAAAGGGAAGGAGATGATGCAGCGTGTGGACAGTAGGGAGCAGAAATCTTGGGAGCCATGGACCCTAGAATTCAGCCTACTCCAGTGAGTAAGAGAGAGTGAGTGGCCAGTTCTTGTCTTCTCTCCATAAAAGCTGGTGATTAGGCAGATATTAAATTGCCTACAGGTTATTTATTTTTTTAACAGGATGAAAGATAGAATATCCATCTTTTGGACAGAAAATGCTGTCTTAGATCAGTTGTCCTTACTGTTCTTTGTTCCCTGAGGACTAGTTAAACCAGATCTTTCTTAATTAGATTAAATGGAGTCTGTTTTTAAAAAAACAAATGCTTTTTTTCCTCCAATTATAAATTCATAGGTTTTCATTATAGAAAATACAAAACACAAACTAGTTATATCAAGGTTTTGGCATTTACCTGTCATATAGTTTTACATGCTGACATTTATAGACAGCTTTCTACTTTATAATTGAAACTATAGTGATAATTGTTTTTCTAATATGCTTTTCATTTAAATATATATTATGGACTTTTTATATATTAATAAATAGCTTTCTACAATAGCATTTTTTTTTTTTTTTTTTTTTTTTTTTTAGGTTTTTACCATAGGGCTTGTGTGCTCACTAGGGAGAGACAGAGAGAGAGGGAAAGTGAGAAATTACCCCTGGGGGAATGGCCATGCTGCAGTCTCTTCTTGTCCATTTTCCACTTGGGATTTTGGGCATGCATGCACATGTGCCTGGTGTGATTCTCAAGCTAACAGATCTGGGGCTCAAACCAGGATCAACCATGTGGGAGTCCAGTGCCTTAACCACCACACAACTTTCTGGCCCCAGCTTTTTTTATTTAGTTAGTTTTTAATTACCAGCGGGCACGTGTGCTTGCTAGAGAGAGGGAGACTGCATTCCCCCAGTGAGGCATGGCCATACCAGAATCTTTCCTCTGTTTCTCCATCCTGTCAGGATTTTGGACACACATGCATACGTGCCCAGTGTATTTTACAATGCCACCTGCTGACCCCACCTAGTATATTTTAAGCCACTGAGGCTGGGATTCAAACTGCAGTTGGCCCTATGGGATCCAGCTTTCTGTGTACAGCTGTGCCACGGGACCAGCCCTACAATAGCATTTTTCATAGCTGTTGAAATGTATCTTGACTTATTTCAGCAGTCTCTGTGGGCTATTTTAAATTTCACAGAGGTAGACGGATTGCTATCCAGGGTTGTTCACCTGTGATCAGTAAACTGTTCTTCGTGACCGGGAACCTATTGCTCTTCCCCAGTGCTCTGATGCTCATTGATACAGCGCTTGCCGCCTGCAAAGGCAAAACTTGTGCTTTATGTTTACTTTTTCCCCTGGTTCGTTCCCAAGGCTACTTGTAGACTTTTAAAATACCTCTTTTGTGAGCTAGAAGGCCTAATAAACAAACCACTTTGTTGAGACTGGGAGTATGAGCCCTGGCACAATTTGCTAACTTTACTGTGCGTTGCAGACATCACGAGGTGGCGAGGTGGTCCAGCCGCACCTTCCTCGCACACACAGACTCTGTGTACAGCCTTGTGAATTGCTGTTTTTCTTTCCCTTTCCCTTCTAAATGGGCTGCTGGTGGCAAAAGTCTGTTCAAACAAAGGTGAGCAAAGGATTAACTTAAAGCCAAGACTTTGGAAGTTAGTAGAGGTTTAACCTATTAGAAACCTGAACTTTGCCATGTGAACAGTGTTAGAATTAGAGGGGAAAGAGGTACAGAGATAGTGGTGAGCCGTTGGGTGGTAGAACATGCAATTCAGTGACCAGGATGTTCAAGACACAGTGCTGCATTTCTCATGGATAATAAAAACAGAATAGAAAGAACCTAAAATAACATGCCGGTCCCTCATGATCCAGCTGAGTCTGTAGTTTAAAAGTTCACTTTTTGGGAGGCCTTTGGAAATAGATGGTGGCATTTGTGGTTGCTGTCATGATAGGGAGGGATGCGCTGTTAGCATTTAGTGACCAGGGGCTGTGTGATGTGCAGGGCAGTCCTAATCAGTGAAGAAGCATCTTAATCATCTTACCTGAGACACCAGCATGATGCTTTGACCGAGCACACATCTTTTACTACTGAAGAGCGTTTTTTTCCCTCCCCCTGAGAAATATGGAGCAGAAAACATGGCCCTGAATTTTGGGGGCCTTCCTAGAAACCATCTAGTCTTATCTCCCCATTTCCCATGGACGTTCTGCATAGTTTTGGCTAGAAGGATATTGGTCCCTGTAAGGCGATGTGGGTCAAGGGAGGGTAGTACTGTACTTTTTAAGTCTAATAGTACTCTCCATCAGTATACATGGTTTGTACAAGTTGAGTCATTCTTCCTGATAACAGCCTGTCTGGTTGTTTGTTTCACAGGCCAGCTGTTGAAAGGGTGGAAATCATCCAGTACTGTCCAGCTGTTAGCTCAGCCCTCCTCAGGGGAAAGAGTTCTATGCCAAAAATGTCTCAGAAAAGACCAGAGAGAGGGAGCTACAGGCAACTCTGACTCAGGCTTATGATTTGTTTGGGGCTATTTTGTTCCCTTAGGTGTAAGTGGAAGCAGAGACCACCTACGTCATAACAGGCTTTGGAATGTGAGAGTTACAAGGGGGCCTGGGAAATCACTGGTCTCACCCTCTTATTTTATACTCTAAGAGACCCAGAGGGGCTTGGCGAATTGCCCTAGGTCACAGAACCAGGTAGTGATAGCAGTAGGTCTAAAACGGAAGTCTTTTCATTCTAAATAAAACACTCTTTCTGCCAAACAGCTACCTTCTGACTTTTTTTTTCTGTAAAATAAAAAGACAATTTTAAACTTTATTTCTTCCATGAGAGAGAGAGAGAGACATAGAGACAAGGGGAGAGATAGAGTGAGATAGCCCGTGATCCACTCCTAGCCTCAGCCAGCCAGGATCATGGGCACACTTGTGTGTACACCTAGTGTGTAAAAGCAGGTACTGGGCTATGAACCCAGGACCTTCTCATGAGGCTTTACCATCACAGAATGTTGCACTACTGCTGTGCCCCTACTGCCACCATGGCTGGTCCTGCTTATATTACTAATGAAGCTTTAATGACTTATTTTCCAAAAGATGTCCCCCCCCAAAACCCAAGGCATCACATCGTTACATTTCAACCATATGTACTTTCTGAGACCATTGGCTTTATGGGAAATGAGAAAGAATGTTTTGTGACAAGAAAACAAATATTCTCTATTTTTGATGTAGTACTCAGTTTTCATCATTGTTCAGTCATGAAAAACAAAAAAAATCAGAAGCATGGCTCTACATTGTCTTTTAGAGAAAAATAATCTGTTTGGTAACAAGTTTTGACATATTGTGGATTCATGCACTTTCCAGAGGGACTCTGCAGAATATTTGTTTGCTCGATTTCATAAAAACCTGCTCTGATCTTTTGATTCCATGTATGGTCTTTCTTACAAAGAGAGTATTATGGCCCCTTTTCTCCTTCCTTAGGTGTTCTCCACTGCTACCAAGGCCAAACCAAGAGGAATGGCAGGCTGTAGCTGGATGACAGGGAATTATCCCCCTGGTGGGAAAAATACATAGAGGGAGAACTTTTGGAGCACTGAACCCCATTTGCTCTTGGATAGGAAAGATTTGTCTGGCTATTGCTTAGAATTAGGGTAAAGAATCTTTGAGCATGTCCAGGACTTTTTTTATGTTTCTTTTTTAAAATTTATTTTCATTATTATTATTTATATATTTAATCACTATACATCATTTAGATTGTAAAGAGATTTTATCCAATATGATATACGCCACACACCGGACTAGTTGAGAATACTATACATGACATCATCAACAGGCAACAAACCATATCTGTGTACCTCAAAAGTCTTACTTCTCCATTTTTCCCCAAATTTCCCTTCCTGCACTCTTCCCCTCTCCCACTCTCCTTCCACTTTGTTCCCAGCATCATAACAATTTTCAATGCTTTTATGTCCTCCAGTTTGTCCGTCTCTACCATAGAGTGTAGACACTCGGTATGTGTTAAGTGGACACATACAATGTCTCTGTTTCATAGCCTGACTTACTTCACTCAGCAATAAATCTTCCATGTTCACTCACTTTCTATCAAATTCCAGGGTCTTTTTGGTTTTTTTATGGCCAAATAGTTATATTTGAAGGTCTTTGAGGAACCCCCATATTGTTCTCCACAGTGGCTGGACCAATTTACCTTTCCATGAACAATGTAGGAGAGTTCCCTTTCACCACATCCCTGCCAGCACTTATTATTATTATTTTTTAATCTTTGCCATTCTGACTGGAATTAGATGGTATCTCATTGTAGTTTTAATCTGTATCTCCCTTATGATGAGGGATGTTGAACATTTTTTTATATAATTTTGGCTGTCCAGGACGTTTTTTCAGCAAATCTGCTCTATTCTGAAGGGTTGTGCTGGTCTGGGAGTCAAGTAAGTATATCATAGTTCATGCGACCACCTGCACGGGAACTTCTTAGTAGTAAGTCCTGGGTCTGTCCCATGGAGTCTTCTGCTTTGCTCATCACAGTTAGTACTCAATAAATTTTTCAAAAGGATTATTTATTTAATTTTCATTATTATTATTCTTTTTTCAATTCACTGTAGGGCATGTGTGCTCACAAGAGAGGGAGAGAGAGAAAGAGAGATAAAGAAAAATCTGACGTGGCCTATCAGTTACTCAATGGGTGAACCTCATCCTCTATGCTGGCTTACTTGGGGTCTTCCGGGCTTTTTTTGGTAGAAGTGCCATCAAAGCAGAAACTTGGTAATCCAGTTTAGTTCTGAACAGTTCTCTCAAACAAGTTTGGGAGAGAGGTTTGCGTAATAATCGTAATTGTTGGTTCAAATAAAAGAAAACTGAAGAGCCATGTGGATGTGATTGAAGTGTTGTTGATGATCTATGGAGGTGTCTTAGAGAATGAGAGAGATGCTTTGAGGCTAGAGATACAGGCCTGGTATTCAAAAAGGGAAAAAGAGATTTATTAATTATGAATAGAAGAACTGAACATTAGACTCTTTGGTAAACAAATGGGCAAACTAGAATCTAGCATGAGTTCATTAAGGAAAAAATGATATTTTATGAGCCTCATCATTTTTAATAGTGTTATTAGACTGATAGGCTGGATAAATGCTTAACAGTTTGTCCTAATTTTAGCAAGATTTGTAATAAAAACAATAAAACAGCTAACTTTTTTTTTCTTTTTTTTTTTGGAGATGTTTTTGCCATAGGGTGTGTGTGCTAGCCAGAAAGACTGAGAGAGACAGAGAGACACAAAGTGAGAAATCACCCCCCAGGGGGATGGCCACACCACAATTCCTTCTCCTCCATTCTCTTCTCAGGATCTTGGGCACGCATGCACATGTGCCCGAGGTGAGTTTAAGTCGCCGGGTTCGGGACTCGAACCGCGGCCGACTATATAGGAGTCCAGCGACATAGCCATTACACTAACTGCTGGTCCTGTAAAACAGCTAACTTTTTAAAAGCTCTTATGTGGAAGGAACTATTCTAAGGGAATAGAGGAACATGAAATTCTACTTCTTGGGTGGTAATTTAGTGTACCTTAACTTCAACTTCTTTATTTAAAATGGTGGAGCTGGCCTTTCCGGTCTCTCTTGTTTCTAGTAAGGTCACTGGAGTTGGTGGTTTAGCCTGCAGCAGGCAGTGGGGGATAAGAAAGAGCTTCACTCCCCATTGCTCCAGGATTCTCTGTCCTGAGAAAGCTGTTAAGCTCTTGGATTCTGGTAGCATTTAGAGATAGAACAGGCCATTCAGCTCTTGGATCTTAGTAACACTTGGAGATTAAAGAGGGTTCCTTATCCCAGCTGGTTGAATTTCATAAGGAAGGAACATGTAGGAACAGAAAACTGGTTGCTGTGCTCCTGTATTTGCTGTTTCCAACAATACCTCATAGAATGGAGGAAAAAAGATGGCAGTATGACTGCAGACCATTGGGGGGGGGGTATATTTTCTCTCTCCCTCTCTTGCTTTCGCTTTGAAAAGTGTACATGCCCTCTGGCAATTAAAAGAGAAATCACTGTGTAAATGATGGTGAGGCAGTTTTTGTGTTCAGAGCCCATATATGGCTTTGTAAGACAGTTTTCACTTCTCATAGCTGCATGTTTATATGTGGATTAGACTATGGATAAATTCTTTTTCTCTTCACTACAGTCTTGAAAGGCAGAGGTATTTCTAATTTTCAGATGGGGTAGAAAGCATGAGTGAGTTGACCAAGGATACTGAAAGTAAGTACAGAAGTGATTTAGAATATGTATCTCCTGACATGAGTCTGGTGTGTTCCACCGTTCCAAATGGCTACTATTACTGCTATGTTTCCATGGAGAGGTGGGGTGCACACGTGAGATCAGGCAGAGTAAGAGCAGGAGTGGCTGTCAGCCAGCCCTGCCTGGGTCTCTCTGGTGATCAGTGAGATTCCTTCTGCTCTTATCTGGGCGTGAAGGGCTCCTCCTAGCAGTGAGTCACTCCTTGAGCATTTAAATAAAACAGATAGGGCCTTTTACCTCTGAAGCACATTCCCTTTTCAAGAGAGGAGCTGATCTCAGAAATGCTTACGACACATTTGGTGCATAAATAAACCACAGGTTTGGGGTCAGCAAGTAGTGTATTGGTTAAGGCGTTGGATCCCACATGACCAATTCTGTGGTTCAAGTCCTGGACCCAAAGGCTTGAAAATGACACTGGGTGCATGTACATGCATGCCCCGAAATCCTTAGAGAATTGCAACATAGCCAGCCATTCTTCCTGGAGGAGTGATTGCTCCGTTTCCTCTCCCTGTCTCTCCAGTGAGCAGATGCACCCTATGGCAAAAGTCGAAAAAATAAACCAGGAAGTATGGGTGATATTTTTTTCCCTGTAAATATTTTGACTCCTTTAGATTTTTTTGGTTTTTGCTTTTTTTAAAAAAAAGTTGCTGTAAGGTGCATGCACTTACCAGAGAGAGATAAAAGGAGAATAAGGAGAAACTATTCCCCAGTGGAACATGATCATGCCACAATCCCTAACCCCTCTCCTTATCTACATCCTTCTGGGATTTGGTGCATGCATGCGCATGCATTTGGCAAGATCTTTCTAACCTCCAGGTCCAGGATTCAGACCACATGGTCAGCCATGTGAAATCTGGCTCCCTTAACAACTAGGCCATGGGACTGGCCTAACTCCTTTAGTTTTTAATACCTGACATCTTTGTAATCTTGACTTAGAGGCAGCATTGTTCTGTTGTAAAATGTATGTTCTGTTTAGAGAATTCCATGGCGGTCATTGTGAGAGCCTCTTCAGTCACCTGTTTGGTGATCCTTGTGTTGAGTCACGATTTCTCTGGTTACAGAGTCTGTAGTGTAAAGAATTCAACCCTTGGCCCAGTGGCAGGCAGTGGGGGAGTGCCTTATGGGGAGGCTCTGGGTTCATGTCCCAGATCTACCTAAACACACCAGGCACACCAGTGGGGCACGTGATCATGGCTGGCTGCAGGAACGAGAGGAGGATTGAAGTGTAGAAACCCTGATGAGGATGCCCCCCCTCCCCCAAGGAAATAAGTAAATAAAACTGACAAAAAGAAAAATAAGGAGTTCAACTTTCTTAGTACCACTTTGGACTTAAGTTTTCTCAGAACAACCTGGTCAGCCCAGATGACTTCTAGTTTTTTATTTGGAACTTGCTGTCATAATCCAACGTTTTTCTGGAATGGCAAAATACCGGATGTTAGTTCTTTTAGGGCAGGACCCAAGAGAGTATGAAGCAATGACTGTCTTAGTTTGTGCCTTCACTAAAGGATATGAAGTAATGCCCTGAGTATTCCTTGTTCCTTGGTGGGATGAAGACCAACATGTTGAAAATGGAAAGTGTGCAAGGGAGAGGGATTAAAGATGCTTCTGCTTAAAAAAGTGGAAAAGAACCAGAGAGGAGAAGGTCTGGCTGCAGAGAGGGCAAGCGATCCAGTTAGAAGAGATAGATCAAAACAGCCTCTATCTTACATTGACAAGGGCACTTCAAATAAATTTGCTGAGAAATGTAATACTATGAGTTTGTTTTGGCAGGGAAAACTTTGAAATACATACACAATTCTCTTATAATATGTATTTTTCATGACCTTTTTGAAGATCATCCCCCTGGGCCTTACATAACAAGAATGTAAAAAGGTTGGAAACTGCAAATTGGAGGAAAAGGCCAGAGCAGGTAACAAGGAGGGATGAAACACCAATCAGGTAGAGACTCTCAGGGAATTTAACTGGGAGATGGTGCATACGTTTAAATCTGTTTGAACTCTGACTTTGAGGAGTTTGGACTTAGATTGAGTTATGTTGGAGGCTCTTAACTGTGTGTGTGGGTGTGGTGAGGTTTGGGGAGGGTTAAAAGCAAACGCTTTGTTGGCCTTGGCATGTAGGAGAGACCAGGCAGAAAACCCTCCCTGGTGGGTCACCAGTGCTCCTGTCCAAGAGCAAAGAGGAAAACTATCCTTAGGGATAAACGTCCTTAGGGAGAAAAGGGAAAGGGAAGAATTGTTGTTGAGGCTTCCCTTGTAGTCCCAGGTCTCCGTAACTGCCCACAATGGACGGAGAGCACAGAAGAGCAGAACTGCAATCACGTGGTTGGCTCTGCCTTGCTTTTGAAGGGCTTGCATTTGTTCGTGAGATTCAGCTGTCTGTTGTGGCAGAAGGACTTAGGGATGATCTGATTTCTTCAAACAGATCTAAGAGGACCTTTCTATCTGATAGGGATATTTGTGGAATAGCTCTGCCTGCTCTGAAGGAATCATAAGGGTTTCTTCCACTCATAGGAAGAGATTGTCCTGCTCTTGGACCAAAGTTAACATTTAAACTTTTTTATTTATTCTTTTAAGTAAGCGATTAAAGTGCGGACTCTGAGTTTTGAGCTTCCTGTGTTAGTGACTGGGAGACACTGGAGTGTGCTGAAAGTGCGTGGAAAGGGGAGTGGAAACCGGGAATCCTGGCTTGCTCCGCTCCACTCCACCATCGTCACCGTCTCGGTAGTTCTCGTCTTGTGAAGATCAGATACAGTAACGGTGTGAAAGTGTCTAGTCCAATGTGAAGCACTAAGCATTGAACCTGGAAGGGGATGTTATTATATTGAGTTGTCGTAAAAGTCATGACACATTTTTGCATAGAGAAACAAAAATATGTCATGACTTTTCTGACGACCCAATATTTTATTACTTTTATGCCTGAGGGGACTGGTTGAATACTCTAGGGCTGTGGAAGGAGTGGACCTCTATCAGACTAGAGGCTAGTTTGGTTCCAAAAAAAAAAGTATATTTTGGGGCATTTGCTACTATATATGTAAAGAAGTAGGCAGATTTGGGGCCAGCAGTTGGCATGGTGGTTAAGGCGCTGGAGTCCCACATGGCTGACTACAGTTTGAGTCCTGAATCTGGCAGCTTACTTTCTCATCCACCCCACCACATCCCCATCTCTTTCTGGCTAGCGTCCATGCCCTATAGCAAGGAAAAAATAGTAATAGGGACCAACAGATGGTGGAATGGCTGTGGTGCTGGATGCCTATGTAGTCAACTACGGTTCGAGGCCTGGACCCGCAGGCTTAAAACTCGCACCAGGCACGTGTGTCTGCATACCCAACATCCCAAGAGGAGAATGGAGGAGAAGGGATTGCGGTGTGGCCATCCCCCCTGGAGAGTGATTTCTTGCTTTCTGTCTCTCTGGTGAGCGCACATGCCCTATAGTAAAAATCTCTCTAAAAATAAATAAATTAATTAATTAACCAATTAAATAATTATTTTTATAAAGTAGGCTGATTGAATTTGTGCTAACTAACTCTGAATTCAATGGTTCTCTTTGGCCATCAGGAGCCACCCATGGGGTATTTCTCCCTTAGTCTCATTAACTGATTTGTTTGTATTGGGGTAGATAGTCTTAAAATAAAACAATTTTTTTCCCTTCATATCAAGTTCTAAGAAGAACTCTATAGGCCATTGAGGACTGGATTGCATGTAGAGAAAGTACATCATTACCTGTATTAATGATCAAAAAATATATGTAATATAAAAAGAATTAGTTTTGGTGCATGACCCTTGATGCAAATGTATGTAAAAATTTGTAGTTACATAGTAAGTCAACTAGTTACATAGTAAGTCAACTAGTCAACTAGTTACATAGTAAGTCTCCTACTTTTAAAAGTAGGCTTTATTTTTTTTAAAGAATTATTTTATTTAACTATATTTATTTTAATTTGATCAGAGAGGGACAGAGTGAGAGAGAGGGAAAGTGAGAAAGCAAGCCACCAGGTCTGGGACTCGAACCATGGTTGGCCATGTGGGAGTCCAGCATCCTTAACCACCACACCACCTGCTGGCCCTGAAAGTAGGCTTTATTTTAAGAGCAGTTTGAGGTTCACAGAATTGAGCAGAAAGTGCACAGATTTCCCACGTACCTCTTGCCCCCATCAGCATCCTCCATCAGAGCAGTCCATCTGTTATATGGGGTGAACCTGCGTTGGCACTTTGATATCATCCAGAGTCCAGAGCTCACATTAGGACTCACTCTTGGTGTCTGCTATTGGACAAGCATGTGAGGACATGTATCCATTATATCATACAGAGTAACTCCACTGCCCTCAAATTCTCTGTGCTCTGCCTGTTTATCCTTCCTCCTTCAGGTGAAGATGACTTTAAAAATCTCTTTTTGTTCTTAAGAGAGATTTTTGCCATAGGGTGCGTACATTTGCAGGAGAGACAAGAGAGCAAGAGATGATCCCCTAGGGGGGTTCCGTGGGGGTATGACCATGCCACTATCCCCTTTCCTCCATTCTCCTCTTTGGATTTTGGGCACCCATGTGCCTGGTGTGAGTTTAAGTTGCCAGGTCCAGGACTTGAACTGCAGTTGACTACATGGGAGTCCAGCGATGTAACCATTATGCCATTCTCTGACCCCAACTTGTAAAAAGTTTTTTAAAGAATATGCCCTACCACTAGATTTATAGTAAGGTCCCTTTAAATAACATGCCCCAATACAATTTTATTAATCTATTTCACATCATTCTTTTACAGTAAAAGGTACATCTGGATACTCTCAACTAAAGTATATATGAGAGAATTTCAGAAGTTCTTAGAATATGGAATTAAAATATGAGTCTATTGTGGTACACAAAACTTTGAAATCTGTGTATAGTTTTTTCTTTCTTTTTTAATTATTAGAGGGTGCACATACTTGCCAGAGAGAGAAAGAGAACTCCCCTTCCCTTGCTCCAATGGGGCATGGTTATGCCACAGTCCTTTTCCTTCCATTTCTCCAGTAGGATTTTGAGACACATGTACATGGGCCCATCTTGTTTTTCCAGCTGCCAGGGCTGGGATTTAAACTGAGTTGGCTGTGTTCCCTATGCACTGTGCTTAACCACTGCATTATTGGCCGGCCCCATGTGTAGATTTTGCATAATTTGCATTATCTGGAGCTTTTTGAAATCCTTCATATGTTTTGTTATAGATCTGCTTAAAGAGCAATTTCTGGTACTGTAAACAGACAGTATGTCACTGTAAGCAAATACTATATCACCAAAACAAAAGAAAACCAAAACATAACCCTTAACCTTCCCAAACCTATTGAGTAGTAAAAAAAAAAAAAAAAAAACAAAACCCAAGACTCAGCCTCACTTTCTTTTATTTAGATGAATATGTAATATACCTAAATTCTTTTTTTAAAAAAAGTTTTCTAGCATGTGTGCTAGCTAGAGAGAGAGACAACAGAGACAGTGAGAGGGAAAGTGAGAAATCACCCCCCAGGGGGGAATGGACATGATGCAGCCCCTTCTCCATTCTCCTCCTAGGGTCTTGGTCATTCATGACTCGTGCCTGGTGTAGTTTCAAGCCACTGGTCTGGACTGAACTCTGGTCAGCCATGTGGGAGTCCAGTGACGTAACCATCTGCTGGTCCCAAGTACCAAAGAATTGGGTACCCTTGAAATGTCACCCTAATGGTGACATTTGGTACTTGACTTGTGAGCCATATTTTCTCTTGTGATTTTTGACAAAGTCTCCTTTCTGCTCTTGTTGGCATCTAGCCATTTTTCTGAGTGGCATATGGGTTCTTTGAAGGTAGGTCGCTGGGTGAGGTGGCCCCTTCTCCTCTGCAAGGGCAGAAGGAGGGTGGGCTGGTAGGTGCCCAGGGGCAGCTGCTCACCTTCTGGGCAATACAGGAGAACTGTGTGCTTTGCTGGAAGGAGATCCTGATTTTTGTGAATGTGAGTCGCATCCTTTACAAGTTTTCTGGCTGTCAGCCTGCCACGCCACATTTCCTAGTGTGTAGCTCCGGTCTCTGGGGCGTTCTGTGCTCTAGGCTAGGCTTCCAGCTGTGATCGAAGTATAAAGGTTTTTCCCCTTTGCCTGCTGGAGGGTATAGTTAGCCAGAGGCCTGTAAGAGAGCAAAGGTGCTGTTTTCCAGACAGCAGGCCTGGGAAAGAGGACGTTTGGGGAACAGACGCTGTCTGCCAGCTGGGTCTGCTTTCTGAACCCTGTTATCTGCCGCGCCTGCTGGGTTTCAGGGGTAAATCCAAATAAACCCCTGAGGCAGAAAGACGGCATTTTCCCTCCTTTTCCCAAGGTGAAAATCTTTCATAATCCCATATTTTGTTGCCTGCAACATTTTAGAAAATTATAGGTAGTGTAGCTAAATAGGTCGTTAGCAGTGGTCTATAATATTTGTGTGCTGTTACTATCTCTGCTGGCATTTAACCTGGATCCATGGAATCCCTGTCTCTCATCTGTAGACAGACTCCAGGGGTGGGTGAGGCTCCTGAAATCGGGGTCTGCGTTTGTTGTATGTGGCTGTGGGCATTTGTTAGGTAGGACGGGCCAGAACAACTGTTAGATTCTCAAAAGAGTCCATGAATCAAAAAGAAAGGTGACAGACTACTGATTAACTACGAAGTCCACTCCATCATCTCCCCAACACACACACACACACACACACACACACACACACACACACACACACAGTTTTACAGATAAGGAAACAGAGGCTGGAAGAATGGCGCACAGAGCAGAATGCGTTTGCACTGGTCCGGCCCCAGATGCATAGGTTAGCTTGTGCTCAAGAGGCGTATCAGGCTGGGACCAGCAGTTAGTGTAATGGCTGTGTGGCTGGACTCCCACTTAGTCGACCACGGTTCGAGTCCCAGACGCGGTGGCTTAAACTCACGCCGGGGGCGTGTGCATGTGTGCCCGAGATCCTGAGAGGAGAACGGAGGAGAAGGGATTGCGGCGTGGCCACCCCCCGGGGGGTGATTTCTCGCTTTCTGTCTCTCTGTCTCTCTGTCTCTGTCTGGCGAGCACACGCGCCCTATAGCAAAAAACAAAACAAAACAAAAAAAAAAAACAAGAGGCGTATCAGGCTGATGGCAGCAGAAAAATGCTTGACTAGCGGTCTAGATGGGAGGGACCCAGGACATGCATCCCACACACCTCATTTCGCACCTCAGGACAGTCCTGTCTTTGTAAGACTGACTTTTATTCATCTTACTGCTGATCCCTTGTCTGGCACAGCACCTTGCTCAGAGGAGCTGCCCATTGTGTTTGTTGAATGACTAAACCTCATTGGTGAATACTGTAAGGAAGACAACTTAGTAGCTGTATGCAGCCAGTTATCTGAACTCTGGAATTAAGGCTCCTTCATTTTCCTCCCATCTTAGTTCCCTTTCCTTACTTCCTTTACCTCAGACCTTGAGCAGTTGTTAGCAGGGGGAAGTAGCCTAGATCATAAACCACTCCTTTGCAGGCTACTTTGACAATTCCTTAGTGACCTGTAAAAATCCTTCCAGGCCATGGTAATTTTTTAGAAAATAAGTAATTCTTGTAAGGTTAACAATTTCCCCTAACTTACTCGATTTGTAAGTTTTGATATATGTTTTAAACATTCAATGGCACTTACTTCTTTTTTTTAAAAAATTACTTATTTAATTTTAAAAAATTATTTATTCATTATTTTAAATTGACCAGAGAGAGAGGGAAGGTGAGAAATCAAGACACCAGGTCCAAGACTTAAATCATGGTTGGTCATGTGGGAGTGTCCAGTACCTTAACCACCATGCCACCTGCTGTTCCCCAATGGCACTTACTTTTAATTGGGACACCTAGGCTCTAATGAAAATTTGTTTTATATTTCTCTAAGATATCATAGAATGAAAATGGATCCAAATAAGATAGTTGTTGAATGCATGTGGTCTGTGATCTGGCCTAGGCTTACAGGGGGATAGCTAAAAAAGGTTATCCAGCTCAGCCATTGTATAAGACCTATGATAAAATATGTAAGTAAATTGACAATAAAAGACAGACACATCAAACAAAAGTAAGACCGCATCTAATTAAAAGATACTTATTTGAAGGGCTGTAGCTGTTCAGGAAAGTGAAAGATCAATTCAAACTGTGTCTGTCAAGGATGATCTTATGAAAGAAATAGATTTGGGCCAGCTGGGTGGTTTGGTGGTTAAGGTGGCTGGATCCCACATGTGTAACTGTGTGGTTTGGGTCCTGGACCCAGTGGCTTGAAAAACATGCTCCCACAAAGAGAATGGAGAAGGGATTATGGAATGGTCATCCCTCTTGGGTGACTCCCTTTCTCACTTTCCTTCTCAATCTTTGGTAAGCACATGTGCCCTATCACAAAGTTAAAGAAGAAAGATTCTTTTGTCTTTGGGAATTTCCTGATGGATAAAGAGGAAAATGAAAGGTATTTTATGAAGAACCGTGTGAGAAGCAGATGTGCAAGTAGAAAATGACAATATTTTATTGTCTTAATTATGTTAGTTTTATTGAAGGGCTTTTAAAAAGACCGCTATGCCAATAAAGTGTTAGTTGCATTACATGCAATATGTAGTTGCACAGTCCTCACAACTGGAGGCTGGTCCTACTGTTCACCTCACTTTATACGGGAAGAAAGAGAAGTTTGGAGGATGGGAGCATCTTGCCCAGGCTTGTACAGTTCGGGTGCAAGGTTCGGGTTCAGGGCTGTCTGGCTCCAAAGCTGTATTGCCCTTACACCATCCTGAGACCATTAGGATGGGAATAAACATACCGTATAGAAGAATAAAGGGAAGAAACTTTATAGGATGGTTGGGGCCAGGTGGGAGGATATTAAATGCAGGGTCTTTAGATAATGGGGAGATAAGGCCTAATACAGAAGATGGCATTGATAGCGAGAGGACTACTTACCCAGCTAGTAGTCTACTTTTATCTAGCTTTAGAGGCTGACCTAACAAGGGAGAGGGTACGTGGGCTTTGGGATGCAATCTCAGTTCCACCTTTCATCGGAAGTGCAACACTGAGCACAGGCCCTAACTATTCTGAGCTCCCATTTTTCTCATCTGTAGATGGGGCTGTGCCTTTTATGGGAAAGCTCTCAGCTCATTTTCTGAAAATCTAGTATGTAAAGGATTTAGTCCATCAGGTGAGCCTAGTGCCAAATTTTGTCATCATCTTCATCATCAATGGTGGTTGACGTTATATATTTACATTTATTAGATCCTCTTTATGCGGTTGGATCATGAGAATCCAATACCTCTTTCCTAGGAGAAACAATGTAGGAAAAGCTCAGTCAAGTAGAACTGAGAGGATCCTAGTTTGAGGATCCTCATTAGGTGACTGAGATTTTGCACAATGGGTTTGAAGCTAGCTTCACAGGATTGTTGTGAGCAGCAAGTGAGGCTATGAAAGTACTTTGTAAATCCGTAAAGCTTGATTAAAATATTAGGCAGAATGGTAATATGTCATTATACCTTCATCTTTAAAAGAATGAAACTATAATTTCATAACCCTTTAGTTTGCATGCGTAGCACTTTGCTAAAGTGTTTGCAGGATCCAGAAAGACTTCCTGTTTAAGCTCACATTGCTCCTTTCTCTGACCTTTGGCCTTTAGAACTGTAATGCCCCCTCTCTAACTGGCTGGCATTAGTGATGGGCTGATTCTGGCCTGATCCCTGCACCGGCAGTGAATGTTGACTTGTCAGCTGAGCCCCGGAGCCCATAGCTGCCAAGGAGACCCAGCTGGACCTAATTTGCTGGGCTGAGTCATAGCATCTGGTTAGGACTGGTTGGACACATCTTTTCAACCACAAGAGTCTCCCCTGAACCTACTCAGTGCTTACCACTTTGCTAATAAGTTCCTAGGTGTGTGGGTGGGTGGTAAAGCACAACTGGTTCTCACTTCAAGAAGGTTCTTTATCCAGAGGGGCGGTAATGGTTACGCACTTGCCAGCCACTATGAATAGTTCGAGATTGCCTGTTTGCTAGGGCTAAATTGTTTGGTAACATGATAATTACCACATTGTCCAAAGTAGGGGGAGTCCAGGGAAGGTTAGCAGAGTTTGGGAAGGTTTATTACTATTTATGCAGGAGATGTTTATGAAAACATTCATTAGTGTAGCTCAGGAGGAAGAAAACAATGTCAGCAGAGTGGCCAACCTGGGCAACCTCCACAGAAAGCATGGACTATAAAAGAGAGCCTGTTTAAGAAAGAACTGGATTCCAGAGATGTAGCAGGGTAGGCATTTGACATTGTAGTCAGGGGACAGCATTGTTGCTAGGAAATGGCAGTTGGAATGAGTTCCTCTCTTGCTTTTGCATTTTACATCTATGTTAATTATTTCTCTTTTAGTTATCCTTAATTTTGGTCTTGAAAGGAAATCCATGGAAAGCTTGCAGAGTATTCACCATCAGGAAACCACGTTTGTCCTTGGGAAACAACTTAGGAATCAGATACTGACTTCAGGTTATTGTATAACTAGAAAATCTTGTTCTAATCTTAGCCTGCCTTGCTGTTGTTCTGCTCCTTGTTGCTCAGAGTGTGGTCTGTGGACTAGTGGCATTAGCTGCGAGCTGATTAGAAATAAAGAATCAGACCCGCCTACTGGTCTAGTCATTAAGGGAGTCACAGCCAGCCATGCGGGTCTGATAGCTTGAAAGACACCTGGTTGCACGTGTGTGCATGGCCAGGTCCCAACAGGATGAAGAAATGGAGGAGAAGGGATTTCAGTGTGACTACACCCCATGGGGAGGTCATTTCTCCCACTTTCTCTCCCTGTCTCTCTATATCTGTCTGGCAATCATGTATAATCCTGTGGCAATTAAAAAAGAAGGGACCAGCAGATGGCATAATGGTTATGTTGCTGGACTTCCACGTTGACTGTGGTTCAAGTCCTGGACCCAGAAGCTTAAAACTCACACCAGGTGCATGTACATGCGTGCCCCAAATGCTGAGAGAATGAGAGAATGGAGGAGAATTGTAGCATGGCCATTGCCCCAGGGAATGATTTCTTGCTTTCTGTCGCTTTGTCTCTCTCATAAGTGCACACACCCAAAAATCTCTCAAAAAAAAAAAAGGAGGAGGACATTGTGCCTGTGTCAGTCAGGATCTATGTCTTAAGACCCCATGTAATCCGTATGCATATAGGAGTTTGAGAAACGCTGGCCTAGATGGTAAAGTCAGGGATGCCACGGGCTTTTTCTATCTTATTTGTTTTGCATGCCTAGTGCCTATCTAAAGTTTAACACATGGTGGCTGCAAAATCTGTGCATTTTCCCCTGACCTTGGGTATGTTTGCACTTCTAGGGACTTTGAAAATTTCTAGGGACAAAAGTAGTGTAAATTTCTGGGGACTAAAGTGGTATATAGTGGTATAGAATGAAGGAAATCGAGTGGGAATGGAGTCGACCTTCAGTGGTTGAAAAATTGAAGGGTACAAAGAATCACAGGTGGCGGTGGTTTTCATATAGAGACCTTGGACCTCCTAAATCAAAGTCTCTAAGTGCGGGCCATAGGATCCGTATGTTTTAAAAAATGTTCTTGATGTTCAAAAGTTTATTATATATAATATTATGTATAATAAAAATCATTTTTGATGTTCCTCAAGAGCAAGTAGGTAAATACAATGGAATACTATTTAGAAATTTAAATAAATGAAATAGAACTACATGTATAAACATGAATAAATCTAACATTTGTTTTCCTGAGGAAAAAAGTTACAGGGGATATGTGAGGTATAGTACTATTTATTTAAAGTTTAAAAGAATCATGTATGTAATGAAAATATAAATATGTCATAAAAGCAGGAAGATCTGGATGGGTATGATAAACACCAAATTCAAGCTAGTAGTCGACTTTGAGAAGGAAGAAGGATATGGATGAAAGTTTTGTTTCTGTTTTTGTAATTTTGCTATAGAACGTGTGGGCTCTTTGGACAGAGACAGACAGAGAGGGAGAGTGAGAAAGCACCCAGGCCCCCCCCCCCCCCCCAGAAGGGATAACCCTGCCATAGTCCCTACTCCCCTGTTCTTCTCTAGGGAATTTGGCACGTGCATAAGCCACAGGTTCGAGACTCAAAAACTACACAATCAGCCATGTGGTATCCAGCCATCTTAACCACTATGCCTCTGGTTGGCCCTGGGTGGGAGCTTTAATAGTCCCTTCATGTCTTATCTTAAGAGAAAGAAAAGGAAGGAAGGAGGAAGAGAGGGAAGGGAGAGAAAGGAAGAAAGGAGAAAAGAAAGAAAGAAAAGGAAGGAGTAAAGAAGTAAAAAAAAAAAAAAGATTGCAGCCGTAAACATGGAAAAATATGGGTTTTCTTTACAGAAATGAATACATAAATGTTTATATTAATATTCTCTGTAGTTTTTCTGAGTGCTTGAGGAATTTTATTATAAAACCACTAACACAAAACTGAACTGGTAATTTTTTTTTTTTTTTTGAGAGGTTTTTGTTATAGGGCATGTATGCTCGCCAGAAAGACAGACAGAGACAGGGAGACAGAAAGCGAGAAATCGCCCCCCAGGGGAGATGGCCACGCCACAGTCCCTTCTCTTCCATTCTCCTCTCAGGATCTTGGGCACGCACGCACATGCGCCTGGCGTGAGTTTAAGCTGCCGGGTCTGGGACTCGAACCGCGATTGACCACGTGGGAGTCCAGCGACATAGCCATTACACTAACTTCTGGTTCCCGACTGAACTGGTAATTGTGACATAGGCAGTTAGCATTTGTGAATTATTATCTTGGATACTTCTAATGATCTTCCAATTCTAAAAGGGTTTGTGCTCAGAGAACTCTCCCAGCCTCCTTCTCTTGTTCTTACAATCAGCCATGGCTAGTAGGCTGTGTCTGAGACCTGTAGCTGTCCTGTATTCTGTCCTGATGAGATGTTGCCATTTCCTGTGATTATGATGTCAGTGAAACCCATTCTTCTAACTCCTTTTTCTTTTTAGGATTTTGCCATAGGGTGCATGCACTTGCTGGAGAGACAAAGAGACAGACACACAGAGAAAGTGAGAAATTTCCCCCGCCGCTACCCCTGCCATGGGGTTAGCCACATGGAAATCCCTTCTTCTCCATTCTCCTCAGGATTTTGGGCATACATGCACATGTGCCAGGCATGATTTTCAAGCTGCCAGGTACAGACTCTAATTGTGGTTGGCCATGTGGGAGGGAGTCCAGTGTCTTAACCACGAAGCCACCCATGGGCCCCGGCACCCTTCTAAGTCTTTCAGGACCTCACTTGCCAGGGGTTCCTCTCTGTTGTCTACTTTCCCTCTTATTAAAGCAGAGGACTTGACCTACAACCATCCTAACCTTACAGCTGTAACCCCAGGGCCATCTCCAACTTTCCCTTCCAGCATTCCGTTTCATGACATCTTCACAGATCCTTCAGTTCCAGGGTGGCACTTAGTTGTCCATGTGACTCCTGAGACTTGCCAGTGGCCTCCCCAAGCATTACAACTTGCAGTCAGATTTCTTATTGTTGTATCATTTCTTAACTTCCTCTCTTTACTAGAAATGTTCCTAAAGTTTAATCAACAAGGATGATACTTGTTGATCTGTGAATCAAAGAATGCTAAAGAAGCACAAGTGGCTCCAATAGCTGGTGCCAAAGTGAATTTTTTTTTATTTAGAGAGGCTTTTGCTGTAGGGTGCATATGCTTGCTGGAGAGACAGAGACAGAAAGTGAGAAATCATCCCATGGGGGTATGGCCACACTGCAATCTCTTCTCCATTCTTCTCTTGGGATTTTGGGCACACAAGTGCCTGGTATGAGTTTTAAGCCACTGGGTCCAAGACTCAAACCATAGTCAACTATGTGGGAGTCCAGTGACGTAGCCATTGTGTCATTTGCTGGTCCCGCCAAAGTGAATTTTAAGATTTTATTTCCATATTATTATTTTAAATAGATTCTATAGCAATACTTTTGAACTAGGTAGATGTCCCCCCCTCCACCCTCCCATCCCTCCTGACCATGGATATGTGGCAGTGTCTGGAGACGTTTTTGGTTTCATGCTAGGGGAGTGTTTGCTACTGGTGGCTAGTGGCTAAAGGTCAGGGGTGCTGCTAGAATTCTTGTAACACACAGAACAGTCCCCCTTCTCTTTACAAAGAATCACCATTCTGAAATGTCAGTAGTGAGAAGGTTGAGAAATCCGCCCTACACATCCTCATACTATGAAAATACTCCTATCAGGATCAGCAATTAGTGTAATGGCTATGTCACTGGACTCCTACATAGTTGATTGCGGTTCAAGTCCCAGTCCCAGTGGCTTAAACTCACGCCAGGCTTGTGTGCATGCGTACCCAAGATCCTGAGAGGAGAATGGAGGAGAAGAGATTGTGGTGTGGCCATACACTCTGGGAGGGTGATTTCATGCTTTCTGTCTCTTTGTCTCTCTCTGTCTTTCTGGTGAGCACATGCACCTATAACAAAAACCTCTCCAAAAAAAGAAAATTTCCTTATCAAAGAGGGAGTGCAGATGGGCTTTGGTTCCTTAGAGTAGGACAATGGAACATGAGGTTAAGAGTTCCAGAAAATATATAGAGACTCTTCCTTTATCACTTCCATGGCATGGTGGGGACTGGGTAGCTCATGGTATTGAAGATGGAGAATGGGAAGAGATTAAGGAGATCAATGGAAAATTGAAGAGGAACAAAGTCCAGGCAGTGGGATGGTTAGACAGAAGCTGTCTGTAGTGCCTTTGAACTTTGCACCTTCCTATAAATTGCACCCTCATGCTATAGAAATACAGAGGAACATATTTAAAATCATTAACAATGCAAAATCATTACATTGGTAGGATGTACATTACACAGATCATTCCCAGTGATTCATGACATTTTCTATCCACACTCATCTGCAGTGTGATTCTGCCAGTCCTTTTTTTCAAGAGGTGGAGTATATTTTCTTGCCCTGAAGTCTGGTCTTGTCACTTGCATTGACAGAAGAACGTGGACAGCATAACATGATGTGACTTCTGAGGCCCTTCAGCTTTGATTTTCGAGGAAGTCCAACCTGATCTAGGCTCTTCAATAAGAGATTCCAGGTGTTAACAGTCACAGTTGGCACAGCCCTGGCCAACCTTCCAGCTTAAGGTGACTCTATCAGGGAACCCGATAAAATCAGCTTACTTATCCAGCCAACCCACAGGGGAGTGAGAAATGATAAATTTTGGTTGTTTTAAGCCGCTAAACATTGGGGATAGTTTGCCACACAGCAATAAATAACTGGACATTGTAAGTAGCTTCATATAAAGGAGGGGGCACAGTATTGACTTTAGAATAAATGTGTAGGGGCTGGTCCTGTAGCCTGATGTTTAAGGAAGCCAGGTCCTACATGTCTAACCATAGTTTGTCCCAGCCCTGGCAGCTTGAAAGACACAGTGGGGTGCCTGTGTATGTATGTTCAAAATCCCAACAGGATGGAGAAATGGAGGAGAAGAGATTGCAATGTGACCATGCCCCACTGGGAGGAGCTTTCTCTCTCCTCCTCCTTTTCTCTCTCTCTTTCTCTCTCTCTCTTTTTGTTGTTGAAGAACTTAATTTATTTGTTTTAACTGCGGTGCTCTACATGATCAGAGAAACTTCTCTAGTAGCAAACTATAGAAATGATCCCTGAAAGTATAGTCTTCTTCTATCTCTCTTGAAGAACATACCCAACTCTGGCAGTTAAAACAAAAATATGTGTGTCGAGTAAATACCAGAACATGGCTAAAAGAAACTGAGTTCTTCCTCCTTTGTTTCTTGCAGCACTTCTCAGAACTCCTGGATGAGTTTTCCCAGAACGTCTTGGGTCAGCTCCTGAATGACCCATTCCTCTCAGAGAAGAGTGTGTCAATGGAGGTGGAGCCATCCCCGACATCCCCGGCGCCTCTCATCCAGGCGGAGCATAGCTACTCTCTGTGTGAGGAGCCTCGGGCCCAGTCGCCGTTCACCCATGTCACTGCCAGAGACAGCTTTAATGACGGTAAACTCAGAGAAGGGCCAACACTGGGGACCTTGGACCCTTGGATTCTGTGCTTCTTGAGGGTGTGGGTGTGTGTCCTATTACTGTTGGCACCCTCTTCAGCCACATACCTCTGATGTGTAAGGGCTTATGCTTGGGCTGTACAGACACATTTCTCTACATGAGGTTGTGCCTCCAGGAACCTACCGTAATTCAATGGGAGTAATTACATTCTTTGATCCTGTGGTTTAGGCAGCAAAGTAAGCCATCTGCAAGTCAGATTGGCCTGTGTGTTTGATAGTTCCCAAGTCTAATGAGCCCATTATTTCAAGGGGTCATGTCATTTTTTTCGTGAAAAAGAATGTTTGTGACCATTCTTCTTCATAGAAGATTTTTGGGCATCTTCTTAGGCTATTTCCTGCATGTTCCATTGATCCCGTGTATCAGGAGTCTTGGTGAACATTCCTGTACTTTCTTGATGGCTACTTATTCATGCCATTCATCAATATTATATATGTGGTATTTGTAGAAGGTCTGTTTTTTCTTTATTTATTTTTTTTCTGGCCTTACTCTATAAGCCTTTATTTGGTATGTGATATAGCTTTCAAATTCTCTAATGCATATGCATCTTTTAATTTAATTTTCTATGTTTTGTTTTCCTGGGGGGGAAACATTTCTTTGGCAATTTGAATAAATTTTTTTTTTTGAGAGGTTTTTGCTATAGGGCGCATGTGCTCGCCAGACAGACAGAGAGAGACAGAGAGATAAAAAGCGAGAAATCACCCCCAGGGGGGATGGTCACGCCGCAATCCTTCTCCTCCATTCTCCTCTCGGGATCTTAGGCACACATGCACACGCGCCCAACATGAGTTTAAGCCACCTGGTCCGGGACTCGAACTGCGGTCGACTACGTGGGAGTCCAGCGACATAGCCATTACGCTAACTGCTGGTCCCGGCACTTTGAATAAATTTTAAAAACTATATTCTCTCTTCCCTGTTCAGTATATGCCTTTTCTTCACAGGATGACATGGTGGAGAGCGACCACTAACTTGACTGCCTTTGTTTTTGACCTGAGTGTTCTTCTCTTTCCTTGTTGTACCACTAGTCTCGTGGCAGCATCCTTTTTCTTTCTTTCCTTTTCTTTTTTTTTTTTAAGACAAGGTCTCACCACATCATAATCATCCTGCCTCAGCATCCCAAGTAGCTGGGACCACTGGCATGCACCATCATGCCCAGCTCTTTCAGACAGCATCTTACCATGTTGTTCAACCTGGCCATGAGCTCATGATCTTCTGTAGTTTCTCAGGTAACTGTGCCACCACCATGCTGACCTTGGAAGCAAGTTTTGAATGTGGCTACCTGCTGAACAAGTTTCCTCATCTTTCTCTTTCATTAAAGGCAAATACCTATATCTACTCTTGAATAAGGCATTGGCTTTATACAGGAATTCCTCCTCCAATGGGGTTCTTAGATCCACTATTGGCCTCTGAAAGAATAAACTCTAGAATCAGTAAAACACCTTATCTTGGGATGGAGACTGTTGTAGATTTTAATTTTTAATTTTATTGTTTTAAATTGCCAGCAGGCATATGCACTCATGAGAAAGAGAGACAGAAAGAGAGAGAGAGAGAGAACAGAGACCAACTACAAACCAGGAGGAGTTGGTTTTTTAGGATCAATGAATAGAAAGTTTCTTTAGATAGTAGTTAGGATACATGTAAAGTCAATACTCCTAGAAGTTATATGAGATGAAGATATGAAAAGTTTCAAGCATGTGAGATTTCCACTTTTGTTAATATTAGCTTGCTATTAAAATTTCGGATAGTTCCTCCAAAACATCTGAACATGGTGAGGTCCTGCAGGAATTCTCTCCCCCCACTCACCCTAGAAAAAAGGGGGAAAAAAATTCTTCTATGTAAACCTGAGCTTCTAACTCCCATTGTTTATACCTCACTGCCAACCACAATCAAATGATATTGGAACAGAGCTAATTTACATCAAAAGAAAGCATACATATACACAGCTAGAAACCTACAATGCAGGAAATCAAAACATCACTTGAAAGTATTAATAGCAGATTAAAATATGCTGAAAAAAATGAATCTCTGACCCTGAAGACAAAATTTCTGACTTAGTTTAAGCAGTCAATAAAAATGTGAAAATAACCACTAAAAATGAGAACAAGGTGAAGAGATGGACAGAGGTTTAGAAAATTTCTCAAGATATATTAGTTGAAAACTTTCTGAAATTAGAGAGGCTTAAGGAAATTCAGATCCAAGAAGTGCAAAGAACACCAAATAGATTTAATATAAGAAGATCCTCTCCAAGGTGCATCATAGCCAAACTAATAAAAATTAAAGACAAAGACAATATTCTAAAAATGACATGAGAGAAATGCCAAGTTACTTACAGAGGTTGTTACCACATTAGAATAACATCAGATCTTTCAACTGAAACAAGGCAGGCAAGGGAAAAAATGAGAAATCATATTTAAAACTCTCAAAGAAAAACAATTTCAGCCAAGAATATTATACCTGGCAAGATTATCATTCAAATGGGAAGGAGACACAAATTATTTCTAGATAAACAAAAACTGAAGGAGTTCACCAAAAGTAGGTCAACCCTCAGGAAATACTTTAGGGAACACTATACCTGGAAAACTAAAGGGAACTAAATAGAAGCAAGACAACACAAAAGGAGTAGGAAGAAAAAGAGTAAACAACACGGCTAAGTCCAAAAATATTGATAGTAACCTTGAATATTAATGGATTAAATTCTCCAATTAAAGATACAAATTGGCTCAAAGGATACAAAAACTGGAGCCCCCTATATGTTGTTTATAAGAAACACAAATCATTGGCAAAGATAAACGTAGAGTGGAAGTGAAGGGTTGGAAAAAGTTGTTTTGTACAAACAAAAAAAAAAGGTAGTAGTTACATACTGATATCAGACAAAATAGACTTTAGGATAAAGTTTTAAAAAGACAAAGGACACTACATAGTTCTAAAAGGATTAATTCATCAAGAAGATACAAAAATCATAAATATTTATGCACACAGGCCAGGGCATCCAAATATGTATTAATAAAAGAAACATTGCTAGATCTAAAGGGAAATGTAGACTACAGTATGCTAATTGTTGGAGATTTGAATACTCCACTGTCACTACTGGACAGGATGTCTAGACAAAAAAGAAGCCAAGAGACAGAAGAACTAACTGATACTAAAAACCAAATGGACCTGACAGACATTTATAGAGCATTCCACTCAGCAACTATCAAATACACTTTCTTCCTCAACGCCACTGACCAAGTAATAGGCCATGAAACAAGTCTCTATAAATTTGAAAGTGTAGAAACTATATGCAGCATATTCTCTGACCATAGTGGAATTAAACTTGAAATCACAGAAAGAACCCTCAAAAATATACAGAAATATGGAACTAAACTACTCCTGAATGACTTTCAAACTTCTGAAGAAATTAGGACGGAAATGAAAAGATTCATTGAAACCAATGATATTGAACACACTATTCCCCATGACCTTTGGGACACAGCAGAAGCAGTCATAAGAGGGAGGTTTAAAGCCACTAGTGCTCACAAGAATAGAAAATAGAAGTCGGCAAATAAATAACTAAACATCACATCTTAAGGAACTAGAAAAATAACAACAAAAAGACCTCAAAACTAAGAGAAGAAGACAAACAGTAAAGATTTTAGCTGAAATAAATGAAATAGAGAATAAAAGAACCATTAAAATATCAATGAAACAAAAAGCTCATTTTTTTGAGAGGACAAACAAATTTTATAAACCATTAGCTGGACTAATTAAGAAAAGCAGAAAAAGGAGCCAAAGAGATAAAATCAATAACAAACCTGGTAATATTACAACCAATATATCAGAAATATAAAAAATTGTGAGAGAATGCTAACAAACTATTTGCAGATGATATGATTTGCACATGAGATGAACAATTTTCTGGATATGCATATGTTACCTAGGCTGAATCAGGGAGAAATAGGAAGCCTGAATAGACAAATAACAAGCAATGAGATTGAATCAGTAATAAATAATCTCCCAGTAAAGAAAAGCCCAGGTCCAGATGGCTTTATCTCTAAATTCTACAAAATTTTTAAAGAAGAGGTAACTTCAGTTCTCCTCAAAATATTTCTAAAGATTCAAAGAGAAGGACTGATCTCAAATTCATTTTTTAAAACTTCCATCATATCGATACCAAAATCAGACAAGGACATAGCAAAAAAAAAAAGAGAAAACTGTAGATCAATATCCCTGATGAATACTGATATAAAAGCTTTCAACAAATTACTAGGAAACCAAATACAACAACATATTAAGAAGATTATATACCACAACAAGGTAGGCTTTATCTCAGGGATGCAAGGATGGTTCAATATATGCAAAACAATGAATGCAATACATCGTATCAACAGAGAGAAAGATAAAAGCCATATGACCATATCTATAGATACAGAAAAACATTTGATAAAATACACTATCCCTTTATGATCAAGAATCTCAGCAAAATAGGGATAGAAGGGATATTCCTCAACACAATAAAAGCCATATACAACAGACCCATTGCAGACATCATACTGAATAGGGAAAAGCTGAACGTCTTCTCACTAAAATTTGTAACAAGACAAGGCTGCATACTTTTCCACTCCTTTTCAATATAGTGCTGCAAGTTGTAGCCAATGCAGTCAGACAAGATAGCAAAATAAAAGACATTCATATAGGAAAAGAAGAAGCTGAACTGTCCCTATTTACAAACAGCATGATCACATTATAGAAAATCCAAAGGAATCCATAAATAAAGCCCCAGAAGGGACCAGCAGTTAGCATAATGGCTATGTCGCTGGACTCCTATGTAGCCGACCGCAGTTCGAGTCCCAGACCCGGTGGCTTAAACTCATGCTGGGCGCGTGTGTGTGTGTGCCCAAGATCCTGAGAGGAGAATGGAGGAGAAGGGATTGCGGAGTGGCCATCTCCCCTGGGGGATGATTTCTTGCTTTCTGTCTCTTTGTCTTTCTGGTGAGTGCACGTGCCCTAAAGCAAAAACCTCTCAAAAGAAAAATAAATAAATAAAAGCCCCAAAAGTGAGAAATGAATTCAGTACAGTAGCAGGTTATAAAGTCAATTAAAAAAAACTATAGCATTTATGTACACCAAAAATAACAGACTGAAACAGAATTGCAGTAAGCAATACTACTTACAGTAGTCATGAAACTAATAAGATACATAGGAATAAACTTAACCAAAGTGGTGGAAGATCTTTACAAGGAAACTATTTAAAAAAACTGAAATAAGTTGAGTATGATACAAGAAAAAAAAATATGGAAGGACATCCCATGCTCTTGGATTGGAAGAATTAATATAATCAAGATGTCAGTTCTACCCAAATTAATTTATATATTGGAATTTACAATGCGATTCCAATCAAATTGCTGGTGACATTCTTCACAGAAATTTTTAAAAAATTATAAAATTTGTCTGGAATCATAAAAGACCCCATATTACCAAGGCAATACTGTGCCAAAAGAAGAAAACAGGAGGCATCTCACTACTAGACTTTGTATTATAAAAAAAGTAATAATCAAAATAGCATGATTGGCACAAAAATAGACACCTAGACCAATGGAACAAAATAGAGATCCCAGAAGTAAACCTCATCATACTGATCTTTGACAAAGGGTACAAAACAATGCAGTGGAGAAAAGAAAGTCTTTACGACAGAAGGTGTGAAAGAACTGGGTATCCTCCTGCAGAAAAATGAAACTGGACCACTATTTGTCACCACTAGCAAGAATCAACTAAAATTGGATTGAAGATTTAAATATAAAGACTCAAATTATAAAACTTCTAATAGAAAACACAGGGGAAATTTTGAAGAGACTGGAGTAAGCAAAGATTTCTTAAATAAGACCCCTAAAGCACAGCCAGTAATCCCCAAAATAGACAAATAGAATTACAGCATGCTAAAAATTTCCTCACAGAGAAGAAAACAATAATTAGGGTGAAAAGACAGCCCTCAGAATGGGAGAAAATATTTGCAAATTATTCCTGAGAAAAGGGATTGATATCTAGAATATATATGGGACTCAAGCAACTTGCTCATTAAAAAGATGAATAATACAATTGGAAAATAGGCAAATGAATTCAATAGACAACTCTCCAAAGAAAACTAACAAATAGCCAAAAGGCATATGAAAAAGTGTTTAAAGTCTCTTATCATAAGGAAAATGCAAATTAAAATCACAATGAGATACTATTTAACCCTTTAGAATGAGTAGGATTTTAAAAAATGAATGACACGTGCTGGCAAGGCTGTGGAGAAAATGGGGACCCTCTTACACTGTTGGTAAGAATGTAAACTAGTACAGCCTCTGTAGAAAACCATATGGAGGTTCCTTAAAAACTTACAAATAGAACTACTATATGACCCAGTAATCCCACTTCCTCATATTATCCAAAGGGTAGGAGAACACTCAATAGAAAACACTTGAATATCCATGCTTATTGCACTATTATTTACAGTTGCCAAACATGGAACCAACCTAAGTGTCCAAAAATTTATGACTGAGTTGAGAAACTGCAGAACATACATACTATGGAATATTACTGAGCTATAAGAAACAGTGTGATCCTATCATTTGATGCAAAGTGGATGAATATAGAGAACTTAATGTTGAGCAGAATAAGCCAGACTTTGAAAGATACACACTGTATATTCCCACTCAATTTGTATCGAGTTTCTGTGCTTTATGGCAGAGATTGAGACATCTGAAGGTATGATGTTGAAGAGGATGGGTGTGAATGCTACAGGCTGTAAGGGGGGAAAAGTGAATGGCAGAGAGTGGGTGGTGAAGGGTGGTTGTGAGGTACAAGGGGAAGAAACATTTCACAAACAGAAAAATGTGAAGTTACCTGTTGAAAAAAATATATATTATAGACCCCATGATGGGACTTCATGTAAAATGTGCAATTAAGAAAATAAGAAATAAAAATATAGGGGCTGTCAGATGGCATAGTGGTGGACCATAGTTGGAGTCCCTAATCCAGTGATTTGAAACTCATGCTGGATGCATGTGCCTGCATGCCCAAAATCCCGAGAGAAGAAAGGAGGAGAAAGGACTGTGGCATAGCTATACCCTCTGGGGTGTGATGTCTCAATTTCTGTCTCTCTGTCTCTTTGGTGAGCACACACACCCTATAGCAAAAAAATAAAAATCTCTCTCAAAAAAAGAAATAAAAATATATATGAAAGAGATAATTTAAAGAGACATATAAAATTTTTAAGATAGTTCCTCATTGTTCTTTAGAATGAAACTAACTTCATAAGCATAGCTTTTGGGGTCCCCTGTGGCTGATTCTGCCTCCATTTCTCTTCTATGTCCTATAACTCCCTGTCTGTATGGCTCTAGCATTTACTTTCCACTCCATGCCTTTTCTTGCACTTTTCTGTCCTTAGTGTGACCATTGCCTTTTCTGTAGCCTCTGCTCCCATCCACTAGACAAATTCCCACTTACCTTCCAAGATTCAACTCAGCGTGGGACCAGCAGTTAGCGTAATGGCTATGTCGCTGGACTCCCATGTAGTTGACCGCGGTTCGCGTGTCGGACCCGGTGGCTAAAAACTCACGCCGGGCGCGTGTGCGTGCGTGCCCAAGATCCCGAGAGGAGAATGGAGGAGAAGGGATTGCGGCATGGCCATCCCTCCTGGGGGGTGATTTCTCGCTTTCTGTCTCTCTGTCTCTCTCTGTCTGTCTGGCGAGCGCACACGCCCTATAGCAAAAACCTCTCCAAAAAAAAAAAAAAAAAAAAGATTCAACTCAGCGTCACTCTTTGACCCTCCCATCTAGAAGTTGTCATCTTTCATCACATTTACATAATAGTTTTCTACTATTTCTGTAGAGATTATTATAGTTTTCCTTATGTTTTGTTCATCCACTTCTTTGTTGGTTCCCTACAATATTTTCAGCTGATTGAGGACAGGTACAGTTCTGTATTACTGGCACCTAGCATAGGATTTGGCATTTTGAAGGTACCTGATAAATGTGTTTCATTGACTTGGTTAACAACTTGTTAAGGGGGAAGGTATGGAAGGCTGTAGCATATCTATAACCTTTCATGATGGCATCATGGAAGATGATGTTCTGCTCTCCTGTGCATTGCTTGTAGTATCTCTGCCTGTGCAGATATATTGGACAGTAGGTATCTAATCAGAATACTTCTTGGATTATAGCAGATATCTTATATAGAATCAAGCACAGTGCCAAAGAGAAGTAGATCTTTTTTTTTTTTTTTTTTTTTTGAGAGGTTTTCACTATAGGGCGTGTGCGCTCGCCACAAAGACAGAGAGAGACAGAGAGACAGAAAGCAAGAAATCACCCCCCAGGGGGGATGGTCACACTGCAATCTCTTCTCCTCCATTCTCCTCTCGGGATCTTGGGCACGCACGCACATGCGCCCGGCGTGAGTTTTAAGCCACCGGGTCCGGGACACGAACCTCGGTCGACTACGTGGGAGTCCAGCGACATAGCCATTATGCTAACTGCTGGTTCCCGAGAAGTAGATCTTTTATAAATGCTTTCTTATGATTTTCAATGCAATCTCATAGCTATTTATTAAGTCCTTACTTTGTAGGTGATAATCAGTGATAAACAGACAAAATAGATAAAAAATAAAAGGGACAGGGATCTGTGGGGGTTAGGGGGAGGAAGGAGAGTTGAAATTTTAATTGGGAAAGACAGGGAAGACCTTATGTTGAAAGTGACATTTGAGCAAAGAGGAAAAAAGGTGTATATCTCAGGAAGAGGCTTCTAAGCAGAGGAAACAGCAAGTACAGAGGTCCTGTAGCAGAAGTGTGATAAGAATGCGGTGATAATCTATATTGTTTTTAGACAGTTAACATCTGTAGAGGAGTCAGCCATTCAGCAGCCTTGCTGTTCTAAATAGACTATTTGGGTTAGAAATGGCCTACATAAACTAGGCAGGCTAACCTCGCTCTAATGCCCATGTTCACTGGACACCTACTATGTGTCAGGTACTGTCCTAGATATTTATTAGATACAACAGTTAGACTTAGATCCTGCCTATAAGATGCTTAGAGTCTAGTGAAAATTCCAATACTCAAAACTTCATTAGGCAGAATGTGAGCAGTATCCCAGAAGGAGACTAAACTGTAGAAGCTGGAGGAGAAACAGAAACCCATTGAAGAATATAGGAAAAGTCAGGTGAATGAGGCAGAATTTCAGCTAGTCTTGGAGCACTGCAGAGAGTTCATATAGTTTGGAGGGCAGCAGATGAAGAGCAGAGGGCTAGGACATTGATTCATCTAAAACAAGTCCCCTGAAATGACTGCAATAAGCAGATTTCCGAAAGTTCAGGATTCCTCCTCCTCCTCCTCCTCCTCTTTCTTCTTCTTCTTCTTTAAGGAATTACTTTATTTATTTATTAAATTTGAGAGACAGAGTGAAAGAGAGAGAGAGAGAGAGCCACCACCAGGTCCGGTACTCAAACCGCGATTGGCCATGTGGGAGTCCAGCACTCTTAACCACCAGGCCACCTGCTGGTCCCTTCTTTTTTTTTTTTTTAAGAGAGATTTTTGTTGTAGGTCATGTATGCTTGCCAGAGAAACAGAGACAGAGAGATAGAAAGCGAGAAATCACCTCCTCTCCAGGGGTATGGCCATGCCACAATCCCTTCTTCTCCCTTCTGCTCTCAGGATTTGGGGCATGCAAACACACACGCTCCTGGCATGAGTTTTTTAAGTCACTGGGTCTGGAACTTGAACCATGGTTGACTACGTGAGAGTCCAGCGATATAACCATTGTTCTCTTTTGGTTTCCAGGGTTCCTTCTGATTCCATTGATGACACTGTTTTTCTTTTTTAGTTCTAATCAATTAAAATGCAACATAAGGAACTCAAGGGTGCCACCTGGACTAATATCTTAGTGTGGGCAGAAATAAGCAGCAGATATCTTTTCCAGGAAGCCTTTTTTATCATGAGACCAAAGCATGCACCATCTAGTTGCCCCAACTGGTGCCTGTTCCATTTATAGATCCTGTGCCACAACAGGCTGTGCTGGTAATTTTTAAGAACAGATATAGTTCTGATTTTGCAGAGTTTCTGATTCCTGACTTATATTTGTTAAAGCACCAGTGTTTTCTCCTTAGTAAAAGTCTCTTTCCTATCCCAGGAGAAGTATATTTGTAAGTAGGGATAACAAATATGGGACGGTAACCTCTGAGATGTGCGAAATCCAAATCAGGCAGTGTGGATATGTGGATGGAGAACTTGCCCAGCGGCGCTTTGTATGGGTGCTAGTCATTTTTCTGAAGTGTGGATGGGCAAATGTTTAGGAACAGAATTATTTATTTGAACTCCAACTTTCATTCCCCTTAACAGTGGAGGATTAATCCACAAAATTCTTCCTCAAGTCCAAGTGTTCTTTTTTCCCACACAGTCTTTTATTTTATTGTATTTACTTTAATCATTGTACATCTTTATAGCATACGATATGAATTCTCAAAGCATAAATGAATTGCATGTCAACCAAGTGCTCTTTCAGAGCAGATGACCACCTTTTGGAGAAGGATGATTGTTCTTTAGACAACATGTAAATATGCAGCATTTAAAATGAACTGGATTGAATTTAATATTCTTATTTCTTGTATTACAATGATAGTCTAAGCAAAACTTGGAGTCTTGTATCTAATGATGGATAATGAGTGTTTATCATTGGGAAAGCCACGGATTCTGATTTCCATGTTCAATTATACTTAAATACAACTCTTTATAATTGCCTCTAAACCACACACACACAAAAAGTGTTAAACATACAGTTGAGGCTTTCTCATAGTTTATTAGAATTTTTGTCTTTCTTTTTCTCCCTCTTCCTTCCCCTTCCTCTTTCTCCTCCCTCTGGCCATAACTGTTCTCTCTTCCCCACTTCCTTTTCTTACTCTCTCCTTTCTAACATTCCCTTCTACTGCCCCTCCCTGTTGAACCCCAGGGTAATTATGTACGGTAAATGTACATGTAACCTATCATTCCAACATGGGCCTCACATGGACTGTAGACCCCTAAAACTATATATACAATTTGGGGCTATCCGTATTTGTTGATTTTTTCTTAGAGTCTTTTAAAACTTTTTTTTTTAAGATTCTTAAAAGACTCTATGACCCAAAAACACAGCTAAGAAACACCAATCTAAGATTACATACTAGTCATCTGTTTCAGAGCTGACTTTGTAGGCGTCTCTGAAACACTAGAGCTAAAGAACTGGATGTGGCTCAGCAACCACCGGAGCCAAGCCTAGGAATGTGGACTCCACCTTCAAAACCACCAAAAAGACATCCTACATGCAGCTCAGTCATGTCTCCCCGTGATTAAGCCCGTTAACCAGCTGCTTAGCAGGGTGTGCTGTTCTACCAAAAATATAAAAAAAGAAAGAAAGAAAGGGGCCAGCAAATGGCATGGTGGTTAAGAGATAGACTCCTATATGGCCTACTGTGGTTTGAGTCCTGAGCCAGGCAGCTTGAAAAGGATGCTGGGCATGTGTGTGTATGTCCAAAATCCCAGAGGAGAATGGAGGGGAAGGGACTCCAGGCCATCCTCCAGGGGGGTGATTTCTGTCTTTCCTTTTCTCTGTCTCTTTCCAGTGAGAACTCATATCCTATGGCAAAAAACTAAAACAAGGAAGAAAAGAAAGGTGAACAGACTAAGCGAGATAAGCTGAAGCATCCCAGTGAACTGTGTGTAGATATTTTTTTATGTTTTTGAGGGATAAAAGCTTACATTTGAATGACCAAGGCTTGTGCCTTACCACATGGAGGCTATCTTTATGAGTTAATGTGTTTTACTCATATTACAGTCAGACTGAGATCTTAGGTATGCATTTGTGTTGTTCTTTAATTTCAATGTTCTTCATGAAGAAGAATCTCTGTCATGCCAGACTATAGCTGTTCAGTGAATGAGACATGTGCCCTGTTCTCTAAGATTATATGTAAAGAAATTTAAAATATCAATAGACTTCAGCATGAAACATACTAATACAGAAGTATGTTTGCATCATGCACAAGTCAAGACAACTTTATTTAGGGTGGAATAAGGCACTGTAACTATGGCCGCTCCAGATCTACAGAGGGTGGGCCAGAGATAAGCAATAATGGTCTTTCTTCTGATGAATCTTGTTGAGCTTCTGGAGCTAGCAGAGGCAGTAAGGGCTGGCTGGGTAGGCTGGTTTAGTATGACTGCTCTAAATTTATGGAGCTGTTTTCACAGGTGGGGATGAATTCAGTAGTCTGTGAGCTAGAGGTGAGCAGCTGTTGATGGTGTGAAGTCACATGGGGTAAATGGGGCAGCTTGGAGGAGGGGAAGGATACGGGTTTGATCATTGTGTGATGGGAAGCAGGGCTTGAGAAAGGCGGGATGGCATGTTTTATGATTAGAAGAGGATAGTAATATCTCATTGTTGACAATAGGAGAGCAGGAAAGGCATGCATGGGTATAATTTATTCGAGGAGAAATGGAAAGATGTATAACATGGATGGTGAAGGAAAAATGGATTTTGAAATGATTTGATGAAACCCCCAGGAGGATTAGTGTGGGATTGAGTGTGCTGAGAAAAGGGCAGAGATGAGTCAGAGATGACTTAGGTGTCTGGCTTGCAGTGTTGAAGTGAACTAGATGGTGACATGTTCCAAGGCAGTAAGACCGGACAGAAAGTCACAGAGACAAGATGAATAGCTGAATCTTCATCACATTTAATGCGAGCTGATGACAAGAGCATTGGTCTTGTTGATTTAGAGTGAGTAGATTCAAAAGTAGAATGATAGCGTGTATGTCATCTTTGTCTGGATTGGTATGCAGTATATTCGTGCCAGGAAAATTCATTTTATAAGCTGTGGTGATGAACATTGAAAATATAAAATAAATAAATAGATAGATAGATAAGCAAAAGAGTAAGGAAGATGTGTTGGTCATCTGTCTACAAAGAGCAACTGAGTCCTCTGTCATAGAAAGACCTGATTGTAGTTGAGTTGGACAAGCAAAGGAACAGTTGTCCTCTCTGACCTGAAGCTTGGACTTATGATATATGCCATTTTTCTATTTATCACCATTTCTTGATGTTACCTTTTACTTTTTTTCTAACAGGTGAAAAAGATAATGATGTTTCCCTTTAAAAGAAAAGAGAGAGAGGGAAATAATGACATCTTCATCTGCCCAGCTATTGCAATGTGTAAGAAAGTGTAAGAAAGCAATGTTTGCATCTGTCTAGTGGTTAAAATTACTCTGAGTGGTCATGAACGAGAGTGAAGAAAAAGAGAGCATGCACAAGAGTTTCATGTATGCTAAATAAATCTTTCGAATCAAATCAATAATTTGTTCTGCAGATCTTTATTTAATTCATGCTCTAAACACAGCATCCTATTGGATGACCTAAAATGTGAAAAGCAGAACACTAATCAAGTTTAGTGGTTACTCTTTAGAATCCAATTGCCTGGGTTTGAATACAGGCTCTGCCACTTATGATTAGTGTGATCTTAACTCTTACTTTAGAGAGAGAGCTTTTGCCTATAGGTCACATGTGCTCGCTGGAGAGACAAAGAGACAGAAAGTGAGAAATCACCCCCAGGAGGAATGGCCACATTGGAATTCCTTCTCCTCTAATCTCCTCTTGGGATTTTGGGCATGCACACACACACACACACACACACACACACACACACGTGCTCAGTGTTTGTTTGTTTGTTTTTTTAAAGAGGTTTTTGCTATAGGGCGCGTGCGCTCGCCAGAGACAGAGACAGAAAGCGAGAAATCACCCCCCAGGGGGGATGGCCACGCCACAGTCCCTTCTCCTCCATTCTCCTCTCAGGATCTTGGGCATGCACGCACACGTGCTCGGCGTGAGTTTAAGCCACTGGGTTCAGGACGTGAACCGTGGTCGACTACATGGGAGTCCAGTGACATAGCCATTACGCTAACTGCTGGTCCCACATGCTCAGTGTTTTAAGGCACTGGGTACAGGTCTTGAACCACAGTTGACTATGTGGGAGTCCAGCAACATAACCATTATGCCATCTGCTGGTCCCTTGCTTAACTCTTGTGTCTTACTTTCCTGGTCTTTTTACCGCATAACATTTTAGTGTTGTGGAGATTAATAAGATAATACTTACTGAACACTTTGAATAGTCCCTGGTAATTAACAAGTATTGAATAAATATTAGTTATTTTTGTTATTGCCTTTATGTGGATTACTGCACAGCTAAACAGGTCATTTACCAAATGACTACAGTAATGACAGGTACCAGGGAAATAGGTTTTCTGTATACTTCCCAGAAAGAGTGTGGAGTAAAGGAGGTACCTGAGAAAATAGTATTAATCCTGGAGGTTCATCTGATACACAAAAACCTTTAGAACAGGGATATATATTAGCATATAATAAGCCTTCAGAATCTTTCTGTTCAGCTGTTATTGTTGTTCTGAAACTGAGATCCTCCCTCTTGGGAACATGGAATTAGAATAGAAGTCAGTATAAATTAAAATGAGAAGGATAGAAAGAAACAATATTGCGGGGCCAGCAGGTTGTGTGGTGGTTAAGGTACTGGACACTCCCACTTGGCCAACCATGGTTTTCAGACCTGGTGGCTTGCTTTCCCTTCCCTTTCTCTCTGTGTCTCTCTCTGGTCACATTAAAATAAATGAAAGGATAAATAAAATTAAATAAATAAATTATTAAAAAAAAGAAAGAACCAATATTGTACATTTATCAGTGGCTAATTAAGGGCCACTTCTGTTAGTGAACTAGTCACTCCTGGCTAGAGATCCATTCGTTACTGATCTACCGAAGAGCAATATATGCATTGATAAGGCGCATAGGCTGCAGAGTTCGCTTGTCTGAGTGTGAATCCCAGGTCTGTCCATAATCCACTGTGTAACTTCGGATGAGATTTATTCTCTTAGATTCTTTGTCTGTAAAAACAGGGGTCATGGTAGAACACATCCCACATGGTTACTCTTGGGATAAAATTAGTTAATATATACAAAGCACTTAGCACAATGACTAGCACATGAGAAGCGTCCATAGTAAGTGGTTGCTATCTTTACTATTATCAACACCTTTTTATGCCATTCCAGACAAAAAGTTATTTCAGGGTTAATGTTCTCAGGTAGAGGACCATGGGAAGGTAGGCTTCTATTGATAACTTCCATTCAAACATGTAGTGGGTTGTAATTTAATAATACTGACTCAGTCAACTGATTCTTCCTTTTCTCTTCACCTTCCAGATTTGGCATGTTTTCCTTTTAAGAGACTTTTATTTACATCAAAGATTGGTCAGTGGCCTGGCTCTGTAGTGTAGTGGTTGAACACTGTGCATTGGAAGCCAGATTCCATATGGCTGACCACAGTTCAAATCCTGGACCTGGTGGCTTGAAAAACATGCTAGGTGAATATGTATGTATGCCCCAAATCCTGACAAGATGGAAGAATGTGAGAAAAAGGATTGTGGCATGATCAGGCCCCATTGGGAGTGCTTCCTCTCCCCTTTTCTCTCTCTTTTATTTATTTATTTATTTATTTCAATTTATTTATTTGCATTCATTCACTGTACATCATTACAGCATACAAAATGAGATTTTCCATCCAGAGTACACTGTATATTGTCTCAATCAAGCACATCAACAAACATGTTATTGTCAGCAGATGATCTTCCATTTCTTGTTTTCTGTATGTTTAGCTTTTTTCCCCCCATCCTTGATTCCCTATCTCCTCTCTCTTTTAATACTCTCTCTTTCTGGTCAGTTTTGTGCCCTTTGGCAATTAAATAAGAATTGGTCAAGATTTGATAACTCCTTTAAAAGTTTTCAAAGGGCTGGGACCAGGAGACAGCATGATTACATTGTTAGACTCCCACATAGTCAACCGCTGTTCGAGTCCCAGTCTCACACCAGGCATGTGTGTGTGTGTGTGTGTGTGTGTGTGTGTACATGCGCGCTCAAAACCCTGAGAGGAGAATGGAGGAAAAGGGATTGCAGTGGGGATTCTCCTGGGGTGGAGGGCGGGGAGGATGGTGATATCTTACTTTCTGTCTCTCTGGAGAGCATACGTGCCCTATAGCAAAAATCTCTCTACAGACAAAAAAAAAATTTTCAAAGGGCTAACACAAATAAAATGCTGAAGGATTTAGATGAGGCATACTTACTTAATTTACAAAATTTCTTTCTTGCTGTAGATATGTTGCACAAACAGTAAGTGGGTATATATGTGTTTTTATTATTTATGTGGTATTCATTCCATGTGGTTTCTCTAAGAGTAACTGCGCACTCTCTATACACACATTTATATGTGTGCATATGTGTGTGTGTGTGTGTGTGTGTGTGTGTGTATATATATATACATATATATATATATATAAATACACATATACTTAACATATGTAACACATATTTCTAAAGATACTGCCATGAAAATAGAAGGTATACAACATAATGTGGTGTTCTTTTTTTTTTTTTTTTTTTTGAGAGATTTTCGCTATAGGGCGCGTGCGCTCGCCAGACAGACAGAGAGAGACATTAGAGACAGAAAGCGAGAAATCACCCCCCAGGGGGAATGGTCACGCCGCAATCCCTTCTCCTCTATTCTCCTCTCGGGATCTTGGGCACGCACGCACACGCGCCCGGCGTGAGTTGTAAGCCACCGGGTCCGAGACGCGAACCGCGGTTGACTACGTGGGAGTCCAGCGACATAGCCATTACGCTAACTGCTGGTTCCCGTATAATGTGGTGTTCTTTGTCGGAGATGAATATGGTAATATCCTTGATTCAGTTATCACACACTGTACACATGCATTGAAAAACACTTTGTACCACACAAAAATACACAATTAAGTGTAAATATGAAGCTATAAAAAAAATAAAGAAATTGAAAAAAAGATACTGCCAACTCTCAATTTAAGGTTCAATCTTTTTTTTTTTTTTCCTCCTTTTTCTTTCTCAGGAATCAGTATGTATTCAATGTGGTACATATGGAAGGATTGAGAATTTGCATTTTGGTGTTACCCTTATGCTGGCTTCGGGTTCATACCTTTTAATCTGTGTACGTTGATGTTTCAGTAATCTTGGCTCATGGCTGCTCTGCTCTGTCCTTGGATGTGAAGGACTTGTTCCTCCCCACGAGACAGCGGCTGGTGTTTATTTTCTTGCTGATAGCTGAGTGGTGATACTAGGGAATGTACCCATGGTGAGGAACCTTTGACAGGAAGCTACTTAAATAAAATCAGAGACTGTGGAGATTGTTACTACTCCTTAAAGTATTGCACTACTAAACTTATCAGAGGATGTTTTTCATTTGAAATGAAACTTAAGAGGCATGCAAGCACAACTTAGGAAAAACAATTTATTTCACTCAGTATCTGAGCTTCAAGCTTTAGAAATTCAGGAGTGCAGAGTGTCTACTGATTCTTGCTTTTGTAGTTTTGCCAGTTACTCCTACTTCCAAGGATGACTTCAGTTCTAAGTCATGGCAGCCTTACTGATCCATTTGCCAATAAAATGAAACTATAAAAATAAGATCTTGTAGAAAATTTATAATACTATTCTCATTCTCTCCTTTGTTAACTCCTACCTCATAGATTATATTTGTCATTTGTTTCGTCTCATTTTGCATTTATTTCCACTGAGGGATAGAGTATAAGCCAACACCTGGTAGTTTAGAATGAACACCCTTTTCTCCATTTCAACTGCCACTGGAATGTTGTTCTCACCCAACTTCTTACTGACTGACTTTTTATTTGAAGTCATTTGTTGTATGATGTAACTGTTAGATGTCATCAACCAATTTACCAATATTTATTGATATGATTCACACTGGATGGTTTAGAGGAGATATTTTGGAGATGAATATAGTTATTTAGTTGTATAGATTTTGATGTAATAGATTTATCTTTTTATTCATACATTAAGCTATTTTGTGTCAGCTAGCCATATTGCTGTGTAACAAAACCATTCAAAAACTTAATAGCTTAAACAACAGTTGCTTATTAATTTATTATCAAATCTCATCTGTCTGTCCCTATTCTGTATGCGGGCTGATCTGTGTGGGAGTCAGCTGAGTATTCTGCTAGTTTCATCTAGATTACCTCGCATCTCTAAGGGCAACTGAGAGTTGGTTAAGCTCATCTGGACATGATTCTGTTCTACGTGTCTGTCCTTCTCTTGATCAATATATTATCCTGGCCCAGCCTTCTCATGATGATGGCAAGACAACAAAAGCCTAAGTCTAGCCTGCAAGCACATTTCAAGAGACTACTTGTGTTAAGAAGCCAACACACTATTGACTAAATCAAGTCACATGGCCAAGCCCAGGGTGGGGATTAGCTCACGTGAGAGGGTGCTGCAAAATTATGTGACAGAAAACGTAGATGGACAGGGCCGGCAGATGGCATAAAGGTTAAGGGCACTGGACTCCCACATGCCCAACCGCAGTTCAAATCCCAGAGCTGGCGACTTGCTTTCTCGCTTTTCTTCTCTCTCTCTCTCTCTCTCTCACACACACACACACACACACACACACACAGAGACACACACACACTGTCCCTCTCTGGTTGAAAACACAGATGGAGAAAAGGTGAAGACCTTGAGTTAATAATGCAGCTTATTCACATATTTAGGGTATTCATTGTCTCTTACTGAGCCAAGGCCTTCACATGGCCACCTTAAGACTTTGGAGCTTTTATCTAATAATTTCCATTCTTAGGCACAACGTAGAGCAAGCGGAAGCAGGCCATGTCCACATGTGTTCCTCCAGGACAATAGTTTTCCAGCGTAGCAAATTTAGAAATGCTGTAAAATTTAAAGAAAAAGAAAAATGTCTCATTCATGTTCTGTGATTATCCAGAGATATATCATCTATCATTTGACATATTTCCTTTGTTCTCTTTTCTATCATTTTCTTTTTTTAATAGTATATAAATTTATGTCTAGGTTTTTTCCTTAATATTCTAAAATAGACATTTCCTTTATTATTAAAATGGCTTTATAAATTTAATATTAATATCTGAAAAATATTCCATTGAATGGATACTCCATATTTGACTTAACCTTTCCCTTGTTCTTTATTGTTTTGGTTATTTCCAGAGTTTTGCAATTGTACATAATGCTGCATTGAGAATATTTGCAAATTAATCTTGTTGAGTTGTTTCCTTAATGGAAAGAATATGGCTGGAGTACAGGGATTTGGGTTCTGCCACTAATATGCAGTGCAGCCCAGGCCTAGGCGTATATGTCACTTTCCTCACTTTTTTTTTTTTCTTTTTCAATTTGCTAGAGGATGCTAGAGAGAGACAAAAGAGAGAGAAAGTGAGAAAACACCCCACCATGTGGGGAATGGTTGCACTGCAATCCCTTCTTCTCCATCTCTCTCTCTCCTTTTGAAGTTTTAGGTATGCAGGCATGTGACGCTGCCTCCCCGGCATGTTTTTCGAGCCACCAGGTATGGGACTTGAATTGCATGGTCAGCTGTGTGGATCAAGCTGCCTTAACCACCATGCCACTGGCTAGGCTATCTTCAAGTTTGATGGCCTTATTCTTCTTCCTGTCTCTAAGACATCTTTCAAGACAGAGGACTGAATTCATGTTTTGGAGCAGAAGCTTGAAGGCAACATCAGTTGTTTGTCCTCAGAAAAGCTCAGAGAAAGAGAGGCAGTTTCGTTGGGCTTGTCATTTGGAATTCAGTTGACTTTGAGAGAGATTTCCTTTTGTAGTTCCAGCATCAGTCTTTGCCCCTGTGGTCTTCATTCCCTGAGACACCAGTGATTATATGTCTTTATTTATTTTTTCTTAAAAGTTTATTTATTTCTTATGAGAGATAAAAAGAGAGACTACAACAGGGTCTTTATGGCATGATCCACCCCCAGTCTCGGCCAGCCCAGATCATGAGCACACATGCCTGGAGTACGTAGGCAGGTGCAGGGATGCAAACCTAGCATCTTTCCCATGTGGGTCCAGTTGCCATACCTCTGCACCACTGCCTGGCCCTATATGTTTTTAAATAAGGCCAAAGGACATTGAGCATTAAGAATATAAACTTTTCTGACCTATTTTTGAATGTACATACTTTGAGAATGGCTTCACTGAATCAGGGGGACTAATTTTATTACTCATCTTCACTCTGTCTTAAAATTTTGTGTTTAGGGGCTGGCAGATGGTGCAGTGGTTGAAGTGCTGGATTCCCACTTGGCCGATCATGGTTCAAGTCCTGGACCTGGTGGCTTGCTTTCTCACTTTCCCTTTCTCTCTTTTTCTGTCTCTCTCTGGTCAAATTAAAAAAAAAAAAATTTAACAAATAAAATTAAATAAATTATTTATTTTTTATTTATTAATTTCAAGAAAAGCAGTTTTATCTTTAATAACTCAAAATAAAAGAAATGCTAAGAGAGCTTTGCTTATAACTTAAAGCCAGGAGACAGGTTCGGATTCTGTTAAAATATTAGGTACATAAACCTATCAGCAGCTCAAGACAAGACAAAAATTCTTAAATACAGAAAAAAAGCCTAGAAGAAAATCAGTAATGTTTTAGTCAAAAGTCATAAGATTCTATTTTACCAGTTCAGTCTCATGTACTTAATTTATCTTCTGTTGTGGTCTGATCTTCCTGATTAAAATTTGGGATATAATATTCAACTCCAGACTTGTCCCTACCGTTAAGTCAGCCATTTTCTTAGTTGTTTTTGAACTCTTATTTCTGTGTGTTAGCATTTAGTTCTGGTATAGCACTCCCTTCAGAACTTCTTGGAGAACTGGTCTGGTGTTGGTAAAATTCTTTCAGGTTTTGTTTATCTGAGAATGTCCTTGTCTTTTCTTTCCATATAAAGGATAATCTTGCTGGGTACTGTATTCTTGATTGAAATTGCTGTTCTCTTACCACTTTGAATATATTTTCCTATTCTTTCCTTGCTTGCATTGTTTCCCATGAGAGGTCCACTGTGAGCCTGATGGGATACCCTTTGTAGGTAACTTGCCGTTTTTCTCTTGCCAATCTTAGTATCTTGTCTTTGTCTGTGATTTTGGTCAATCTATCTATAATATGTCTTGGAGAAGATCTTCTTGGGTTGATTCTATTTGGGGTCCTTTGTATTTCTTGGGACTCGATCTTTGAATATCTCTCTAGGTTTGGAAAGTTTTCTTGAGGGTTTCATGGAATAGATTATCAATGCCTTTATTAGTCTTTTCACCTTCTGGGATACCAATTATCTGGATGTTTGGACATTTGATGGTATCTAGTATTTCTTGTATATTATTCTCTTTTTTGGGGCAATATTTTCAGTCTTTTTGGTGGATTTTTCTAAGCCAGTGATTCTTTTTTTTTTTTTTTTTTTTTTTTTTTTGGAGAGGTTTTTGCTCTAGGGAGCGTGCACTTGCCAGAGAGACAGAGAGACAGAAAGCGAGAAATCATCCCCCAGAGGGGATGGCCACGCCGCAATCCCTTATCCTCCATTCTCCTCTTGGGATCTTGGGCACACACGCACACGCGCCCAGTGTGAGTTTAAGCCACTGGGTTCAAGACTCTAATCGCAGTCAAACTACATAGGAGTCCAGCGACATAGACCTTACACTAACTGCTGGTCCCATCGGCCAGTGATTCTATCTTCCATATGAGATTCAATTTTCTGTATGACCTAGTCTTTTAATACTTTCAAGGGAGATTTTGACTTCCTGTATTATAGCCTTCATCTCTAACAGTTCCATCTGATTCTTTTTTATGGTGTATATTTCCTCTTTCAGATCTTGCAAGAACTTCCTCACCTCCTGGAACTCATTGGCTCCTTTCCCCTGCCTCTTCTGCAGTTCATTGTCCCTCTTCTCTTTCTTCTCTGTTAGCTTTGTCACTATGAATATCCTAAATTCTTTATCTGACATTTCCCATGAGTTCCATTGTACTATCTGAGGATGTAGAGGATTTATTCGTTTCCCTTGGAGGAGAGGTATTTTCTTGCTCTCTCATATTTCTTGTGAACCAGTGGTGATTTCTGGTCATCTGATGGATTTTGAGTTTCTTCCTAAATCTTGAAGTTCAATCTGAGTGTTAAGAGGCGTGCAGGAGGAGGTGATCGGCAATCTCTCTTCCGTTCTGTTTTTCACTCTTTGTGCATCAAATTCAGTGGGAATTGAGGAATATTCTGACCTGAATAGCATTAAGATATTTGAATACTGTTCACTTTGACCTGTCTAGACACTCAGCACGTGGAGGCTGAGCAGCCAAGGAATGGAGTTGAAGGAAAAAAGAAAAGAATTAGAGAAGAGGAAAGAAGAACAAAAAAGAAAAAGAAAAAGAAAAGAGAATTAAAAAAAGACAATAAAAAATTGTACATTTTAATTTTAAAAAGCAAAAAATGAAAACCATGTGGTGCGCACAATATTTCACAGCTCAAGTTCATTGGCCATCTCAGGATGGGCCTGGGTTTGTGCTTTTTCTAAATGGGAGGGGAAAAGGTACAATTAGCATGATAAGGGAAGGGATTGAGAGCCCAGAGAATACTTTACATTAAAAAAATAAAATTAAGAGACACAGAGAAACAAAGAGAGACAGAAAGAGACAGAAAGATGGAGAGAAAGATACAGAGGTACCCCTGCCCACTAGAAATGAATCTGGAGGGAGAAGTCTCAGCATAAGATCTTCATTTCTAGCCCCTGAAAGCAATATTTCACAGCTCAAGTTCTGTAGCCATCTCAAAATAAATATTTCTTAAATTTTTTTTTCATATTTATTGGGACCAGCAGATGGTGTAATGGTACTTTCCCAACCGCAGTTTGAGTCCTGGCCCTAGCAGCTCAAAACTCACGCAAATGTTGTGTGCATGCCCAAAATCCCAAGAGGAGAATGGAGGAGAAAGGGTTACAGTGTGGCCATCTCCCCTTGGGAGGGATGATTTCTCACTTTCTGTCTCTCAGAGGAGTGCACACACTCTGTCACAAAAATCTCTGTTAAAAAAAAAAAAAAGAAAAAGAAAAAATTTTGTATTTACTTTTGTGTTTAGTTTTGCCTTTTCTCTTGTTTGCCTGTGAATTAAGTTTTGTCACTGCTGTCTGAACTGTATGGTTAGGGGATCTGGCCTTATTTCACCATTTCCTGGTATTTACATATTACTTTTTCAGGGATGCTTCCTTAATGTCCATTTCAGTATTTACTGAGGCTGTTTTATCTTATTGTCTCTCCTCCAGCCCCTACCAGGGGTAAATATTGCTCAATTTGGACAGGAACTGTTGAGTTCAAATAACAGACACACCATCGTGTCATTGCTGAAGGGAGAAAGTGTGACGTGCATTCCCTCTCTCTCCATCTTGCCCTGGATCTGTCCTAAGAGTGTCTTCCTTCAGTGGACCGTTTTCTTGGTCCTAAGTTCTACTGGGGAAAGGAGTTTGAATCTTCTTTTGGTTCCTGGTCCAGCTGCTTCTCTGTGTGGTCCTGCTCCTCTGGCCACCATCAAAAGGCCCTTTGTCTTCTCACTTCTTCCCTCTGCCAAATGTTGCCCACACCCTATAAATGATGGAAATACCCCATCACACCACAGCCCTCGGCAGCTTTCAGAACCCACTCTAAAAGCAAAACATCTTCAACTGATAGCAGTCTTGCCTGTCTTCTTTTTTATCTCAGGCTATAAAGTGGGGCTGGAGTAACTAAGTCAGTTATAAATTATATTTAGGGGGAAAGCCATTTTCCTTAGTGAATTTGAACATACCTTTTCCTGTGTGTGAAAGTTGCATATGAAATACAGTTTTAATAATTATGCAATTTAGTTTGCTGTGTCTGCTCATGCCTCCCTCTAGCAGTCCTAAATGATTTTCTTGTACCTTTTCTTAAGAAACCTGGAGTCAGGACCAGCAGACGGTGTAATGGTTACATCACTAGGCTCCCATGTAGACTACGGTTCGAGTCCCAGACCTGGCAGCTTAAAACTCACACTAGGCGTGTGTGTGTACATGCCCAAAATTCCAAGAAGAGATTAGAGGAAAATGGATTGTGGCATGGCCATCCCGCCTGGGTGGATGATTTCTAGCTTTCTGTCTCTCTGTGTCTCTCCAGTGAGTGCACATACTCTATAGCAAAAACAGAGAAAGAAAGAAACCTGTAGTCAAATTTTAAGAAAAAGATATGTTCATTTCTTTATTCATGATAGGGTATATATGAGCGCATTTGAGAGAGAGAGTGAGAGAGAAAGAGTGCAGCACCCCCACAGGTTCCGGTCACCCTGTGATCCCCTTCCTTAGTCCATTGGATCCTGGGCATGCCTGCACATTACCAGGTATGTGTGCTTCACACTGACCAGACTGGGATTTGAACTTCAGTCACTATGTGGGGATCTGACTTTTTCTGAGCAGGACATTACTGCTGCACCATGGAGAACTACCTCTGGGGTCAAATATTTGAGTATAAAATATTTTCATAATGTGAGTGACTTTGCTGCTCTGTACCATCGTGGGTAACTAAGCACGTTGTGTGGTGTTTAAACGTTTCGTAAAGTAAATGAGCATATCTGCTTTCTTTTAGTCTCATTTTAGTAACACTGGTGTCAGGTTAGGAATGTGGGCTTTGGGAACTTGTGTTTTCTAGCTCTGAGCCTGTTTCCGACGTCCTTGTCTTTCCTTATGAGCTGCCTCCTCTGGTTTTCCAGGGCTGGGCTGGGGTACTAGCCCTGAAGTGCTTTGGTAAGAAATATGTGGTGCTTGTGCCCCAAGAAGAATGTGCGCTGAGAGCTGGTGTAGTCTGCTCTGTCTCGTGGCTTAGTTCTTATCTACTCCCAGGCCTTCTGGTTATCATGGCCTTGTGATAATCATTAAAAGCCAGTAACAAGACAAAACCCAGCCAGACCTGCCCAGACCCAACTCTTTCCCCGGATGAGTAACTCATTTCAGCAAAAAGTGGGTATTTCTTACCAATCCCAAAGTTTCCAGGGAGCTGAACCATCTTTGGAAGTCTAGGTTAGGTTTAAGACATAGGTGGGATCATAGGGAAAATCAGAGAACACAAAAACAGAGACCAAGAAGAGCAAAAAAACAACCTAAGAAAATAAATCGTCCGCTGAGAAGGAGAGAGACTTCTTAAATATTCTCTCATCTTTTCTCCCAAGACCTTGGTTGCCAACCCTTTGTTTCTTTTCTTTCCTATTTCTAAATCTGTTTACTTATTGATTTTTGAATAGATAACACCTTCACTTGATTTTAAAACCAGGAACCAGGAAGTATTATAGCTCATTACACTGAAAATTCTCCCCTTCAATGCTATTCCCTGTCTACTTAGTTTCCTTCCTATCTTGCCCAGAAACCCAGGTTTCTTTCTTTTACATGTATCTTTCTAGTTTCTTTAGGTATCTGTACATACAAGTAAATACAAATATAGGTCCATTCTTTCTTTACCAGTCATTTCTTCCTTTTTTCTTTTTTAGAACTGCATGAGGGTATGTATGCTCACCAGAGAAAGCCAGAGAGAGGAGGAGAGAGAGAGGGAAAGGAAGAGGGAGAGGGAGAAAGCGTCCTCTAATGGGACATGGTCACAATACAGTCCCTTTCCCCCCCTTTCTCCATCCTGTCAGGATCTCGGGTACATATACACATGCACCCAGGGTGTTTTTCAAGCCACTGGGGCCAGGATTTGAACCATGTGGTCAGCCATGAGGGATGGCTCCCTTAAACTCAAGGTTATAAGGTTGACTGGCCAGAAATGTCTTTATCTGTTTATCTCCTCTTTCATGTACTCTATTTTCTTTTATTCTATTCTCGATCACCCTTTATTGGAGGTTTTTTTTTTTTTTTAATGAGAAAGATTAGTAGTTTGTTTATGATGATGCTAAATTCACATGCGTGCTTGTCTTTTTCCCACAGATGAAGTGGAAAGTGAGAAATGGTACCTGTCTACAGATTTTCCTTCAACAACCATCAAGACAGAGCCAATTACGGATGAGCCACCACCAGGACTTGTACCCTCTGTCACTTTGACCATCACAGCCATCTCCACCCCTTATGAAAAGGAGGAAGCCCCTGTGGAAGGGAATACAGGGGTATACTCAATTTTCTTTCATAGAAGCAGGCTGGATCAAAAGATACAGCTCCTATTCCTTAATAATGCTTTTAATCATTTTAGAGCTAGTGGCTGTTTATATTTAAGGATATATAACTTTATACATGTGTAGGAGGGTCTTCAAGAACTTGGTGGAAAATGCATATTATGAAAAAACTATGCATAGATTTAAATTTTTTGGCACCAAAATAAACTCATACTATAATTCTATTTTTACATGAACTTTTCGAAGTCCCCTTTTAAGTATGTATATATCAGATGTATGTTGATTTGAGTCAGCCCACATTCTATTACTTCAAGTTCATTGTTCATAAAAATTGGTAGAAAAGCTTATTTTTTTTCTATTACAGAAAAAAAAACCCAGAAACAAAAATGAATATCTATGTTAAAAAAAATATTCTGCATGGCATTGATTTTTAAGCCAGTGGAAAAAGAGTGGTTAAGCTGTTGCAGTCGCTGGCTGACAGTGCCCTGGCTATCAGGAGTGCTCATTCCCTGTACTATTTTACTTTCCTCGTGTAATGCTAAGTTGCCCTTACCCAATTCGGGAAGCTTCCACCTATGAGGTTTTATTGTGTTACCTGTGGAAAGCATAAGACATCAGGAATTTCTTGCTCACTCAATTCCATACAGCAAGTAGAATTTAATCCTATTCCACTTTCTCTCTGGGTATTTCCAGTGTCCAATGATGGACCACTATCACACTTGTACATCTTACAGATGTTGGACACTTTCTCTAAGTTCAAAACCTCAGGTTATAAACAATGACTCTACTAACATGCCTTAAGTTAGATTTCCGATGAGCACTTTAGAGTGTCTGCCTGTTTAAGAAAAGGTAACCCAGAATCAGGAGAGCCACAGAAGGATTGTTGCATGCTCACTATTTGGTCTATCCATGTCGAAGCTGAAGGAGTTGTAGACAACATTTCTGCAGCCCTTTCTCTGTAGCTTCCTGAGTATCTTTATTGGATGAGGCTCCTGGGGTCTTTATTAGTCCCCTTGCTCCACAAGATTTCAGTTCAGTTGACTTTTAAGTATCTAATTAAGATAGTTCAGGGTCGGGACCAGAAGTTGGTGTAATGGCTGTGTCGCTGGACTCCCATGTAGTCGACCACAGTTCGAGTCCTGAATCTGGTGGCTTAAACTCACGCTGGGCATGTGTGCGTGCATGCCCAAGATCCCAAGAGGAGAATGGAGGAGAAGGGATTGCAGTGTGGCCATCCCTCCCTGGGGGTGGTGGTGGTGATTTCTCGCTTTCTGTCTCTCTGGTGAGCACACGCGCCCTATAGCAAAAAACCTCTCAAAAAAAAAAAAAAAAAAAAAAAAGATAATTCAGGGTCCTGGCCTTGTTCCCCATGCATGGGCTGGATAACTCTCCTTTCCCTACTGAGCATTTCATGGTTAGAAGGCATTGGTCACTGGGAAACCTAAAGAAAAAGAGCATAGCTTAGAGCAGACAGTCCCTACCCCAGGACAAAAGTGAGGGGCTGTGACCCATTAAATAAAAGTTTCCAGAGTAGGGAACAGCATGGCATAATGGTTATATTGCTGGACTATCATGTAGTTGACTGTAGTTCAAATCCTGGACTCAACACCTTGAAATTTATGCTGGGCGCATGTGCATGCATGCCCAAGATCCTGAGAGGAGAATGGAGGAGAAGGGATTGCGGAGTGGTCATCCCCTCTTGGGGAATGGTTTCTCGCTCTCTGTCTCTCGGTTGAGTGCACGTGCCTATAGCAAAAATTTCTCTTAAAAAATTTTTTTTTTCCAGAATATTTTGAGATAAGATGTTTTTGTATTTCCCCAAAACCAATTGAAAGAAACACTGAGAAGTGATTCTTGAGCTTTTCCTTTTGGAGTTCTAAGGGTTCTATCAGTTGTAATGACAGGCCTGGTGATGAGGAGGTTAAAAACTAAAATGATTGCCTGTCAGAGAAGCAGTGTCTACTCCACAGAGCTGCAGAGTCAAAGCTGTCCCAAGAAAAAGGCACAGATGATAAATCACTGTTTCTATTTCTGAAAGCTGTTATTGGTTTTTCAAAATTATGTTTGAAATTGTTCCTTCAGGTTGATTCCTCGTGCCAGACAATTATTCCTAAGATTAAGCTGGAGCCTCATGAAGTGGATCAGTTCCTCAACTTCTCTCCTAAAGAAGGTCTGTCTGCCCTCCCTGTGTTCCTTCCAGTTACCAGATCGCATCACACGGTCTAAGCAGAAAGGGACTGTGCATGGGCGCATTGGGATTATTTGTGCCCCAGGTGTAGCTTGCTTCATGAAATAGCTCTGTTCTTAGAAACCTTGATTCCAAAGAAAACTTTTAAAAACTGTGATTTTTCTATATATGTAGATTTTTTTAGTTGCCAGAGGGCATGCACATTCAGCAGAGACAGAGTGAGAGAGAGAGGGAGAAAGCACCTCACAATGGGGTGTGGCCCATCCTCCCTTTGCCTTCCTGTCTCCATCCTGTCAGGATTTTGGGCATGCACTCACACCCAGTGTGTTTTTCAAGCTCCCAGGGCTGGGATTCATAGTTGGCTATGTGTAATCAGCTTCCTTAACCACTAGGCTGTGAGGCTGGCCATATATGTGCATTCTTAATTTCTAGCTAAGTCTCTTTGAAATTTTTTTTTAAGAATTATTTTATTTAACTTTATTTACTTGTTTATTTATTTGTTTACTTATTTTCATTTCACCAGAGAGGGACAGAGTGAGAGACAGAGACAGGGAAAGTGAGAAAGCAAGCCACCAGGTCCAGGACTCGAACCCTGGTTGACCATGTGGGAGTCCAGTGCCCTTAACTACCATGCCACCTGCTGGCCCCAGAAATACTATTTCTTTGCACTTGGTGCCTTTCAGCTTTATATATAACTTTAAAATAATTCTTTCCATTTTTGTGACACCCATTATTACTATCAAATATGTCTTGCCCTTTATTTTGAAACATGGTTCAGAAAGTGTTATAATTGTCACAGTGAATCCCGTAGTGGCTTCAGGGCTGGGGTCACTAGAGGAGAAATGTTTCAAGAGTAAAGTAAGTGGCAGTGTTTCTTCATTATCCTGCAGAGAGAGATAAGGAAATTCAATATCCTTGAGTGCATCAGAGCTTCCAGGCAAGGTACCTTGCTGTCCCCTGCACATTTAGTAACCCAAGAGCGGCATCTCAAATGATATTTAGAAATGTGATGCTGCGGCACCTGTGGCCAGGTCGTAGCTCTCAATGGGTAGGAAAGATGAGATCCAGGTTTGCTTGGCTAACTTTTTCTATCATCTCATTTCCGTGTTTTGTGAGTTGCCCTCTGCTCGGAAAGAACAGTATTGGAATAATTTGGCCTGTGCCAACTGAGAGGACAGGGAGCTCTGGGTACTCAGGCTTCGTTCTTAGGGATGTAAGAACAGAGCAGGGCAGACAGCTGGAGCCTCCAGCAGCTTAGTCTGTGTTCTGAGTTTTGCTTGCAGTTGTTCTTACTATTAAGTGGCCATAGTACTAATGGCACCGGGAAGACCTTGATTAATGCTTTTAGGACTCTTATTGTCCAGCCAAGCACATCCATGTTTACGGTTCATGTTAAGGGTAACCTTAGCTGCCTGCAGCTATTTGCAGGAGTGTTTAGAATAGAGTAATTTATATTTATAAACACACACACACACACACACACACACACACACATACATACTGTAGGTTTAAGAAGGCCTATGTGGCTATGTGGGCTGGTCCCATAGCCTAAGAACTAAGCCTCATATCCCAGCACTGGCAGCTTGAAAAATGTGCAAGGCGTATGTGCATGTATGCCCCAAATCTCGACGTGATGGAGAAATGGAGGAGATGGATTGTGGCGTTTCTGCACCCCACTGGGTATGCTTTCTCTGTCTCTCTGTCTATCTCTCTCTCTGGTGAGTGCAAACAACCTCTGACAATTGATATTAACTCTTAACTAATAATAATAATAATAATAAAAAGAATGCTTACAGACACTAAGAAGTCCAGGGTACTCTTCGGCAAGACTTGGCAGAGAAAAGGGGAAAGAGGAGGCATCTAGAGAAAAGTAATATGTTGGGAAAAGAGAAAGGCAGTGGCTACATAGAATAATGAGAAAGAGAGAGATGGAGGACAAGGGCATGGTGGCTTGGAGGGACGTCACCTGTTGTCACCTTGGATATTCAGGTACTCCAGGAGGAGGGGGAGCTGCCTGCTTGCTGCTGGTTATCTATACAAGGGCCCTTTTCCTTTGTAGTAGTTGTGTCTCAGAAGGGCCCTTCAATCAATAGCACCTTGGGCCCTGCCATGAGAAGGGAGGAAGAGGAGATAAGTGCGGAGGCCTCACTGCGGCTCCAGCCGTTCTCTGGTTGAGCAAACCCAGATGTGTGTAAAGCCCTGAGGCACCATGCCCAGTTCTGAGTGGCTTTACCAAGGGTTCTATTGTCCTGGGGCCTTGGGAGGGATTTGGAGTGCAGGAAGGGCTTAGCCGAGGTTATCTCCCTTGGCTCAGTAACAATGACTGGTGCAACAGAAATCGCTGCTGTTCAAAGAAGGGAGGAGCGAGTCTTGAGAGTGCTTTCGTTCAGGTGGAATTCACCCTGGACTCTTCCCTCGGAAGCCCGTCCCTGCTGCGCTGGCGATGCCTGGTGGACTCTGACTAACGCTTTTATATCTTGGCGGAGCAGGTGCCGAGCATCCCTGAGGAAAGGCAGGGTGAGCTTCCACATGCCGAGGCCTTGGGAGGAGAGAGCTCCGCACACTCATTTGTTTCCTAAGGGCCCACTCATCTAGCGAAACGTGGATTTAGTATTTTTTAGTGAAGAATGCCTGGCCTCTTGCCTAGGGGCTCTACCATGCACATTCCTCCAGAAACAAGTGAACCTTTGTTTTCTTTTTCTTTTTTTAAGTTTTTCTATAGGGCGCATGTGCTTACTGGAGAGAGACAGAAAGAAAAAGAGAGAGAGACTGAGAAATCATCCCCTGAGGGGATGGCCAGGCCACAATCTCCATTCTCAGAATTTTGGGTGCACATACCTGCCTGCTGTGTTTTTCAGATCATGAGGTCAGGGACTTGAACTGTGCACTCAGCCACGTGGCGTCCAACACCTTAACACCCTAATCACCATGTCACGCCCCTTCTAGCCTGCAGTGAACCTTTGTTTGTTTCCATCTTTTATTTATTTACTTATTTATTTATTTATTTTCAGTTTTTTGCCATAAGATGCATGTGCTTGCTGGAGAGAGAGAGTGAGAGGGAAAATGAGAAATCAACCCCAAGAAGGATGGCCATGTCACAGTCCCTTCTCCTTCATTCTTTTCCTGGGACTTTGAGCATGTATACACGATTTTTAAGCCTCAGGTTCAGGATTCAAACTGCATCGACCAGTGCCTTAGCCACTATGCCACCTGCTGGCCCCCCAGTGAACATTTTTTAAAGCAGCCATTGGAACCCTTGTGGGCTCCTATTCTATTTTTTTAACATTTTTTAAAAGTGCATAATAATTAACATAGCTTACAAATCAAACTATACCAGCTGTCTAAAAGAATAGAGTGAAAAGTCATGTCAACACTCTGTCACAATCTGTCCCAATTTCACACTGCCTGCTGTGGGTTGCACTTTTATTAGTTTTTATATATGTCTACTGTTTCTTTATGCCACCACATGCAAATAGGAGTCTATATTCTCATTTTCCCCTTTATTTCTTTATTTTTTTCAGTTGTCAGGGAGTGCTCACTACAGAGACAGAGACAGAGACAAGAATGGGACAGCAATCGCTCTCACATCACAATCTCTTCTCCTCCATACTTCCATCCTGTTGAGATTCTGGGCACACATGAACATGCACCTAGCTTGTTTTTCAAATGCCAGATCTGAGATTCGAACTACTCAGTTGCCCACGTGGAATCCAACTCTCTTAACCACTAGGCTACAAGGTCAGCCCATCCTTTTGCCTTTTTCTATACAGGAGGGCTACTCCTTTTATCCTCTGTCTTGCCCCTGGCTCCCCCCAACTCCACAACACATCTTGTGGTTCTCTCCGCATTGGTTGTCCTGAGGTCTTCTGTGGGGATGCGAGTAGTTATCTGTGGGAATATGGGTAGTTAGTTAAACCAGCCCCACGGCCTGCTGCTTCCTCTGTGATGGATGGACTGTGCTTTCTTTTCTTCAGCCTCCACAGACCACCTACACTTACCACCAACCCCTCCCAGCAGCCACAGCAGTGACTCAGAGGGCAGCCTGAGCCCCAACCCGCGTCTGCACCCCTTCAGCCTGCCTCAAACCCCCAGCCCTGCCAGAGCTGTGCCCCGGGCCCCCTCTGCCCTTTCCAGTTCTCCTCTCCTCACAGCTCCTCACGTGAGTATCTGACGGGCATTTCTGGACATGAACCCTCTCCGTTCTGTCACTGGGATCTTTACCCAGAGTGATGCCACTCAAGGCTTCTTGATTTTTACTTTTTTTTTTTAACTTAAAAAATTATTTATTCTATGAGTGAGTGAAAGAAAGAGAGACCTTTCAACAGTCTTGATGTCATGATCACCTCCAGCTTCTGCTAGCCCTGGGTCGTGGACAATTCATGCCTGGTGTACTCAGGGGGCCTCCGGACATGAACACAGAATCTTAACCTTGGGTCAGCTTTGCAAAGTTCACCACCATCTGGCCAGCTCTAAATTTTACTCTTGTAAAGAAGTTTCCTTCTTGGGACTAGCAGTTAGCATAATGGCTATGTCACTGGACTCCCATGTAGTTGACCATGGTTCAAGTCCCGGACCTGGTGGCTTAAACTCACGCTGGGTGCATGTGCGTGCATGCCCAATATCCCGAGAGGAGAAGGGAGGAGAGGGGATTGTGGCATGGCCATCCCCCCTGGGGGTGATTTCTTGCTTTCTGTCTCTCTGTCGAGCGCACACCCCCTATAGCAAAAACCTCTCCAAAAAAAAAAAAGTTTCCTTCTTGTGGCTAAAGCAGTGTATTAACAACCTAAGGAACATTTCTAAAGATTTGCCCCTAGATCTTTGTTACCATAGTTCTTTTCCTTTTTATGTGCACACTTCCAATTTTTATTTTAGTTTGCCTAGCTATAAGCACCAGAAATAAAAGTGTGCTTTTTTGGCCCTGAAAATTATACCATAAATATTTACCCTTAATTTAACTGGTCTTATAACCCATAATAGGAAATTGTCTTTTATTTTTTTAAATACGTATTTTTAATTTAAAATTCTAACATTATACTCTTCGATGCCTAAAACTCGAAACAAAGATTACCCTTTTTTTGTTTGTAGTATGACTCTTTTTTTTTTTCTTAGAGAGGTTTTTGCTATAGGGTATGTGTGCTCGCCAGAGAGACAGAGACAGACAGACAGACAGAAAGCGAGAAATCACCCCCCAGGGGGATGGCCATGCCACAATCACTTCTTCTCCATTCTCCTCTCAGGATCTTGGGCATGCATACACACACTCCTGGCATGAGTTTAAGCCATCGGGTCCAAGACTTGAACTGCGGTCGACCATGTGGGAGTTCAGCAACATAGCCATTAGGCTAACTGCTGGTTCCTGTAGTATGACTCTTAACCCAGGGACTCAGGTTAGAAATGATCAGACATCATTCATCCTTCACTTATATAAGGACATTGTTTTCCAAGTAAATAAAGGTTAAAAATTAACTTTAATTGAACATTGAATTGATTTCTATGATGTCTAAAAAAATTATATCCAATTTTTTTTTAATTTATAGTATCATGACTGGTAAATTTAAATAAAATGAGATATTTAAAAATTCTATAAGACCCATCTATCAATAAATATAATTTTGAAAACTGGAATTTATTCTGTCCCAGAAAGTTCTAGATCTATACTCAAATTTTTTCGTATCTCCTTTACCAAAGACAAGGGAATGAGCTATAGCCACTCTTTATCTTCTCAGCTTGAACTTGACTTTTCTCTCCTTGGATTACTAGAATCCTGCATGCGTTTGCCTTCCATGTCTGCATGTTCTACCATGAGCAATTCATTCTATATATATGAGAAAGTGTCTTCTCTTGTTGGCAACAGTGTTGTATTTCCTGTCATCTACTCTCGTGAAGCCTAATACCCGTACTTGGTATTAGGTGGTTGACTCTCTGCTACTCCCAGAACTCCTTACCTACTCTAAGCAGGGTGGTATCTTCTGTTACTTTTCAAAATACTGCCTTTTGGCCCAAACATCTCCCTCTCACTTAGGTAAAGACCTTCTTCACAATGTCTGGATCAAGTCTTTTATCCTACCCTAATCCTTCCCTTACCCCAAAACCTCATTGATGTAGTCTCTTCCTCCAAATTTTTGATGTGCCTTCAGTTAATATTACTGTTTAGAATTTAATAACTCTCCTCCTTCCATGGATAGTGACTTGGTCTTGCCATCTTGATCATAAACTACTAGGCATGGGGTTTCTTTTGAGTCACCATGGCATTTAGCATGAAGTTAGCCTATAGCAGAAACAGTTCCTGTGACTACTTAGAAACAGCCATTCTAGTGTGGGCTAAATGAGACGAGCTGTCGCTCTCGACCCCCTCGTGGATGGACAGTCTGGGGCTACTGAGGCCAGAGGCTGCCGTAGAAAGTGCCTGCAGTGTATCCCTGGGACCCCTGCCCTTCAGTTTGAAGTGAAGGTGAGAAGTCACTCCTGTGTGTTGTAAGCACATTATAAATAAAGTTGCATTTTCAGAAGAAAAACAACAAAACTCTTCCACAGAGCAGAGCCAAGTGAACCCATCATCACTCTAAGGCCAGAGAATTTAATGAATTCTAGACTTTTAGGTATATGTGTGTGTGTGTGTGTGTGTGTGTATGTATATATGTATATGTGTATATACGTGTATGTGTGTGTATTTATATATATATATATATATATATATATATATATATATATGCTACTGGAATGCTTGAAAAATAATGAGTGGAGGCTTCTTTAGCTTTCTCTTGCATTTTAATCTTATAATTAATTAAGTTTACAATTAATCTTATAATTGGTTTATAACATTCACATGGGAGTGTCTTCTCCATCTTTGCTTCCACTCCCAAGTACCTGTTTCTTACCCTGAGAAGATGGGGCACGCTATTTGTTGAGCCATCTGTGAGACATCGTAGCAGATTCTTGTCACCTATCAGGAGGTGACCCTTCAGTGTGTCCAGTTCTTCTTCTTTGACCCATTTTTTGCTCCTTGGTCTGCACAGAAACTGCAGGGATCAGGCCCCCTGGTTCTGACTGAGGAGGAAAAGAGGACTCTGATCGCCGAGGGCTATCCCATCCCCACCAAACTGCCCCTGACAAAATCAGAGGAAAAGGCCCTGAAGAAAATCCGGAGGAAAATCAAGAATAAGGTAAGCCCTTTCAATCTAGGTGCTTCTGTGAGCAGAGACAGTGAGCAGAACTGAGCTGCATGTCTTCTTCCCTCCCAGTGGCCAACACTAACCTGTCCTGTGATGAGAACTAAGGCTCAGCCCTTCCTGTCCCCTTGGCTGGGGCAGAGTGTACTCACCACTTGCTCTGCCTTCCTCCAGCCCCTTCTGTCCGTCTGTTCATGTCTAGGCAGATGGACGGACTCCCATTCGGCAGGTGTCCTCCTTAATGCCCAAGAGGAACCATTCAGGGGTGGGGGAAGGTGTTAGAACTTCCACTTAAATGTATGATTTTATCTCAGTATTTTCAATATCTGCTTTAGGATGCACACAGTAGTTCCTCTAGTAGGTGTGAGGGTCGTTTATAAATATACAAACATCAGTACATTGGGGATGCTTGCCTGAATTTATTTTTGTTGATTTGGATTCATGATAAAAAACATGCTGCGATCCTAGGCCCCTCTGGTGGTGAGCAGGGCTGGCAGGCTGAGGGGCAAGGCTAAGGCATGGACAGAAAGACAGACAGCAAGAAGGGGCTCAGTTTTTACCCTTGGACCATGTGCAGAACCAGTAGGGAGTTTACACAACCAAGCCCAACTGTCTTGTTCTATGCATTGTTTAGAGTTGAGTCACCTGAGATCCAGAAAGCTGACGTCATTTATCTTGAGTCCATTGTGATGATAGTGATCCGCCATTGTGTTGGCTCCTGGTCAGTGTCCTTTCAACCACAGTTTAAATACAGTTAAAACCACCAGTTTATTCGAAAGTGGATGAGCACACAGGCTGGTTGAAACCAGGGGGGACAGAAGAGGCAGTTAGTAAATGAGTCAACAGGTTAAACATGGGCAGTGGCTGCAAAAGTGAGCAAGCCCTTGGTGAATTCTGTGCTAACAGCCTCCTGTCCTCCATGGACACAAAACTGGTGTATTTATCTGAGGGGACTTCAAAAAGTAAGTGGAAAATGGGATTAAAGTACAAGTTTATTTTGGTGCAAAAATATGTGGAATCTTTGTGTCATTCTTTTTTTTTAAATTTATTTTATGCATTCAATCACTGTACATCACCACAGCTTGTAAAATGAATTTTCTCAGCATGAATACACTGCACACCAGTCCAGTTTAAGATAATATTACACACATTATCATCAACAGAGAATCCTCCATTTCTGTGTCCTTTAACTGTCGGCCTCTCTATTTTTTCTGTGTCATTCTTTCATTAATATACATTTCCCACGAATGTTTTGAAGACGCCTTGTAGAGCTGAAAGTTCATTGTTTTCCTCTTATCTCTTAGATTTCTGCCCAGGAAAGTAGAAGAAAGAAGAAAGAATACATGGACAGTTTGGAGAAAAAGTAAGCCTGCTGACAAGCTGGTTGTGTTTTTTGGGGGGCAATAGACAGAAATGTGCGTGCTAGAGAAGCCATTCATTTCCTCTTTCTGGCCACCTTGAAAGTATCAGCTATATTTTGCCTGCCATCTAGTGGTTGCTTTGAGGGGATGTTTAGCAGTATGGAGAGAGAAAAAAAGCACGTTCAATCTTAGTAGACTTTTTTTTTTTTTTTTTGGAGAGGTTTTCGCTATAGGGTGCGTGCGCTCGCCAGACAGACAGAGAGAGACATAGAGACAGAAAGTGAGAAATCACCCCCCGGGGGGGATGGTCACGCCGCTATCCCTTCTCCTCCATTCTCCTCTTGGGATCTTGGCCACGCACGCACACGCACCCGGTGTGAGATTTAAGCCACCGGGTCCAGGACATGAACCGTGGTCAACTACGTGGGAGTCCAGTGACATAGCCATTGCACTAACTGCTGGTTCCCAATCTTAGTAGACTTTTGAACCACACTGTTTCAGCCAAAGATCCATGGGTTCTGGAGCTTTCCTTTCCAATAGGTACAAACATGACCATTTCTGCACATTCCTGGAGCCCCTCAGAGGAGGAGCATGGTTTCAGCTGAAAGGACTAGTGCTATTTGATGGGCTTGCTTTGGCCACACTCCCTCATACCCTAGTGCAGGCAGATGTGGACCGGAGTGAGGCAGGCCGGTGTTGTTTATTTTCTGTGTACCATAATTCATGCTATTGGTGAGTGACTTTTTGCAAAAACAGTTAAAGGCACTATTTATTTTTTTGAAAAGGTTGGGATGTCAGGGAGGCTATTAAAGGAATAGGAGTTAAAGTACAGTATTATATTCGCCCTAGAAAATAGTCCCCCAGCTGAGAAAATAATACCATTTTAAGATGGGAATGATGCCACAGGTCCTCATGTGTATTTGGGGAAAGGTGTGGACAGTGGATCCTCACTGGTTCTAGCAGTTCCTATGTGAGTTTAGTGTTTCCATCACCCGATTTAGGTACTGGTAATTTAGTATTAAGTAGTCTCATTCTGTTCCATCATTTTCTGTAAGTACCTGGGATTAGGATATTCCCATAAAATTCACTTTAGTGCCCTCTGGACGTGCACGCTCCAGCATTCAGATTCCTTGCCTCGTGATTTGTCACTTCTCGGGATTTCTGGTCACTTGTCCATGCCCTCTGATTCTTGTAGTCCTGACCAGGAGTACAGCATGTAACATCCATGCCTGGAGGACTCAGGGAGAAGTGGGGTGGGTATCAGCCACAGGAGAGAAGAGGCAAGAGAATTGTGTACCGACCCTCTTTGTCTGCCATTATTGAGGCCCTTGTTACTCAACTCCATCTGTTTCATTTCCTTTTGTCTCTCCTCCTTCTACCCAGCTCAGGTGTGCTAGGCTCTTTCCTGCCGCTCCCGGAGTAGTGGTCTCTCCCTCCGCTCTCCTTGATCCCCCATCCCTGCACCCTCACTCTTGGCTCAGCGTTTGCTTTACTGCTGATAACTGATTTTCTTCTTTCCTCTCCGTAGAGTGGAGTCTTGTTCAACTGAGAACTTGGAGCTTCGGAAGAAGGTGGAGGTCCTGGAGAACACCAATAGGTGGGTGTGTGCAGAGACAGAGCTGATTGCGCTGCCTGAGCAAGGGTGGGGATGACAGCAGAGTCCCGGACCAGACGTGGAAGGAGCGTGTAGGAGACCACGCTGAGAGCAGAGCTAGTCCAGGATAGCTGAACTCCACTCTCCTGTTCCTGTTAACACACACACACATGCAAACACACATTCATATGCACACAAGGGCACACACATTCATGCACACATGCACATATGAGCACACTCTCATAGGCACACGTACATATGCACACACGTTTTTATGTGGAAAAAACACACATATACATATGCCCAGGCAGGCACAATACTCACATACACTCTTATGCACACATATGTACACACACTTTTTTAAAAAAGAGTTATTTTATTTAACTTTATTTATTTACTTACTCATTTTAATTTGACCAGAGAAAGACAGAGAGAGAGGGAGAAAGTGAGAAAGCAAGCCACCAAGTCTGACACTGAAACCGTGGTCACCCATATAGGAGTCCAGCGCTATTAACCACCATGCCATCTGTTGGCCCCAACATGCATTTTTTTTTTTTAAGAGAGATTTTTTGCTATAGGGTGTGTGCGCTCACCAGAGAGACAGACAGAAAGCAAGAAATCATCCCCAGGGCGTGTGGCCACACCGCAGTCCCTTTTTCTCTATTCTTCTCTCGGGATTTTGGGCATGCATGCACACATGCCTGATGTGAGTTTCAACCCTCCTGTTCCAGGACTTAAACCACGGTCGGCCATGTGGGAGTCCAGTGACACAACCAGTATGCCATCTGCTGGTCCCCCCACACACATGTTCTTTACTTTTCTTAAATAGGATTTATAAAGAAGCTGATAATGACAAGGGGGTTAGCAAAGAGGCTTGGAGGAGAATAAGGTCGATAAGTCTAATTCTTTTAAAAATGGACTCAAGCTTTAGAACTAGATAAGGAGGCACTGGCTACCTTATTATCAGTCAGTCTTAATAATAAATGGTGTTTATTTGTACAAAGAAGACAAAATAATGTGCTTTTTTTAAAAAAGAATTTTATTTATTATTTTAAATTTGCAATAGAGCATGTGCACTCACAGAGAGACAAAGAGTGAGAAAGCAAGGTGTCAGGTCCAGGACTCGAACTGTGATTGGCTATGTGGGAGTCCAGCACCTTAACCACCATGGCACCTGCGGGCTCCAAAAATAATGTTTTAAAAAACAGTTTTAAAAAATTAGCCAATGAATTACATTTCAAAGCCGTTTTGGAAAAACTATGGGACTGAGTTGATGGTTCCTTCAGCACGTGCTGTGCCAGGCATTGGTCTGAGCATTGTCTAACTGTTAGCTCATTTAGCCCCATGAGGAAATATCTGTTGTTACTCCCATTCTATAGGGGAGGTCATTGGGAAAGGGTAGGTGATTGGGCCAAGGTCACGAAATAAATGCTAAAGCTGCATTTGAACCTAGGCAGTCTGGATCAGGAGACTCAATATGGGAGGAACATATTGAGATTCATGCCTGGGTCATATACAAGAGAAAGAGCCAGGGGTACAGAGTTATGACCCTGATTGTTGGGGTGTTTCATCCAGAGCGTGTTTGTGTGCATGCATGCTGCCTACTGATGCTCCGAAAACTGAAGTATTCATTAGAGATTCCTACCATCCTTCTTGGTATCGAACCAACAGATGAAGCAGAGAAAAATGGACTTATTTGAGCAAGCAAAAGGTTAATTAATCCCTTTAAAGGTCAACATTAATGCCTAACAACAATTCGCAAATGTTAAGGGATTCGGTTAAATCTCTTCTTTGCATGCTAGTTGTCAATAACATTGAGTTTGACTCCTCTTTCCCGAATCTTCATAGCTTGTTACTCAAAGAGCAGGCTAAGGCCCTCTACATTAGAGCTACCATCTGTGGGAATACTGGACATTGGGATTCTGCTGAATTTCGGGATGTATACTCAAGTAGCAGGTCAAGGGCAAGTTACTGACGCGCTGTGGACAGACGATCTGAAGTGGGGAAGTGTCAGTAGCTCAGTGTGGCCTTACCTTGATCTCCTGAGGTGAAGCAGCTTGCTTCAAATACAAGTGTAGGATTCTGGTTTCACCGCACACCTTTGGCCGTTAGTCTCGCGAGGCTTCACCGCTTCTTACCTCTGCCTTCACTTTGCAGTGCATCTGGATCTCTGAATCTTTGTTTCCCAGCCAGAATCTGTAGCCCTTTTTAATATCCTGAGCAGGTAGGAGTTTTCATGCCCACCCTGGCCTTGCTGCTGCAGAAGGCCATCTTCATTAGTGGGACAAATCCTGGCTACTAATTGGTGGGAAGGACAAGAGGACTGTATTAAAGATGACCTTGGAGTTTGTGTCCAAGTTCCATCCTCTCTCTGGGCTCTGGTGTTATGCCCTTCCTCAGCCACATGGGGGCAGCAGAGGAGCTTTGAGGCTCCTTTCTTACACTGACCCACTTCACCCCGGGGCAGGGGTTTAAGGAAGGAGCCTCAAAGCTACGGGGTCTGGATAAACGCTTCTTCCTCCTTTCTCCAGGCTTATTGTACGGCATCATATTTTAATCTTTTATTCATTTTTCATTCTTGATTGGTTTAAGTATTTTTATTTTTGTTCCTTTACTTGAGTCAGATATCCAAATAAGGTCCATGTGTTCAAACGGTTGATGCACTCATTATGTATCTCCTTGTCTCTGGGTTCTCTTTCAACTACTTATTGTTATCTGGTGAAGAACGGAGTCAGGTGTCTTATAGGCTCTCCTGCAGTATCAGGAGATAGCGTATCATTTACTTCACTCTAGACTATATTTTGCATAAGCATTCTTTAAGTTTCTACGGTATTCTTCCATCAGAAGGTACTTAATAAATGATTACCTGGTTATTAGGAATTTAAGCTCATTGCCTGTATAGATGAATACATAGGGGTTTGGAAACAGTTTTATAAAATCCAATAATTTTTTCAATTATTAGCAGAATATTTTTCTAAAGTAAAACTTTTCATCAGTAACGAACATGAGAGTACAGCTATTTCTTTGAGATGCTGATTTTATCTCCTTGGGGTATATGCCCAGCAGAGGGATTGCTGGGTCATATGGTAGTTCTATTTTTAATTTTCTGAGAAACCTCCATACTGTTTTCTGTAATGGCTGTACCAACTTATGTTTCCACCAGTGTGTACAGTGTTCCCTTCTCTTCATACTCTTATTAATACTTGTCATGGCATCTCTTTTTTATAATGGCTATGCTAACAAGTGTGAGGTTCTAGCTCATTGTGGTTTTGGTTTGCCTTTCTCTGTTGACTAGTGATGTGCATCTTTTTATAGGCTTCTTGGCCATTTTTTTAGTTTTCTTTGGGAAAATGTCTATTCAGGTTCTTTGCTTATTTTTAAATTGGGTTATTGGTTTTGTTTTGCTAGCAAGTGTGTGTACTCACCAGAGAGAGGGAGAAAGAGAGAGAGAGAGAGAGGAGAAAACACCTCCCATAGTCATGCTGCCATCTTTTCTCCCCCACCTCTCCTTCCTTTCAGGATTTTCAGGCGCGCGCACACACACACATGCCAGGTGTGTTTCCCAAACTGCAGGGTCTGGGAAATGAACTACATGGTTAGCCATGGGGATGGGCTGCCTCAACTACTAGGTCATGGAGCCAGAAGCCTTTTTTGTCTTTTTTTGGTTTCATGACTTCTATGAATTTCTTATATATTTTGGATGTTAACTGCTTATGGCTTATATGATTTACAAATGTTTTCTTCCAATCCATAAGCTGCCTTTTCATTTTGTTGGTTATTCCCTTGGTAGTGCAGAAACTTTTTAGTTCTACTTGTTTATTGTATTTTTTAAACTTAAAAGAAGTTGCACAAATATTATATGTTCTTGGAAAAAATTAGAAAATAACAGTTAAAAAGAATAAAATTACAATAATTTCACCTAGAGTTATCTTTACATTTTGGAATATTTTACACATACATATATATGTGTGTGTGTGTGTGTGTGTATTTATACTGTATATATTCTTCTGTTAAGAACTGTTTCTATTTAATAAAATACACCACACATGTTCATGTCAGGAAATATGTTTCTATAGAATCCTTATTTGAATGTTAAAAAAAAAAATCTCAGTGATACTGGCATTTCACTCAGCCTTATCTAATAGGTTGCTATTACTGAATCTGGCCAGGTTTAGCAGAGGCCACTTTGTTAAAGCAGAAGAAGTGTTTGCTTGTTTGTCTTGTTTTGTTTTGCTTTCAAATTTATTGAGGTACAAGTGACAAATAGACTGTTTAAAAGATACAATGTAATGGTTTGACACATGCATACATTGTAGAATACTTACCACAATCAAGGTAATTAACACATCCAGCCATCTTAGTTACCTTTGTGCGTGTGTATGTGTGTGTGTGTGTATGTGTTTGTAATCTTTAGATCCACTCTCTCTTGGACTGACTCTGTGGACTGGTGGTTAAGGCAACCAGAACCTACCTCATGATTTAAATCCTGGCCTTGGTGGCTTGAATAAACATGCTCTGTATGTGTGCTTGAGTTCCTCAAATTCTGACAAGATAGAAAAATGGAGAAGAGATTGCAGCATGACTATGCCCCATTGAGGTGTGTTTTCTCTCTCTCTCTTTCTCTCTGTCTCTCTGGCAAGCTCACATACCCTCTAGCAAATGAAAATAAATAAATAAATAAATAACCAACCAACCAAACAGACAAACCAACCCACTCTCTTAGCACATTTCAAGTATACAGGATAGCATTAGGACAGCATGCCGTGCCTTAGAGCCCTAGAGCTTACTCATCTTATAACTAATAGTTTGTACTTTCTGAGCACTGTCCTCCCATTTATTTCATCCCTACCTTCTGGTAACCGCCCTTCTTCTGTTCTCTTGTTTTTATGAGTTTGACTTTTTAAAGAAATCCCCCGTACGTGATACCATACAGAACTTATTCTTCTGTCTGACTTCTTTCTCTCATAAAGCAGGGAAGCTTGTCACTGTTCCCCCCTCTGTACTCTGCTCTGTCCCTTGACTGTTAGGAGTCTCCACTGCGGTTTCCCCAGTGGCCCTATGTCCCCATGGTGTCCTCCCTTTATTTCCCCCTCTTCGAAGCTCACTTCCCTAGTGAGCGGTGCTTTGATGGTGGTAATGGCTGACAATGGGTTCATCTGTATCTCCTCGCAGATAGTTTTATTAGGGAGCCGTCAGGGTCATGCTATCTAAGACTGGTGTTGTATAATATATTTCAGCCTGAGAGGCAAATAATGAAAGTGGAGCTGCACTTGCTGAAATAGGGAGGTGGGCTTACTATCACCCCACCTCCTCCTGCCCCTTTTCCTCCTTGTGCTCTAAGGGCCTCTGCTGGCTCAGAAGATAGCAGTCACCAAAATGCCTGCAACGTGATGTGAACAATCCCCTGGCCTGCAGCCAGCCGTGGGAGCTGGTGTTTGGGACCTATGGTAAACGAAGACTTTTGGCCCTTGTGGTCCACATCACACCGGATGAGTGAGTCAGTGTTTGAACAAAGTACAGGGCTAGGCCAAATGAACACACACCTGTATTTGTGTTCTGCTTCTGGTGTGCTTATCCTTTGGAGGCAGCTGGACCGAAGTCGACATGATTGCAGTAAATGAATAGGATCTTAGGTCACCACAGTGAAGTGGGAGACCTTGGGTGTCCTTGTTTTATATGGCATAACCTGGCAGGAAAGACAGTATGTACTTCATCATTGACCAAATGAAAGAAAAATTATACCTCTTCACATTTTACCAGTTCTAGAACCAACCTCATAGCCTAATGGTTAAGAGAAGCCATATCCAACATGACTGACCATGATTTGAGTCCTGGTCCAGTGGCTAAAACACTCTGGACAAGTGTGTGCATGACTAAAATCCAACAGGATGGAGAAGGGACTGTGGCATGACCACACCCCATTGGGGGTGCTTTTTCTGTATCCCTCTCTTTTTTCCTGTCTCTCTCTGACAAGCTCACATGCCCTCTGGCAATTAAAAAATATAATCAGTTCTATGCTACACCGAATAAAGGACTTAACAAATTTCTATAGGCTACGTGTGCTTGCTGGAGAAAGACACATAGAGAATGAGAGAGACAGTGAGATATCACTCACTAGGGCTGACAGCCCTCTGGGATCCCTCCTTCTCCATTCTTTTCTCAGAATTTTAGGCACACACATGTGTCCAGAGTGTTTTTCAGGCCACTGGGTCCAGGACTTGAACTTCTCAGTCAGTCATGTGGGATCTAGCTGCCTCAACTGCCACACTACCTGCTGCCCGAGACTTTTAATTTTTATTTGGAGAGGTTTTTGCTATAGGGCGCGTGCGCTCACCAGACAGACAGAGAGAGACAGAGAGACAGAAAGCGAGAAATCACCCCCTGGGGGGATGGTCACTCCGCAATCCCTTCTCCTCCATTCTCCTCTCGGGATCTTGGGCACGCATGCACACGCACCCGGCGTGAGTTTTAAGCCACTGGGTCCGGGACACGAACCATGGTCGACTACGTGGGAGTCCAGCGACATAGCCATTACGCTAACTGCTGGTTCCTGCCCGAGACTTTTTGATCTATCCTGATGGAGATTTGTGCTTGGCTTATGTGTTGACTTAGATCTCTTTGTTTGTACTGGACTCAGCAGCACCCATTTAACAAGTTAGTTTCTAGATGAAAAAGCCCTTTCATCTGAGCTCAGAAAACTGGAAGATGATGGTGCCAGGAAGGAGACGAGGAAGTCCTCTTCATCTTCATCTTTACTCCAGAAGTCTCTTGGAGCAAAGCTGAAAAGGCGCAGAAGCACCTTCACACTTGCTTTGCTAAAGTGATCCCCTAATTGCATGCCATCAAGAGATGTGTAAGATGGGAGGGAGATGGTTTCCCAGGAGTGCCTCTTCCTAAGCAAAAGGAGAAAATACGTTGTCACTTACCCAAGTCCATCTGTGGCTGCTAGAGACTCTGCCTAGCTTTACTGTGCTTATCATTCACCTCTTGAAGCTGCAAGTTCTCTGCATAACCCCATGCTTGTCTCCTTTCCTGAGAAACACTGTTCTTTCCCCCTTATATATTTTTCTTCTGCAAAGATGGTGTATATACTACCCAGCCATCAGTGTTAGGTGTTTGTGATTCATTTTGCTCCGTGCATTACTTTTCTTGTTCTCATGCTTTTGGAGGACTGGGGACTACTGTCCATCTCCTCTAGCTCTGAATTGTAGACTTGAAATGCACTTCAGTGATCATCTTAGATTTAACTGCTAATCACTTCACTTTACAGAAGGAGAAATTAGGACCCAATGAGATCAAAATCACCCAAACATATAGAGGTAGAATGGGGACTCGGCCACTTAACTTAAACTGATCCTTACCCAGATTTCTTTTGTTGCCTTGCCTCTCTTCTTTAGATACTCCCCTGTCGTAGCCCAGGGCTGACTTTAAACCTGGAGAAGAGATTCTTGCTTTAGACTCTGTGTTTTAGAAGATCCTGCTCTGGCTTCCCAAACCACAGTGTCTCCATGGGATGAGTAGCCAGCAGAGCAGTGGGATGTGTTTATCTGGGGCTCTCATCCTACCTCTTCTAGATCATGCCCTGGTACCTGGGATCCTAGAATTGCATATCCAAAAAGCCTCAGCCTATTTCTAGAGCTTCTGTGGACTTCTGTCTGTTCTCTGATCAGTATGCACTCCTGAAGTCAGTGGGGTGGGGCCAGGACAGCTCTTTGTATATGCAGACTGAACTTAGACAGGTGTGGGCAGATCTTTACAATGTGTTGGGCTTGTGATTCAATTTAACCTTATTTATAGAAGACATGAGATTCCTGGGTCAGAGACAAAGGACTTTACTACTCACAGCACAGCAGGCAGTGTGAGCATCAGCATCTTTGCACCATTTCTCCTTGACCTACATTCCAGGGTACATGCAGGTGAAGGCTGGGCTTTCAGTAGGTTGGTGTCATTGCTAAGGAACACTGAGCTTGGAGAACTCATTGCTTCAGGAGTGAGCAGTGAATAAGCCTATGTTTTGTTCAGGGGAGACATTATCTCATCTCTCCAGGTTACCAGCTTTGTAAATAACCCTGAGAAGTGACCCATATAAAAAGGCCTTTCAGTCTTGGCGGAACAAGCAGGACATGTAGGAGCACAAGAAGACCCAAAGAAGAGGTCTATCTCTCTGGAGCGGTGAGGGGCAGAACCAGAAATGAGAAGAGCAGTGGTGTAAGCCAAGGCTGGGGAAGCTCTGCTCATACCACTGTGTTTTGGCAAAAACACCCTGGGGAGTCCCAAAATTCTAACTTCAAACTCAGCATTCAAGGGAGCTGGAAGACATAGGAGTTGGGGGTACCTTGTGGACACAGTTTGCCTGGCTTGGGGGTAGGATGGAGAGAAACCTTAAGATGTGTGGTGTGTGGGCTTCATTTGTTCTCTTTTGCCAACCACTTCAAAATTAAAGGACATGCTTGACCTAACAGATATCCCTATTGTTATTAGAAAAAAGAATTGAATTTCTTGATTCTGACTCTTTGACCTTCCTCTTAGCTATAGTCCTTCTCTCTAACTGCACTTTTCTTATTCTTTAAAATCTATGGCGGGTTGCGGTGAAGGTCTTTGGGGTGACTCTGCTGGGCTTTGATGGAGCTCTGGCTCTTCTGATTTGCTTGTTGAGCCCACACAGCTGTGTCCACTTCCACTAGTTTTGTGTGTTTGTTTCCTGCACACCATCGAGGTCTCTGTGTAGGAATTCTTTTTTCTGTTGGACTGATGGTAACTTGCTGAGCATATCCTCTGCTGTATACAGAGAAGCCATTCGAGAACTGATGAATGACTCAATTTACTTTTCTGTAGACTTTTCTCTCGGTTTAATTCATTTCTTTTCATTTTTCCATTATCTCTAACTTCTGGTTGTATGGAGAGTATAAGCTTTTTTTCACATGGAAATATTTCAGACTTCAAAGGATTGTTGAGTACTACACTAAGTTCTCCAGAAATATTAGAAAGGCATTTTAATGTAACTTAGTGGCAAAGTTAGAAATTCCACAGCCCCAGAAAACATTTTAGAATTCTCTTTTCTGTGTTCCTGGACCAGTATGTAATATTTCAGAAATATCCTTTGGTCCCTGCAAAATAAATAAGCCTCCTGGCGTGTAGCAATTACACAGGAAGGGAAAGGAGAATTTTCATATTAGTCTTTTATTATTATTATTATTTCATTTAAGACACAGCCCTATAAACAATGCTCAAAACTTCCATAAAAGATTTTTTTTTTTTTTGGAAAGGTTTTTGCTATAGAGCACATGCACTCGCCAGAAAGACGGAGAGGCAGAGAGACAGAAAGTAAGAAATCACCCCCCGGGGGGATGGCCATGCTGCAATCCCTTCTCCTCCATTCTCCTCTCGGGATCTTGGGCACACACACACACGTGCCTGGTGTGAATTTAAGCCATCAGGTCTGGGACTCAAACTGCGGTTGACTACATGGGAGTCCAGCGACATAGCCATTACACCATCTGCTGGTCCCCCCAAATTTTAAGCAGATAGGTATCTACCCCAAATTTAGGAGTTTTAGCTGATATAGTAGTCTTTTGGAGATGTCACATTTTAGCATTTAAGTCTTTGAGATCATGATCTTTCTATCTTTATTTTTTATTTTAGAGAATTTTTGTTTGTTTGTTTGTTTGTTTTGCTATAGGGTGTACATGCTTGCTGAAGAGACAGAAAGTGAGAAATCCTCACCGAGGGGGATGGCCATGCCACGGTCCCTTCTCTATTCTCCTCTTGGGATTTGGGGCATACACACACACATACTAGGCATGAGTTTTAAGCTGCTGGGTCTGAGACTTGAACTGTGGTCGACGATGTGGGAGTCCAGTGGTGTAACCATTACGCCATCTGCTGGTCCCCATGATCTTTCTTAAATATCATTATGAAATGGATAGAACTTCTTTCTTTTCTTTTTTTAAATTTCTAGAGGACACATGCACATGCCAGAGACAGACAGAGAGAGAGAGAGAGAGAGGAAGAGAGAAAGTATGGTTATATTGCAATGAGATATGTTTATTGCAATGAGATATGTTTATGTTGCAATCCCTTCTCCTCCATTTCACCATCCTCTTGGGATTTGGGAATGCATACTATGTTCGATGCCTTTTTTGAGCTGCTGAGTCCAGGGTTCAAACATCAGTTGGCCATGTAAAACTCAGCTCCCTTCACTACGGAATGGCCCTTTAAATCTGCAGAACTTCTGGTTGTTGATATTGTGTCTCAGTACCTGCCCACCCTCCACCCCAGTGCTCTGAGATAGACGTTTCAGCTTCTGGATGCTCCCTTTTTAATCCTCAAAGCTTCCCCAGTGCTAACTCTAGGTGACTGAGGTGAGGTGGGAAAGGAGGGTATTCAATTAGGACTTTGTCTCAGGAGGACATGGCCTGTCATCTGTTCCATGAGACCACCTGATAGCCACTGATATTTTTTGAATGTGTGTACTAGGTAAATAGTACTCAGACTTTTAAAATTGTAGGAACATTTTACATTTTATGTAGTATAAATGACACACCAGACACACAATACAAGCATACATATACATCAGATACCTAATTGATGTGAGTGCTTCACACATTAATAATTATTTATATGTATGATGCCCTCTGATACTTTGTAGTCTATGATTCCATTTCATTAGAAAATACACTAGTCACCACCCAATTGCCTTCACCTACTAAATGGTTCATGCTTGGAATTTGGAAATCACTGCTCTAGGTACTTCCATAAGGGTGTGAAGAAGTTCCTTTATCTCTGAAAGATGCTGATTTGTTTGGAAAGTATGCACTCTCCTGTAGCTTTAGCAAATTCTAAGTAAGATGTGTTATAAGATTTGATGGAAAGTTTATCTACAGGGAGGACCTTGTTTAAGCACCCCGCACAAAAAGTCACTGGGAACCATCAGTTAGTTCTTATTCCCGGGTCCTAGTTTCTAATTCCAGTGGGGAATTTGGTACCTGTGTGCTCCAATTCTAATGTGCCATATTCTCACTCTCTTGCTCTTTCTTGTAAATGAGAGAATCGAAAAAACATGATAACAAATGTAGATACGAGGCTGTTGATGCGTTTCCCAGTTATAAGACTGTGTCTCACAGTCTTGGATGCTTTGCAGTGTTTTGCCCAATTTCCTCTGAATGCCTCCAGAGATATAGGGTGATGGGTTATTTTGGGGAAGGCTGGCAGCTGCCTTTGACTGCTCTTTTGCAAGGAACTGTAGAGGATAGCCACTAAGTTTATTTTTACATCTCACCACGGGATACAATCCGCATTTTCAATCAAGTGTTGGACACTCCAATTTAACAAGTTGTGAAAAATCTGTTGGCCCAGATAAACGTATGCTAAGAGTATTCCTTTCTGTAAATTAAGACCTTGCTCCTGGAAGCCCAATAATTCATTAAGCCATTATTAGCCATGATCACTGATGATTTCAAACAAAATAATAAAGAGAAATTTATACTGAGCTATAAGGCACCATTGGGTCTGTCCCATGGTTGACTTTTTATAGCTTTAGTATTAAAATAATTTTTCCATTTCATCTGATTGCTGCCTTATCTCCACCTAGCCTATCATGTAGGCAGGGCAGCAGCTGTCATCCAGGCTCCCAAGGCTGCAGGCAGTGACATCTGTCCCAGAGGCATCAAAGTACCGCATTAGCTCAAACCAACAGTTATGAGGTCACAGGCTTCCTCATAAAAAGGACTGACTTTATCTGTCATTAGTGAAAGGGGAGAGCAAGCACTCTTCAAACATGTAGTCATGAGCCAGTTGGTGGCATGGTAGTTAAGGTTGTTAGATCCCACATGACTGACTAAATAGCTCAAGTCCTAGACCCAGTGGTTTGAACAACATGCTCGGCCTGTGTGAGTGCATATTCCAAATCCTGAAAGGAAATATTGAGGAGAAGGGATTGCGATGTCACCATAGTCTGTAGCGGGGTGGTTTCTCACTTTCTCTCTCTCTTTCTCTGTTTTTCTCTTCTGGTGAGTACACATACCCTCTAGCAAATTAAAAAAAAAAAAAAGTATGCTTCAACAAACCCGCCGTAGCCCAGAAAGGGGGTGTCTCTTATTCTTCCTTTAACTAATGTGGTCAGAGGAATTACTTTTGATTACTTTCCCAAGCTCAGAATGTAAGTAACTTGATTAAATGCAGATAGTTGGCCCAAAGTAGTGGTATAGGTGGTAGAGTGCCACTGAGTAATGCTGGAGCCATGTGGAAGGCCCAGGTTTGGATCCTGGGTTGACTTAAACACACCAGCCACATTAATAATTCTGGCTAGCTGGGATGCTTAGAGGAGTATTGTGGTGTAGTAAGACCCTGTCAGGGGTACCTGTGTCTCTCTTTCTCATTAACTAAATAAGCTTTTTTTTTTTTTTTTTTTTGAGAGGTTTTTGCTATAGGGTGCATGTGCTCGCAAGACAGAGAGACAGAAAGTGAGAAATAACCCCCCCCAAGGGGGGGGGGTGATTTTTACTTTGCTAGAGTGTATGTGTACTCACCAGAAGAGAGAAACAGAAAGAGAGAGAGAAAGTGAGAAGCCACCTAGGGGGGATGACCATGCCACAATCCTTTCTCCTCCATTCTCTTCTCGGGATCTTGGACATGCATGTGCATGTGCCAGTCATGAGTTTAAGCCACCGGGTTCAGGACTTGAACTGCGGTCAACTACATGGGAGTCCAGTGACATAGCCATTACACTGTCTGCTGGTCCCATAAGCTTTGTCTTTAAAGGCACATAGCCATAGTACTGAGATCTAAACTTAGATTTTTCTGCCTTCAGAGCTTAATCCCTGGTTCTGGTACACAAGCTGAACAATCCTAAAGCCATTTCATCAACTTTTTTGGTTCTTACAGAGGAACAGGTCTCATATTTCCATTTTTTCAAATAAAGGCCAGGCTTGACTTCCTGACAACTGAAGTAGGGCAAGGCGCATTCTTGATTCTTTTATCTATAACCTGCCTTTTATCTTCAGTGTATCCAGAGCTGTACCACAGAATGTTTCAGTTGCCCTTACGATTTTTATTTGTGTTATTATCACTGACATTTTGTTAATGTGCATCTCATTGCCATTGGGCTGGGTTTTATGGTGGCTCATTATTTCTTCCAAGATTTTACTGTGACTCTTTCATCTGCAGCTCAGTCTCTTTTAGTAGAAACACTTTCATATCTAAAAAGGAACATTGGAGTCAGCTGGTAGTGTAGCAGTTAAGGCACTGGTCTCCCATATGACTGATCACAGTTTGAGCCCTGGACATGGTGGCTTGAAAATCATGCCAGGTCTGTGTGTGTATGTGTGTCCAAAATCCCTAGCGGAAAATGGAGGAGAAGGAGTTGTGGCATGGTTATCCCCTCTAGGGTGTGATTTCTCACTTTTCCTGTCTTTGTCTCTGTCTCTTTCTAACAAGCACATGTGCTGTATGGCAAAAACGTTAAAAAAAAAAAACAAAAAACGAAAGAACATAGCTTTTAGTTGAGCTGTGATCAGAATGATGTTGATGTCACTGGATTTAAGAATCATTTTCTTAACTGGGAAGTATTTTGTTTTTCAAGTGATAGATTAAGGTACCATGCCTTACCTTGTTGAAAAGTACTAGGGGGCTTCAAAAAGAGAAATGGGACTAAGATATGAGTTTATTTTAGTACAAAAAAGTTTGAAATCTATGCCTAATTTTTTTTCCCCCAAAACACACATTTTCCATGAACTTTTAAAGAGCCCTTAGAGATAAGCTATGGAGTTAGATAGATTTGGATTTATGCAGCAGGTCTTCTACTTACTATTTATGTGACTTTGAAATAATTACTTAGTATGTCAGTATATGAAGGTCCTGGAGCTCAGTAATTGGGCACTCGATCTCTGTTAATTTTCATTCCTTATGATAAAAATGATTGTCTCTGTTATATGAATGTATACGAATTTCCCACACTGACTGCATCCTAGAAGTCTCTTTAGATTTTTAGGATGCCTGAATGAATCCACTTTATGCTGGTGAGATGCTGCAGGGTTGCTGATTGATGGGGCCTTCGGAGTGTTGTCATTGCCACTCTCAGTTCCATTTACCTTCACCAACCCAAGTGGGAAAAGTGGCAACAAACAGCATGTTATTAGTCACTGTTGCTTTCCACCAAAATATCAAGCCAAAAATATGTATTTTAAACTACATGTTTGCTCATTTTAGAGTTGGATTATAAACTGTTAGAAATCAGGGACCATTAAACAACCATTTTCATTTGCAGTAGATTTGTGTTTGAATTTGGAAAGAGTGTTCCCATGAATGCCAAGTAAAGAACGCTGCAGTTAGTAAGCATGAAGCCTTCCCGGCCTTCTCCAGTCACACTCAATGGCCCTCCTTCCAGATTTTGCACTGTAGCACTTTGTATCATGACAATAGGGGTGAAGAGAGGGGAGCGAGGGCCCCAACTTGAGACTGAGGTAATCTCTCAATGGGCTTTAGGATATCCGATCTGCTAGAAGTCTGTTTTCAGGAGGTACCGCGGAGCCTCCTGGGATTCTGTTCATTCTAGGGACAGGTGCACCAGGCCCTGTGATCTCTACCACACATTGGAAGGGAGAAGCGATTCTGACTGTTACGTGGAATTTGTTTCCTCTGTGTGCACACTCTAAAACCAGGCAAGGAGTAGGGGATGGGCAGGGAAGAAGTAAGGGATGGTTGTGGGTAAGTGGGCACTGCTGGTAAAAACTGGAAGTGGTGGTTTCTCTTTCCAAACACCTAAAGACTTTGGAGCAAAAGGAACATGGCCTTAGTACCATCTGGAAAGGCACCGTATAACTGAAGGCTGTGTGGGGGAAGAGCTGCCCCCAGAGCACAGCTAAATTTCAGCACTTTGCGGAAGCAGGAGTGCCCAGGGAAAAGGTGGGATCCCTGGTGCAAGTGGCAGCCATCACTCGATGGACTGTCTCTCAATAGGCCAAGGGAGCAGGGAGGCCCTTTCCACAGCTTAGCAGTCAGCAAAGATTCCATGGGCTGTGGCCAGCACGACAGAAAAGGGCTTACGTGATGCATGGTTTTATCAATGGGCTGACTTCTATGTCTGCCCCAGGACTTCAGAAACACAAGCAGCGGGGACCCAATGAGGCTTTGGGAAATGGCTTTACAGTTGCTGTCAGTCTAATATGTACAAGGGCCAACAAACCCTCAGCTCTGTGAGAATGAAGGCCCTCTCCAGACATGGCTGTGCAGATCACTCAGCTCTGTTTTGAAAGATATTGCGCTGGTGAGTTGGAGGAGGGCTTTCTGGGGCAGAGAGAAAAAGGTTGAAGAGAAAAAAAGGTGTTGTAGCAAAGGACTACATAGTTGCAAACCTTTTCTTTAAGTGCAATTTAAAATAATCACACTATTGGTATTTCTCAGCCTTGAGTCTCTGGTGAGTGCGCGTGGCCTCTGACAAACTTAAAAAGGAAGAATATGTTGTTTGAATGTATATAATAAACAGCATAAACCAGGTCCGAGCTACATGTGGTCACTTCTGTATAACCAGAAACAATATAAAATTAAGTACAAAACAGACCTCCATATTAAATAGAATTTTTAAAAAAGGATTTTATTGCCTGAGTGCACATGTGCTTGCTAGAGAGAGAGAGAGAGAAAGAGAAAGAAAAAACAACTCTTAAAGGGGCATGGCCATACCACAATCCCTTCTTCATTTCCTGCTGGGATTTGGGGTATGCACGTACCCCTGACCTAAATGTTTTTCAAGTCATGTACCCATGACCCAAATGTGTTTTTCAAGCCACTGGTGCTAGGACTTGAACCGTGGTTGGCCATATGGAATCTAGTTACCTTAACAACTAGGCAATGGGGCCTAGTTCTGAATAGAACTTAAATTAATGATACTAATCCATAGGATAAATGGTTTTGTTTCACTTAAATTCACATCAATTGCCAGACAAAAATGTGGAGTAGGGGGGCCATACAGGAATTTTTGAGTTTAGAGAATGTCCATTATGAGTACTGGGCCAGGCTGCCCCAAGTCTCCCATTGCTCCAATTCATTTAAACAGCTGAAAGCAAAACCATTCTGATAGCCAACCTGTTTTTAATTTGCCTAAGTTGGGAGAACTTGTTTCATTGGTACTTAGCCAGGGGAAAAGTTTCAAACCCTGGAAAAATCTATTTGTCCTTCTAGTACTTAAAAGCTATTCAGGGGACAGACTGTGATGAGAAGCAAGTTATCTGTGAAAGCTTGAATTCTTCTGCAAAGAATGAATTTGCCGAAGTTCCCCAGCGAGCTTGTGTGGCACTCTAACATTCCCTCACAGCATGAATTTTCTGAAAATCCTTGAGACTCAAGGAAAAGTATCTGCTCATCAAATCTTTCCACTTCGCAATGTGTGTTGGGCTTGAGGCTGGGGGATGAGGGCGGGAGCAGCTTCAGCTCTTTACACCATTCATGCTGAAGTCATCTGGCTGCTCTGTTCCGGAGGGTGTGTTGTCAGATGCTTTTCTGTGCTTTGCAGTGTTCAGAATTTGCAAAGAATTTCACCAACTGTTCTCTCTGTGTCCAGATGCCACTCAAAGCAGAGTATATAATGCTATTCTCATGTTCAAAGAGTATAGTTTTCACAATCGCTGTCCCTAAGTGTGGGGCTCCAATTAAGCAGGCATCCTCACTCTTTCAGTTTGGGGCTTCATTTCTGACTGTGGAGGTGATATGAGCCCTTTGGAATCACAGGCTTGAGGTACAGATGGCTGCTTGCCTCCTGCCCTACCCAAGGCCCTTGTTGCTTTTCCTCTCCTCTTCCACCTCCTTCTCTCTTCTCTCTCTGTCTCTCTGACTCTGTTCTCTCTCCTAATTTGCTGTTTGAATACCCAGTGTTACGGTTGGCATTTCCAACCAGGGCTACTTCTCTGGCCGCTCCTTCAGTTGTTCTCTGCCATTTGTCATTTTCGCTGTCATTCCTTCCTCTCCTTACTTTTCTCCTTTCTGATGTTTCCATCAGCGTTTCTCATCTCTTGGTTAAGTGAGCTTTCCTTTCGTTCACTATGGTCTTCATCCATTTGGGCTGCTGTAACAAAATTCCATAAACTGGGTGGTTCAAAAGCAACAGAAATTGGGACTAGTAGCTGTCTTAGCAGTTGTATTGCTGTACTCCCACATAGTCGACCGTGGTTCTAGTCCCAGACCGGGTGACTTAAAACACACCGGACACATACTTGTGTGTGCCCAAAACCCCGAGAGGAGAATGGAGGAGAAGGGATTACTGCGTGGCCAGCCCCCTGCGGGGATGATTTCTCGCTTTCAGTCTCTCTGGCAAGTGCATGTGCCCTGTAGCAAAGAAAGAAAGAAAGAAAGAAAGAAAGAAAGAAAGAAAGAAAGAAAGAAAGAAAGAAAGAAAGAAAGGCTGACTCTCCCCCCCAAAAAAAAGAAAGAAAGAAAGAAAGAAATTTATTTTGTACAGCTCTGGAGACTGGGAAGTCCAAGATCAAGGTGCCAGGAGATTTGGTGGCTGGGGAGGGTCCACTTCTAGGTTCATAGAAGGTGCCTTCTTCCCGCATCTTCACTCGGTCAAAGCAAAGAACTGCAGTCGTTTCAGTCCCTAATAAGAGCACCAATCCCAGTTGTGGGGACACATTTAAGAGAGAGAATTTGAGGTGTGGGGACATGCTCTGAGCAAACACCACCTGCTCTTTTGGGGTTTGGCAGAACCTTATGACTTGTCTTTCCCTGACCTTGGCTGCAGACAGAGCAAGGGTGGAAATTACTAGGGGCGGTCCAACAGACACATCTGATGGACTTCAAGAAGCATCTTGACCCCAATTAGTAAAATCCAATCCCTGCTCTGCATCTGAACGGTTCTTTAGCCTTCTCTGGGTGTGGTGGTGCACTCCTTATAGAGAAGTTCTTTAGCTCCTTCCCCACACCTAACAGCTAGGTTTCTCTGCATTAGAAAAGAAGATGAGACTTTCTCTCAATGGGATTATCACCAAGGGATACGCCTGGCCTAGTATTACTAAGCCCTTATAGATCCGTTAACTGCTTCTTATTGTCTAACCTGGCAACCAATCTATGAAGTGTCGTGAAACATACATGTGTAATGTCTCCTTGTTCTATAAATAAAGACGTCCAGTTCATCTGGGCGGCACAAGCTTCAGGGGTACCTTCCTCACCAGCAGCCCTCTGATCGTGATTCAACCAGACCCAAGCCCTGGGGTGGACGCCGACACCCAGTTATGAAAGCTCTGCTCTCATGACCTATTCCCCTTCCAAAGGCCTCACCTCCTGATACCATCATGTTAGGGGCTAGATTTCAACAAAAGACTTTGGGAGGGACACACACTTTCAGACCATAAACGACCATCCTATCAGCCTGTTCTATGATTTTGTTCTCAGTGTTTGACAAACAAGTCACGGCCTTCCAGGCCAGGGGTGATGTGGGGGTATTCACCTCTTCCTCGGAACAGCACGAGAGTAGGTCTAGCTGGGAAAGTGTGAAGGCTCATTCTGAGCCCCAGTGAACTCTTCATTGGAAACTGGCACCCGTTTCTTCCTCCAGAGGAAACTGCTCCTCAGTACTCTGTTCAAGGCAGATGCAAAGTTTCAGCAACTGTCCCGGCATATGGGGTGGGGGGTACAAAAAAGCATGTGTCATCTCTCAGACTCTCTTCATGGCTTTTATGCATTATCATTGACAGAACTCTCCTTCAGCAACTCCAGAAGCTTCAGACCTTGGTGATGGGCAAAGTCTCTCGTACTTGCAAGTTAGCTGGCACGCAGACCGGCACCTGCCTCATGGTGAGTGTCCCAGAGGACAGTGTGGTACCTGCTCCAGCCCAGCTCAACTCCAGCCCTTCCAGTTTGCCACGGCCAAGTGCTGTGCAGTGGGAGAGACCAGGCAGCTTGCTGTCGGCTGTCCGGCTGTGGGCATCACAGTGCCGTGCCCTAGGGTGCAGTCTGCTAGCCTGGCAAAGGGGTGTGCGTCTCCCTGGTGTCCCAGGTGATGGAGATCTAAAGGTTTGCTCTGGTGCCTGGATGGACTCCTCAGCTCCATTTCTCTCCTGCTCCAGGTTGTCGTGCTGTGCTTTGCTGTTGCATTTGGCAGCTTCTTCCAGGGCTACGGACCCTACCCTTCTGCTACCAAGATGGCGCTGCCCAGCCAGCATTCCATGCCCGAGCCATACACAGCTTCTGTTGGTAAGAGCGCTCTGTACCTACCAGGTCTCTCGGGTTGATTTCTTAGCTTTCTGAAAGGAATCTGTGGTGAAAGTACAAATTATTTATTTAGTTTTTAGTTGCCAGGGAGTGTGTGTACTCGCCAGAGAGAGAGAGAGAGAAGATTGAAGCACCCCTCAGTGGAACATGATCATAAAGCAGTCCCTTCTCCTCCATTTCTCCACCCTGTAAGGATTTGGGATGTGCATATGTATGGGCATGTGTTTTGTTTTTTTTTTTTTTTTTAAATTTGGGGACTAGCTCAATTTATTATCAGCTCATATTCTTAGGAACAAATGTCTTTTTTTTTTTTTTTTTTTTGGAGAGGTTTTTCGCTATAGGGCGCGTGCGCTCGCCAGACAGACAGAGAGAGACATAGAGACAGAAAGCGAGAAATCACCCCCCAGGGGGGATGGTCACGCCGCAATCCCTTCTCCTCCATTCTCCTCTCGGGATCCTGGGCACGCACGCACACGCGCCCGGCGTGAGTTGTAAGCCACCAGGTCCGAGACGTGAACCGCGGTCGACTACGTGGGAGTCCAGCGACATAGCCATTACGCTAACTGCTGGTTCCCTGGGCATGTGTTTTTCAAGCTTCCAGGATCAGGAGTGGAAAAGGATCGGCCATGTGGAATCTGACTCTTTTAACCATTAGGCTACGGGCTGACCTAACAGTCCAAGTTTTTAAAAGTGGTAAAATGGAGTTTCTCCACTTGAAGAGGCACGTGGGAGTCTGGTACCCAGACGGCAGCTTCCCTTGTGCTCTTGTCCTAGTAGTGGGCTGTGCTCAGAGCTCAGCATAACACCATCTGCAAATCGCCACCCTAGACAGTGTCTCCCGACAGCCAAGGAGGTTAGGGATGAGGGAGGGAAGAGTGTGAAGCTTCTTGTGACACTTTAAGAGAATGCCTGCATTTCTACCTCCACTCAGTCCTATGAAATGCTTTTGTAGAGTTTGTAAAATCGAATCAAATTGAGGAATCAGTCTGGGTTTTCTTTTCTTTTTTCTTTTTTGAGAGTTTTTTTGCTATAGGGCACGTGCGCTCGCCAGAAGGACAGAGACAGAGAGACAGAAAGCAAAAAATCTCCCCCCAAGGGGGATGGCCACACCGCAATCCCTTCTCCTCCATTCTCCTCTCGGGATCTTGGGCACGCACGCACACGCGCCTGGCATGAGTTTAAGCCACCGGGTCTGGGACTTAACCGTGGTCGATTATGTGGGAGTCCAGCGACATAGCCATTACGCCAACTGCTGGTCCCATAAGTCTGTTTTATAAAACACAACGCCCAAGATTTGGAGTCTCTGATTCTACACAGAAATACATGATGTTTTCATCTAGCCAGGAATCTCTTTTACATATATAGGAAGTAAAGGGGTGTTGAGTAAGGAGTATGGGCAAATATGTGTACACACTAATAAGAACAAACATGAAATTCAGAGTATTAGATTGGGGATAGGGATAATTTTGCCATTGTGAAAAGTCTCAATTTTTACCAGCAGGTGTATTCCTGCCAACTACATGCCAGAAGTACTAATAGTCTAATCAAATCATTTCAGTGGCCCATGGGGAAATTCTTTTTTTCTCAAGGAAATATATTTCTAAATTTAATTGAGAGCCAATGGGAACACAGCATCTACGTTGTGGAAAATTGCTACCAAGCCATCTAGTTATGTGACCATCCTCTAAAACAAAGAGGCTCTGTCCTTCAATTTGTGGTTTTGTGTCCTCTCTCCAGTTTCTACATGAAAATGCCCTTGTCCCTTATCTCACTGCAAGAGCTACTCACTGGGGATGCTGTATCTTTTAGCTGGGTCTGGACAGCTCTAAGTATTTGACTCCTATATTCTCCACAAATTGTTTTTGGGTGGATAAGGAGGGGAGTTTTATTTTCAAAGCAGTGGGGGTGGTAGTTTGCTTCATGTTTATTTGCTTTTCTATTGTTCTTCCAGCACTGTATAATTGCTATAATTTTTCATTGCACAAACTCCAAAACCCTGAAGCCTTTACAGAAAGCCAAGTCCAGCAGGCACCCTCTGCTAGGCAACGAGAACACACCAGTTGCCATCTGCCTCCAGCCCCTCCACCTGGAGTGAGGGGCTGTGCTGAACCCCAGCAGTCTTCTGCTCACACCTTGTTACTTTGCTTTGTCCTCAGTGAGATCCAGGAACCTGCTGATCTATGAGGAACATTCTCCCCTGGAGGAGCCATCCAGCCCAGCCTCAGCTGGGGAGCTTGGGGCCTGGGATCGAGGCTCCTCATTGTTCAGAGCATCAGGGCTGGAGTCCAGGCCGGATGTGGATCTTCCCCATTTCATTATCTCAAATGAGACCAGCCTGGAGAAGTCAGTGCTGTTGGAGCTGCAACAGCACCTGTGAGTCACATGCACACAGATTGACTCCTTTAGTGCCCTGGGGATGCGTTATGACTCAGCGATCTGCAGTGTAGGGTGTCGATGTTCCAAACCTCATCCAGTCCCTTGGTTCTCTCAGCACCTGTTTCCACAACCTGAGACAGAGGAGACTATGCCATGGGTCAATGACTGCCCTGAGCAGAGACGGGAGAGATTTCTCATGACCTCCCCCACGTCTACGGCATAAGTAGGGGAGGACCAGAGTAGGGGAGGACCTTAACCCCTTCCTCTACCATCTTTTTTCCCCCTTTAAGTTTATTTATTTATTTCTTCCATGAAAGAGAGACAGGTCTAGGGATGGGTGCCCCCCCAGGGTCCTCGTGCAGTGTCCAACTCTATCTCAGCCAGCCTGGATCACAGGCACACACATGCTCAGTAATATCAGGGAAGTCCCGGGACATGAACCTAGGACCTTTTCCATTTGGGTTTACTTGGTACTGCTGGAGCATTGCCTGGCCCCATTCTCCCTCCAAATTCACATAAGTGAGCATGCAGTCCCGGTAACAGCAGTGTGTTTATGTCAGTGCACCTGAAGACACAGCCTGTAGCTTTCTTCCCCTTAGGGAGTAAATGTGTGTTGTGTTACAGAGTGACAGGTGTTTATGATTTATCAGTAAAAACACATGTATTATGACTAGACATTTCATTATGTATTGAGGAACACCATTTGAGAGGCACTGTGCATGCACATGTCTTTACACTGAAGATAATCTGTGTTGGGCTCCAGTTCTCCAAGTGCTGCTTCTCTTAGATGTTTAGAGGGAAAGCCCATTGTAAACGCAAAGGCTTGCATGGCTACAAGGTATTGCTGTTGTGGCAGGGAGGCACCTGGCTATGCCAATTGGCACAATCAGGGGTCCTGCACACACACTCCTGTATGGTGTGGTTGGTGATTTACCTGAACTCTGCTCCTCTGCCTCCCGGCAATGAGGCTGTTCCAATGTAAGTGGGAAAGCTTCCACTTCAGATTCCGCATGCTGCTTCTTCTGACCACAGGGAGGAAGGAAGATTCAGAATTATGTATACTTCTTATGTGTACATTATTGCGCTACTTTAAGCACTTTACAAATACCATTTGTATGACCCTTTTACCTACCCTAGAGGCGAGTTGTTATTAGTATTCCTGTTGTAGAGAAAATCTGGGACTGTTACTGGAAGCTGTGGAAGACCCAGCTGGTCAACTGCTTGGTTCATGACACAAGTCTCTGCACTCTTAACTCAGTTGTTCAAAGTCCCATTCAAATCCCACTTGTTCTGGGATATTTCCAGACAATAAGCCCTCCTAGCCCTCCTCTGAGTGCCAAGAGACTTTCTAGGCTATTGCACAATTAACACGCTTATTTTCTGTTATATATTTATTATTATTTCAGATTAGTTCACTTTAAAAGTCCATCTGGATTGCTAGCTCTTCTAGACCAGGGACCAGCCCTTCTCCTTCCATTTTCTTCTTCCCACTGGTTAGCATAGGCCAAATACCCTTAGTAAGTACAGAAGTTTAAGGCAATTTATAACAACTTGGTATCAAATCACCATGTTTATCCTCTGAGCTGGGATGTCTTGGGGGGGATGAAGGTGGGCATGTGAATGAGTGGGTGAACTGGTACCTTGGGAGGAGAGAATGGCTACAAGGAGGGGCAAAGAACAAGAATCATGCCCGAGCCAGCTCACAAAGTCGCAGTCATTGAATCACTGAATCAGCCACGAAACTCAAGAATCACTGTCACACATGGCGGCTAATCCTTCTTTTTCCTTTCAATGCCTTCACAGGGTCAGCACCAAACTGGAGGGGAACGAAACACTCAAAGTTGTAGAGCTCGACAGAAGAGTGAACACCACCTTCTGAAGAGGCCGACTCCACCCTCTCTGTTTCCCTTAACTCTTCTTTCATATCTCCAAGCCCCCTTTGTTGTAATCTTTTCTTTCCTCTTTGCCTCTGGATCTTAATGAAGACATGGATGAGCGGTTGTGGCTGGGGTAGGGGGGCCAGCCTAGGAGCTCTGTTAGCAGTGCAGGCCTTGTCTCTCCCTGTCTGTGCCTCTCCCATGCCACACGGAGCCCACCTTTCCTCCCTTCTCTTACTGCCATAGGAAATTGTTTCAGGGGTGGAGGCTGGGACAAGCGGGCTTGTTTCTAAAATATTGCCAAAGAGATACTGCCTGATTCTCACCTGTGCGGTGTGACTCCTCTTTGAAGAATAGACAACTCTTGTGACCACAGACCCTAGCCACAGAAATGCCATGACGCTATTAGGATTTGGCAAAGCACTGACCCATGTCCTTCCCTGCTCATCCCTGGGTCTCCAGCGTGAGTGCTCATCAGCCCTGGAAGTGCCAGGGCACCTTGTCAGCTCCCCTCTTTCCCACTCTGGCTCTCAGAGCCCTTGCTGGACAGTCTTCCCGGCACCAGCCCCGACAGGCGAGGGCTGCCCCTTCACATTCTCAGGCCGCAAGTGCAATGCCTGAAGGAATCAGGCTATTCTACTCCAGGCGAACCTGCCCCATCTTGTTGCTTATAGATCCTCCCCATGCCCAGGTTCCCCACATCTGCATAGGTCTGCCCCCAACCCCCAGCTTCTCCTCCCACTTGTAAATAGTATTTATTAGCATGCCGAGGCCTCCCGCTAGCAACCACACTGGAGAGGTCGGTGCCTCCCTCCAAGCTAGCTAAGTCTTCTGTGGGCCTCTGACGCTAGGGGGGGCACCTGGGCTCTGGGCTCCACTTTCCAGGTGGTGGTTTGTCATCTTTCTCTCTCTTTCTTTCTTTCCTTCCTTCCTTCTTTCCTTCCCTTCCTTCCTTCTTTCTTTCTTTCTTTCTTTCTTTCTTTCCTTCCTCTTCCTCTCCTTCTCTTCTCTTTCTTCTTTCTCTCTCTCTTTCTTTCTTTCTTTCTTTCTTTCTTTCTTTCTTTCTTTTTTAATAGTTTCTATTGAGAAATCCCCTTGAGCATGTGTCCTCTGCCAGAGGAACTCAGTGGGAAAGAGGGGGCTGTGCCTTGTTTGGGTCTGCGTCTCTGCAGCCCCATGGTTTCTCTGTCTGTCTTGTTCCCATAATAAGCGGGAAGCCCTGCCCCTGACAACAGGCATTTGGATAACCTTGCTAGCTTGTCTTTCCACCTGTCCCTGGCTCCTCCCTCACCACCCACCCTGCTTCTACTTTGCCCTCCTCTCTTCTTCCTCTGCCTCAACAGAAGGAGTCGGAGTGGTGCCATTCGTGCATCCATGTTCTTACCTGTTAGAGTCAGGTTTGGCTACTTTGCAGCTCACCCAAAGAGATACAACCTAACCCCCAACCTACTTTTATTATTTTTTTAATGATTAAAAGTAACATTTGTAGTTTTAAAAATCTTTCTTCTTTCATACAAACAATAAATGGAAATGACCTTTTGTTGTGTAATGTAGAAGACTCCCCTTCAGTGTTTATTCCTAGTTTGTAAAAAAAGATTTTGTGTAGGAAATTTGCTTACATATTGTATTTTATTTTTAGTAGTGGCTGTGGGGTCTTTAGCATAAGCTCTTCTCTCTCTCTCTCCCTCTCTCTCTCCTTCTGTCTCTCTGTCTTGTCATCTGTGTTGTCATTGGAGCTTGTACTTAAGAGGGATTAAGCCCACACCCCGCTCTTTCATTCCATATCAGATATAGGATTTGGTGTCATTAACAGTTGCCATCAGACCTCCTAAGCGGATCCCTGTTTTGTCTGTCTCAGTCCATTTGGGGTCACTGTGGTGAGTGATTCCTCTCTCTCTGCTGTGATGGAAAGGTGTCCAGACGAGGAGGTGGCCAAGTTCACCTTCTCACAGTGTGTGAAAGCTGGGTAGAGACTGCCATGGTCCTGGCAGCCCTGCTGTCTGGACGATTCTCACTGCCCCCTGCACTGGCCAGGGCGGGCTGGGACTGTCTGGCTCTGCAGGAGGAGTGCTGCCAATGCGCATCCACTTCTGCCTCTCTGCTCCACTCGCCCGTGCCTGCCCGGTGTCTGGTAGCTGTGGGCCTCTGCTGCCTCATCTCTCTCTTGAAAATGCCATGTAATATTCTGACGTAGGCAGCCCACGGGGCCTTAAAAAGGTAAAAAGCTAGAATTAACTCAAGGAGTATTCAGGCAATGAGAAAGGAAGGGTTTCATGTTTAAAGGCAGAACTGAGAGAAGTGGCTGTCTAGGCAGCCACCTGCTGCAACTGAAGCAGATTGTGTTTCCAAGGCTCCCAGAAATAGCCAGAATAGGGAACCTGCTCCCCTGCATGAGGAGGGAGAAGAAAAAGGAAATTTGTAGCCTTTGTCCTTAGTGCATTGAAGATTTCGTTTTCTCTCTTATCTCCCTTGCTTAACGTTACTTTCTCCAAACCTCCAAGCAGCAGGGTTTTCTCTCTAGGAAGCTGGCCTTCCAGAACATAATCTGTATTTGGAGACATGGAACATTAGCCTGAGAGCACCAATGGCCCTTTGAAGGGGGTTCCAAGAACTTACATTGCTTCACTTTCAAGAAACATCTGTCTTCTGCTTACTTGAGTGAGTCAAGAGAATGAAACCTTTAAGAGTACAAAATGGGATCAAGAGAATACCAGAGGGCTGGATAACACCAGATTGATTCCAAATAGTGAATGGGTGTGTATGCACTGTTCTGTTGAAGGGTTAAACCCTCAATGTCAGTGGATTTGTTTTCCCCACTGAGCAGTCTCATAGACTAACCAGTAATTCCTGGTCAGCTTGGAAGATTCCAAGTAATGGCAGACATTAGTGCCTGAACTTAAGTTTTGAAAGATACTTAAAGCTTGTGGGGACAACCGAGAGCCATGAAAAATAGGTCTCTATTATGTTTTCCATCAGTAAACACATTTTTCTTTTTCCTTCCTTTGGCTACACTAATGAAGGAGATGTCTTGCAAAGTTTCAGAGAACAAGTAATCTTTCCCCAGATGAGACCTGGTAACCCAGACCCCTCTGCCCCTCAGCATGATTCTTTTCCCAGCTCTCGACTTCGCACTTGGAAATGGAAACTGTAAATGAAAGGCCTCAGTGCCAGTTTTAGGAAGGAATTTCTGTGAAATGTTAGGAGTCTGGAGTCTAGCTCACAGAAAGAGTGTTATATAAAAATCTGACAGCTGAACTGGGTTGCTCCTTTCTGGCAGGGGGCGGGGATGAGACTTGACACCGGTGTAGGCAAAATTAGATAACCTTTTGGTTAATAGAAATGATTTTGCTTTGGAGACCTAATTTGTAGGTTGCAAAGGCAGTTTTTAGTTCAGCTAATTTACAAACCAACTATAAATACCGTGGTTTTCCCCTTCCTGTGTCTCTCGGTTCTGGTTGGATATCAAAAGGTGGCTGTGAATCTAAGTGCCATGGAGGAGGGATGTTGAATCGATTCCTCTGTATTCTGGCTGTGATTCAGTGTCCAGCATTTTTGTCATAGGATGTTCTTAGATTTTTTTCCTTCAGAAGTTCACGGCCCTCCCTGCCAGGTCCTCAGAGGGAGCAGAAGCACAGAGCAGAATCAGGCTCCCCAGCCCAGCTCCTTAGAATAAGCATAGCATACAAGTTGGGACTTAAGCACAATCCGGAAATGAAGATGTCCTACCCCCAGTGAAAGGGTGGACCGTCTGTGTTGGCTTTGCTAACATGGAAACAGAGACGCAAGGGAAGACTTTTAGCCTCCCCCATCTGCCACTAGTGACTCATTTGGTTCTGCTGAATCCTGTCTTTGGGAAATCTGCTTTCTCCTGCTTGCAGTGCTGGCAGGACCTCTGATGCCATTACCAGGGAGTTCTTTAGCGAGGGTCACTCTATAGGAATGTTTGCAGCTGAGATTATTGTAGACATATGATCGGATAAACCCTCCTGGGAGGACAGTAACAAGAGAGAATAGAGGCCAGTGGAAGAGCCAGAGACAGGTTTCAGATTTTTCATTCATCCATTCATTCACTCAGTTACTCCTAGGACTTTACAGTTTTGCTAAAAAAGAGGACTGAGATCCTAGGGAGTATTGGAGAACACGAGAGACTGAGGAAATTGCACTGGCTAGTAGCTGTCCCACAAGACCCCTGTGCTAGGTCTCCCTGCTTGTCTTTCTCTTTCTCACAGGTGCATCCGGGTGCACATGCACGTGCACATGTACACACACCCACACTCCTTTCTTGTCTTAGATACTCAGCCTTAAACATGCCTTAGAGATGAATCCAGGATGACAGGAATTCCTCATTTCTGGGAGATTTTATGTATAGCCTTATAGTATTAGATCGAAGTGGGTAAGGGGGAAGGAACGTTTTCTGAAAGCTCAAAATTGGTTTCCTGAAATTGAGCCACTATCAGATTGGCACATCAGGAGAAAAGTAATGGGGTTATGTCCAGTGGGAAGATCCCATTTTGTAAGGGTGCGAGCACATAAAAAAAAATGGCCAGCCAGGATTAAAGATATTAAAGTCCTCTCAGCAGAGCACTTCTCAGTGCAGAGAAACTTACCTTTGAAGAATAACCCTTCATGCTTTGTGGCCAGAGGATCGACATTAACTACAAGGAAAGGCTGGGTGTTGTTTCATTCTGTTATCTGGGGCAACATAAAATTCTGGAATGCTTTAGTTAATCTTAGTTTCTAGAAGGAAAGGACGTATTTCTTGAATACTTACCAAGGTCTTGGGTGCTATGCTAAGCTAGTTTTAAGTCTTTTTGTTTTATGAATACAGAAAACAAGGGTGACTGGTGACCTTGAGATGGATAAAGAACTAAGTGATGTTGAAAATGCAATGATTTGTGGAGTAGGTTGAGCAGCTTCTGTGAACACACTGTACACTATTAAGGTTTTTAGAGCAGGAAACACATTGTAGTTCTTTACCTCATGCTAGAGCTCTCCACCTGGCATCCATCTCCTGTCTTTTCCTTCCAACCTTCTATTTGTCTCTGGGAAAATGGAAACCAGAGGTCTTGGGTCGTATTTCTCTGCTCCCATCCTTTGCTCACCAGCTGGGGGAGAATGTAAACTTTTCACATCATAGACTCGTGGCCCATACTACTTCAGAAATCTCCTTTTCAGATAAAATGCTTTCTGAGTCTATGGAAAACACCAGCACACTTTGACAGACTGTGAGTGACCCGTTTTAACAGTGCTGAGCAGACCCTGGACTACCATCAGCAGTGAGCTTTCATGTCTATGCTGACACCTGGGCTTTCCTCTCTTTTGTTACAAGTTATATAGACCAGTCGTCTTTAAATACCTTGTGAGTCTATTATCTGTCCTATTGCATTGTTTTTATGGCTTTTTATTCTTTATCTTAGCCAGGTAAATACCAAAAATAAAAAATCAAAAGCTTTGTAGGTTACTGGTAGTTTGAAAAAAATATAAATTGAAATTGTTATGCTTTTGTATTTCTATTTCTTGCAAATAAATATTTTTTCTTAAATAGTAAAATGTTGCCTGGTCTTTAAAATCATGGTAATCTGGTTTTAAAAGCTTGTTTTTTTTTTTTTTTTTTTTTTTTTTTGTGAATATGAGTTTGTGTCTGTGTACTAACCATTCTTTCCTGATCATCTAGTCAAACTGAGAGAAGAGCCTCAATCCAGCAAATTTGTGTAGTGTCCACTCCAAGACTGAGTTGGAGGAATATTGAGAAATGTAATTTTTATTTTTTCAGCTAGACCCAAGTAAAAAACAGGGTTCCGTAGATATTTATGCAGCCTGACTGCTGTTTTTGTTGTCTCCCACAACTATTCCCTAAGCAGATTTCCAAAAGGCTATGGATTTGATTTGCTTTTCCCATCTCTAGATGCTTGAGCATGATGCTTTGGACTTGAGCCAGAAAAGCATGATCCTTCTTCTTACAAACTGTTGCAGAGGGCGCCTAGCACAGATTCATGCTCCAGAAATTCTGATGAGATGGTTGATAAAGGTCAATGCACTCAAGCAGAATAATCTTCATTCCATTGCAATCTCTGGGTCCAAATGTAATTTTCATCACTCAGATAGAGTGGAGGCATCATTTAGTCTCAGAAAGAGGGCACTGGGATGTTAGCAACTGAGGGCGTGGACTGTGCTTACCTGGAAGAAAAACAAAGCAAAATAAAACCTTTTTATTTTCTTCCCCTCTTAGCATGGCTTACCCTGCTTTGGGCTTGGGGGTGCATTAGTATCTTGCATCCTTTCCACTCTGACCACCTTGGTCTCCTTTTTGTTCATGAGAGACCTTTCTCTGCAGAGGCTCTTAGTAACATGCCCTCTTCATTGTATTGGGAAACTTTAAGGAAGCCTCTCCAAAGTGCTGCTTTGTTTCCAGCATGGCTAAAGGGGATAAACACTGATTTGAGAACATTATGTAGTAATCACGCATTTCCTCTTTCTGGGTTTGTAATGCTTGACATTTAGGACCTTACTGACCCTGGAGGGACTACCTCTGCCAGCCCCAGCCAGTTCCTGGCCTCCAAGCACACATTTCATATGCAAACCAGCCAATCCAGAGCTCATGCTCCAACTAAGACCTTTAAGGGCTCTTGGAGGACTTAACCACTCTGGGCCACGATCCCCTGTTCTGGTCACCCTAGGGCTGCCAGACATCTATGGCCAGTTCCTACTTCCCTGAGCCCGCTGAAATGATTCAAACTAGCCTGTTTTGAACTTCCTTACCTGCCTTGCACAGTGCTTCCTGTGTTAACTGCAGTAAAGGTTCTTGCCCACAGTTCCCCCTTGCTTCCTTTGCTCGCTGCTGACTGACCTTGGCACTTCCCCGGGTGGCCTGTGTGACATGCTATGCCCTCTCATCTTGGGAGCTATGAGGAACTAGCTGTCTGTCATTTACTGTGACAATAATCTCCTGATCTGTTGAATTCATTACCTGCAAAATAGTAAAACTTACATTTTAGAACACATTTGTTAAGCATTGATATATCGGAGGCTGATCCCAGACTCATGGATATCCAGGTTTTTGCAGATGGGCCTACTGTGATTTAGGTTAATATGTTAATATATAGATTTATTCTCTAATTTCATGCTGGTTGTCACTTTTATTCCAGAAAGGAAAAGTGAGGCCTATAGGAAGTGGTGTGGCTTGTTCATAGGAAGTCAGAGGCATCCGCAGTCATAGCTCAAGCTCCAGGATAAATCGTATGTGATGTCTCTGAAAATGAGAACTACGAAGACCAGAAAATACTGGGATATGGGGTGGGGGGAACCAAGGGGGACTCGGGAGATAGATTTATAGGTTCTTACTCTAGTGATATCATTTGCTTGCTGGCCTTGAGAGAAAAGGAAACATTTATTGAATGCCTATTGTGTACCTGATAATTTTTATGTAGTAAATCTATGATCTTATTTAATTCCTTCAAAAACTTTATGGGGGATAGAGGATTACCCTCTTTCTCAATTGAAGGAATTGGGGTTCAAAAAGAGTAAGAAATTTACTCCAGACCGTATCATACATTAGCTGCAGACAGAACAGTTGAGTCCTAGCTTTGGCCAACTCCAAGTCCATAGTCTTAAACTATACTGTTGGGTTTTAGGGCTCAGGATTCTTCCTTGTGGAAATAAAGGAGTTAGGCTACATAAGAGGTTGCACTTTGGACCTACTGTGTTTCAGACATTTAAAAACTCTTTGGTTAACCTTTCAACATTCAAATGTTTTTCATAAACCTCTAGATTTCCATCTGTTCTTGAACGACTGAAAAACCCAACAACTTCAGGAGTGGATTAGTCATGGCTCCTTTGCCTGCATAGGTCATCTTGGGATGGTCATGTTTCCCCACCCCCAGGTTGGTCCACTCATATATGTTACTTACCTGGTTCTTCTGTCACCTGAATTCACAGCCTCTGGACTAGACTGACTTTCTGAGTGTCACTACAAAGATGATAAAGGAGAAGACAATATATTGGTATTGGGACCAGGAGGTAGAGCAGTTAGTTTCATCTTGAGGGACAGGAAATGAGAGACAACTGGGCTGTGCCCCATGAAGGAGTCTGCAAACTAATTGCTCCTCTTTTTACTATGAAAAAAAGAAAAGTCTCAGGTGTTTTTCTCTGCCCAGACATAATTTTTCATTAATCTCAAAAAGTATGTTAAAAAGTCTTACTAATCTGTGGTAAAAAGGGAACTCTCCTACACTGTTGGTGGGAATGTAAATTAGTCCAGGCACTGTGGAGAACAAAATAGAGGTTCCTCAAAGATCTACAAATAGAACTACCATCTGATCCAGTAATTCCACTCCTGGGTATCACCTCAAAGGATAGGAGAATGCTCAGTCTGTAAAGTGCTTGTGTATTTATTTTTATTGTGGCATTATTCACAATTTCTAAGACATGGAACCTACTTGAATGTCCATGAACAGATGAATGGATTGAAAAAGTGTGTCACATATACTCTACGGAATACTACTCAGTCATATCAAACAAAAAGATATGAAAAAATATGGAAGATTTACTACTGAGTGAAGCAAGCTAGGCTATGAAAGAGAGACATTGTATATCTCCACTATATATATATATATATATATATATATATATATATATATATATATGTGTGTGTGTGTGTGTGTGTGTGTGTGTGTGTGTGTATACATATACATATATATATATAAATCCATTCTATGGGGGAACTGAAAGATTATTTTTCAAGAGAGAGACACAGGCACCCCCTAGCAGAGTCTTCATGCTACCATCCACCCCCAGCCTCAGATGACTGTAATCACAGGCCCACACATGCTCTGTGTGCTCAGGGAAGTTATGGGATAATGGGATACTAACCCAGGACCTTTCCCATATGGCTTCCTTTGTACTACCACTGTGCCAGTACCTAGTCTCAGTGGAGCCATCATTATTGTCCCTATTGCTCAGCTGAGGAAATAGCCACAAAGACATGACTGGACCTAAATCAGGTTACACAGTGAGTGAGTTCAGGGCTGAATCATGAACCAGCTATGCTGACTTCTATCTTAGTACCATGTACTGTGCCTCATTTGGGTAGGGAACACTAGCTGTCCAAGCCATCCATGACCTCCAGTGGAATTGTTTATCCATGAAATGAACTTTCTGTGCGAGATGCCACTGCCATACTCTTCTTATTTTCAGGATTGAGTTCTAACCCAGGCTCTGAGGCATGTCCAATGATGTCTGTCTCTAGAGACAGGGAAAAAGAAAGAAGAGGGCTCATTTTGGTTGTTTCCTGCAACATAGTCCAAGTCACCATTTGAGAGGCTGATCAAACTCGCCATGGGGCTTGGCGGGTAGCACAGGTTCATGTCGTCTTCCAGTGGGCACAGCTGTCCTTAGATCTTTTGGCAGTTCTGGCCCCATGAGGAGCCCAAACATTCTTCTCTTTCTGTGCTGTTGTTTTTAGATGAAGGGACAAAAATATCCTTTGAGGTATACCATGAAAGCTTCCAGAGAGGCTGTGGTGCTGTATTCTGAGAAGCTTTTTTCTAAATGTTTAATGTGTCTTAGATGAAAAGTATTTGAGAAAGGGGGCTACCAGAGTGTTCATAAGTAGTGTCTCTCCATGCCTCACCCCCACTCCTGGGTATCACTGCTAAACAGAGGGCAAGTTCAGTTTCCTGATGGGTGCATGAGAGTTTCCACATGCCTGGGCTGTATCAAAGACAAAAATGTCCCTGAAAAGAAAAATGGTACCTATAAGGCCACCTACATATGTAAAGAGTTCTGGAACAGAAAACAAATTCTTCCTTTTGTTCCCACCCCACCCCCTTGGCTTGGCTGTTATTTAAATGCTTTCAATGGCTTGATAAAGCTTTTCATGGTGGCTGGAGATAGTTTAAATTGTAAATGAATGCAGAAAAGGAAAATGCAGTTGAAGTGGTATTGGAATATCTTGTGAATAAGTCCATGCAGTCATGCTCAGGGACAGTACTTGACTGACCAGCAATTCAAGTTGAACTAGGTGAGGTGCCGGAGACAATGTCAGAGTTAGGTACATCAGAACATGGTGTTCCTTTTTTTTTTTTTTTTAATTTTAAAAGCTCTATTTTCATTGTCATGTTCCTTATTTCTAGATTTATGTTCTGCATTTTAGAAGCTATCTATTTTATCTACATTATTAATCATAATATTTAAAAACTCATTTTCTGCTTCTTGATTTTTTATTTCCTTTGTTTGTCTGTTTTGATCTGTCTCTTACATACTGTCAGCCTTCTTCAAAGATCTGAATGGATAGAGCTGTCCAATCACATGCATCAAAGGACATTAGGATGTATGCTGATTAGTTGTCAGGGTAAGTGGGAGTTCATTTTCCTTTAGCCTAGTATTTTTCTTTTCTTTCTTTTTGTAAGAGTTTTGTCCCCCTTTATTCATGATACAACGCATGTGTGTACATGAGAGGGGAAGAAAGTAAGAAAGAAGACCCCGCCACACACCCAGGCTCTAGTCATATCACAATCTCCTTTCTCCTGTTTCATGAAACTTTAATTTCGGTCTTTTATGTGTATATGTAAGAGTTCTTTTGGGCCACATCATAAAGTTTATGGCTTTCTGAGGCCACAGTAAAAACATTTGAAATTCTCAAAAAAACCAAAAGAATATTGAGGCCAACAGGTGGTGTGGTGGTTAAGGAGCTGGACTACCATATGGCTGACCATAGTTTGAGTCTCAGACCTGGCAGCTTGCTTTCTCACTTTCTTTCTCTGCCTCTCTCTTGTGAGTGCACATGCCTGATATCAAATTTATAATAATAATAATAATACATAAAATAAATGATTATTTTAAAAATAATTATTCATTTATTTTAACTTATTTATTCATTTGTTTTAATTTGATCAGAGAGACATGGGGGGAAGGGAGTGAGAAAGCAAGCATGTGGGAGTCCAGTGCCTCAACCATCACACCACCTGCTGGCCTCAATAAATGATTCTTTAAAAAAAAATATTAATGAACTAGTTTGACCATACTGTAGTCTGCTTTTCTGTTGTTAACAACTGAATTCCACGGACTAGGTATTTATAATGAATAGAGGTTACTGAGCTCGTAGTTTTGAAAGTTTGCAGTCAATGGGACACATCTGGTGAGGATTTTATTGATGAAGACTCTGCAGAGTCCAAGCCAAACAGTATTATCTGGTGAGAGGGCCAGAGCTTGCATCTGTCTGTGTCCAAGTGTTTGTGCTCTGGTCTCACTTCCTCTTCTTATAAGGAAGAGTATCCAGTCGTGGGGGCTCCCGCCCTGAGGCTTTTATCTAATTTTATCAACTCCCAATGGCTTCACATTTTTTTTAAGAATTATTTTATTTAACTATTTAATTACTTATTTTTAGTTTGACCAGAGAGGCATAGAGTGAGAGAGAGAGAGAAGGAAAGTGAGAACACAAGCTGCCAGGCCTGGGACTTGAACCACAGTCAACTATGTGGAAGTCCATTACCCTTCACCATTACGCCACCTGCTGGCCCAGCACTTTACTTTTTAGTCCCATAAACAAATTAAATTTCTACTCTCTTAATAACATCACAACCCATTTTTTAAAATAAGCATTTCTTTTGTAAAAATTTTATTTTTTCACTTATTTATTTTAATTTGAACAGAGAGACACTCACACACAGAGAGAAGGAAAGTGAGAAAGCAAGTCACCAGGTCTGGTACTCGAACCATGGTCGGCCATGTGAGAGTGTCCAGTGTCTTAACCACCATCCCACCTATTGGTACCCACAACCAAATTTTGACACATGAATCTTTGGGGACACATTCAAACCATAGCAAACTATCTGTAAGGAGATAGAATGGTAGGTTAGAGTTTTTTGCTATTGTTGTTGTTTTTTGTTGTTGTTAGGGTTCCCAAAAAGTAGTATATGAATACCTGGAGCCGTCCAGTTTCTTTTTTTTTCTTTTAATTTCAGACATGGAAACATGTGGCAAGTGAATGGAAACACAGTTCACAAACTTAGAGAGCAAAGCATACTTAGACCAGTTTAGGTTTAGACATCCACCAAATTGGACAATTTTTTAACATTTAAAATAAAACTTTTCCTTATGAAAAACAAAGCAATATATTAAAACTGGTTTCCAGAATTGTCCAAATTACTTTTAAACACAATTCAATTTTTGTTACATTTCTTTAAACACCAAGTTTTTTTTTTTTTTTTTTTTTTTTTTTTTTTTTTTGGCAAATCTATCCAAAATATTGTTTGTATTTAGAACTGAGTTTGTGTAAGTGTAGCCTAAAATCATCTCCATCAGGTTACCTTCCTTTAAGCCCTAATGATTTTCTTCCCTCTAAAATGTGTATCTCTTAGTTAAGTTGTCGTTCTCAAAGATATTCTGGAGAAAAACTTCTGAATTAAACACACAAATTCTTCTTCACTTCTGTTATAGTGTAGCAATTTATCACCTAACCCATAATGGACTATCCATTGGGTAAGGCCTAGCTTCTTGTGCTCTGCAGACATAGCTGACTGCAACTCATAAAGCAACAGCTGGCTAGAGCTTCTCCACTTCTTTATTAACAGCTGTAGTTGAGACAGGTCATTCTTTGATCTATACATTTTGACTAGTTTTAGCCTCCAAAGAAGGTCTTTCTCTTGAATCTGCTTCACCAATTTTGCTTTTTCTTCATCTAATGCTTGTTTAGGATAACTCTCCTTCAAAAAATTATTTTGGAGAGCATCTGTATCAAGTGATTTTGATTTGCATGCACTGATATATATATAATTTTTTTTTTTGGAGAGGTTTTTGCTACAGGGCGCATGCTCTCGCCAGACAGAGAGAGAGAGACATAGAGACAGAAAGCGAGAAATCATCCCCCAGGGGGGATGATCACGCCACAATCCCTTCTCCTCCATTCTCCTCTCGGGATCTTGGGCACGCATGTACACGCGCCTGGTGCGAGTTTAAGCCACCAGGTCCGGGACTTGAACCACGGTCGACTATGTGGGAGTCCAGCGACATAGCCATTACGCTAACTGCTGGTCCCCTGCCTGCACTGATATTTTTTAAAAGAATTATTTTATGTAACTTTATTATTTTATTTATTTATTTATTTATTTATTTATTTATTTATTTTTGACCAGAGGGAGTGGGGAGAAAGAGAGAGAGAGAGAGAGTGTGTGTGAGTGAGAAAGTGAGAAAGCAAGCCACCAGGTCTGGGACTCAAACCACGGTGGGCCACGTGGGAGTTCAGTGCCCTTAACCATCACGCCACCTGCTGGCCCTCACATGCACTGACATTCTTGAAGGCATTTTTCAAATGTGAATTTTCTTCAAATTCACTGTCTATGTGTTTGAAACTTTCTTGAAATTCCAAACAATTTTCTTCCATCGAAGATGGTGGTTTCTCTGAAAAATTCTGACCACTTTCTTCATTCTCTACCTTAAGGTGCTTTACCACACTGTAATGGGAATTAAATGAAGACCTCGTTTTTCTTAATTTTTCTCTATGTGTAGCACTTATAGGCTCCCTCCGCCATGCCCAAAGGGTGCAGAAGCATGCACTGCTGTGGCAAAACCAATCCTGGAGCCGTTCAGTTTCTATTTTTTTTTTTTTGGAGAGGTTTTTTTTTTTTTGTTGTTTGTTTGTTTGTTTGTTTGTTTTTTTGCTATAGGGCGCAAGGACAGACAGAGAGAGACGGAGAGACATAAAGTGAGAAATCACCCCCCAGGGGGGATGGCCACGCCACAATCCCTTCTCCTCCATTCTCCTCTCGGGATCTTGGGCACGCACGCACACTCGCCTGGCATGAGTTTAAGCCACCGGGTCCGGGACTCGAACCACGGTCAACTATGTGGGAGTCCAGTGACATAGCCATTAGGCTAACTGCTGGTCCCAGGAGCCGTTCAGTTTCTTAAGAGGAGAATATTTTATGTCTTGCCTGGGCACTATAACTGTATGCTAGTGTTCTGGAATCAGGATGGACAACACAGCCAGAGAGAGTCTAATCATTCAGCATGCACGTAGTCTCCTTAATCCTCTTGTATTGGTCTCATGGCTGTCTTCTGCTTCATTTTGTCTCTGGTAGCTTAAGCTATGTTCTATCTGGATTACCTCCATCAAAGAACCTTCAATAATTTTCAAGATGATTCAATACTTGCTGTCACCTCATCATTACCTAACTGATATAATAAAAGGCTGGCATCAAGTACCAGTGAAGAACGGATCTCTGTTTCCCTGACCGAACTCTACCTCCCTTAGACATTGCTCAGCTTGCAGTACTCCCAGATGCTATTTTCATTGCTATAGAGGGGGTCCGTGTTTCTGCACAAACAAGGATAAAGTAGCTTTACATGTCAAAAAGAAGAGATGTTATTAATAATTAAAAGCTATAAGTTTTGAAAAAAAATTAAACTATTTTCAAGCTGGGACCAAGAATATATTAGAAATAGAACATATCCTGGATACAAAGGAAGAAAAGATAACTGGCAAAGAGGAACGCCATCAGCAGGACTACACAGCATTTCACACCTCCTTTGCCAACTTTATTCCCTTTGCCTCTCTTGGATATCTGATTGGAGCAGCTATGTAGTCAAAACTGAGAGAGTAAAGTGGATAGCAAAAGATAGAGGCAGACTAGTTGGTATATGGGATACTTATTTTTAAGTCCCAAACATTACCTTTCCAAAAATAGATTGAGGAAGCTCTGGTTTAGCAATATATCCAGAAGTTTGTGTTGACACATTAGAACGTGACTGTTGAAGTGGTGGCAAAGTTAGAGTCTGGAGTCATTGGAAGCAAGAGTACCACTCTGTCACGAGCTAATTGATTATCCTAAGTAGTATTCCATTCAGTTATGGGTATCATATATATATATTTTTTTTTTTGTAGAGGTTTTCGCTATAGGGCGCGTGCGCTCGCCAGACAGACAGAGAGAGACATAGAGACAGAAAGCGAGAAATCACTCCCCAGGGGGGATGGCCACGCCGCAATCCCTTCTCCTCCATTCTCCTCTCAGGATCTTGGGCACGCACGCACACGCGCCCAGCGTGAGTTTTAAACCACCGGGTCCGGGATGCGAACCGCGGTCGACTACGTGGGAGTCCAGCGACATAGCCATTACGCTAACTGCTGGTTCCCTGGGTATCATATTTTAACATACAGATAATGAGCTTCCCTAGGTATTGACAAACTCTTAAAATGGTTCTATCAATTTGTACTTTCTCTAGCAATATGTATTCCTGTTTCCCAACATGCACAGCAATGCTTGTTGTTATCTGATTTTAATTTTTGCCAGTTTGATCGGTATAAAATGACATCTTGGAGTTGTTACCATTTGAAGTAAAAAACACTTTTAGAAAAATCCTTTTGAACTTCATGATTTATTTTTCTTTTCATGCATATTTAACTTAACATCTAAAATTAACTATGAGGTTGTCGGAAATGTCATGACTTATTTTTCTATGAAAAATGTGGCATGATTTTCCCAACAAACCAGCAGTATATTTGCTTTTCTCTGAACAACTTCAGAACCTTACGCTGTCTCAATTCCAAGCATCTCTCCCATTTTCATGCAATTTCTGTGCAACATTTTAGTTGTACAGTTGATCCTCATTAGTCACAGATACCTTATTTGTGAGCTCACCTACTTACTAAAATTTATTTGTAACCCTAGAAATGAATATTTGAAGCACTCTCATGGTAATTCACAGAGCAACCTGAGTTGCCTGAAAAATATGTTCTCACTAGGATCACACAAGGTGATGCTATGATTTCTTATTTCAGCTCTTCTAACTAGGCAAGTGTCCCTTTCCTGGTTTATTTAGTTGCCACATTTCCCTTACTTTTGTGCTTTTCAGTGATGATTTTTCTGTTTAAAATGGTCCCCAAGCATAATGCTGAAATGTTGTGTAGTGTTTCTAAGTGCAAAATGGCTGATATACCTTATGGAGAAAATCTGTGTGTTAGATAAGCTTCCTTCAGACATGAATTATTGAGCTTCTAGTCATGAGTTCAGTGCTAATGAATCAAGAATACAGTATGTCTAGAAAAAGGAAGAGAAAATGCCAATCTGTACATGAGTTCAGTATGGAAAGTTCTAAAGTAACACGTGTAGTGAATGATAATGCTATGAAAAAGATAGGAAAGTGGCAAAATGCGTGGATACATGATATGAAGACTGATAATTTCAAAAATAGCATATTGAGCAGCATTGTTGCAAGACTAAAAGCTAAAGAAATTTATGGTAGTATTACCTAGGGTCAGGAAAATGTTAACCCCTTTTCAGTTAGCTGGTTGTCTTATACATTTCGAAGGGTGATAGAGCCATGAAAAAAGTCAAATTGTAGGCAAATAGGGTACTGAAGATGAGGAGGCTGCAGAAAAATTTTTTTTTAAATTCCCACTATTATATAGGAAAAGGGTTAAATGAGGGTCTTGTTATAAGCTTTCATTTGTCTATAATTATCTTTTATTCTTCTTAATTCTTTTTTTAAGAATTATTTTATTTAACTTTATGTATGTATGTATGTATGTATGTATTTTAATTTGACCCAAGAGGGACAGACTGAGAGAGAAAAAAAGAGAGAGAAAATAAGAAAGCAAGTCACCAGGTCCAGGACTAGAACCGCAGTCAGCCGTGTGGGAGTCCAGTGCCTTTAACTACCACACTACCTGCCAGCCCCTATTCTTCCTAGTTCTTAAAAGATAGTTTTGCTGGGTATACAATCATAGTTTGACAGTTATTTACTCTCAATGCTTTGATTCCACTCTCCAGGGTTCCAATTTTGCTGTTGGGAAAACAGTTTTTCTAGTTCTGGATTATTTGAGAGTAGCCTGGCTTTTTATTCTGGCTACTTGATTATTTTTTTTCTTGTCTAATAACAAACTTAATGATGTGTTTATTGGCCTCACTTGAGATTCATTGTATTTTCTGAATTTGAGAACTGATGCATTTCATCAATTTTAACATTCTCTGCCATTACCATTTCAAATATTTACTCCTCTCTTTTTCTATTAACTCTTACAGAATTCTGATTGCTCTTATTCAAGGCATCATTCTATCTATAATATCTCTTAACTATCACATTTGTCTTTCAGTGAGCTTCTACTTCAGGTCTAGTCAACTTCAAAGAATATTGGCAACAGACTGCCTTCAAGTGTTAGCTCCTTCAGGATCTGCCTTAGAAGCCATTGGCTGTTTTTCTTGAGATCACTGGAACATCTCATATACAATAACTAAGCAATGAAGATTTCTAAAGACCCTGACTGTTTCATTTCAGTGCAGAACAATTTTGTTAAAAAGTTTATGTTGGGACCAGCAGTTAGCATAATGGCTATGTTGCTGGACTCCCATGTAGTCAACTGCGGTTCAAGTCCTGGACCCGGTGGCTTAAATTCATGCTGGGCGCATGTGCATGCGTGCCCAGGATCCCGAGAGGAGAATGGAGGAGAAGGGATTGCAAAGTGGCCATACCCCCAGGGGGTGATTTCTCGCTTTCTGTCTCTCTGTCTCTCTCCATGTCTCTGGCGAGCGCACACGCCCTAGAGCAAAAACCTCTCCAAAAAAAAAAAAAAAAAAAAGTTTATGTTTCAGAGATGCCAATGCCAACTGAATTGATCAAAGTTTTGTTTCTAATTCAGACTAATATATTCAATCCCACTTCTTTCTCTTTGCTTTCATAGATTTGGATTCCTAAGAGATAACTCATCCCATACTCAATTTTAACATCTTCTTCCAGACAATCTAATCTGTGATAAAGCAATTAATCATAAGGAAATCTATTAAATTAAAAATACTTCTATAAATTCAGGGACAACATTGGTTGATTTACAAGAACTTTTCCAGCCTGGACATTCTATAATCCTAGATATGTAAGGGTGTTTCATTAAAAGACATAGCTTTGTCTTCAGGAGGCAATATTAGAACTCACAGATAGAGATAGAAAAAAATGAGATGCTTAACTCAGCATGAAATATTACAATGTATTAAATAGTTCTACAGTGGAATTTTTCCTTGGAGATATACTATTATTTTAGAATTATTTAGAGCAAAAACCCTGGAACCAGGAATCCAAGTTTAAATATTCTGACTTTTCAATGTATTCTGACCTTTATTGTATTTTAACCTCTGTACTTCAGTTTCTTCATGTGTAAAATGGAAATAAAAACGATACCTACTTTTTAGTATTATTGTTAGTTCATAGTGAATTAGTATAAGTAATATATTAATAATTGGCATATAGTACTCATTACATAAGTGCTAGTTGTAATGATTATTATTGTGTATATAAGATTTCTAGATAGAGATTCCTCACAAAATAGAATTATGCTTATAATTTTACACTTTCCGTTAGTTCCTACTCATACCATATAAAACTATACACACACACACACACACACACACACACACACACACATTTGTTTTTTACCATAGGGCATGTATTCTCACCAGAGAGGAGAGAAACAGAGAGGGGGAAAGTGAGAAATCCCCCCTTCTGGTAGGGGGGTGGCTATGCTGCAATCCCTTCTCTATTCTCTTTCTGGGGTTTTGGGCATGCACACACATGTGCCTGGAGTGATTTTCAAACCACCAGGTCTGGGACTCCAATCATAGGCAGCTATGTGGGGGTCCAGTGCTTTAACCACCACACCACCTCTGGTCCCCCATAAAACTTTTATTAATGACCTCACACACCCCACAAAAACCTTTCTCTTTTGGAAATTACTATAGCATCGATTGTTTATTCCGTAAGGATCTTGGGGAACCATGCTGCTCTAGCAGATAGCAATATTCATGTGAAGTGCCCAAAATATTGTCTCCAGGAGAAACCAACAAGCTTTCATGTCAGCTGTTCTCAAACTGGCTATACATTAGAATGACCTGGTGGGGTCAGCAGGTGCCATGGTGGTTAACGGTGCTGGACTCCCACAGAGTCAACTGCATTTCAAGTCCCAAACCAGGCAGTTTGCTTTCTCACTTTCCCTCTCTCTCTGTCCCTTCAGGTCAAATTAAAAAATAATAATGATTAATAAACTTAAATAAAATATTTAACAATGAATGATCTGGTAAGGTTTTCTCAAAAATCCAATGCTTGTGCCCCATTCCAAGAAAATCAGAATCATTTGATCTGGGATAAAGTTCAGTCATCAGTATTTATTACACATTTCCACTGAAACACTCATATTTTGAAACCTGTAAACATTCCTATCCAGCTTAATGGCTAAACAGGTAAGGTAATGGAAACAGATTTGTGGGTGGGTTTTTGCATTGAAAAATGATTCACTGAATAAACAAGTTAGAGGCACCGGACAAGTGCTAGAAAATGAAGAGAGGTGAGTGAAATTGTGGGTGGATCAGAGAAAGAGAGGGAAATCAGTGAATTAATCAGAGGTTCCAAGAACTCCCCTAAAACAATGACAACATTTACTTTGCCTTTTTTCGAGATTTAGTTTAAATGAATGCTCTAGGGAGTTTAGGAAATAATTTGGGTACAGATTTCAGACGCCTATATCTTTCTACTTTTTATATGGATAACTCAACCACTAAGGTAACTGTGGTGAAACATGAAAACTTGGTGGATAGTCCACATAGGACAATCAACAAAGCCAGGAACTTGGTGAATAACCACACAGGAAAGGATGATTCCCCAAATCAGGGAGCTGCAAAGAAAGCCTGCCTCTCCGTCAGTGCTGGAAGGCAAGCATCATTCGTCATCTGCTTGCATGCCTTGGGAAATCAGCTGGCTTAGCCAAGAGACCTTTTTGGAGCAGGGGCTAAAAACATTGGCTGGCTAGGAGAGAGGCTCCCTGTGTAGACTAACTGTAGCAGGAGCTCTCGGTACCAGAGGGATACTTCCAGACCTCCCTCCTTGACCCGAGTTTTTGCTGTAGGCCTCCTGGAAGGAAAAAGGATATCGTCATCACCTTTACTTCTTGACTATCCATTTCTATCCAGGAAATCTAATAGCCTGACTGCAGTAGTGCTAAGGATACCACAGGCCGGTTGGTACAAGTAGGCAAAGAAACATAATTAGCTATTAAAGGAGACAGAGATGTTTAAAAAAGGGAGCTCAGGCTGAATAATCAGATTAGGTGCTTTCTGTGGAACCAGAGCAAATGGAGAAATTGAAGACAATGTTAATAAAACCATAATGAGGGCTATTAAGGATATTTGCTTAAAAAACAAATTTGAGTTTTGGGAATCAATAAATTCTGAATTCAAAAATTTATTAGAGGAAAGCAGTTTTTTTTTGGTCATTGTTTATAGATTTGTTGACAAATCTACTGACATTTTCATAAGATGTAATTGTCAGCCATTGATTTTTCCCTTTTCTTATTCATCAAACATCTCTAATTCCTTTCCTTCTCCCCATTTTTATTTTTTTAGTAGTCTTCGCTACTTGCCTCTGAACTCTCTTAAACTTTTAATATCTTCTTTTAAAAAGTAAGAACAATTTAACCCGCATAGTGGTACCACTATGTTCCATATGATTACATGTCTTTTTTTTTTTTGCAGCCTACAAAATGAGTTTTCCCATCCAGAATACACAGTAAATTGACTCAATCAAAGATATTACCATACATGTTATCTTCAACAAATAATTTTTCATTTCTCGTTTCTTACGTATTTTACTTCTTTCCCCCCTTGATTCCTTACTTCTCACCCTCTGCCATTTCTTTTTTTTTTTTTATGTTTACATTTAATCATTGCACCTCTTTACCGTGTACAACATGGTTTTTCCCAGCATGAATACAGTGCACATTAGTCAAAACAATGATATTACCATATACATTATCCATATGATTACATGTCTTTACAAGAGAGCAGAATCTTCCACCTCGACAAACTGTCAGAGTGATACTCGATAACCAGCCTTCACAGGTTCAAGGCAAAACACAAAGTCCCAACTTAGAGGACTGAAGAACTGGAGGAAGGGGATCAAGTGTGACCAAACTCTGTGGAGGGTGATTTTCATTAATTTGCTTTCCTTCTCCCCTTCCCCATATGTACGAGCGCTATCATAAACAGAAAACAAGCACACAACAAAACAAATGAAGAACACAAAGTACTTGGCAAGTCTAAGGCTGTGCAAGAAAAACACATCTTTTTTTATGAGTTACAACTTTCTACATAATGTCTTTTCTCCTCGTCCTTCCAGCTTCCTTCCATCTCAAAGAACTCACGGAGAGTGGCTTTAATAGCGTCGTTTCTGTTATTTTTATTTAATGTTTATTGAGTAATGGAGCAGGAAACACATCAATGAACTCTTGACTACCAGACTACAGTCACCCATTAGCTTTGATGAAGCCAGGTTTTGGAATTAGTTCAATGTTCAGATTGCCAAACACACTCATGAAATTACTTTCTGAGATGCAAAAGCATCAAAAGGATCCATATCTATTCCTGAGAGAAAGAGAACACATTGGTATCTTTAAGAAGTTTCTGTATGTACACGCTTTGAAAACGTTCCTGATGCCATTACCCCTAGTCTCTTTCTTCTTTAATGATGGTCACCATATGGAGGTCGAGAAAGTGAGAGAGAGATGGGAAGAAATATATATATGTGTGTGTGTGTGTGTGTGTGTGTGTATTTAAGGAGGAATTAAGTAACAAAGGTCTCTGCTAGGTTGCTTTAAGGCAACGAAATATACGGTAAGGTAGGTAAGGTAAGAGTCGGGTTACACTCTCCAGTTTCCACCTCGTTAACATTTCTTAGATTGTGGAAGTGAGAAAGAATAAAAAAAAAAAATCTGTATTTCACCCCTTTCATTTTATAAATGAGAGAACTAAATAGCAAAGGTTAGGTGATTTGCCTGTGGCCATACAACCAGGAGCTGATAAAGACAGAGCAATCCTCCTGTCACTGGCTTTCTCACCCAGCTTCCTTTCCACCCCCAAGTCTTCAGAGCCTGGGCTTCTGACTATGGAAGATATGGTGAAGGCTTTTCTGTACTTGCAAGATATGGTGAAGATTTTTCTGTACTTTCTTTGTTTTAAGTCTTGACCTCTTTTTCTTTCCTTTCTTTTTTTTTTTTTTTAAGAGAGATTTTTGCTATAGGGTTCATGTGCTCACCAGAGAGACAGAAAGCGAGAAGTCACCCCCTGGGGGATGGCCACACCAAGATCCCTTCTCTCCATCGTCCTCTTGGAATTTGGGGCATGCACGCACATACTTCTGGTGGGAGTTTTAAGCTGCCGGCTCAGGGACTTGAACTGCTGTCAACTCCATGGGAGTCCAGCGATGTAACCATTATGCCATCTGCTGGCTCCCTTGTCCCCTTTTCTAGTTTAGGGCTCCAGTTGAATAAGTCAAGAAGGTGAGTGCTCAGGTGTTACGGTCTGAACGCAGGTGGCAAATAGAGTAAAACTCATGGTGAGCCAACAGAACCTCTCCTATGTCTGGAAATGATCCATATGTGGACTGAACCCTTTTCTTAAAATATAGAGAAATTATAATTTCTCTAGCCCAGTGAATTGACTGGTACAGACTTCAAAGCAATAAACACTTAGGAAACACTAATCAGTCATTCAGTTCAGCAAGCAAACAATTGGTCACTTATCATTTTAATAATGGACAAAGCTTTATTGGGGGCTGCATAGAACCCCAGGGCTTATTGCTCTCAAGGAGTTATACTGTAACTGGTAGAGATAAACAGGAAACAATGAAATAACATCATTGAAGTATTAAGTAGATGCGAAGAGAGGCATGGCATAGAATAGCGTTCTTCCCTTAATCCTGAGAATCTGAAGCTTCTCTTGTTTGTCTTAAATAGTGTTTGCTTCATTTATATGGTCATCTAAAAAATGAATATAGCACATGCACATTCTACATTCCATGGACTATCCTTGATACTAACTGCTCTGAATGCACAAGCCCCATTTTCACTGATCACCATGTAGCACTATTTTCTGACTGTGGGTTAATGAGTAAAGAATAGAAATAGAATTATTATGTAAATGATGTCTTTCTGCTAAGTAAGGCCAAATGGCATCGTGGTGGGCTGTGTGAGCAAAGGGCTCACTGTAATTGCAGTATAGAACTACGACTGGATAGCTTAATGTTTTTACAACGCCGTCTAGAAAGAACCTGCTCTGGAGCAAATGGGACCATATTCTTGTCGAAGATGATTCAGTTAGAGGAAAACAATCTTATCCATTATATGACATGAATGTCATAATTCGAAATACCCAAATTGTATATTTTTGTACTGTATTTGATGATTATTTTGGTTTTATTGTTGTGTACTAATATAAGACCTTTATAGTTTTGTAAAGCAGTATTAAAATTATAATCAAAAGAATTTAAATGAATCTGTAAGTCTGTAATAATCCCTTTTTCCTTTATGAGAGCTCATATATGACTGAAATTTGAGAAACAGTAGTATCCACTGGATGGATTAGAAGTTCAAATAAACGAAATAGGAGCTGCTTTCAAGTCCCTTGGATAGCAGGAGTAATGCTGGTCTAGGAAGGTTAAATTACTGCAATCCAATTAAAGACCCACTAGCTCAAAACAAAAGGGAAATGTAAATGTTCTCATGTGTGGCTCCCTAATGGCGGATTGGCCTGGATGAGTATTGCTGATTGCACTGGGCTCACCATAGGGACTGTAATAATAACAAAAGCAGACCTCTAAGCACTCTGTTTTTGCTCCAAGTAAACCTTGGTCCTAAGAGCATGAGTATTTGTCCTCAGGGAACTTTCCTCTCTCCAATCAGTATCATCTTAGAGAGGCAGAAAATGGAAAACTCTTTGGCAAATAATTTCACTCTGTAATTCTGCATTATTGTTGATTAATGAAGAGGGAAGAGCAAGTTTCGACAAAATCTGGTACAGTAATTGGCATCACAACTTAGATGGCTCCATTAAGAAATTATTTCTTCCTTTGTCTTGCACTTGCCCTTACCTGGCTCCTGGTCTATTTGGACCCATCTTCTTAAACGAATTTATTTTCCTTGCTCATGGTCTGGGACTTATAATCAGAGATGGAGTTCAATAATTCATTCTCATTGTTTTATAGAACTTGATTGTTTACTCTTCTTTTAGGTATTTTCCACTGTTAAGTATTCTTTTTTTTTTTTTTTTTTTTTTTTAAAGAATTTTATTGTGGGGACCAGCAGTTAGCTTAATGGCAATGTCACTGGACTCCCACATAGTCGACCGCGGTTCAAGTCCCGGACCCAGTGGCTTAAACTCACGCTGGGCATGTGTGCGTGCATGCCCAAGATCCCGAGAGGAGAATGGAGGAGAAGTGATTGCGGAGTGGCCATCCCCTCTGGGGGGTGATTTCTCGCTTTCTATCTCTCTGTCTCTCTCTGTCTGTCTGGCTAGCGCACGCGTCCTATAGTGAAAAACCTCTCCCCCCCCCCCCCAAAAAAAAAAGAATTTTATTGTGATAAAAAGCATATAACCTAAAATTGACCAACATAACCATTTTTAATTATACGAATCAGTAGTGATAAGTATATCCACTTTATTGTGTGACCAATCTCCAAAACTTTTTTGTCCTACAAAACTGAAACTCCATATCCAATAAACTACAAGTCCCGTTTCCTCCAGTTTCCAGACTCTGGTAAGTACCATTTTATGTTTCTATGAACTTGACTACTCTAGATACTTCAAATAAAAGAAACCAAAGAATATTTCTTTTTGTGACTAGAATAATGTCTTCAAGGTTTATTTATTTTGTAGCTTTCCTCAGGACTTCCCTTCTTTTTAAGGCTGAATAAGATTTCATTTTGTGGGGCAGGCAGGTGACATAGTGGTTAAGGACGCTGGACTCTCACATGGCCGACTACATCTCAAGTTCCGGACCTGGTGGCTGGCTTTCTCACTTTCGCTCTCTCACTCTGTCCCTCTCTGCTCAAATTAAAATAAAGTAAAATAAAATAATTCTTTTTTTTTTGGAGAGGTTTTTGCTATAGGGCGCGTGCGCTCGCCAGACAGACAGAGAGAGACAGAGAGATAGAAAGCAGGAAATCACCCCCCAGGGGGGATGGCCACGCCGCAATCCCTTCTCCTCCATTCTCCTCTCGGGAACTTGGGCATGCACGCACACGCGCCTGGCGTGAGTTTAAGCCACCAGGTCCGGGACGTGAACCGCGGTCGACTACATGGGAGTCCAGCGACATAGCCATTACGCTAACTGCTGGTCCCAAATAAAATAATTCTTAAAAGATTTCACTGTATGTATATACCACATTTTGTTTATCATTCATATGTCAATGGGCTTCTGAGACTACTTCCATCCTTTGACTGTCGTCAATAGTGCTACTATGATGGGTGTGTTAATATCTCTGAGATACCACTTTCAGTTCTTTGGGATATATATCCAGTAGTAAATTGCCTGATCACATAGTGATTTTATGTTTATTTTTTGAGCAACTGCTACACTGTTTTCCTTGCGGTGCACCATTTTACATTTTGCCAACAATGAACTAAGATTTCAATTTCTCATTTTCCTCAACATTTGTTATTTTTTGTTTTTGATAGTAGCTATGACTGTGAGGGGATAGCTCATTGTGGTTCCAATGAGCATTTTCTTAATGATTAGTGAAGTTGAACATCTTTTCTTATATTTGTTGGCTATTCACGTATTAATACATCTTTGGAGAAAAGTCTACTCAAGTCATATGTCTATTTTATATATTTATTTATTTATTTTTAGTTTACTATGGTGTGTGTGTGCTATTTATGTACTAATACATCTTTGGAGAAATGCCTTTTCAAGTCCTATCTCTCTTGTATTTATTTATTTATTTATTTGTTTGTTTATTTATTTTTAGTTTACTGTAGGGTGTGTGTGCTTATGAGAGAGAGAGAGGGAGAGAAACTAAGAAATCTGCCCCCTACTAGGGGTGATGGCCTATACCACAGTCCTCTCAGCTCTCTTCTCCTCCAGGGAGTTTGGGTGTGCATTCACAGGCACCCAGTATGATTTTTTAAGCCACTAGGTCAGGGACTCGAGCCATACCATCAGCCATGTGGGATCCAGCCTCCTCAACCTCCATGCCAGTTGTGGCCCCTTTTTTCATTTTTAAATCACATTATTTGTGTATTTATTTTATTGAGTTGTAGGCATTCTTTACATATTCTCGATATAAACTCCTGATCAGATACATGATTTGCAAATATTTTCTCCCATGTTGTTGTAGTATTTTCACTCTGCTGATTGTGTTTCTGATGCACAGTAAGTTTTAAATTTGAGATGTTTTAAATTTTTTATTTTTTTTTAGTTTTGTTGCCTGTGCTTTTGGTGTCATGCCCTGAACATCTTTGCCAAGTACAATGTCTTAAAGTTTGTTCCCCATTTTCTTTCTAAGTGTCTTAGAGTTTCAGGTATTATGTTCAGGTCTTCGATTCATTTTGACTTAATTGTTGTGAGTGGTTAACATAAGAGTCCAAATTTATTCTTTTACATGTAGATATTTAATTTTCTTAATACCATTTGTTGAGACTATCCTTCCCCATTGAATGGTCTTGGCACCCTTGCTAGAAATCATTTGACCCTATATGCAAGAGTTTTTTTTTTTTTTTTTTTTTTTTTCCTGAACTCTATTTTATTGGTCTTTATGTCTGTCTTTATGCCAGTAACAAATGTTTTGATTACTGTAGCTTTGTAATAAGTTCTGAAGTCAGAAAATAAAAAAACCTTTACATTTTTTTATCTTCAAGATTGTTTTGGCTATTTAGGGTATCTTGAGATTCCATGCAAATCACAGTATAGGTTTTTTTCTTTCTGCAAAAAATGTCATTAGAATTTTGGTGAGCATTGCATTAAATCTGCAGATCACTTTGGATAGTATCAACATCTTAACATTATTCTGTTTTCCAACCTATAAGCATAATATGTCTTTCAATTTATTTGCATCTTCTTTAATTTATTTCAACAATATTTAGTAGTTTAAGTGTACAAGTGTTTGATCTCCTTTGTTCAATTCATTCCTAAGTTCTTTATCCTTTTTGATATTATTGTAAGTGAAATTATTTTCTTAATTTTGGGGGTTGATTATGTTAGTATATAGAAACACATCAGATTTTTTTGTATGTCGATTTATAATCTGTAACTTTGTTTAATTTGTTTATTAGTACTAGCTATTTAAAATATATTTTTGGTGTAATTCTTTGGGTTTCCTACACATAAGGTCATATTGCTGCAAACAGAAACATTTTTACTTTTTCTTTTTAGTTTGGGTGTCCTGTTTTTTTCTTTCTCTTGCTTAGTTGCAGAGGATGGAACTTCTAAAATGAACTATTTTCCTATTTTTCTATTCCTTTTCCATCATTATATACCATTTTTTATAGTTTCAGTGATGGCATAACTCAATTTTATGTCCTCGCGTTTTCATTTGGCACACCATCATCAATTATAGTTTCCACAGAGACCCATAATTATCACTTTGGAGGTCTGCATAATATATCCTTATAGTGAACTTTGGAAATTATCTACACAAGTACAGTTTTGGGGAAATACATAACAGTATCCCCTTTGATATAAGTTATTATGAACATATCAATCAATACTTTAAATATTTTCCAAAATTTGTTTTCATATAACAGTTAGGAATGCATTTGGCTGCAAATGAAAAAAATAGAAAACGAAAAATCAATCAACAGTGGCTTGAACAGATCAGAGTTTAATTTTCTCACATACCAAAAAGTCTAGCAGTAGTCAGGCTGTCCTGGAATGGCAACTGCCCGAGGAAATCACCAAGGACCAAGACCCATTACATCTTCTTACTCTTCCATCCTTAGCAAATGGTTTTCATCTTTATGGTTGTGGGATGGCGATTATACCTCTAGGCATTCAATTGACTCTTTAAGCATGAAGAAGGAAGACAAGCAAAGGACTAAAGGGACATGTTATCTATCTATATCAATAAAACACTTCCCCAGAAGCTCTATCAGATTATTTTGGCTTTGATCTCATTGTTAAGAACTGGGTCACATCGTCACACTTCACTTCAGTACACTCTGGGAAAGAGAGCATTTTTTCTTATACATCTACATAGTCTAGGAAAATGAGGAAGAAAAGGGACATGAGTGGCTTTTAAGTAAAAAGGCAATTGGTGTCTGCCATATGACTTTCATTACTTTTAAGTGAAAAGGAAAGGAAATAGTCTTTGTCTGTTATAATTAAATTGTAAACTCTTGTGGGGAAGCTATTGAATTGTATCCTTAGCATTAGCATAGTGTTCATATCAAAGAAGATCAAGGAATGTTTGTTATATGTTGAAAAAGTAAATATATGATCCCTGAAATTAGGATGACTTAATTAAAAAGTCACATTAGGACTTCCTCATTTTCTTTGATAGAGTTTCTTGTCTGATACTTTAGGGAAATGCAATAGAAGGAATATCGGACAAAGTCCCTCAACTGAACTTTGTGCACAAATAAACATGGATTCAAGGAGTCCATCTTGATGTTTTCATATATTAGGTTGTTGGGAAAGTAACGGTATTTGCCTCTTTTTCTAAAAAAAGTATCATGACTTTCCAGATGACCCAATAGATTTTAATAATTATGCACAAGAGTTACTGACTAGTGGAGCATGTGAATGTTTAGTACCAGGAGAACAAGTTCTTTGGTTTTATTTTTTTCCCTGCTGAATTGCTAGTGCCAAGAATAGTGTATACTACATGTAGACATTTAGGAACTGTCCATAAAACAAATGACTGTCAGCATGGATCAAGGTTTCTAGGAGTGCATTGCATATTCTGATCCTAGCCTTACTCTTTTCAAGAGAAAAAGTATCAGTGGCTTCATCAAGTGTACTGCAGATTAGGCCTGATCTTGGTAAGTAACCAAGAGGGATAGTGAATGCAATGAATGATAGACTTCAAATTCCAAAGACTCTTGGATGGAGGGGTCGGAACAGAGCAAGAGAAAATTAAATGGAAATACATGTTAATTCTTCAACTGACCTCCATTCTAGCTGCTCAAGCATAGAAACATTAAAATTATACGTGTGTGTGTGTGTGTGTGTGTGTGTGTGTGTACCAGCAGATAAAATGAGGAATAATGATGAAAAATTGGAAGACCTTGACAGAACCTGTTGGAGGTAACTGGGTTGCTCAGAAATTAGTGACACCTCCTCTTCCAGTTATTTCAAAAGAAGCAACACATGAAAGATATAATTGGAGGCTAAATTGCTCATCTAAAAGACCCCTTTTCTTCCAGGAATGTAATAACTCTATTTTCAGTTGAATTGCATTTAAAGACTACCCATGGCAATGAATTCCTATCTGTAGAACATAAACTATTTTTCTTTATATCAACAAGTTCCCACTGTAGTTGTGTATTTTGTATGGCAATGATTCAAACCTGAGAATCTTCAACTCTGGTTTTAACACATAGCTAGTCCTAATGTGGATCTCCTTTTCTCTTATTGGTGGGTAGGTTCAGAATCCCAGTACCTTCCCAGCTGGTTCTCTGATTTTTCTTCTGAGCAAATGAGTGTTGGGTAAGATTCATTCATTCTCTCACTCATTCATTCAGTAAACATTTGCTGTGCACATCCTTCATGCCCAGCATGTTTTTCCTGAGCACATTTCCCAGGATGGATTGGAAGAGAAAGAAAGAGAAACAAATAGGCAACATTTAGACAGTAGAAAGCATCGTGAGGAAAGTAAAACAAAGGTATATGTCTGCTCATGGCAGGAAAAAGCAGTTTAGTGAGGGCCAGGAACCTCCTGGGAAGAAGTGGCACCAAGTAAGACCTGAATGATGAGAAAAGGTAGAGTGGATAGGGCCAAGTTTATGTGCCTTGTTCCTTACATGCTATTTCTTTACTTGGTCACTGGAGAGCCCTAGCTGCCACTGCCTCATGTCCTATCTCTGCAGCTAACCCATCCTACTCCTGGTGAGGGCTGGCCTCTGGCACAGCTTCCACTGAGATCTCATGGGTGGGAGACCCAGCAGCTTAGTGCTCTGGCCCAGCCTCTATCCTTGAGGGGTTCTCCCAGAACTTCCTAAAAGGAGTGAGGAATCTCTCTGTGGGGCAGGAGATCTGAATTGACTAGCAGTTGCCAGAAAGAGCCAATAACCCAGCCTTGAAGTGAGGGTGAATTAATTTCCTAGGGGACAAACTTCACCCAGAGAGAGACAGGAGACAGGAAGATGCTGACAGATAAATTCTTCTACTTCCTATAGACAGAATGTTCTTGGGCCCAGTGATATATCCTGTCTGAAGGAAGTTCTGGTGACCAATTAAGCAGATATTTTGTGTGATTGTGAGACTAGAACCATTTAATTACTCATCACTTTGGATTTATTGTCACTTCTTTTCTGTCTTAATTATCTTTTCTCTCAATTCTTAAGCCCTGAAATTACAATTCCCCCTAAAGCCCTGGCTTCTATAAACTTTACCCTATGATATGTTTTCCAGGGAATGCAGGAAAAAAAACAAACATTGTGCAAAAATTCAAGGTAGAGTCAAAGTTCTGCAATGGTGCACAAAGGTGCTCAAGTCTAGTGAACTCAACAGAGCGCTGCAAGGTATTTTGTTTTTGAGGGAAATGCAGTGATACTCAACATCTGTCAGACACCATGCACTCTACTAATTCAAGGTAGGTGACAGTTTCAACACTAGGTCATGCTACATTCTTTCAAGGACATCATTATGTTGGTTAAGCTGGGTTTCTGGTAGTTACTCTGGTAAAAATCAGTGCCATGTGGAAAATACTGTGGACTAGGAAATGAGCTGGTGGTGTCCAATATTATTCCAAGGTTTGAGAAGTTGTGTCACACCCATTACTCTGCCATTAGTAAGTAATTGAGGCTACTTAAAAATGAAATACAGGGACCAGCAGGAAGCATGGTGGTTAAGGGCACTGGACTCCCATATGGCTGACTGTGATTTGAGTCCCAGACCTGGAGACTTGCTTTCTCACTTTGTCATTCTCTCTCTCTCTCTCTGTTCCCTCTGGTCAAATTTAAATAAATAAATAAAGTTAAACAAAATAATTCTTTAAAATAATGAAATATAGACTTTTTTCAATTAATGTGTTTTATTTTTTCAAATAGCTACTTAAGTTGTTAAGACATAATCACATAATACATTATTAGCACCTAACTACCTAATAAACAGAAGAGTTAGGTTCTTCTTCATAAATGTTGGCCTAGAGGTATCAGGAAATGTAATTACTGAGACCTGAAGAGTGGCACGAATCAGAAAGTTCAGGAACCTCTGAGGTAGGGCTTTCCATGCAGTAAAAGGAGCAAGAGCAAAGGTCCAGGGGCAGGACAAGCTGAGAATGCGTGAGAAATGGAACATCAGGAAGAGAAGGTGGAGGATGGTGGAAGATGGTGGAAATTGCAGAGGCACTCACAACTCAGTTGTCATTTTTTTTTTTTTTTTTGGAGAGGTTTTTGCTATAGGGCACGTGCGCTCGCCAGACAGACTGAGACATAGAGACAGAAAGCGAGAAATCATCCCCCAGGGGGGATGGCCATGCCGCAATCCCTTCTCCTCCATTCTCCTCTCGGGATCTTGGGCACACACACACACGCGCCTGGTGTGAGTTTAAGCCACCGGGTCTGGGACGCGAACCATGGTCGACTACATGGGAGTCCAGCGACATAGCCATTATGCTAACAGCTGGTCCCTCAGTTGTCATTTTTGTAGAGTCGAATACACATAAGCTCAACTCTGGAAACGTCATTTTCCCTTTAGTGGCCACATTTTCAAAAACTCTATTCGCCATGGTCTGTAAACAACCAAGGTCCCCAATGTGTGTGCGTGAATGTGTGTTCTTGCTTTTTAAAAATATCTTTCTTGAAAATTCCTGATTATCACATCCACTTTTGAAAATGATAAATGTAAAATATTCTTATCTTTGGCCTTGCAGTCTTATCTAGACTTAAATTTTTCTTCTTCTTTCCTTAAAACTTCATGCTTGCAGCCCTTTTAATCATATATAGAATTTAGGACTCTCAAGTTTGGTATTAAAGACTGGGATGGGGCTGGCCCTGTGGCCCAGTAGTCAATTGAGCTCTGGGTGAGGGAGCCAGGACCCATGTGGCCCACTGTGGTTCACGTCCTGGTTCCAGCAACACACTGGGTGTTGTATGCCCAGGACTTCGATGGGATTTAGGAGTGAAGGAGAGGGTTGTGGTATGGCTTGCCCACCATCAGGGGTGTTTTTCCCTCCTGTCTTTCTCTCTTTGTTGCATGCATGTACCCTCTGGCATTGGAATAAAGGACTGGAATGATATTTGCTTTAGACTAAGCAGTAAATAATAATAGAAATATAAATTAAGAAGCCCATCTAGTGAGCCATGGTTTGGGGTTCAGTAATGGTCTAGGGTTCATCTAAAGTCTAGGACTACGTTAGTAGATCCAGAAGCTGGGTGTTTAGGCACACCCAGAAAATGATCATTTTCTTGTTTATCTACCTATGTTACTCATCATCATACAAGGTGCATGTTTAAACCAGAACATCAGTTTCCTTTTTGTGATTTAAATGCTCCTCCCTTTTTTTTTTCTTTGAAGTTATTTATTTTGTTCATGAGAAAGCAAGGGGTGGGGGGAGAGAGAGAGAGAGAAAGAGGGAGCGAGCAAGCGAGCATCCCGACAGGGTCTCCACACTGGCACCTTCCCTCAGCCTCAGCCAGCCCTGCATGTTGGGCACATAGCTGCCCAGAATACTTGGCGAGGTCTCTGGGTGTGAATCCAGGACCTTCCCATGTTAATCAGCCTTGCAGAATTGCATTTTACCACTGCAACACCATCCTGTCCCCATGAAATTTGGCCTTTGGCCCATTTTCGAGGATTCCGCATTGTAGTGTCAAGGTGACTACGAAGCCAGGTGAGTTGCAGTGGTGCAGTGGTACACTGGTAATGTGCTGCTCCCTGATGCTGGATTTGTATGGAGGATCCAGGTTCGAGGAATTCATTTGTCTTATGCTGGAATTATCTGTGTTTCTCAAATAGCTCTGTTTTAAGTTAGAGTGCATACGAGATGACCATTCTTTTAAACCCATTTTTCTTTGTTTATCAACCTGTTGATATAATTTTTAAACATGCAGGTATATAGCTGATAGGTTTAATTAGCTTTCCTGTTTGCCTAGAAGTCATTCTGTGTTACTATGTGTTGATTCAATCAAACTAAACCTCAAGATTCTACCCAGGGCCACTCAACTCTGAGTGTTACCACCCACTTATATATGGTTCCAGAATATTATATCCCTATTAATCTTCTTTATTTTTTTCTATAAACAGTAGCATACTAAAAACTGTTTGAAGCTTTTTTTTTTACTTAATATTATATTTTTGAGATTGTTTTATATGAATGCATATCATTTTGCCTTATTCTTCTTAATGTCTCTAGAGAATTTCATTGCTTGGATGAATAATAATTCAGATAATTAGTTCTAAAATAACATCTGTTAGTATAGAACTAATTACCTGAATCACCAATTGATGTTGTTTCCAGTCTTAAACATTTCGTGTATACCTTCAAGTATATCGGAGGACAAATGTCTAGAAGTGGAAGTGCTAGATTAACTAGATTGTGCATTTCACATACTGATAGATATTTCAAATATCCCATCAGAGTGACTGTACCATTTAAACTAGACCAACAATTTGAGAATGGGTTGGTTTTTCTACCCTTCCCTAACTAATACCATCTATTATCAAATTGTTTATTCCGAGAAATGGCATGTTGGAGTTGAAAACTGTGTTTCTTTTATGAGTGAATTTGAACTGACATTTGTATGTTCTAAAACATACACATTGCCTTTCTCAGTCAAAAAACACTTACTGATAGCCTATGATCTGCACACTTGCACCATGATATTATATACTTATTACTAGTGGGGGTAAAGGGATAAACGACAGATAGCCTTCACAGATGTGGGAGGGATAGACAAGTGATAGTTTCAGTGGTCCATGTTTAGTTCAGTGGACAAGAGGAGCCTATTGGAGGCAGATCCATCAGTCTCCAAGGACAGTCTCAGTGAAGGCTTCTAGCGGGGTGAGACATGTAAACTAAAATCTGAAGGAGCCATGGCAGTTAGGTGGGCGAATATTAGGAAGGGAGAAGCAAGGACAAGGAGACAACAGACTCCCCACATTCAAAAATGGAGGCAGGGAGCACACATGGGGCTTGTACATAGGACAGTTCAGAGCCACGTTACCATGTTGGTATGAAGTGGCAGCGGCAGTACACCACCGCCCACTACTGTAGCCTGAAAATCAGTTAAGGAGCTGTTTAAATGACCTTGATACTATTGACAATATGATAAGTGGAAAGTTTTAAAAAATTTTTGCCACAGCATATGTGTGCTTATTGGAGAGAGACAAAGAGAGACCAAAAGAGAGAAAGTGAGAAATCACTCCCCAGAGAGATGGCCACGCCACAATCCTGTCTTCTCTATTCTCCTCTCAGGATTTTGGGCATGCACACTCACATGCCTGGTGTGATTTTCAAGCGTCCAGGTCCAGGGCTCGAACCATGATCAGCCATGTGGGAGTCCAGCACCTTAACCACCACACCACCTGCTGGCCCTTAGTTGGAAGGTCTTTAATTAGAGAAGTGACACAGCAGCAGTATCTTGTGTGTGTGGAAGGGATGTGGTAGGGACTGGATTGGGGAATGTACGGCTGGTGTAAGCGAGAGTGGTAAGAAGCTGGTCCAGTAATTCAGTGCTGAGGGTTTGCTTGGTCTTCCGGACACGCAGGATCTTGCTGTGGCAGCACCTAACAGACAAGAGTCCCTTCTGAAGATGGAGTACACTGCCGCTGGGGGAAGCACCAGGACCAACAACCAAGCAGCCTGGTGTGACTTCTGGCTAGGCACGTGCCTGTCCTGAGTGCTGTGATGGTGTACAGCCGTGGGTGAGTAAAGGGCTTTGCCCAGCGGGGGTGTATAAAGACGGCTTACAGGGCCAGCTGCTTTGTTTTCATTGTTATCTTTCCTCTCTCCACTTTGGAAACACCCCGACCTTTGTCTCACCATAATGTACAGATGAGGAAAATTACAGAATGTGGAAGTTGGAAGAGGTTTGATGTATGTTGTTCAACCTTCTAATTTTAATATCATGACAACTTAAAGAAAAACAAACAAACAAACAAACAAACAAACAAGTCACTGGCTCCGGGGCACATCAGGCCCACCCGAAACCTCACTGCTCTCACCACGGCATACAGGCAGGTCCATAGCTCCGTTAGGAACACCTGCTCTTTGGTACAGACCGTTCTCGTGTTTGCTGACAGCAGCGATGTCTGGGGCAGAAACCTCCTTTGGAAAAGGATCTGTCTGAAATACTTTGTCGTATATCATTGAAACTGCACAGTTTTTGACAGTCTAAGAAACAAACTAGGGGTGAGGTGGGCAGTTTAATTCTGCAGGGAATGCAAGCTTAAGTTTATTTAAGCAGTGGGGTCCGAAGTGGCTCGACCTCCCTGGGCGAGCCCCTCTTCTGCTGGTCGCCTGAACGCGGGGCAGCCCTGGCGCTCCGGTCCTCACGTCTGTATTCGCCCAGCCTTTCCGGCTTCGCGAGGCCCTGTGATCCGATTCAATCGAATTAACAGCTGTTTAGCGAGCGCCTGCTACGCGTAAGGCAGGCACGGGGAGGAGCTGGGCGGGGGCAATCGGGGCGGTTGGGGTCCCAGCCCTCACCCTGATAGAGGAGGCTGGCGTTTACACTTGGCACCTCACCCACTCAAGTGCACTGCGTACGAAATAGCGCCAAGGTCCCCCCGACCACACTCCTGCTCCGTCCCCCAGGTTTCCCGCGTCCGGCGGCTTGTGTCTGGCCGCAGCTCCACGCGCCCGAGCACGGCGGGGGAGAGAAGCTGCGCCGGGGACCATGGGGCACCAGGGGACTGGGACGACAGTGGGAGCCCCCGCTGCCCGAGCTGGCCCCGGTTCCCCCCGTTCCCCCGGGGGCCGGCCAGCGCTGCCCTCCGACGCGCCGCGGGCGCTCCGCTTTCCCGCTGCCGGGTGTGGGGCCCCGCGCCCGCGGCCCCGAGGCTCCTCCCCGCCTCTCACGGCCCGCTCCCTGCAGCCGGTCTCCCGCGGCCGGAGTTCAGGTTCAGCCGCGGCTTGTGCTCCCAATTTAGGAAAAATGCGGGGGGGCTGGAGGGCGCGGGCTGGCGGGGAGGGCGCGGAGAGGCGGGGAGGGCCGGCTCTGATTGGTCGGGCTGGGGGAGTGGAGGCACGGAGTTTCCCACAATGCCCCGGTGCGGTGCAGCCGCGGATGGATGCTGCGGGAAGGGGCTGCCATTTGCTGCCCTGCCAGCGGCGCGCGGTCCTGCCCGCGCTCCCGCCGCCGCCGCCGCCGCCCGCGCCGTCAGCCGGCCCGGCCTCTGCAGCGGCGCCGCCGGGGCTCCCTCAGCGGCCGCGGGCGCCATGAACCCCAGCCCCTCGGCGGGAGAGGAGAAGGGGGCGACGGGCGGCAGCAGCAGCAGCGGAAGCGGCGCCGGGAGCTGCTGCCTGGGCGCCGAGGGCGGCGCGGAGCCGCGGGGCGCAGGGGCAGCGGCGGCGGCGGGGGCCGCTGCCCTGGACGAGCCCGCGGCCGCCGGCCAGAAGGAGAAGGACGAGGCGCTGGAGGAGAAGCTGCGGAACTTAACTTTCCGGAAGCAGGTCTCTTACAGGTAGGCGCGGGGAGCCCAGGCAGCGGGACTCAGGTGCCGCCAGGGCGGGAGCCGCTCCGAGGGCTGCTCCGAGTCCGGGGCACGCCTCTCCCTCCCGCCGGCGTCGGGGCGCTTCCTTCTCCTCCCTTGGCTCTGGCTGGAGGGAAGCCGGCTCCCCTGTAACAGGACAGAGGGCTGGGTCCCTGAGGTGGAATGACAGCACAAATGTGTGTGTTGGGGAGGGGGAGGCGAGGGGGGCAGACCCAGAGACAATGCCTGGCTTTCTGGAGAGAAGTCGTCCCAGTTGCCCCTAAGCCGGTGTCGGCCAACCACTCCCCCTACCTTCTAGATGTCACTGTGTGGACCTTTGGCACTAACTTGGAGGCTGAGATCACTCCGACAGGCAGGCGAGAAGAGCGCTGTGCGGACCAGAAATCCTTGAGGAAGTTGGACCTGCTTCAAAAGACCCATGAAGGATGTGGGTCTGCGTCTGTACAGACGCCCCTGGTTATGAGGGTTCCATGCACACATGCTCGCCCCCTTCGCACTGGGTGTGCCAGTCAGAGACGAGGACGAGAACGGGAACGTACTCGTACCTCGGGACAGATGTATCTGTGAGACCAGGACAGCGTGGGATACATGCCACACAATGAGGATTAAAGATATCCCCAAAGTGTGTGAGGCTCCCCAAACGAGACATCAGTAGGTTTCCCCTGCCACCCCCACCCTCCCCACCTCCAGATGAGAACAAACACATGGCAAGGTTTGGAGAATTGCTGAGAAGACCCTCCCTTCCTGTTGGTTTTTAAGTCCAGGTGATGAGCAGGCAGAGAGTACAAAGGCTTCCACTTGCAAGGGCTGAGGGTGTTTCTTGAAGAGAGGAGTTAGCAGGAGCCTTCTTGTAGCCCTGCACCTTTAGAGTTAGCAGACCCTTCCAGAAAACCGTACAAGTATTACGCCTGCCACACCATGTGTTGTTATGTAAGCAAACGCAGATGCCAGAGGTGTGTGGGTTTGTGAGGGCGTGTTTTATTTATGGGGACAGGTGTGTGAATCACTGGGATCCCCAGAGGCACTGCCCGGGCTGGAGGTCCCAGTGACTGGGGCATGTGCTCTGTGTCAAAGGGTTGGCTTCCATGGCTCCTAAATGGTCTTCCTGGGGAGGCTGTGGCTTCTGCCTCCCTCCTGTGTGATGAGGGAGGTTCTCACCTGAGTTGTTCTCTTAGTTACTCACACAGATCAGGTCCAAATGGATTTTTCTTTTTATATTTTTGGTTTCTAAAAATAGTCAGGTGGTAGAGATTAGGTTGCTCTAGAGAGGTAAGCTAGGACACAGGCAGCCCTGCTTCTTAGTTACGCTGGCCTGTCTGGCCTTAGGGGAACAGGGACTACAGTCAGCCTAATTTAGGAGCTGTGAGGTGGGGCTCGGGTGCCTAGTGAAGCACACTGTGGGTCCTGGGCTCCCCTGCCATTGGTATTCATGAGACTCCTCCCCAGGTTGAGCGACAAAGGCAGAGTTTGCAAGGGAAATCATTTCAACTTGCCTCTTGGCAGGGCTCATTCTTGGAGCCTTCCTCCTGGGAGTGAATACTATGTGGGGCCAAGTCTTTCTGGGTTGCATGCTCACACATGCACGCATAAGTGTGTACGCACAAGCATTGACATGGACACAGACGTGGTTTTTTTCTGTAGAGGAACAATAGTATTGTGTGTGCCTTGTAACCCATTGAGGTGCGTTCTACTCCGAGAACATCATTTCCCTGTAAATGAAGCTTTACAGCCTCTGATTCAGTAAACCACCTGCATCAGCAGCACCCCAGGTGTCTGGTTCAAAATGCTTGCCGCCCCGACTTACAGACTCCAACTCTCTGTGGATGGGGATTCTTAATAGGCTCCTCTGGGGATATTTAAGCACACTAATACCTGGAGATTTTTTGCCCTGTTTTTTTTTTTTTTTTTCTTAAAGGCTAAACAATTGATCTTTCAACTCACAAATCCTGCTCAGCCAAACAAGACCAGGCATTCCCAAAGTCAGAAGAAAGGCGGTGAAGAGATAGGTGATTCTGGCAGGCACGTGTGTGTCCCGGGTAACCCAGAGGTGTCTCTCTGTTGAACAGTATTAATTAATTAATCAATTAATTAATTTATGAGTCATGGTGCGGTGGTCCACCACTGGCCACAGTGGCCCTTGGCGCTGGACCTGTCTGTTTTGCTGGAAGGTTAATGACAGTTCTGTAAGCAAAGAGCCACGTAGTCTGGAGTTGGTGTTGGCGCCTCAGGCCCACAGTGCCTTCCTGCTGGGAGGCACCTGAGGACGGGGATTGTTGGGAGTTCGTGGGAAGAACCAAGAAGGGCCTCAGAATGGAGTCTGAGCAAGAGTTCAGTGAGAGCATAAAGCCTGGCTGCTGTGTAAGGGGGATCATTTGAGGTTGGGAGGTGGAGATTTGCAGGTAGGCAAAAAAAAAAAATGTATCCATGAAGAACATGGATATTTGCAGAATGAAACTTGACAGAAAGAAGGGGGCTTGGGGAGAGAGGATGTGTGTGTGTGTGTGTGTGTGTGTATGTGTGTGGGGGTCTCATCTGCTCCTTCTGTTGCTAAGGAACATATAAGCTAGGGTTTAAAAATAAATGAGGAGTGGGTGGGCATATGCAGTGACTCCTGTCTTTTTAGGAACCAGAACCCTTTACAAAAAGCCTTTAAATAACCATTTCTGGAGGCACATTATTCATTTTGCTTGACTTTTACTTTGTTAAGTAAAATAAACTCCTTTATATACCCTTAGATTTCCCCTCATTATCTTTTCTTTGTTGGCTTTTTTTGGAAACCATTTTTTTTCCCATGAGATTTTTTTTTTCCCCTTTATTTCAGAATCTGCACCCCTAGCGCAAATAGTCTCTGTAGACTGTAAAACTGGAGGTTTTAGAAGGCAATGCAAGCGAGCTGGTACTTTTCTCCTAAAATTACTACTTCCCTTTTCTTTGCAAATTATGGTGCTGCAACAGATACATATGTGTAAATGACTATATAATGTGGAGAAACGTTTTTCTTTCTTATTTTTTAAACTGCTGTTACAATTCCCATTTAAATCAGTTAAAAAAAAAGGCTCTCAGAAAATGCAGGGGAGAAGGACAAGGTAGCTGATGTTTTATTGACTTTTATATGGTAGGGACTATGCAAATTCTACCTTAATCTTTATGTCTGTGCTATGATGTGATTATGACTATTTCTATGAACCTAAACCATAGAGCTGGGGCAGGGGGCGGAATTTAAACACAGATATAGGCCTGAAGAACTTTCTCTTTAGGTCCCATCATAATGCTTCCCTAAACATTTCTTTCAGGTTTCAACTCTCTCCGTATGCGTATGTGTGTATGTATGCGTGTATGCAGTGTGAACTGTTCTTTCACCTCATTCGTAGTACACTACAGATCATGATATTTTATGTATTATCTGTTGTATTCTTTAGCTTTGGACTGGGGTGCTTCAGCTATGTCATTTTACGGAACTCCTCTACTATTTCAAAAATAAAAATGAATACAAATTCATGATCATCAGAAAATATATTGGTTTTGCTTCTGAGAACAAGACCACCTACATGACAACTGCTATTTCTAAAAAGATACTCATGTTAGAGGTTTATATGCCTTTTAAAATTTTTCACACAGGCACTGTGTAGGTGAATGCAGGTCCAGTGAATAGCTGGCCTGTCTCTGCTTCCTTGGGTGGTACAGAATGAGTGATGAAGTATGATTTTGCTTGTAAGAAGTCCTGGGTGTTTCCATTACTTATGAGATGCTCATATCTGTACTTCTGTTTCTTTACTTATAAACTAGGTTGGTAATACCAAATTTTTTTTTTAAAGGGAGATTTTTGGTATAGACAAAACAGTAAGTAGTGTTAAACTTCTTAGATTAGGCAAGCAAGGTTAAAAAAAAGTCTATTATTATTATTTTTTAAAGAATTATTTATTTAATTATATTTATTCATTTATTTTAACTTGACCAGAGAGAGACAGAGAGAGTGAGAGAGAAAGTGAGAAACAAGCCACCAGGTCCAGGACTCGAACTATAGTCAGTCACATGGGGGTGTCCAGCACCTTAGCCACCATGCCACCTGCTGGTTCCCCCAAAAATCTATTCTTTTTATAAATCAATGATAAGAACATAGTATTTCCATTTTGTGTTTTGTCTCAAAAAGCAAGACTATGTTATTATAAGAAAGATGATTGAGGAGCTGGAAGCCAGACAGTAACATGGACCTTGTTCTTTTTTGCATTGGAATCAAGAGTGTAGGTGGAAAATACCCTGATCATTATTATTCAGGATCTGCCTTGGCAAATGAATTTTACTTTATGTTTTTATCTAGGCTTCGCGTATTCTTTAGGTATTTAGACACTTTAGGATCAGATAAGAATCTCGATTCTGATGTCATGTTTCCTTCCTTAATAATTACTCAGGTCCTGAGTCCTGACCTCTTCAGTTGGACTCACGTGGGGCAAGATATCAAAGTCACTACTGTCTGGAGTACTTACTGTGCTCTAACTGGGTCTTTTAAAGGTTTGATTTCCACATGTGAGAGTAAGAGGACTGGGTCCTGTGGGATCGGGGATGGGGAAGTTGGAGAGACCTTTGCGACATGCAGTTCTGGTGTAGCAATAGCAGCACTGCCTCACAGGGACACACTTAATTAGACTAGAGCTCACTCTTTCCAACACTTTACTTTGTACTCGGAGAAAATGAGCACTCCTGGTGAGAGCCCAGGCTGACTGCACCTTCTGTGTTCTTTTGGGCTGGGATCTGGAATAGGCGATCCCTACACAACCCTGAGCCACCCTTACAGTTGAGCATGGGGAGACGGGAGGCATCTGGAAAGACCAGCGCCTACCCATTGGGCTGTGACATTTGCTTTCCTATATGAGTTTGCTATGGTAACACAGATCCCATGGAGACTAATTATTTAGTCTGAGATCCTATCATTGTAGTTTTAAGACAGTGGTTACTGAATGGGAGGTGGCCTGTGAGCTTTTCTTTGGGTAGATAACAGAGAAAGGAAGGTCAGGGGCAAATCAGAATCCAAACTGTTAAACTTATTTTTATTCCTTAAAATTTAAGACTCTCAAAATAACTATGGAAATGGACTCTTTTCTAATTGTTTGAACTGGTTTCACTCCATTGTAAGATATATCTAGCCAATACCATATGGAAGATTAAAGAAATAAAAATGCCAAGTTATGTCTGTTTGCACATAATGTCCCCAAAACTCCTTTCTGACTTGTTTGACCAGGCAATCTCTTCCTGACAAGAGAGCTCGCTGTCCACTCCCTGTGATGGGGGTTTGTCTTTGTCTGTCCTCATGTAACACTTTCAAACAGATTTGGTAGGACTGAATTGTGATTTTTCTGTTCTGGGAAATAGACCAGGGTTTGACATCTTTCAGCTTATTATTATTATTTTTTTTAATTTTGCCAGAGGACAAGAGGACATGTGTGCTCATGGGACACACACACACACACAGAGAGAGAGAGACACACAGAGAGAGAGAGAGAGAGAGAGAGAGGACATACCCATGGGGAATGGTCACATTGCAATCTCTTCTTTGTTTCTCTCCTTTTGGGGTTTTGGGTACCTGCGCACACACCCCCAGCATGTTTCCCAAGCTGCTAGGTCTGAGACTCGAACTGTGCAGTCAGCTGTCTGGGACCCAGCTGCCTAACACCACGCCGTGGGCTGGCCTTTTCAACTGATCTCGGGAAGTTCTGTAAGTCCTTTGAGGCTTAGCATATTCATCTCTAAAATGGAGTAATAGTAATATCTAGCTTAGAGGTTCATTATGAAGATTAAATGAGTTACTTTATGGAAAGCACTTAGCATAGTGCCCTGTGCAGAATGAACTTTTGTAATTATTATTTTTCCCTAAACTAAGTTGTTAGCTCCTTTGAAGAAAGACACTGTGCTTTCTCATTTGAATCTCTGAATTCTGTTCTTGCTCAGTAGGTGTTGGATAAATATTTATTGAATGAATAAATTTAATTGCCATCTTTAAATAAACTATTACTGTTTTTTGTTCCCAGTTCATCTTAATTGCAATTTTCGTTTCTACTGAACTGTCTGCCTTTTTCTCATTTACACTCTGTCCAGCAGCCCTGGACAGCGTTTCTGTTTACAACTTCCTGTTTGAGTACCTGCCTCAGCCATTTAGCCAGCTGTTGGAGGCTGGAGAGGGATGGCAGAAGCTCTTACTTAACTAGCTATTTGCAGCTTGTCAAAGAAAAGGCCTTAATTTGCCTTCTGAGTAGCACTAATTAGCTCTCGGGTTCTCTTTCTGTCTATCTCATCCCTTTCTAAGGGGCAGCATTGATTTTGTCCTCAGGGAATTTTTTGTTGACTTATCTTTGTGTGATTAAACTTAAACATGCAGAAAGATGGCCCTGGAGTATTGCAGCATTCTGTCCGGACTGTTGTTCAGTCAGCCCATGGTTACTCCAGTAACCTCTCTTCTGTATTGCTAAACTCACTCCTTCCTTCCAACTCATGATTGACTTTGGCAGCAAAGTTATTTTAGGATGATCGCTTTAGTCCACTTAGTGACTTCAAGCTTTTGCTTTGTTTTTAAGTTGCTTTGTAGCAAAATCTTGGAAAAAGTGCCAGCCTCTTTGTATTCAGGTGACATACAAAGTATTTGACAATGATTCATAAGTGTCTTGACCGCCATAGTCTTCAAAGAGAGGTGTCGTAAGCACTTTTTGGGTTAGTGTAGAGAAAATTAAATTGTCAGATATGTGTGTGTTGACTGAAGGAAGGGGTTATGGTTGGGTAGAGGTGGGAAGAAAGGACTTGGCAGATGAGTTTCAGCTTTTCCAGTCCTATACTTTTGGAACCTTTGAGAAGCAAACACTGTTTCTCAAAAAGGCAATAGTTTTCTAACAGGGACTTCTGTAGTTCTTGCATCTAACCTCCATGAGTTTTGTTTAAATGGAGATTTGCCCTTACATAGTCAGAATCATAAATGTTCTGATAAGGGACCTATTCCGGGTTAAGCTGATCAGGGAGAAACATAGAAAGTTTGAACTAGTTGTAATTAAATCATAATCAGATATTATTCTTCTTACTCTTCAGTTCTGTGAGAGGTGTTGTAGAGTAGTGATTAAGAGCTCTGACTCCAGAGTCCTACTGCCTGTGTCCAGATCTCCTCCTCTTCTTGCTGTGTGTCCTTTCACAAGTCACTTAATTTCTCTGTTTCAATTTCCTCATCTATAAAATGGTAATGACAGTAGTACCCACCCTACAGAATTATTTAAAGTTTACATGAGTTGATAGGTCCAGTCTTGGTGACGTGGTTAGTAGTGAATGGATCTGTAGTTCTGGAAGCCATGTGGCCGACTGTGGGTTTGGATCCCTGTCTTCGTTGACTTGAAACATACCAGGAACCCAAGATCCTGATGAGGTGAAAGGCTAGGGGAAGGAAATCATGGTGTCATGAAACCTATTGAGGATACTTCTCTCTTTCTCTCTTTTTCTCTCTCATTCATGTACCTGCTTTCTATCACAAGTGCAATAAACTTCAGGTGAGTTGATTCTTATAATACTGCTTGTCACAAAATAAATGCCATTTGTGTGTTTATTAAAATGGCATTATATATACTTAAGTCCAGTTAAGGAGCAGATTTATTTATTATTCTTCAAAATATGAAACAGTCAAATGTCAGTAGTTGGTGACAAAATGATTCATATAACATGCAAATGATAGAAATGTACACTGAAGAAATTTAACTGGAAGGCTTCATTGTTTATTAAAGTACAGAATGCGTACTTTTCCTTTCAGAACTTATTAAAACAGCTTATTCTCACGAGGGGATGTTAGAGGAGAAAGCTGCTTCTGAGTGCTCTGGAAACTGGAGCGGACAGAAGGCAGAGGTCAGAGAAGACGGGCACAGTCAGGGTGCGGAGGAGGCAGGCAGCAGTGATCCGAAATCCCAGCTGGTCACCTGAGAGCGGGAAGCCAGCCACAGAGGGCTGAGTGAGAGGGTCTTGGAGCGTCTCAGTGTCAGGGATAGATAAGTAGATCAAGACAGAGGTACTGGAAATAGAGTTGTCACCTGCAATTCCAGAACAGAGGTCATCTCTCATTTGGCCTGTCTTAATGATGTTTGCTTCGTATATACAGAGCATGGCCAGCAGTCAGGGAAGGATGCGATGCAGATGCTGCCTGCCCTGGTTATTCAGACACGGACGGCTGAGCCTTTTGGGAAGTTCTATCAGTTATCTCCACCAGGCAAAACAGCAGAGTTTATTTTTTTAAATTGTAAATGGTATTAAGTATTCGTTGAACAAATTGAAATGGCTCTAGATGGTGAAATAAATGTTGAGGAAGTTAATCCATTTTTTTTTCCTTCAAAAGGTAAAGATAAAGCAGTTTGACTACTTTTGTGCATCATGTAGATGTTTCAGGAAATAGAAAATAGATTCCTTGAAAGGACCTGACTATATTTTAAAAATGTGTCATCCCTTTGTGTATGAGAAGGATGTCCGACTTCTATGGAAAAATAAATTTTTGTTTAAAGAAAAACTTGAAAGCAAGTTGTTTAAAGATGCAGAGAGCTTTATATAAGCTGACGTGGAAGCAGTTGGAAAGGGTTCCATGTATCATTTTGAGGCAAACTTATGGAACATTCCTCGGGCTGAGAGGTCTGTGATCTCATTACTGCCCTTATGGATGTGACAGGGTTTGAGGCAATCTTTCTCAGACAGAAAGTGTTCCCTGTAGAGGTTTTGGAGGGAAGAGCCTGGTTTAAAACAGTTTCTTCCTTTTAAATTGCCCTCCTCTCAATGCAAAGACTTAGCTGTGGATGTTTCTGTTTCTCTCCAAGTGAAGCATTATTCTCAGCATCGGCAACTAGGGAAGTAGAAAAACCATGAACCCCAGAACCTGCAGGATGTGATCTTCCCTGAACAACCACAGGGCTGCTTGACCTCACCAGGTGTCGTAGTCAGTTCGGGCTGCTATAGCAAAGTTCTATAGCCTGGTGGCTTATAAACAACAGGCACTTATTGCTAACAGTTCTGGAGGCTGGGAATCTGCGATCAGGGTGTTGGCAAGGTCAGATTCTAGTGAGGGCCCTCTGCAGGCACACAGATGGCCACCTACTTGCTGTGTTGTCATCTGGCAGAGCAGAGAGGGCTAAAACAAGCTCTGTCTCTTTTTATAAGACCACTAATCCCATTCATGAAGGCTTCTCCCTCGTGATCTCATCACCTCCTAAAGGTCCCACCTCTTAATACAATCAGGTTAAGGGTTAGGAGTTCAACATAAGCACTCTTTCAACATGTGCATTCTTTCAACCTTGCCTTTTCATATAATAGCCTACAAAGTTACAGACATCACTGTTCTTGTCCTTCTCAGGGAACTGTGAGAGACCATTCCTTGTGGCAGCAAAGGCAACAGGGCACTTCCAAAGTTTTTGTACAGTGGGAGCTTGGAGAAGGAAAAGATTTTTCTTGGTTCAAATACTAACTGGAAATGTTAACTTAAATACTTATCTATGAATCCCAATCATTGTAAGTTGCTAATTTTATCAAATGCTGACTCTGTGCCAAGAGCTGCTAAACATATATAATATATTGAACCATCAATTAAGAATTGTTATTTTTAAATTTATTTTAAATTTATGAATTTAACTTTATCCATTTATGTATTTCTTTATTTTAATTTGACTAGAGAGGGACAGAATGAGAGAGAGAGGAGAGAGAGAGAGAAAGTGAGAAAGCAAGCCACCGTTCTGGGACCCTAGCCACAGTCAGCCATGTGGGAGTCCAGTGCCCTTAACCACCATGCCACCTGCTGGCCCCAGAATTATTACTATGTACAGCTGACATTGAGACTTAAGAGTTTAAGGACTTACCTGAGGTCACACAGCAAGTGAAGTGGCAGACTTGCTCTGTGGCCATATTTGCATATTGCTCAGCATATTGTCTTCCTAATGCAGCTTTTCATTCTGGCTCTTCTTTCACGTTTTCTTATTCTCTTTGTGCAAATAGCATGTCACAATCTCGTGGTTTATTAGACCACATCCCTTGAAGGGAGAGAATCATGTGTTTTATCCTAGTGGGCCCAGCCAGCCCACACATGGCAGGGAGAAAGGTTTGGACAAAGGTTGACTGGCCGAGAGCACAAGCATTCCTTTCATGTCCAAGAGTAAGTCTCAGTTCTGTGAATAGCTACGTGATATTGTCAGTTGTAAGAAGGCCAAGATTGAGCTTTTCATAGTGGTTCTTTTAAAAACTATATGAATTTTCCATTGCTTGAGATGCAAGAGCAAATCCAATTTCCTGGGGCAAAGAAATGATTGCAGGGATTATAGCTTGGCACTGCCCTCTTTAAAGTTTACCTCCAGTCCAAGACCTTGCCATTTGTTGTAATCAGAGTGGAACCTGAAGGGAAGCAGGTGATGGTACAATGGACTGAGGTTTCGTGAAGAAGCTAAGACCAACTTATGTGCACTTTGTGGGACTGTGATGGCCTAGTAAATATCATTTGATTTAAAAAATCTGTACATATTTAGAAGAGTTGAATTTTTATCTTTAAGTAGAAGACCTGTTCAGGCTGCAAGAATTTCTAGTGTATGTTTTTCCATAACAACATCCTTCAGAATTCAAGAAAAAAAAAAAAAAAAGGTTCACGCGTGCAGTTATAGACACCTAGAAAGTTCCAAAGGAACATTTAGAAAACCTGAGTCATTCTTTCACATTTGAAGAAAACCTTCAGAATTTCTTAGGAAAATAAATCTCTAGCTCAGAAATAAACGTTGAATCTATTTAAAGATTAAACAGAAGCTTTCTATGAGCTAGAACAAATTACTTATAACAAAAATCTATCTTTTTTTTTGTTAAATTTCTGGAGATTTATAAAACTGCTCATGTTAACTATATTTAGGTACTTAATAATAAAAATGTGCTTTTAGCACTTACCATTTATAAACTTCTTTCTTATAACCGATCTAATTTTATCCTCTAAACGAATCTTAGGCAACCTTGTGTTTCATAGCCATCATACATTTTTTTTTTTTCACTATAGGGCGCATGTGCTCGCCAGACAGACAGAGACAGAGAGACAGAAAGCGAGAAATCACCCCCCAGGGGGGATGGTCATGCCGCAATCCCTTCTCCTCCATTCTCCTCTCGGGATCTTGGGCACGCACACACATGCGCCCGGCGTGAGTTTTAAGCCACCGGGTCCGGGACACGAACCGCGGTCGACTACGTGGGAGTCCAGCGACATAGCCATTACGCTAACTGCTGGTCCCCAATAGCCATCATACACTTAAGGAACAGTCACAACCTCTAAGTGATGTCCCCAAAGCCACTTGCCAGTAAGGGGCATGGCCAGGCTCAGGCTAGTTTAGGGACACAAAGCTCTATGCTCTTTTCACTTCAGGACAGTGTGTCTGCCAATCAATGAAAAGATACTTAGCAGCTTTTCTCTCTCTTTTTTTTTGAGAGGTTTTTGCTATAGGGCGCGTGCGCTCACCAGACAGACAGAGACAGACAGAGAGACAGAAAGTGAGAAATCACCCCCCAGGGGAGATGGCCACACCACAATCCCTTCTCCTCCATTCTCCTCTCGGGATCTTGGGCACGTACGCACATGTGCCCGGTGTGAGTTTTAAGCCACCGGGTCCGGGATGTGAACCGCGGTCGACTATGTGGGAGTCCAGCGACATAGCCATTACGCTAACTGCTGGTCCCTGCTTTTCTCTTTTATTAATTTTATTTACTTGAGTTTATCTCGGTGATTTGTCACAATGGACAAAGTTGGAATCAGCCACTAGCTGCCATACCACATCCTTACTGCATTGGCAATGAGGATACACTGCACATGCGAAAATGTGAGACGTCAAGCCTGATGGTATGTGTTTAATACTCCTCTGATTGGGGAAAAAGAAAAAAAAAAAAGATAGAGATATACGCCAGCTCGTCTTTTGCATTAGTTGCTAAGCAGCAGCCATTTCATTGTAAAGGAGATTCACTTCAAGTAATGACATAGGTATTCCCAGAATAGCATTTCATTTTTATAGCAACTGCATTTCAGGTCTCCACAGAGCATATGCTCCTGTGGCTCAGTGATTTTAGGAGAAAAAAATAGGCACCTCAACATGTTTGTTAAGTCTATGGAGAAAATTCAATATAGCCGATCACCTAATAACCAGACTTCCACGTTCCGCACACGGTTAATGGTGGGCAGGCTACTCATGTTTTCAAGGATTTGGAACTATCTCCGGAAAATACGAATGGCATACAGGTACGTTTTGAGGCTGTATTTGCACATTCATTGATACCATTGCAATGGAATACTCTAGATGATGTGGAATTCTAAGTTTTTTGAAGTAACATGGTATAGAACAAAATTTTGTTGTAGACAGGGAGTTGGATTGTGGCCAAGGTTTCATTGTATTGAGATTTTCCTGGCAACCAAAGGCTCTTACGAATGAAGATAAACTACTGCATAAGCCTAGCTAAACTCATGGGGTTCAGTTTTATCAGAAAAAAGGGTATGAGTATGGAGGAAGATGTGTATTTAATGACCCTGTAGGTGTAAGGGGACATGTCAAACTACAGAGCAGCTAGCTGATACAGTTTTCTGATTGTGCTACACTAGTTTTGCTGGTTGTACAATCTGTGTGTAAAGCCCTTGGCCCTACCTTTTAAGGCATTTCTGCCTTCCGTGTTGTAAGTTGCTTAACTTGTGAGACTTACATGTTTTCTTCAGATAACTGCTTTGCAGGAGTTGTTAAGAAAGCAAACTCCTGTTTTGTAAGCATGATGTGCACAGCACTGCTCTCCTCACCCGCCATCCTCCTCCCTGAGCCATTTGGGAGAACAGGCCTCTTTCCGGAGCAGCAGGGATGCTTGGAAGCTGGTCTTTAACTTCCAGTAAGTTGCCCTCCACTCTAAGGGAGAGGACCTCTTCCGGTAACTAAAAGTAACATTTGGCAGAAGCAACACATGGATGAATTCACAAATGGTGGACGGTTATTCCCACTGTGGTGTGGCTTTATTGGTATGATTATTTTAGCATCTCTCCAGCGATTAAGGCCTCTCATACAATTCATTGTGCACTTTTTACAATTACTCAAAGCAGCTTTATTGAAGCAGCTCTGGCATTATAGGAACCCATTATTTATACGAGGAAATAGAGTCAAAAAGGCTGAGAGGAGACTAAAATCATTGACTCCCTGGCCTGACATGAAACCAAGGAGGAAAAGCCAGAGTGCCTTGGAGAAGAACGTATCTGGGAAATGCTGAATGATACACTTACAGCATCATTATTTACAATAGCAATAACGTATATGGAGGCCTCACTGTGTGCTGATGACATTTACAAATATGATTTTATTTAAAATTTTTTTTTTTAAATGTAAGAGAGAGAGGGAGGGAGGAAGAGAAAAACAGTTTTCTTTTAGTTAGTTTTTTACCACAGGGTGCATGTGTTTGCCAGAGAGAGAGAGAGAGAGAGAGAGAGAGAGAGAAAGAGGAAGTGAGAAATCACCCCCCAGGGGGGAATGGCCACACCATAGTCCCTTCTCTTCATTCTCCTCCTAGGATTTTGAGTACACACACACACACACACACACACACACGTGCTTGGTGTGATTTTCAAGCTGTCAGGTCTGGAACTCGATCTGCGGTCGCAGTCGGCCATGTGGGAGTCCAGCACCATAACCACTATGCCACCTGCTGACCCCCCCAGAAATAGGTAGCTTTTGATGGGGTATTGCCACAATGACATAATCCTGCACTAGCCTTCCAGTTAGCTAGGATCATAGGCTCATGCCAGGACTGGAAACTGAACCCGGGCCTCCCATGTGGCCTCAGCCCTCCAGCTTGTGCCACTGCAGGTGGGCTTTTTACAGCTTTATGAGGTAGAAACTTTTTCTATCCATAGTTTTAGAGATGAGGAAACTGAGGAATGGTATAATGAAATAGCATGTCAGAGCCTCATAACTAGCCAGCAATAGAGCCAGGATTTGAATTCCAGAACTTCCTAGCCAGTGCACTTAAGCATCATGCTATGCTCTAACTTAGAATGGATATATCAACATAAAACCCTGTTTTCCCTTTTGGGAATTATTGCTACCCTGTTGTATGCAGTCTTGGGTATATAAAAGTGCTGGCTGTGGGGCCAGCAGGGTGTTAAGGTGCTGGACCCTCTCATGGCTGACTGTGGTTTGAGTCTCGGGCCCAGCAGCTTGAAACTCAGGCTAAGCGCATATGTGTACATTCCCAAAATCCTGAGAGAAGAATGGAGGAGAAGGGATTGAAGCAAGCCCATCCACCCTGGAGGGTGATTTCTTGCTTTCTGTCTCTCTCTCTCTCTCCACAAGCATACACAGTAATGTATATATAGTAAAGATCTCTCTCAAGAAAAAAATTAGAAAATTAAAAGATGAAAGTGCTACCTCTTTACTATGGAAACTAATGAGGCCTTTGGCAGCTGTTACAGGGGCTGTCCTTCAATGCTGACACCACCTTTGGGCAAGTCTGTTACTTGAGCTTGGACAACCAGACTGTTTTGGACTTGGCGTCTGATAGGATGATCAAAGAGACTGCCAGTTTGCTCATATCCGTTGCAAGTGCCCGGGTAGGACAACTCCTGCTGGTCTGGTTCCTGCATTTATTCCCAGTATAGCTCCCCGGCCCCTCTACTGAGTTGTGAGCTATCTAGCACCTGCCCCCACAGACTTCCTTTATGTTTAAGTTAATCAGGGTTGGTTTCTGAAGCTTGAAACTACCAAAGGGGGAAGAAAAGTCATTCGCCAGCTTGTACTAGTGAATGTTTTTTTCAGGGCCAGAGCGCTTTTGGCTACATTAGGGAGACTTATACCATCGGGCAGGTCTACTAGTTGAACAGCTTTTGTTATAAGAGAAAATGAGTGTATTATCATTTAGTGAATATTTAGTATGAATTAGGTACTTTGTTCCATCTTTTTTTTTTTTTTAATTGTTTCCTTATTTAAATATCACAATGATTCTCTGAGTTAGAGATGAAGAAACGGAGTCTTACAGAGGGGAGATCATTTGCTTCACATCAGAGTTATTAATTGATGGGATTAGGACTCAGACTCAGTTCTAAGTCATCCAAAGCCACATTTTCTCTCATGATGTAGAAGTTTCCACCTTGTCGTTTTGCTTTCCACAGTTTCAGTTACCCGTGATACAGTGCACTAAGGTATTTTGAGAGAGTGGGAGGGACCACGTTCCCACAATTTTTATACAGTTTTTATTTTACTTGCTCTATTTTATTATTAATTATTATTATAATCTCTGACTGTATCTAACTTATAAATTATACTTTATCATAGGTATATACATACAGGAAAAGCAGCATGGATAGAATTTGCTGCTGTCTGTCATTTCGGGTATATATTGGGTGTCTTTGAACATATCCCCTGAGGAGAGGGACTGTGTTCTGTTGCTTCCATGTTGAGTCCCAAAAGGAATCCTTTATTTTTACCTACTGGTATTTCATTTACACTTCCAAGGAACATTCAGGACAACTCTCTTCCCCTTTTCTATCTGATAGGTCTTCTGATACTTGAAGTCAGATATCAGAATCTCTTTATCCCTTTTTTCTTTGGACTGCACCTTCTCACTTTCATTCTTATCCCTTATCTAAAGAGGATTCTCAATCACATTCACTTTTCTTGCTGTCCTTAATTTGACAGCAATACTGGTTTATCCATGGATATCTTCATAAAAATAGAGCACTAAACTAAAAATATGGCCTAACAATGGGTGCACGGGCATATATGGTGTCTTTGTTCAAATTATTAATATTGATAGAAATGGACTCCATATCTGGGTGGATTTATTTTCAAAGCCCTTCCTTACTCCAGAGTATGGTCAGCCCCAGAGCCAGGGCCTAGCATGTGTTAGGGGGCACTTAGGCTGGATTTCAGTACACTGTAGGTACAGCTCTGGGGACTTAATTCCCTTGTTGTGGCCGTTGCTTGTGATAAAGATTAGCATAGGTGCAAGCCAATTGCTATAAGACTCATCCAAAAACCAAACTGCCAGAATGCCAATTTAACTACTTTCTGATGACATTTCCAAAGTTTCACTTAGGTTGCAGCCATTTCACTTAAAACTTGTCATTTTGGTGACTAAAGGTTTACTTGGCATGTTACATATTTATTCAGACACCAAACATTTCTAGAAGGTTCACAATTCATCCTTCTCTCTCCTTATCCAGCTGCTCTTCCCTCCCTCTCTTTCTTTTTTCCTAAAAGAGAAAGGGCAAACTCTCCCTTAGCTACTATTTACTATTATCTCTATTTTTCAGACTTATGCCTACTCTGTCTTTTCCTTGACCCTGCTTCAAGTGGAGAAATGCCTGTGATCAACTCATCTAAAACTGGAGTAAGCTATTTGTCTAAGAGGTTTTGCTAAATTTTCTTTTAGTGAGTTGACACAGAGCTAATAAAGAAATCTGTCTATAGTTTGGCTAAACTTACATTTAGTGGCCAAGAAGATTACTGTTTTTTAGAGAGAGGTTTTTGCTATAGGGCATGTGCACTTGCTGGAGAGACAGAGAGACAGAAAACAAGAAATAACCCCCTGGGGGGATGGCCACACCACAATTCCTTCAGTCCCTTTTCCTTCATTCTCTTCTTGGGATTTTGGGCACGCATGGCAAATGCGCCTGGTGTGAGTTTAAGCTGCTGGGTCTGGGACTTGAACTGCAGTTTTAACTATATGGGAGTCCAATGATATAACTATTACATCATCTCCTGGTTCCAAAGATTACATGTTCTGTCCACAGGACAGCATTATTTTAAGCCCTAGAGCTGTGTTGTCCAATATTCCACCCATCAAAATGAATTAAATAATTAGAAATCCAGTTCCTCAGTCATACTAGCTATATATTACATGCTTAATAGTCACATATGCCTAAAGCTACCATATTGGATAGTGCAGATATATTTGATTTCATCACTGCATCAAGTTCTATTGAACAACACTGCTTGGAGGGATTAGTGTCAAGATACTAATTTATCAAAACTGTAGAAACCATTAACCAGTCATCTTTGAATGATAACCTTGAATGATATGGTTCTTGAATTAAGAAGTCTAGGTACCAGCAGATGGCATGATAGTTATGTTGCTGGACTCCCACGTAGTTGATCGCAGTTCAAGTCCTGAACCCGGTGGCTTAAAACTTATGCCAGGCACATGTGCATGCTTGCTCAAAATCCTGAGAGGAGAATGGATTGCAGCATGGCCATCAACCTGATGGGGTGATTTCTCACTTTCTATCTCTGTTTGTTACTGTCTTTCCAGCAAGCATATGTGCCCTATAGCAAAAAAAAAAAAAAAAAAAAAAAAAAAAAAAGAAAAGAAAAAAAAATCTCTCTCTCTAAAAAATAAGTCTAGTTCCTGGTTACAAAGTTATACTTCGGAGGTACAACTTGGCAAGTGAGAGCATTATAGATGTGGAATGGGGTAAAGTCACTCTTGATGTTCCCAACCATTCTGTGTGCCATGGGTTCCCCTCAGTGGAATTCTGTGTGCCATGGGTTCCCCTCAGTGGAATTCTGTGTGCCGTGGGTTCCCCTCGGTGGAATTGTGTGTGCATGGGCCGTTCCCCTCAGTGGAAGTGGAATTGTGTGTGCGTGGGTTCCCCTCAGTGGAATTGTGTGTGCCGTGGGTTCCCCTCGGTGGAATTCTGTGTGCGTGGGTTCCCCTCAGTGGAATTCTGTGTGTGTGGGTTCCTCAGTGCAGTGATGACTGATTTCCAAGGGCGAGGACAGAGAGTTTGTCTTCTCATTTCTTTGTGAACTGCATTCCCCCCCCCCCCCCCCCCTATTGCCAAATATATAGAGTTCTCAGGATAAGGGAACATGTTCTATAGCTTGGGGGTGGGCTGACTATTTCACCATCTAAAATAGTTGGCTCAGCTTGTGTTGGTCACATTTAGGGTTAGCATGAAGCATCTGGAGAAAGCATTACTGCTTCTCCATCAGAAGGTTCCTGAAATTTGGGCTAGAGTGTGGTCCAGGATGGAAGATATAATCTTGGATCGTGGATGTGGAGCTTCAGGTGGTGTCTATATCACAAAAACTGTTTATTATGTTCCCTTTTATTCTTAACGTTGGTTCCCGTCGTGTTCAGTAAATATTTACTGTGAATTCACCAGGGAGGCATGGAAAAAAATTCGTGAACGTAAGCATTTAACATGACTCACCTGGCTCCTCGGGGAAGGCCTTAGGAAGCTATGAATAGAGCTTCAAGGACAGAGCAGAAGCCCTAGGAGAACCTGTGTGTGTTTGCGTGGATTCTCTCTGGTGCTTTGAACTGCCAGTATTGCACACAAGGGTGTTCTAAAAATAACCCAAGTAATGTGCATCCTCTGCTGAAGGGAGTGAGACAGTTCATGAGGATGATGAGAAGTGGGAAAGGAGAGATGCTTTAGAAGATGAGAAATGAAACACAAGTCTTGGTGGTCTCGGAGGCTTTCGACACACCAAGTGCTTCCTGTGAAGTCATGATTTTGAAAACAGGTGAAATGTACGTAGAAGAAGCATCACTGTGAGAGTATTGGATTTTTCTCACCAGTGTGTTTATAGTATGAACAGTCTCTGAGATAAAAAACTTACTGTATAAGAATAGTTATGGTATAACTATTTGCTATACGTAAAACATTATTTTTAGTCCTTGGTGAGGAATTCAAAGTTAAATAATATTTGATTTCTACCTTCTAGTTGTTCCAAGTGGCTTAGAACTTACTGGGCAACTAAATAAAAAATGTATTGAAGGCCTGCTATGTGTGCAGTGCTATGCGAAGTGCCACATAGAAAAGAGAAACGTGATTGTCTGTTGTTAAGAATATATGACCTGGTGAGGGTGAGACTGGGAATTGACCTGATACGCAGGGTGATAAACACAGGTGGGGGAATGCTCAGGGGGCAGGTGCAGGAGCTCAGAGGAAGGGCACCTACGTCAGACTGCAGAGTGAAAGAAAATCTGGAGCAGGTGATGGTTTAATGTGCCTTGAAGGAGGAAGAGGAGATAGCTAAGTGGAAAGGAGAAAAAAAGGACTTGTTCACGTCATTGATTCAATGAAAAAAACATGCTCGAGGCTCTAAATAGCAAAGAAACAGAATTTCAGAACACAGTCCATTTGCTTCTAATCTCTTCTGAAAAGTCTCTAAAATAGGTCATTTGGATTTTTTTGAAGGAGTGGAGGGGCTTTTACAAGTTCTACTAACCTAGAAATCTACACAGGAAGGACTTTGACTAGAAATAATATCTATTCTGAACTTGTTAGATGTCAGCAGCTTGAACAAAAAAAAAAAAAATATATATAGCAATATCGGTGATGTACTTAGAAAGTTCTCAGCTCAAAGGAAAGCCATGTTCCTTATATCTGGGTTATAAGGACACAAATGAGGGAAAGGTTAGTTCTAGTTAGAAGTCTTCTTAGAGCGTTGACTTTGAAGGTTTGGTAGAATTTCAACTGGAGCAGATGGGGGTGCAAGGCGGAGAGTACGGACAACTTCCCAGGCAGCAAGAATTGTATGAGAAAGGACATGGTTGTGGGAATGAATGACATTTGTGCAACCGTGAGACTTGTGGAATCATTTTGCTTTGAGCATAGACAGAGGGGAACATCAGGCAGGGAAGGACAGTTAGATGCTCACTGTGAAGGACCTTAATTGCCATCGGAAGAACTGGGCTTCAGCAGTTAATTGGAGCCATTAGGAGTTTGTGGGCAGAGAGGTGATGCTCTGTGCTTAACTAAGGGGGACTCTTTGTCCTCCCTGGAGCCATTGCTAGCACCCCTGCTCCTGGATCCATGGTTATTGCTGCAACAGTTGTTGCTGCATAAGTAACCTCTCCACCCTCCCCTGCTTCTGAACACTTCAGCATGGCCAAGAAGCATAAAGACACCCCTGGTCTCACTGCATGGCTGTGGTTGTTGACATGCTGGCTTTGCTCAGACCTCCAGGACAGTAGGGAGTAGGGTGAATCTTCTGTATCATACGAGACTTTGGGAAACATGAGAAAGGAGCATGAGAGATGTCTCCAGAGCCTGAACATGAAACTCATTTTTACATAACAATATACTGAATGGTGTTTAGACCTGATATCATTTATGATCATGTTAGCAAAACAAGTTCTGCCCTACATTTTAAACAGGTGAATACATAGACAATCTGAGAACATGGTTTGCTTTTGAGCTGAGAACTTTTTAAACTGTTTGGGGAAACTCTCCAGTCACATCATGGGAAATTAAAAAAAAATGACACAGACAGGTTCTTTTTCTTTTTTTTTTTTTTAATATATTCCCCATACCTAGACATCATTAAACAAATTAATTAGAGAAATGTGTGTTCTAAATTTATTAGGAAACAGTCCTTAAGCAGCTGAAGCCTTGTTCACTATCCCAGGGCTGTGTTACTCTCTAACACTATTACATGAACAAAGATCGGCTGGACCAGTTCATAGAAGTACAGATAATTTTGCAGCTAAGAAAGCTCTCTGCTGCAAACTGCACAGTCTTTTCAGACCTAATCTTCAGTGAATGGAGTGCAACATTGTTGTAGAAAGTCAGTGTGACCAATTCTGTCCTCTGACTTTCATGCTGTTCCTGAAGGATTAGGATGATGCTTGGTTTATTCTCTGCATTATGTGAATTGCATTGCAATGCCTGAGAGCTGGCTCATGCCCTGCATTTTGGAAAAAATCATCATTTTTTTCCCTCATATAAATGAAAAATAGAGAAAAATAGGAGAGGAGAGTACTTTCGAGATCAGAGTAATATTAACATGCAAGAAGGGGTAGGATATTGGTAAGGCCACCCAGCACGATGAGCAGTCTTGGATCCACAGGCTCATGTGACCTGCCTGATTTGGAGATACAACCTGCAAACTAGTTTCAGGATTAAGAAGTAAATAGTTTTCTATTTGTCAACCAAACCTAGTTGTTAGTAGTGTAGAAACTCTCAAGCAATGTCATAAGTCCATTCATTAATACTAAACTCTGAGATGCAAAGCTTGGTATTTTTTCCATATTAATCAATTAAACTAGTTTATTTTAAATAATAATAAAAAAACCCTGTGACCCACAATATTTTTCTGCTATTCTTCCTTCAAAAATGTCTACTCCTCTCTGCCTTAGATTAACAAATTCATAAGCAAACAGAAAATAAGTCTGTTAATGATCACTGTCCATCTATGTAAGAAAATGCAGCTACCTCCTACTGAGTCTGTGTGTGTGTGTGTGTGTGTGTGTGTGTGTCTAGGGGATTCATGTGTATGCAAGTGGGTTTGCTTGTTTGTATATCCCTTACCAACCCTTGGATAGGTCTCAAGTCCCGGTGTCTTCAGAGGTTGAAGATACCTATCGCCCAGCATGGTTGTTGGGATTGAATGGATGATGGATGCACTTTGTAAACTGTATAGCCCTGTAGAAGTGCATGATGGGGCTATCACCACCACCACGCCAAATTGTATATATGCCGTCTTGCCTGGAATAACATAAAGATGCTATGAACTTCTCAGGGGAATTCACTTTCTTAATGACAGCTCTGGTGCAAGGGTTTACTAATGGTACAAATTATTTTGGGGATGTGCAATTGAGGTATCTGAGGATTAGTTAACTTTTGAGTTTCATTTTTAAATATAATACTTATTTAATCAAAGTAATGCATAAGATTTGCAAACTGTGCAAAGCTTAACGCATAGTTTGTAGTTAGAACTACAGGGTTTATGGTAAATCCCAATAGTTCCCTTCTTGTTTCTCCCACATTCCTGTTTTTCCAAAGCTTGCTATGATGTGTTAACTGTTTCTTCTGGATTCTACATTTATATTTACACATACTATGCCACTATGTGCTGTTTTGTAATTTTTCTCCACTGACTTTGATGAGAAAACAAGGATTTACTAGGTTGTTGAAAAAGACATGATACGTGTTTTGCATAGAAAAACAGAAAAAGTATGTCTTATTCCAACCCCATGGGTCTCTTCCTCTAGCTTTCCAATATATTCATGTTATGATTTTATTTAAATTTTTAATAAATGCTGATATTATAATGTCTTTGTAAATCTATCCATAGTGGAGTTATTCAATGTGCTATAAAAACCTTTCATTTCTTGTGTAATGGGTCTCTTTTTGAAAACTATTTTTTATATAGAGTTCTGATTTTCCAACATACTTTGTAACAGAACCATACATCTTCAATTGCATTTAATCATGTCAAATAATGTGTTGGTGTCACAATTTTTCTTGTTGACAGCCTTCCTAGTTTTCACACCATCGCACTCATTCTAGGCTTTTTGGTTTATGCCACAGGGTGCATGTGCTCATCAGGGAGCAACAAAGAGAGATAGAGAGAAGGAAAATAAGAAATCACCCTCTAAGGGGGGAAGGTGGTTAGCCACGCTGCAATCTCTACTCCTCCATTCTCCTCTTGGGATTTTGGAGATGCACATAGATGCACCCAGCATGATTTTCAAGCCACCAGGTCTGAGACTTGAACCATGGTTGGCCATGTGGGAGTCAGCACCTTAACCACCAAGCCACTGGCTGGCCCCTTGGTCTGGTTTTGACACAACTCTCATTTACATTATATTGATTTCTCATCACCATCTCCTCTGTTGGATCCTCTATTTTCTAGATTTCTGTCTATTTTTTGGTTTATGTTGTGTTTGATGGAAAACACAATTTCAGGAACAACATCTTCCCAAGTGGAATTTTTGTTTTAGGAACTTTCATAATATTTTTAGGTGACTAGGTTGAAAAAGTTTTCCAGGATGTGAAACAATGTGCAGTAGCTTCCTCGAAAAGAGTTCATGGAAGGAAAACTTCCAAATTCATTTTATGAAGCCTCCATCATCCTCATCCCAAAAGCAGATAAGGACATAACAAAAAAGAAAACTACAGACCAGTATCATTGATGAATACAGATGCAAAAGTTCTCAACAAGATACTCGCAAATCGTATCCAACAACATATAACAAAGATCATTCATCACGACCAGGTAGGCTTTATACCAGGGATGCAAAGGTGGTTCAATATACGGAAGACCATAAATGTAATACACCACATTAACAGAAAGAAAGATAAAAACCATATGATCATCTCAATTGATGCGGAGAAAGCATTTGACAAAATACAACATCCTTTTATGATTAAGACTCTCAGTAAGATTGGTATAGAAGGGTCATTTCTGAACACAATAAAAGCAATCTATGAAAAACCTACAGCTAACATTATGCTGAATGGGGAAAAGCTGAAAGCTTTTCCTCTGAAAACAGGTACTAGGCAAGGCTGCCCACTTTCTCCACTGCTCTTTAATATAGTACTGGAAGTCTTAGCTATTGCAATCAGAGAAGAGAACAATATTAAAGGCATTCGAATAGGCAAAGAAGAGTTGAAATATCTTTATTTGCAGATGACATGATGGTATATTTAGAAGACCCAAAGGTATCCATGAAAAAACTTCTTGAAATAATAAGTGAATACAGTAAGGTGGCAGGATACAAAATCAATATCCAAAAGTCTATAGCATTTCTATTTATGAACAACAAGTTGAACGAAGCTGAGCTGAAGAAAGGAATCCCTTTCACCATAGCCACAAGATGTATAAGATACCTAGGGATAACTAAGAAAGTCAAAGACCTTTATAAAGAAAACTCTGAAAATCTTAAAAAAGGTATTGAAAGTGACATAAAAACGTGGAAGGACATCCCATGCTCCTGGGTTGGAAGAATTAACATAATCAAAATGGCAATTCTACCCAAATTAATCTACATGTTTAATGCAATTCCAATCAAAATACCAGAAATATTCTTCACAGATCTAGAAAAGACAATCATAGGATTTGTCTGGAATCATAAAAGACCTCGTATTGCAAAAGTAATCCTGCGCAAGAAGAATGGAGTAGGAGGCATATCACTCCCTGATCCCAAGATATACTAGAAAGCTGTGATCATCAAAACAGCATGGTATTGGCATAGAAACAGACAAGTGGACCAATGGAATAGAATAGAGAGCCCAGAAATAACCCCCAAAGCTTACAGCCAACTGATCTTTGACAAAGGATATCAGTCAATCCATTGGGAAAAGGAAAACCTCTTTAGTAAATGGTGCTGGAAAAACTGGGTATCCACCTGCAGAAAGATGAAACTGAACCCCCATCTCTCACCATTAACAACAATCAACTCAAAATGGATCAAAGATCTGAACCTAAGACATCAAACAATAAAACTACTGGTGGAAAATGCTGGGGAAACTCTGGGAGACATTGGAGTAGGCAAAGACTTCTTAAATAAGACCCCCAAAGCACAGGCAATAATCTCTAAAATAGACAAGTGGGACTATATTAGACTAAGAAGTTTCTGCACAGCAAAGGACACAGTATCAAGTGTGAACCGACAACCCTCAGAATGGGAAAATATTTTTGTTAAATATGCCTCAGACAAGGGACTGATAACCAGAATACACAGGGAACTCAAGGGCCTTATGCGAAAAAAAATGATGAACCCAATTAAAAGATGGGAAAATGAGCTGAACAAAAATCTCTCTAAGGAAGACATACGAACAGCCAAAAAGCATATGAGGAAATGCTCAGCATCCCTCATCATAAGGGAGATGCAGATAAAAACCACAATGAGATACCACCTAACCCCTGTCAGAATGGCAAAGATGAAGAATATAAAAAGTGATAAGTGTTGGCGGGGATGTGGTGAAAAGGGAACCCTCCTACACTGTTGGTGGAAATGCAAACTAGTTCAACCACTGTGGAGAACAATATAGAGGTTCCTCAAAGATCTACAAATAGAACTACCATTTGACCCAGCAATCCCGCTTCTGGATATTTACCCGAAAGACAGGAGAACGCTCAGTCAGAAAAGTGCTTGCACATCAATGTTTATTGCAGCATTATTCACAATTGCCAAGATATGGAACCAAGCTAAATGTCCACAAACTGATGAATGGATTGGAAAAGTGTGGTATATATACTCTATGGAATACTACTCAGCCATAAAAAATAACAAGACCCTGGAATTTGATAGAAAGTGGTCAGATACAGAGGATATATTGCTGAGTGAAGTAAGCCAGGCTATGAAAGAAAGATATTGTATGTATCCACTCACTATATACCGACTATCCATACTCTATGGTAGAGAGCGAAAAATTGGAGGACATAAAAGCAGTGAAGGGACTTAACGAGAATAGGACAGTGTGGAATGGGAGGGTGGTGAGGAGAAGAGGATAGAGAAAGATAGCAAGAGAACAATAGAGAGGTAAGATGTTAGTGAGAAACAGATATGGCTTATTACCCGTTGGTGATGACATGTATAGTATTCTCAACTGGATTGGTCTGAGAAGTATTTCATGATGGGTAAAGTCTTTTTACAAGCAAAATGAGAAATAGTGATTGACTGTTTTAAAAAATAATTAGAATAATAATAATAATGATTGAAAAAAACATAGAAAAGATATTGAATGATGAAGTGAGGAGATTAATGTCTCTGTATTGACTGACATGCATGGCATTCCCTTTTGCAAAAGCAATGTAATACACTGTAAAATTATATGTAACCCAATGTAATATAAAGAAGATTATGATGATAATAAAAAAAAAAAAGAAAAGAGTTCATGGGAGGAGCTATTTAGAGTCTTTTTGTGTCTGAGAATATATTTTCTCTATCTTCATATTTGATTGTGAGTTTTTCAGGGTATGGAGTTTTAGATGAAAGATAATTTTACCTCAGAATTGTGAAGGTATTTTCTTGTTTCTGCAGTTTCCTAAGTTGCAATTGAGAAGTCCTATTCCATTTTGATTCTCAATAGCTTTATGGGTTTTCTTTTTCAAAATTTGTTGAGCATTTTTTTTCTTTATCAAATCTACTATTTAGAAATTTCCAAGCTGCCAGACCTTACTTAGCATGAGTGCATATATTCATGGCATTGAGGATGTTCTAGAACTCTTCAAGCTGAAAACTTTTTGTTTAAGAAATTTTCTGGCATTATGTTTTAGATTAGGGTAAAATATTTCTTCCCCTCTATTTTAACAGTTGCTTTTCCTGGAATTTATATTGTATGACCATGGTATCTACTGTACTATTCCTCTAATTTTCTTTTCTTTTGTATTGAAGTTCTTCTTTACTTTTATTCTGCGTTCTGGAGGATTCCCTCATTTATTTAACTTATTTTTTTAAGAGAGATTTTTGTTGTAGGGTAAGTGTGCTTGCTGGAGAGACAGAGAGAGATAGAGTGACAGAAGTGAGACATCACTCCCCTCTTCCCCAGGGGTGATGGTCATGCTGCAATCCTTCTCCTCCCTTCTCTTCTTGGGATTTCGGGCACACAAGCACACATGCTGGGTGTGAATTTCAAGCTGCCAGGTCTGGGGCTCAAACCACAGTCAGCAGTTGTGGGAGTCCAGTGACATAAGCATTATGCTATCTGCTAGTCCCTCCTCATTTATTTTCTATCTTTTAATTGAATTTTTAACTTTGTATGCTCATCCTTTTTTTCAGTTTTGCCAGAAGGTATTCGTACTCACCAGAGAGAGAGGCAGAAAGAGAGAGAGAGAAAAGGAAAAGAGAAAAAGAACCTTCTCATGGGGAAAGAACATACCATAATTCCTTCCTGTCCATTTCTCCCTCTTCCTGGGCACACATGCATACGTGTCTGGCATGTTTCTCAAACTGCTGGATCTGGGATTCAAACCGTGCTGTTGTCCATGTGGGGACCAGCCACATTAACCACCACGGCACTGACTGACCTAATCATACTTTTAATTCAGAAGAGCTCTTTCTTGTTTTCTGAAGTTCTTTGTTTCTTTTATTTTATTAGAGGTTTTTGCCTTAGGGCACATATGCTTTGGAGCGGCAGAGACAGACAGAGACAATGAGAGGGAAAGTGAGAAGTCACACCCCAGGGAGGATGGCCATGCCACAATCCTTTATCTTTCCTTTTCCTCCCAGGATCTTGGGCATGCGCACACCTGCCTGAGGGGAGTTTCAAGCCACTGAGTCCATGACTCTAGCCACGGTCAGCCATGTGGGAGTCCAGTGACATAGCCGCTATGCCGTCTGCTGGCCTCCGAAGTTCCTTTTTATAGTGCTTTATCCTTGTTTCATGGCTTTAATACCTTTTTTTATTCACTGAGAATATTGATATCCCAGTTATATTTAGAGAGAGGTCCTGAAAGGCTGAATGGGAGCTCTGTGTATGTGTTTCTGCGGTGTTGGACCATTAAGCTTCACTATGGGGTCCTGGTTTGTTTTACTGGGAAAATCCTAAACATTAGTATTTTCTGTTCATATTCCTTTAGAGAAGAATTTTCCAGTTTTATTTAATAGGTTTACATCTAAATGTCTTTTCTCTGAGACTGAATTTTGATTATTGAGTATATAAACTTTGATGTTGCTGTATTTTTGCTGCAAATGCAGTTGTGGTTGGTGTTTTCGAGTTCCTTTTTGGTTTAACTTTTTTTCCAACTATTGGGTTGTTGAGAAAATCATGATGCATTTTTGCATAGAAAAACATAGAAAAATACATCATGACTTTTCCAACAACCTAATAAGCTTCCAGTTTCATGGCAGTGTGTGGTAGGAATGTCAAGTCTGCTCAGAATAGAGGTGCAACTACTCTCCATAAAGAATGCTTCTTGTTTTCGGCCCCTTCTCACACCCTCAACTGCAGTGGTACCTGGTGCCCTTGATTCCTGAGCTCTTTTGGAACTGTTTGGTGTGAACCTGACTGTACTTATTTCTTCCTCCTTAATACACTTGATTTCCATATTTTTCTACCCTGCCTAAATTCAGTTCACCCTTCTGCTTCCAAAATTATGGTGGTTATCTTTTTTTTTTTTTTAACATTTTTTGAATTTACATTTATTTACTGTATCTCTTTACAGTGTAGAAAATGGTCTTTGTTATTTTTTTAATAGTCATCTCACCTGTCTACTTTGTTCTTGTGACATTATGTCTTGTAATTCCTTGATTTTTAATTTTAGTAGCAGTTTCTGGGGGGAGTTGGGATAAAGGTATGTGTCCAACTCACTTATAAGCTGGAAAGATCTTATTTTGTTTCTCTTCAATAAGAACAATAGAAAGTATTAACATATTTTCGAGTTTCTTTAGAAGTTTTGAACAGAAAATAAGTGCATCTTACACAATTAAGTCCTTTTGAAGGACTCTTAAGATTTTCATAGGCATTTTGTCTTTGCCAGGGAGGACATCATTTTTCTAGCATTCAAGTGAAGGCCCCTCCTGTGACATCAGTGGCATTCTGCCACCACCCAGTTGCATGCATTCAATTCACTATTTACCTTGCAGCCACCACATAGGTTTAAAACATTCCTGTGAGTCTCAGCACCTCCAAACCTTGAGCCATTGCTTTCTGCCAGAAACAACGCTCTTCTCTGTAGCCTGTGCTCTCCTGGTTTTCTGGAAAGCCCGAGACTTGTCATTCTCCTAACAGCTCAGATGCCATTCTCCCCAAACACCCAGAGTTCATTTAGCACCAAGGAGGAGCTCAGTCTGGGATTTCTGAGGGGTTGTCACTGGGGAGTGGCTGTTACTAATGAGGTGCAAATTGACAGCCACTGGGGGGAGAGGGGATGGGGACTGCTCTCTCTCGGCTGGGTCCCAGGGGAGGGTGGATTGCTGTGACACTTTTGGAGAAGGCAGGCTGTGGGCTGGAACTGGTGACTCCTCACCCCTTGGCAAGGCTGATTCCTGGCTGGGGGAGGTCCTTGCTCATGCTGGGAGGCTGGTCTGGGCTCACACAGCCCCACTGCTGGAGCTGCTGCCAGCTGGCTAATCTCTTGGCTGGTTTTCCTGGCCGAGTTGCCTTTCAAGAAGAGGCCGTGATCAGTCATGGGGCTTTCCCAGACACTGGAAAGACAGCCAGGAAGACCCACAGTCCCTAGAGGCACTGTCTTTGGGGTTGGTATTCTGGAAGGTTAAGAGGTAGAGGTAGGGGTTTGGAGGTAAAAGAGTGGGAACAGAAGCACTGTTGAAACCAGGTCCCCCTGGCATTTGCCCACCAGGCTCACAGAGAAGAGACACCCATTAAACTGTTCACGTGAGGACTCTTGTCAGCTGTTTTTCTATGCTCCTAGAAGGTTCAGCCTTCTTGCAGCTATTTTTCACCTGCAAGTATCCCCACCAGAGAGGCTGGTAGGAGGAACCAGAAAGTATGTTCCAAAGGAGAGAAAATGGAGGGAGGTAGGTGGACGTGGGATGTTCTATAGATGGTTAAGCTGCTTTATGGCTCCTGGTCTGTCTCACAAAGTGTCTTCACTGGGGCCTCCTTGTGTGTAATCCATGTGACTGTGTAATACTGACCAAACTTCTCAATTGCTCTGCCTTTAGCTCCCTCCATAGTTTCTCCCATTTATCTGTACATCATTTGCTCTTTGTCAAGAGCTTATTGAGTGTAGCCTAGGTGCAAGAATGACAGAAATCAGCAACATACAGTTCTTATCATCAAGGAATCATCCTCTAGTGAAAGAAGAAGGGTATATAAACAGCAAAGACTCATACATGATGAGAAATGCACTATGCCAAAGGATGCGAAAGAGTCTGGGGTGAAGGAGGAAGGTCAGAGAGCACTTCACAGCAGTGATACCACCTGAACTGGTTGTGAAAGACGGACTGTGTAGGTAGACAGGAATGGATGAATGCGTGTTTAAGTCAGGTAAATGCGTAGTCAGGGAGGTTTGCAAAAGCATGGTATATTCTGGAAAAGGCAAGGTTTTTTTTTTTTTTTTTTTTTTTTTTTTTTTTTTTTTTTTTTTTTAGTTGATACCAGAGTACAGATGTAGGGTTGACCAACAGGCTAAAGGGCTGACAGTAGACTAGATCAAATGATGCTTGCCATACAAGTTTGGATTCACTTTATTGGTGTTGGGGGTTTATGATGGTTTGAGGGAAGAATGGTGGTGATTTGCTAAGTAGGGAGGCTGGGTTTGAAAATTTTAAGATCTCTGGTAGTCTGAAATTCTTGAATTCTCTGTGTTGTGTGGGTACAACGATGTGGGTCTGGGAACACAGCTTCGTTGAGGAATGTTATCTGGTGTAGCGTCTGTGAGTAGGTGTTTAAATGTGGGCTGTACTCAATTGCTATATTAAGAGGTAACACCAAGTGGGGAGTGGAGCACCAGGTTCTGAGTTAAGCTGGAGTTTAAATATCCAAGTCTTGTTTCAGCCTTGATCATTCTTTTGACCATGGCTAAAGCACTTGATCTGTTCATGCTGTAGGATTGTCACTTGTGAATAGAAAATTTCACTTCTGTGCTGAGAGGTTTTTAGGGGAAAAGCTTTATTTGATAATAAATTTGCTGTTGTTTGAGGGGAAAGAGGGCATTTGAGGGGAAAAATTTGTTTTAAAGTTCAACAGTCTTTCTTTCTTTCTTTTTTTTTTTTTTAGAGGTTTTTGCTATAGGCTGCGTGTGCTCACCAGAAAGATAGAAAATGAGAAATCACCCCCCAGGGAGGGATGGCCATGCTACAATCCCTTCTCCTTTATTCTCCTCTTGGGATCTTGGGCATGCATGCACAAGTGCCTAGTGTGAGTTTAAGCCACTGAGTCTGGAACTCAAAACGCGGTCGACTATGTGGGAGTCCAGCAACGTAGCCATTATGCCATCTTCTGGTCCCTAAAGTTCAACATTATTTCTAGTAGTGTAATATACCATCTACTAGTATGGAAAGAAGTTATCTGTGTATTGATTTTTTGTGTGTAATGCACTGTAAGGAATCTGGTGGGAGGTAGAGAGATGGGAGTGTGTGTAAAGAAAGGTGTCACAGGAGCTCACTTAGTGACCTGCACAGATGCACAAAGCTGTAGCTGAATATTCCAGCTAATCCAGTTTAGGAATGCACTTGTGTGACTGATGCAATAACCTTGACTCCCAAGGGTTAGTTCATGCTTGTTGAACTTTAAACCCAGGAGACTATTGTTTTCTGGAACCAGATGATGAAACTCTCAGTCCAGCTTTGAGCATTTCCTAATCTCTGAGTTGCCTGTTTGCTTTTTTGGGTTGGGTACATTTTCTTCAATATTGTCTCAGAAAGTTTTAGCTTGGTCTCCTGCCATCTTCTCATGATAACCTCCAGTTAGCTCATCTTTGTAATCAAAGGAATAAGTAATTTCAATGTAGTGCTCAGGCTCTGAGACAATGTCATTGATCATGTGACAGCCACATATATATTTCTATATTTGAAATATGGAAGAATCGGTAAGGTGTGGGTATGGATGCTGGTTGTAAATATTTATAGTTGATAATTTCATACCAATGTGTACTCTCTGAAGTTAACCCTGCTGTGTCTAGAGTGGCTTGGGACACACTGTCAGGAATAAAACTTAGTAGATAGGATGTCTTAGGAATTGGGCAAGAAAGGCATAGGAAGGTGCTGTTTAGCTTTGGCCTCATTCAGACACATAGTTTGGACCTCTACATTCTTAGGGTTCTGGATATTGCAATGACTCACTGGTATCTGCAGGTTGGTCTTCCAGTAGGAGAGACAGTCAATATGAACTGCCAAACATCCTCACACCTGATCTGTGAGATTGTGCAATTATGACCGTTGCTGTGATTATATGACTGTATTGTGTAGTAAATACATACAATATTTACTTTGTTTATTTTATGAATGAGTAAAATACTCACTGTAAAGCATCCCTCCTCCCCTGAATCTGAACTCGAGTATACCTTGTAGTTACTTATCTTACGTCACATCACTTTTAGCATTATTTGAGACTTATGTCTATAGCTATCTTGTGGCCTCCAAATGAATGTAAAATCCTTTATGACATTGTGATTAATTCATTTGACAAACATTTATTAAGCACTTATTGTGTGTCCAGCCCCTAGAGTGTGTTATAGGCAACAAATACAAATGAATCATACAATAAAATGCTTCCAGTTGAGTACTACAGGATGAAGAGAAACTGTTCAATTGAAGAGAGGAAGAAAGGGTCTTTCACAAAGGTCAGGAAGTCAGCATGAGTAAAGACACAGCTGTGGGAAATAGTTTTGTTATATACAAGAACATTGAGAAAGAGAGATTCAATATTTTTTTCAAGGTATATTGATATGACTAGAGAGTGACAGTCATCAAGAGGTGCAATATGCTCAGTGATCTTTGTGTATTCACATATGTTCTTTACGCCTCTTAGCCTGAGGATACTGTGTGAAGTGAGTGGAGAGAGGACTTGTGAATTGCATTTGAGGAGTTTCAAATAATACATCCCTGATAACAGTTTGAATGTCCCCCCAAAAGTCATATGTTGGGACTTGGTTGTATTGTCAAGCTGTTAAGTGAAAACTTAATCCCTTCATGGTGTCCAAAGGTAGGGCCTTTGGGTGTGATAAGATCATTAGGGCAGGGCCCCATGATTGAGCTCTGGAGTGTTTGTAAGAGAGGAAAGGAGATAGAAACAGGTAAAAACTTATGGACAGTCACTTCGCTCAAAGTTCTGCCCTTTGCCATTCTGTGTTACCTTTGGACTGTCTACATGGCCAGAATTGTGGGTCAATAAACCTCTACTTCTTTATTCCAGGCATTTCTATTAGCAACACAATAATGAGCTAAGGCCCTCAAAACAGAGATACCAGGTTGGGTGGTGCAGCCAGATGGTAATCAAGGGAGGTGAAAAGAAGTTGTTGGACACAGAAAAGATGGGTGCCTTTCAAGGGCTGGAGTGTGCTACCTTGACAGGTCAAAGGTGATGGTTAGGGGTGTATTTTGGTTATGAGGAGATATCTGACAAGCCTTGGCCTCCAAGTCCATTCAAGGCTTCGAGTATTGTGTCTTCAGTAGTGGTATAATGCTAAGAGATAATCCTTGTCACGGGCCCATCAGGAATTTCTGCAGGCCATTTTTAGCAATAAGAATGAGCTACAGAGATAGACCAGAATGACATGTTGGCACAAAGGCAATCCCTGGACAGAGTCTCTGTGGACAGGTAGAAGAGCTGTTTCTTAATCATGATTGCAGGGCTTCTCACCATTCATATTTCCAAGGTTCCTTCCCTGGTGACTCTGGAGTTCTCCAAACTAAGACCACATACCGGGATCATGGCCTTCTAGTTTTGACTAAGCAACCCAGCCTATACTGTGCCGCAGGCCATGGATCTGACGCCCACAGGTAACATTGCTGGCCTAATGTAGTGCTGTTGGGAAACTGGATGGTTACTTCTACCAGCTACCTGAAAGTGAGAAATATGTCTGCCCTATTTCTTTCTCTACCTTCCTCCCTTTTCCCAATTGTGGAATCACAAATTTGAGTACAGTGAGTCTTGGTATAAACTTACAACTTATGGAGAAAAGGACGGAGGGTCTCTGGGATCACTAGTAAATTTCTTGACTTGTGAGAGAGGTGTTTTGTGTTAATGGAGCAGAGTATGTTGACTGTGTAGCTTCTTCATTAGCAGTTAGATGACCTGACATTGCAAGACACTGTTAGTGTACAATGTGGAGGAGAGAGGCATGTTGCAACACATATATCAATGGAATCTGGAGGTATCAGATGGTAAAGGTCTTGGAGAAACCTCCAGGCTTCTCCACATCCAGCCAAGACCAGTTTCAGTTGGAGCAACAGGTTGATATAGATGGTAATAGCATCCCAGGGCCTACCATATTAGACCTGAACTGAGAAAAACAAAGTCTTTTTTATTTTTTAAAATGCATAATAATGAGTTGAAACTCTTGTCTAAGTTTGGTTTCCAGAAGCTAGAGCTTGCCTGGGACTGATATCTAGCCATAGAGGATGCAGAAAGGGAGGTTTCCAGTCTGAGTTCTAGATACAGCTGTTTCTGGAAGAAAGCACTTGAGCCAAATTGAGTTCATAAATCAGGTTGGAAGAGTAGTTGCGAGGCAAAGCCTGGAAAGTTCTTGTAATAAAATTATGCAGAGGGAGAGACCCTTTATTAGGTTAGGATGCTCTGAGCACTGGGGGCTGATGCTGAGGGGAATAAGCTGTATTGAGACTGGAGGACTTACTGATATTTTATGGCCAGTCTGGCAGCCACTGAGAAGTTTTAGATAAGGGAGAGGTTTTTTTTTTTTTTTTTTTTTTTTTTTAATTTATTTTCCTTCTCTCAGATTTACCTTTCAATCAAGTTCTTCAAATGACTGCACTGAGAATGGGTCAATAGAGATTCTTGTGCCAGTCTGTGTTTGAAGAAATGGACGAGGGCCAAGCTGGGAAATGGAGGCAATAGAGGAAATAACTAGAATTGAAAACTAAGAGGACTTACTGATGAAGTAAATATGATATATTGGGAAGGAGGACCAAGGACAACTGTTTGGCTTGGAGCTAACTGCTCAGATAAAGAGTAGAAGGTGATGAGTCACACTGGATGGGGAAAATAATGAGCTAAATGTCAGTCATTGCATTTAAGGCACCTATGAGTCTTCAGGATGAAGCCAACATGAGAGATTCTGATGTTCAGGGTATTGGTCTGGGCTGAATATATGGATTTTGTTATGGGAACTGAAATCATGAGAGCAGACATGGTCATCGAGTCTGTAGGATAAGAAGTAAAAAGAACACCCCAAAGTCACCTCATTATTTAAAGGCCCAGAGAAGGAGCTCATAATGGAAACAGAAAGAGCGGCATAGTCATATTTTAATATCTATGTTAACATAAGCTTCTGTCTGAAGTCTCTGTCCTCTCTTAGAATTCATTCTTCTTCTCTCTGTTCTACCATAGTAGTTTGTATTTTCAATATGATAAGTGACTTTGTAGAGGTGTTAGAGTGTCATACAAGTCCATAAACTTCTTTAGGTTTAGGTTCTCACAGTTTTCTACACCCGTGTGTGTAGTATGAACTTCAATGACAGAATTTCAGTAGGCACTAGAATAGTTAGAGATTGAATACAGAATGAGAAAATGCTTATTGGGAAAATGAATGTACCAGTCTTTTTTTTTTTTTTTTTTTTCAGGTTTTTGCTATAGAGCACATGTGCTCATCAGAGAGAGACAGTGAGAGGAAAAGTGAGAAATCATCCCCCAGGAGGGATGGCCACCCTGCAATCCCTTCTCCTCCATTCTCCTCTTGGGACTTTGGTGATGTGCACACATGTACTCAACATGATCTTTAAACTGCCAGGTCTGGGCAGAAACTGCAGTCAGCCATGTAGGAGTCCAGCACCTTAACCATCACACCATTTGCTGGCCCTTGAATGTACCATTTTTAAAGAGAATTTGTTTCTAATCCACATCAGGAGATGTGTGTGGAAAAATTAACTTTTTTGTTGTTTTTCTGAAAAATATATTTTAAAATAGACTCAACCTCTGCATTTCTTCTTTTTCGTCTTCTTCTTCGTCTTCTCTCTCCTCCTCCTCCTCCTTCTCCTCCTCTCTTCTCCTCTTCTTTCTTTTTCTTCTTCTTTCTTTTTCTTTCTTATTTTTCTTCTTTCTTCTTTCTTCTTTCTTCTTCTTTCTTTTGTAAGCAGGCCTGTGCATTGCCAGAGAAGGAGAGAAAAAGCATCCCTCATGGAGAATGGTCATGCCACAGTCCCTTCACCTCACCCCTATTTCTCCTTCCTTTTGAGGTTTTGGACACACACAACCTCATACCCAGTATGTTTCTCAGGCCTCTGGGTCTGACTTGAACTATGGGGTTGACCATGTGGATCAGGCTGCCTTAACCACCAGGCCATAGAGCTATCCTAACTCCCAACTCTTAAGCAAGCCACTTAACTAATTTCTAAAGAGGAGCAGCTAGATCCATACCCTGATATGTGTAGAAACTGGACTCACAGGTAAAAGAGGATGACTTGCTGGAGCAGTCAGGTGTGCTAGCATCGCTATGCAGGACAAGGTGCCGCCACCCTCCCTGCTCTCAGGTAACTCTCAGCATGTCCTGCTCTGCTACAGCTGCTCCAGGGTGGAAGAGCTGAAAGATTTAGGGGAACGGATCCAGATTCTGTCAACACTCAAGAAAAGTAATAATAAAGACAATAATTCTATGAACTGAAGGTAAATGTTATTTAATTCCACTTTTTAGTGGGAAAGAAAGGAAACAAACCATTAGGAAAATTATTGATATTTTCATGTTTGTAGCAGGATTCAAGATGACCAAGAAGTAATATATTATCTTCCATTGTCCACACTTGAGATATTTTGAATAATCCAGAGGCAAAAACTTGCTGTTCAGGTATTTTATTTTAGGTTGTATACCTACTTGACCTAAAGCCAGTATGCCATTTTTGGTTTTAAATATACATAACACACCTATGTAGTTCATCTACCTCTGAAATATTTGTAAGTTCAGATTCCTCTCTATATTTGTTCTCTAAGGAAGCTTATGATATTTTAGTAATACCCATAGTGTCTGGGATATTTCTTAGCCTCATACCAGACCTCAATTTTTATGCCAGGTTGCTTGGGGCAGCTAAAATCTCTGTAGACAGAGAAGCTAGAGCCTATCAAAAGGGTAAAAGTATGAGAAATTCCCTCCTGAGACATAGCGTGGATAGAATTTGAACATTTTTGGCATTTTCCCACTTAGAATATTTGATAGTGTTCTATTCCAGTACTGAGGAGTCTTTCATTTTTTTCCCCTAAATTTATGGCAGGATATGTGTTAAGTATTGGAGAGAGAGAAAAAGAGAGAGAAGCACCCTTAACACATCTGCTCACACTGTGATCCCCTTCCACCAATCCCCAGGCTCATCAGATCTTGGGCATTTGCGCATGTACTAGGCATGTTTTATACTGGGGATTTAAACTGCTGTGGCTATGTGGGATCCAGCTACTTTTGAGCAGTGCATTACTGCTGTGCCATGGAGCAGGTCCTAGTTATTCTTAACTCATTTATCTTTATCTATCTATCTATGACAATCAAATCAAGGATATCACCATATACATCATTTTGAATAGAGAATTTCACATTCTTAGGTCTGTTAAGTATTTCTTCTCTTTGCCTCTCCCACCCACCCTGTACCATCGACTCCCCATACTAACAGACTCTGATATCTACATTTAGTCTCCCCACTCTCATATTTTTGCATCTTTCAATTTCTGTCATAGAGTGCAGACATTTGGTTTATATCGCGTGGGGATATACAGTGTTTACCTTTCAATGTCTTGCTTGCTTCGTTTAGCAATATTAACTTTTAAACTGAGAGCTCTGCTGTTAGAAAAGGTTGGGCCAGCAGGTGGCATAGTGGTTAAGGTGCTGTATTCTATTAAATACATGGCTGACTCTGCTGTTTGAATCCTGGACCTGGCAGCCTGAAAAATACACCTGGCATGTATGTGTGTATGCCCATAATCCTGAGAGGAGAATGGAAGAGAAAGGATTACAGTGTGTCCATCTCCCCTAGCAGGTGATTTCTCACTTTTCCTCTTTCTCTGGAGAGTGCATGTGCCCTGTGGCAAAAAATTTAAAAAGTTAATAAATAAAAACCAAAGGTTTTGCAAAGGCTTCTGTGAGTGGAGGTCATTCTCTACTGGTGGCTTCATCTTCTCATTTCTTGTCTCTGTCCCTCATTGTACTTCCGCATCCATACTTCACTCCTCTCTGGAGAGCCTTTAGAAAAGGAGAATAGAAAGGACAATCCATGGATCAATAGAATCAGTAAGGTTGCCCTTTGGGGTTTAACAATGTGTTCTGCACTATTTCTGTGTTTAGCAAAAATCTATTTGGCTTCATTATGGACGTGTTTTCCCATAGGCTTTCACTTCAGAGATTACTTCAAAGGAAATTATATCCATATATTAGTTTCACTTGTCCACATCTCACTCAATAACTATTAGAGTGATTAGATATTTTGAACCAAGAAGTTGCATTTTGCCAGCACTAAATGCAGCTTCAAATTCTAAATTCAAATCACTACATCTGAGTGGGTTAAAATCTTGCCAGAAATGGATTTTTCCATTGTCTCATGATAAGAACTCTTTTAGGATTTGAAATTTGTAGCTAAAGACTTTCAGTCACCTTTCAGCCCATGGTCTGGAACTGAAGAGTATGCTGACATAGGTCTTCTGAAGCAATCCTCTGATACAGAGGATGAAGTCAAGTGGAAGTCCAGTTTCTTTATGTTTTTAGTTTCTTTTGAATGGTGGATATCCTTGATGTCAAACGTGATCAAGTCAGCATCAGCACACTCAGCACCCAAGGGGGTGGTTCATAAAGTGTTTGTATCCACAGCCCTGCAAGGCTCAGTATGACATGACTCAAAGTGAAGATCATGGTCACTTTCTTTCTTTCCTCTTGCCAGAATCTGCCCTGGGAGTATGAGCACTGGATTTATCCTTATTCATCTACTCTAACACATACAAAGAAGACTGTTTGCCAAAGCCAAACAAGAAATTGGAGGTCAAGTCAGGAATTGTTTTATGGTCTCTTCACTAACAGGGTCTTACAAACAATTGTTTTTTATTCTCCGAGGTGATGCTCCTGAGAGTGACTCTCTTTGCTTTGTCTTAGTATTGCTGATGAGGACTATGAGCACAGGCATGATCACTGGTCAGCACTGTAACTGGCTCCTCGATGTCTGTTTTCCTGCAGAGGGACCTTGCCTCTTGGGGTTGTCATTATTTACTTTGTTCAAATCGCTCATCTACTTGTGTCCCTGGCATGCTTTCACAGTGTCATTGCTTGAGATTCTGCTTTGTTGGCTTCTGGACCATTGCCACTGTTTCCCCAGCTATGCTTGTGGTACTTATAGTTCACTGTGCAACAATGGCTTGGCAGGCTACAGTCTTTCATTTTATACAAATAACATCTTATATTGTTATTCCTCAATTATACTGTACACCTAATTAATATAATACAGATGCAATATGGTCATGGTTTAATGGATAGAGCACACATATTAGGGTGGCCTTCCTGGGTTTAAATGTAGTCTACCACTTTCTTTTTCATTTGGAGAGAATTTTTTTTTTTAATTAAAAAAAATTTTTTTTAATAGGGTGCTTGCACTCACTGGAGACAGAGAGAGAGAGATGGAAATAGACAAAGTGAGAAATCATGCCTTCGGAGGGAATAAACACACCACAGTCCTTCTTGGGATTTTGGGCACACACGTACATGTGCCCAATGTGAGTTTTAAGCAGCTGGATCCAGGACTCAAATTGCAGTTGGCCAGCTGAGAGTCCAGCTCCTTAGCTACTATGCCACCTTCTGGCCCTGACTCTTCCACTTTCTAGATCTATGGAGTTGGGTAGGTTATCTAAAAACCTCTTGGCCTTTATTATTATTTTTTTAATCTGTAAAGAGAGGTTATTAATAAGATTTGTCACATAGGGTTATTATGAGTGATAAATAAATGAATTAATAGATATGGAAAGGAATTGGAATACATACTAAGATATAAAATTTTAGTGACAATGATGAATCTATTGGCTCAGTATAATGATCTCCAAATTTCTACTAAAAAAGCGCTAGATTTTCTCATCAGTCATCCTGCCCTGGGACTTTACTGTCCATTAAGACTTTAGAGAGGCACTAGCAGATGGTGTAATGTTGCTGGACTCTCATGTAGTTGATCACAGTTTGAATCCTGGACACAGTGGCTTAAAACTTACACCAGGCATGTGTGGATGCATGCCTAAAATCCTAAGAGGAGACTGGAGAAGGGATTGCAGTGTCGCCATCTCCCCAGGGGGTGATTTCTTGCTTTCGGTCTCTCTATCTCTCTGGTGAGTGCATGCTCCTATAACAAAAATATCTCTTAAAAAAAAAAAAAGACTTCAGAGAAATAAATGAAATTGCCTAAGAGGTTGGGCATAGCCATGCTGTAGTTAAATACTTCTCAGCCTTATAGGACATAGAATCTAGACCATGATGGTGATGGCTAACATTTATTAAGCACTTACAATGTACCAGAATTGTCCTAAGCATCAAATATAACTTTAGTTATTCCTCATAAAATTCACATAACAGGAGGCTTATCTGTATTTTACAGTTGAGGAAGCTGCAACTCACACTGCAAGTCAGAGATGTGGAGCTTGGTTTATCCCTAGGTCTGTCTGTTCAGACCAGCATTAGTTCTAATCACTCTAAACTGCCTCCTTTACAACAGCATACTGGTTCTCCTTGAAAGAGGAAGCCTAGAGGAATGGGAAGTGAAGGGGACCTTCCTGGAATCTACGGCTTGTGAGATGTAGAAGTTTGAGCAAGGCATTCGATTTCTCTGAAGTTCAGAATTTTCTGTAAAATAAAGATGATAGCCACTTCATAGGTTGCTGTGAGAGATGCAAAACAAAGTAATGTGTACAGCAAAACAAGCGTAGATATCTTCTTCAGGAGTGGGTACCTACTCAGCTTTGCCGGGGCAATAAGAAATCATGATGATTCTGTTTTACACATGTAGGTATTTAGGACAGATGACAAGGAATAGGCAGTTCTCCTGAGATCAGGCTACAGTTTGTCTTCACTGTGGTAACAGAGCTGCATCACCTTTACCTCCAGTGTGACTTGGGGGATCGTTTTGGTCCAAGTTGGGTACATATAGTGTTCTTGTCCTGGAAAGTCTTATTAATCTGGGATGCTGTACCCTAACTCTTACATTAAGTTTTAGTCTTTCTCAATGTTAAGGGACTTCTATGACAGATTTCATTTCCTTCTGATGGTCTTTGAAAAATGCTAATATTTCCTTGCATTTCTAACAGAGTATTTTGTGTGTGTGTGTGTGTTTTCTCCCTGGAGTTAGAAGATTATTTTTTTGGAAGTTAGCTTTTGCAGACTGTGATTGTGTGTGTATTTGTGTCTGTGTGTGTGAATTAAATTATTTTCGTTGGCTCTTGGTCAGAAGAAGCTTAGAATGGATCTCATTTGTGAAACTCCATAACTCTTGCCGTGTAATACCATTAAGGAGCCTCCTGACAGCAATAGGTAAGGAGTAGCTCAGGGGTGTTACTGTTTAATCACTTTAAGCCCCATTTGATGTGTTATTCTGTATCCACCCCCCTTCTTTACCACTGCATCTTTTGATAGCACACCATTTCTTCAGGAGCAGAATTCAGCAACAATTTTAGTTTATTTGCTGGCAATAAATATGTTAGCCTGTCTGATCAAGGCTGATGCACAGGCTCAATCTTTGGAATTACGATCCGTTAAGACAGAGCCAGCTCTGCCAGCCGTCTGTGGTCATCCGTTGTACTCTTCGCCAGCTATTCTGGCTCTCTCCACTCTGGGAACATGGCAGGTTGGACTGCTTGGCTCCCTTATATTTGAGTGGGGCCATGTAAACAGTTCTGGGCCACATGTTGTGACTGGAAGGGCTGTGTGCAGCATGTGGGATGGGATATTTTCATGCCGATGAAAGCCCCGCCGAGGATCTCTTTTCCTTCTGCCACAGTTACACATTCATGATTGTCAGCCTGGGTCCCAAAGCGCTCCAGCCAACACTCAATAGCCAGGCAGTACTGGTAGAAGTAAATGGTTGTTATTGTAACAAACGAGATCTTTCCTATGTTCCCACAGTATACCTTACTCCATTCTGACTAATGCAATGACCAGTATTGAGGGGCATGGGCTTGTGTCAGCAGCAGTTCTCGGCTAGACGATAACATCTTTGCAACCTTCATGCCACTTTTTGTGTTGTTTTATCATTACCATAAAGTCTGTCTAATTGTCTTAAAAAATTAATGTAAAACCTTAATAACAGACGTCTTGGGGCAATGAAACTCGAGAAGTTGCTTTTGTAGCTCAGTTTTCTTTGCCTTTCAATTCATTTTTCCTGAAGCGCCTTGTCCTGGCCCTGAGTGTTTTGCTAGGCATGTAGACACTGCTAAATAAATGAGTGGTGAATGATTTTTGCAGAGAAATCCACTGAATGCAAGGGAACCTCCCATTAGCATTACAGAAATATTTTGACTCTCTCTGAACTTACTGTTGCCAATTACTCTTTTATTTCATTTAGCTCCAAGTCATAATATTTCCCATTTTCGGGGCTTGCTCAATGGCAGACATCCCCTGCCTTGGCCTATCAATAGCTGCAGTGTCTTCTCAGAAAATGTAAGACAGGGAACTCCAGCTCTCCACTTTCCGAGCTCAGCAAACACAGAGAATGTGTAGGACTTTGACCTATACAAGCAAAAGAACCCCTTACCCATGTATCATTTTGTGGCCAAGGCTCTAGTAGTCAGGTTGTTGCTGGCGCCAAAGGATTTTTTGCACCTAATTTTTTCCTCCCCAAACTTGTTATTTTGAAGTTAAAAAAACTTCTCTGACCTTGGAGAGTCTCTTTTTCTCCAAACTTATTTTTATAAGGATGACATGTGCAAGGTGTCTGTTCCATGATTCTTAATTGCCAAGTGGGAAACGGACAAGTGTAGGGTAGCTCAAGACTTTAGCCTGCTACCCAGTGACAAAAGGCTGATCTTTTAAGCAGTAGGTACCTACCCTACCCCTAGAGATTTCTTTGGAATTTGTTCTTTCTCTTCATTCCTTCTGCTATTGCTTCATATCAGGCTCCCAAATCTGTTGATTACACTGTTAAATTAGAACAGTGCCTGGGACACCAATAAGGATAAGCTATTTTTATCTTTATTATTCCTATTCCTGCAGCCTCATGTTCCCTTGTCTCCAGTTTTTCTTCACTCCAATCCATATTCTGTGTCTTTTAAAAATAGTCTGATTTTGTCATTTCCCTGTTATAAAGCTGTCTTGTCTCCATTGCCTAGGCAATAAACCCCGATTCCTGAGCTCATCGTTCCTCTTCCATGGCGATTCTCAATGCTTGCCTTATCTGAATCACCAAAGGAGTTGGTCACAATCTCTCCATGCCCAACTCTCCAACCCCCTTCCCCCTGATAAGGGCAATGATAAAGGGAGGGAGACATAGTACTTTTCTGCTGTGGGGATGTGCAGATTTAGAAGGCTCCCGGGTGAGTCAGAGACCACTGTGACTTAGTTATATCTACACCTCCCCAAAGAAAACCATTGTCCTACACTTTGTCCTTCCCTCTGTCTTGTGCAAAGTGGACTCCAGATACGTAACCCTCTGAATCTCTTCAGCCTTACCATTTTCTTAAATGCTCATGCTTTGCACTTGCACTCTCACCCCCTTTTATGTCCTTCTCCGTTTGTCTGCTTAGGTCTCTTCCATTTACACACATATATACACACACACACTATAATTTATGCATATATGTATTATATATGTAAATTATATATACATACACACACATGTAATTTACATATACATGTAAATTAATTTTTAGGTTTTTACTACAGTGTGCATGTACTCACCAGAAAGGCAGAGAAGAAAAGTGAGAAATCACACCATAGAGGGGATGGCCACACCACAGTCCCTCCTCTTCTGGTTTCTGCTCAAGATTTTGGGCATGCACACATATGCACCTGGTGTGATTTTCAGACTGCTGGGTCTAGGACTCAATCACAGTTGGCTATGAGGGAATCCAGCACCTTAACCTCCATACCACCTGCTGGCCCTCTCCCATTTATATGTTAAGATCTTGTTCAAACGTCATTTCTTAGGTTTTTCCCAACCTTCCCAGATAGCTGTCTTTCTCCTCCCATGGTGCTTTGCATTGAGCTGTGTTAATATCCTCATTATATTATGGCCTCACTATTTGTGCCTTCAATCGCATGGGAAGGAAGGGCTGCCTGGATTTGTGATCTAACAGATTTTCACCTAGTTTTGGTACATAGTAGATGCTTATTGAGAACACAATATTTGTGGCAGTGCAGTACCATGGCTGAGTCTTGGGCTGGGAGTCTTCCTCGTTACTGTCCTTACGACATTAAATGAGATAAGGTACACAGGGCACTCAGTCCAGTGTCTAGCTCTTAGTAAGTGCTCTATAAATGGCACCTACCATTTTTATGAAATGTTTCTCAGTTGATCAGTATATATAATTCTCTCATTTATATGCTGAATTATTTTTGCATTAATATCCAAGATGCATGTGTTTCTCATCCAGATAATTTATACACCAACAGCATTTATCAAGAAAATATTCATTTCTGTGGAAAATATATACTACCTGTCCTTGCACTCAAGGAAATTACAACCCCAAACCACCAACACTGACACAAACACAGGTGAAACAGCAATGAGCCAATTGTGGCAGGGATCTTAATTTGTGTAACAAAGTCTGATCTGTAAACCAATCGGAATGAAAGGGGAATCAGTGAGGGCTGAGAGATGAACTTAACCTTTTTGGGAGACCCATTTACACACACACATGCATATTTATATTTACTCCTTAGAAAAAATAATAGCAAGAGCGTGTGTGACTTGATGAGTTAGGAAACATGGTCAAGGGGACAGATGGGTCTGGGCTGAGTCTGGCTTGCATAAGTGTGAGGGCCAGCCCACTCAGAGGGTGTCCATGCGTGGAAGCAGCAGCAGCAGCACCTGGGAGGCTGTTGGAAATGCAGAGTCTCAGGCCTGGCCCCTGACTTGCCAAACTTGAATCTGCATTTTAGCAGGGTCTCTAAATGATCTATGAGTGCATGGATATTTGAGAAGAGCTGGTGTGGCAGATACTTGGTGACTTGACCTTAGTGGTAGATTCTATTCAGTATAACTTGTGAGCTGCTGAATCAGTCCAGGAGGTCTGTAAATCCATATGTAATTCCAGTGTAGTCTGAAAACTGCATAAACTATAGCTCATGAATAAATGTAGTATTTCCTTGTTCCAAATGTTCCTTGAGGCTATTATGATAAAATAGAAAATTCACTTGGAAGTATTACTGATTCCTAGTAGCCTTTTGTCATTATGCATTCTTTCAGACATCCACACCTAAAAGAAAACACATCTTGGGTGAAGATTTTTGAAACGTTTTATGTTAAAATGTCCCTGTAGTTGAAAACTGCCATTTGGGAGCCAGTATGCATTCTTTCAGTACTGTTATATGCACAATATCTTGAGTCTTCGCAGATAGATCTGTGATCAAAAATGACATATATCTCTTTGTTAAACAGAACAAATCATTAACATACAGCAAGCTGTTAAAATGACCTGGGATTTAGGGGTTTGGCATGATTCTTAAACTTATCAGCTTTCCATTTCTAGGGTTCATAGAGTAGAAGACTTAAGTACCTGGATGAATGATCCTGTTGCTGCCCCTTGCCCCAAGCCCTCTGCCATGTAGGCTGTTCGTTAGGGTTGTTGTGTGGATAACAAAAGAGCCCCTTTTAGGGATTTTACACAGTTCCTGTTCCACTTCATGGTCAAGGGTGAGGGTGGGAGTACTTGCTTGGGTGAGGTCTTGCTTGGTGGGGAGATAGATGTCTGGCTCTGTCACTAATATCAGTCTTGAGCACAGATGCAAAGGTTCAGTTCTGGTTTGTCCCACTATAATGGAGCAGTGACTTTGGAATTGGCTAGACGTGGTTTCGAATCTTGACTCCATCACTAAAATTATTGTACAGCTTTGGGCTGGTTACTTAACCTCTCTGGGACCCATTTTATTCACTTGCAAAATGGGGGATAGTAACACCTGACCTAAAAAGCTTGTCTGAAAATGAAATGCAAGTCATTTGGCATATCCTGACAGCCCGAGAGTGCCATCATTATCTCCATTGTTTTCATTTCGTCTGTCTTCTAAAGTCATACCCTTCCCCTGTCCATCAAGTGGGAAACCTCATCTGGTAAATCAGAATGTTAAAGGATGGGCATGGTGTGTAGAAAAAGGACGAACCATTGTTTTCGCTAACAAGTGGTTAAAAATAGATGAGATTGAGAAAAGGAAATAGAATACCCTGTCCCCTTGCTCTTATTGAAAGGCTGATTGTATTATCATAAGAGTCAGAGGAATTACCTTCTCTTGCTTTGTTTAGATCACTCCAACTCACAGTCACTGGTCTGACACTGGCTCAGTCTTGGCTGCCCTGTGTGAAATCAGATAGGTCCCTTCACCTTTCATAGCCCTAGTTTCCTTATCTTGAAAACGAGAGTGTGAGCCTTTGTGATTTCTAAAATATTTTCAGTTGTATAATTCTAAGATATTATGCCCATCCAAGAGCAAGTGGAATTGATGTTTTGAAGGAGAGGCAATGCTTGGGATGGGAGCAAGAAAAGATGTAAATCATATCTGTTTTCGAGCTCAGGAAAGCTTATAGTAGGTTTTCATAGTCATCTTCCTGGTTGCATGCTTATGCACTGCCCTTATTTGGCCTTGACAAATACGTTTTTTTCCCATTGCTTCTAGTAGAGACAGTACCATATTATCACAACTGTTGTGGTATGTGTGCTTGGAAAACCAACCACAGCTGCTTCTTTTTGGATCCTTGTCCAGGAAGCTCTCACACCAGTAGTTTGCCTCAACAATTCATGATGAGTCTGTGGTGATTCCTCTCTGGCCAGGAACCTGATAATCCCCACCTTCCTAGACATTATGTGAGACAATAGACATTCTTCTCTCCCTTAGCTCCTCTACCAGAATTAGCAGTGGTGATTGTCAGGCAGGTAAGGACAATGTTATCTTTCTCAATAGAGATGTCAGACTCAACGTGAGTCAGCGTTAGCTTCCCCCAAGCACAGCTGAAAGACAAAGAAATGAATTTACTGGAGATATACACACACCAGTGCCTATTATGTTAAAAAACATAAATAAAATGAGGAAAAAGCCATACAGATTGAAATGATCTTTTTAAAGCATCCTGGCAAACTAGCACTCAATATTCATCAGTACAATGGTGGAGTCAACCATGTGTGTCAACCTGTAGTTTTTAATGACGGGGATGTATAAACAAGTAGGTAATACACAGCTGCTGCTGAGGTTTTTCTTAACATGCTCTCCTTGAGAATGAGTTGGTGGAAACACAGCTGTAAACACAGCCTTAGAAAATGAGTAATCTAAGACGAATATAGAAAAGGAGACCTGGATGAGGATTTAGAAAGACTATCCATTCAATTCCATAAACCTGCAAAGATCACATTAACTAGAAAAAACTGCTCTACTCACAAAGGATAAATAAACATCACCCTCCCTTTTGTTGATAAGCAAAGCTATGCTGTGAATAATATTTTTAACGCAGGCTTCTTTATGAAAAGGAAACGTATCCAGTTCCTCTCCTTCCCTGTGTCTACCCAAGCTCTTAGCCTAAAGGAGTTCCTCTGTGCCCTCTCCCAGCTAGTGTCAATGTTAACACCAGCACACTAACACTGGAAAACTCTAAATCTTTTCATTTTTTCTTTGAAGAATTCAAAACTGCCCTGCCTTTGCTCTTACAGATAATTTACAATAGCTGGTATAGTTTTATTTATGTTAAATATATGTGCAGGGAGCCAAAGAGACTTTATTAAAAGGACAGAATGACTGAAGGACTTGTCTTCTGGAGAGGAGACAAAGCATAAAGCCAATAATTAAGTTTCACTAAAGCACAGGAAACACACCTGTGTTTACATGCCTAAGATGTCCTGAGTACTTTTCCTATACGATCTCCTTACAATAACTGTAAAGTGCTCATTTTTTCTTTTTTCATTTTCCTGAAGAGGAAACGGATGCTCAGAGAGGCTAAATAATGCCCAAGTTCACATGGCCCCTGGAGAGGGGGATAAAGGAGGAAGTCCAGAGGCCACAGCCTACTGCTTGCTTTTTAACAGCAGTGTTGAACTTGGGCATTGTGCACCTGCTCTGTGCTAGGCATTTTGCTGGGTACTAGAGAGATGAAGAGAAAATGAGCCACGTGCTTGCCATTGAGTGCTTTGCAAAGCAGGTATTGAGTGCCTGCTGTTTGTCACTTACTCTCACAGAGGCAGTCTCTCAATTGCACATCAGAGTGGATAATTGTGCAGGATGGGCATGCTCTTTAGCTTATTTTTCAGATAATAGAAACAGATGCTCAGTCTATGTTCCTTACAAAGCTAAGATCAGGCAGCGAGTTACTGGTAGGACTGAGATTTGGACCCAATCCAAATAGGGTATCTTTAGCCCTCCAACCTCTCTTCTAGTACACATTTTAATCTTCATTAAATTCTCTAAGATATTTGATACAGATTTAATATGTCCTATCTTTGGAAACATTTGTATTTTAATCGAAGCTCCTGTCAGTGAAACTGTATTTTGTAAGAAATTCGTAAGTGGGAGAGTTCTTATTGTTCAGGAGAAATTTTCAAGAGGCTTCAAAATGACACCACACATTAAATCTATGTACAATCCAGATGCCTGTCCATAAACGTGAAAGATGGATTATCTTAGTTGGTAGGTAACATAGAGAACAATACCATGAAAAAGCACTAAAATGTATGAATAAACCCCTGATAATATCCATAGTATACATAACTTGAAAAAAAAAGTGAAGTCAGTGAGTAGGATTTATATTAATATTTTACCTTCTCTTTGATATCAGAGTCATGAAATTCAGCTCCATTCTTACTTCCTTCTTTGTAAACCTACTTGGCTTTCTGTTATAGAACTGTAATTTGTCTAAACTCTATCTTGGAATGTAAGGCCTCTGGGGAGCTAATCATAACCCCCTTTCCAACCTTACATCCATCTTCTTTACAACGTGCCAAATGGGTGTCCTGACTGTCGTGAATTTCCTTGTTGTGTCTCACCTTTTCACCTACGTTGCTCTTTTTCCTTGCACTCCTGCATTCTTTCTTTCCAGATGTAGAGATTTCTGGTGCCCACCAAGATGCCTGGGCTCATCTTTCCTTAATGCAAGCCTCCTGACCTGTATTTGAATTCCATTTGTAACGTTGTTATTTGCCTAGTGGTTCTTATTTCACTTTTCTTTGTATTAATTTAGTGCTTTTCTTATTTTGCCTCCTAAACTATAATTTCCTTGACAGTTTTACTCATTTGTTTTTATTCTTTGTAGTATTTGGCATAGTGCTTCACAAGTTGTATTAATGAGTATCAGCAGATATTAGTTAAATAAAACTTGATGACATAAAGGCCAGGGCAAAACGTGGTCAGAAGAACCAGGCATCAGCCTGTCTTTGATTCAGGGATAACTGCTTCCCAGCAAGAGGAGGAAGGACAGGAAGGTACCTCTGCCATTTGGCACCAACATAAAATTTACTCTGGAAGATTCCTGTGTCTCTGCAAACCACTTTCACCCTTCTCATGTGCACAAATATCTCCTCATTACACAGGATCTTACACAGGTTAATGGGAAAACCTCCGGCCCTCCTAAAGCTACAACCCTATTTATAACATGACATTTGTTTATGTAGTGACAATGGTGATATCATGAATAGAGCATTATTACAATTTCAGGTGTGAAACAGCTGGAACAAAGGATTAAGGTTAGCAACCAGTGGAAGAGAGGCAGTAGCTTGACAGCTGGGACAGAGTTCTTTCCAAAAAGACATTTTTGCATGTAAGCTCTGGTGAAGTACCCAGGAGCACATCCTACTGTTGAAGTGTTTGCTACAAGGAGAGCTGAGGCCTGCAGTTCTTTCAGTGGGTGCTTTTTGCTACCACACACCCATCTTGGTTTTTTCCAGCAAATTTACTGATCTTCTCTCTCGTGCCCTCACCTGCATGGGTACATGGCGTGTTTTTACATGCCCCTTTTTTTCCCACTCAAGATTTGAAATAATGCCCATAAAAATGAGAATGAAGTCCACCCTGAGCCACAGGACTGCCGTGTGGACTGAGATGAAGGCATGCAGTGAGTGGTAGGGAAGGTGATAATGCTGCTCTCTATCAAGTCAGTCAGGGTGGTTATTCATTTGGTAAAACTGAGAGATGGAGTCTAATGTTTGACTTTTTCACAGTCCTATAGTTCAGAACCGGAGGGTCCTAAACTTTTTGATACTATGTCTACTAGGCTGTTGTTATTGCTGGTATTGTTTGTTTATTGTCCTTCTGTACTTTATAGCTAAGAATAATGTAAAGGGCACTGTTGTTTACTTTTGTGGTATCCATTTCCCCTTGCTCCTTCCTTTCAAGATCTTGATATTTTTTCCCTTTCTATTGACAGCAGTTTATAAAATTCAGAAAAGCTGGTCCCATTTCTAATTCCTGGGCTGAGGGACAAGGGGTGGTTTCCTTCATTCTCTTGTTACTCACCGCCTTATCCTCTTATCTTTATATTCTATTCTGTCCCCTCCCCTTTCCTTTGTTTCCTTCATTTATTTCTGCCTTTTTTCTTGTGTGCACAAAACAACATCAAGACTACATTCGAGGCCCAGTTGCAGTGGCACAGATGGTACTGCTCATAATGCTAAAGCCACATGGGAGACCATGGTTTGGATCCTGGGCTGACCTGAACTGTGCTGAGTAGGCTTGTGATCCTGGTTAGCGAGAGGGCTGTTGGTGGTAGAGGTGAGGACTGCAGATGAAGAGACCCTGTTGACACTGCTAGTTTATTCATTTATTTATTTAGCTTTCTCTCAATAAATAAAATAAGTAAACTTAAAAATTATTTTTTTTTTAGAAAAAGTAAAAATCACAACAGACACCTCTGTGTGAATGAGAGAGTCTCAGCCTACAAGTGTGTAGAGAAGGAAGTCAGAGGCCGATGGGGCCTTGGGGGCCCTTGACCTTCAGCTTTTAGCATCAGCAGTACTTCCTTCTCTTCTCTTCCGGAGCCATGAGTCATGCCTCATCAAAAGTTTCTAGGCCCTTAAATAAAAATGACAAATCAGTGGATAAGATAAGAAGTACAAGATGTCATTAGCGCGTGTAGAATGAAACACTTTGCAAAATGAAACATTGCAAAAAGTGCTGACAGTCAGACTGTAGAAAGGGCATGAGCGCTTATATCATTGCTGAGCAGTACTCATTCTGGGAGGAAGGCTTTGAAGAATACCCTTTAAGGTGGAACAGAAATTCTTTGATTCAAGTTCTGTAAAATTCTTGCTTTAGAGTATGATGGACTGGTTAATTACCAAACTTCACTGAGTATATCTTAGGTTCTTGGGAAAGTTGTGACAATTTTTCTGTTTTTCTATGCAAAAATGTGTTTTGACTTTCCTGAAAACACAATAGTTAGTGAGCATCAACTAACAGATACTTGATTAGGTGTAGTGAGTGGGGGCAGAAAAATTTAAAATAGTACAAGATATATCGAAGAGTGTACAGCCAAGAAATAAAACTTAAATATCAATAAGGTTTGACTAAAGTGAGTCTCTGCTCTGCCAGCCTTGTCTAGGTTTAGTTTTATATCTGTTAAAAATCAGTATCAAACTGGAACCAGCAAACGGCATGTTGGTTACATCACTGGACTTTCACATGGCCACTGTGGTTCAAGTCCTGGACCAGGAGGCTTGAAACTCATACTGGGCATGTGTGTGTGTGTGCCCAAAATCCCAAAAGGAGAATGGAGGAGAAGGAATTGTGACCCATCCTGCTGGGGGAGGGGGACAGTGAATTTTTAAATTTCTGTCTGTCTCTCCAGTGAGTGCATATGCCCTATAGCAAAAATCTCTCTATAAACAAACAAGTCAACCAAAAATCAACATCAAACTGTTTCACTCCTTTCCTGAAACCATGGAGAAGCCACTTCTGTAGTGTATCATTCCAGTCTGTTATAAAGAAGTAGGTATTTGCCAAGTCTGTTGAGCCTCAGTCTCACTCCCAACTTGTCATATTCTATAGCAGGCAACTGGAATCTTCCTATCTCTGGGGTACCTGAGATTCTCATTTCCCTCATAAAGGTCCTGGAACCACTGACCTGAAACCAGTGTGCCCATCCCTACTATCTTTGATATTTTGTTCCTAATTTATTCCTAATACTTGTCTTGAGAGAAACATACTGAAGAATTGAACCAGGTGAGTTCTAATGCCATAGAATACTTAAAACTAGCATTGAGCTAATTATTATAGAGAGATTTCAAAAAATTTAAATATGTGGTCATATCATAATGAGTTGAAAAGCTATGGAAAGATTCAAAATGGGCAAGCTGATAAAACAGAAAATACTATGTAGGTTTTATGGAGGCAGTGTAACTAATCTCCCTGCGGATCATACTTTCATTCAAGTGTTTCTTCTCTGATTGGTGGTTGAGGCTGGTTGGTTTACAATTTCACACTGGGCTCCTGTATGTTATGGCCTTAATTCTCAGAGGTTCAGAAAATATATTTTTTTTAAAATCAGTTTTCCTTGGGAATAGAGGCAGTTGTCTTTTTAACCAATCTAATGAAAAGTTGATGAACTATAATGTCAAAATAATTACTTTTAAGGGAATAGGTTCTAGGCAGAAGAATCGAATTCAATATGTTCTTATGAAGATCTGGAATGAGTTTTTAAAATACCAGCTTTGTTGAGATATAATTTACATACCATAAAATTCATCTTTTTAAAGTATATACTTACGTAGTTTTCAGTATATTAACAGAGCTTGGCAATCATCACTACTATCCATTTTTATAACATTTTAATTGTCTTCAAAAGAAATCTTAGGTCCATTAGTAATCCCCTTTCATTTTCCTGTTTCCTCCAACCCCTGGTAGACACTAATCTACTTTCTGCCTATATAATTCCCTGTGCAGAACATTTTAAATAAATAGAATCATAAAATATGTGATCTTTTGTGAATGAGTTTTTTCACTTAGCATAATTCTTTCAAAGTTCATCCATGTTGTAGTATGTATCACGGCATCTTTCTTTTTTATTTAATCAACTAATTAATTATTTTAAAACAATCTTTTATTTAAAAATTATTTATTATCTTTTATTTTTTAATTTGGCTAGAGATAGAAAGAGAGAGAGAAAGAGAGAGAGAGAAACAGAAAGTGAGAAAGCAAACTACCAGATCCAGGATTCAAACCATGGTCATCTGTGTGGAAATTCAGCACCTTAACCATCATGCAATCTGCTGGCTCCAGCCGTTTTTCTTCTTAATTGAGATTAATATTCAATGGTATGAATATACCAGTGCAGCAGTGAATAGAAGTCCTAAGAGAAGACATCGTTGTCTTTTTTTCTGATCTAGGAGGGAGAACATTCAGTGATTCACTGTCAAGTGTGATGTTAGCTGTGTTTGTTTGTTTACTTATTTAAATAGATGCCCTTTATTTAATTGAGAAAATTCCATTAACAGGTATTAGAGGGGTGGGCAGGTGGCGTGGTGATTAAGGGTGTTGGACTCCCACATGGCCCAGTGTAGTGTGAGTCTTGGACCTGGTGGCTTGCTTTTTCACTTTTCCCTGCTCTCTCTCTCTCTCTCTCTCTCACTCTGGCCCTCTCTGGCCAAATAAAAATAAAAATAAATAAATAAAGTTAAATAAAATAATTCTTTAAAAAAAGAAACACTTTTTCTGTATCTACTAAGATACAGAAAATAATAAAATACAGATTTTGTCCCTTAATCTATTAATATTGTGTATTATGTTGATTATTTTACTATATTAAACCAACCTTGCACTTAAGATAAATCTTCCTTGATCATAGATATCATTATATGTTGCTGGAAGTTGGGCTTGCTGTTTTGTTGAGGATTTTTGCATCTATATATTTATGAAGGATATTGCTCTGATGTTTTCTCATGATACTGTTGTCTGACCACATAGCAGAGGTTGGAAGATTTTCTTTCCTCTTCTAGTTTTCATGAGAGTATTTGAATAATTGGCATGAATTCTTTAAATGTTTAGTAGAATTCACCAATGAAACCGTCTGGGCCTGGGGTTTGGTTTGTGAGAAATTTTCAAATTACCAGTTCAACTGTTTACTTGTTATAGGTCTATTCAGATTTTCTATTTTTTCTTGAGTCAGTGCTAGCAGTTTCTCTTTAGAAATCTTTTCATGTCATCCAGGCTATGCAATTAGTTGGTGCAGAGTGGTTCATAGCATTCCTTCACAGTTTAGTAAGGTTGGTAGTGATGTCTCTGCTGTTAGCGATCTGAACCTTGGTCAGCCTAGCTGAGGGTTTTCAATTTTATCATTTTTTTCAAAAAAACAACTTTAGGTTTTATGTATTTTTTGGAGTGTTTCATTATTTCCTCTTTCACTTATTTCTGCTGTATATTTTATTATTTTCTTCCTCCTCCTTTTTTGGGGTCTATTTTTTCTTCTTTTGTAGTTTCTTAAGGTGTGAGGATAGGTTATGGATTTGAAATGTTCATGCTTTTCCCTCCATTACTCTTTTAGTGTTAAATAAATATTTCCTAGTATACCACTTTAATTAATATCCCCCTTTGAATTAAATACTTTTGAGTTATTTGTTGTTTCTCTAAGGATTACACTTGACAACTTAAAACAATTTAGCTCGGATTAATACCAACATAATTTTAATAGTACACAAAAATTTGCTCATATATAGCTGTTTCCTTCCTCTTTTGTGTTATTATTGTCATACAAACTATTTCTTTACACATTATAGCCACATCAACATCTCCTTATAATTATTTATTTATGTGATTTCTACTTAAATCTGATAGAGTTGCAAAGAAAAATGCATTAATACTGTCCTTTATATTTGCCTATGTGGTTACCCTTACTAGTGGTCTTATTTCATCATGAGTGTTCAAGTTACTGTTAAATATTCATTTTGGCCAGACAGCCTCCTTAGTATATCTTATAGGACAGGTTTGCTTGGGATGGACTTTTCAGTGTTTGGATGTCTAGGAATGTCTTAATTTCTCTTTACATTTGTAGCATAGCTTTGCTAGATTAGGTATTCTTGTTGACAGTCTTTTTGTTTCAATTATTTTAATATGCCATTCCTACTGGCACTGGCCTCCATATTTTAGGATAAGTCAGTTGTTAATTTTATTGAAATTGCTTGTGTGTGATTAGTCTTTCTTTGCTGATCTCAAGATTCTAGTTGATGGGGACCAGCAGTTAGCGTAATGGCTATGTCACTAGATTCCCATGTAGTCGACTGCAGTTCGCGTCCCAGACTCGGTGGCTTAAAACTCACACCGGGTGTGTGTGCGTGTGTGCCCAAGATCCTGAGAGGAGAATGGAGGAGAAGGGATTGCGGTGTGGCCATCCTACCTGGGGGGTGATTTCTCGCTTTCTATCTCTCTGTCTCTCTCTGTCTGTCTGGCAAGCGCATGTGCCCTGTAGCAAAAACCTCTCAAAAAAAAGAAAAGATTCTAGTTGACGGTTTAACCATGGATATGAGTGTGCTAAAAGAATACAGAGAATGAATAAATCTGGCGTTTGTATTTTTTTCTGGGAAGATTGATGTCTATATCTCCAGGGAGATGTTTCACCTTATCTTCTGTGAATAAAAAGAATACTATATACTTTATTTAAACCTTGAGATCATGAAGGGGGAACCTGGCAATTGCTGTACTGGTCAAGTCAGAGTGGATATCGCAGCTTAGAACCCTGATAAAGCCAGCAGAATGAAATTGTGGCAGTAAGGCTTTTGTGTGTGTGTGTGTGGGGGTTATGACTGGTTGATACTGAGTTGTTGTCTGAGGACTCTTAAGATATAATTGTGGCTCAGAAGATTCAGCATCAGCACAACTGAGAATTGGTTGGAAATGTAGAATCTCAGGACTCACTTCAATTTAGCAAATTATAATCTGAATTTCAACAAGATTATTTATGCGTACATTAAAATTTGTTAAGTACATGCCTATGGCATATTTACATTTTCACATGATTGTCCTGGGAGGATTCTTGCAATTTGCTAGCCTCATTTATTTAATATTGATTTTTATCAACTTAAATTTCAGAAGTATTTTTCTGCTTTCTCAAAATTTTGGAGAATTCCAATCTTTGTATAGTCTTGTCCTTGGAGTTCTTTTTGTGAAGATGAAGAGTTGAACTTCAAGAACATCAGAGAAGGGGGAAATCTGCGTGAGCTGGAATGTCCAAAAAGGCATTATTTGAGTTGGGCTTTGAGGAAACAAAGGAGGCAGATGAGTGAATATCAGACAGATGAAAGAACATGATTCATATACCCACATGGAAATGATTTATCACATGCAGTAGACCTTAAAACCGTAAAATTTTTGAGGGTATGGATTATGTCTTGATTATATAAATTGCTCTATATATTCTTTGCAAATGGCATAGTTTCATGAGTAGCTTAATGGGAGATCAACATTTATGTAGTAATTATGGGAACTGACACAAATTCAATAGGATATGGCTAAATCATAAGGCCCTTGAAAGCTTGGTATGAGTTTGTATTTACATTTGCTGGGTAGTTTTCAGTAAGGCATGTGGAAATGGGAAGAGGTGCATTTGAGATTGTTATTGATTAATAGATTAAATAACCACGTTCAAACTCCAGAAAATGAAGCCCTCAAAAATTGTCTTGACTTTTCCAGATATATGGAAGTTTGAATGAGGACATAAGAAAATAAGTTGGAGAAATAGTTGTAGAACATTTCAATTTTTCCTTTTTTCTTTTTTCTTCTTTAGGGAGATTTTTTGCTACAGGGCACATGTGCTCACCAGAGAGACAGAGACACAAAGTGAGAAGTAACCCCCCAACCCCCAAGGGGGATGGCCATGCTGCAGTCCCTTCTCCTCTGTTCTCCTCTTGGGATCTTAGTGATGCACACACAGGTGTCTGGCATGAGTTTTAAGCCATTGGGGCTGGGACTTGAACTGTGGTTGACCACATGGGAATCCAGTAACATAACCATTATGCCATCTGCTGGTCCTGTGTTGTAAGTTCTTAAGCAGAGTCATAACATATGAAAATAGTGTTTGCAAATTATTAAAAATGCAGCAAAATGCTTGGTGGAATGGAAGGGGAAGAGAATGGGTAGGATAAACCAACTAAGTGGTTGTTTTTATAATCTGGGATGCAGGTGGATGTAAACCAACATAATGGCAGGACAGAGGAAAGTCTGAGAAGTCCCTGGTATTGTAAAGAAGAAAAATATTATCAAGCATTTGGCACTTATGGTAAAGAGAAAGAAGAAAAGATGTAAGAAGCTATTTGATGCAAAAGTAGTTATGCAATGAATATTCTTTATCATTCTCATAAGGTGATGGGGAGAATGAAATGAACCTAAATGTTAATAAATGCCTGGCATAGTATAAGCACTCAACAAATGTTAGCAATTAGCTATTATTTCTTGGAAAGAAGGACCTCCTGGCGCTATCAAGTAGCATTTCTGTTTCCTACAATCAGCACCTGGATCAGTGCTTATTAGTAACAGATGCTTAGTAAATATTTGATAAATGGGGAAAAAATGTCTCTCAATATAGGAATTATTATTCTTTTTCTTTTCTTTTTTTTGAGAGGTTTTTGCTATAGGGTGTGTGTGCTTACCAGAAAGACAGAGAGAGACAGAGAGAGAGAAAATGAGACATCACCCCCCGGGGGGATGGCCACACCGCAATCCCTTCTCCTCCATTCTTGTCTTTGAATCTTGGGCACACATGCACACGTGCCTGGCTTAAATGTGAGTTTAAGCCACCGGGTCCAGGACTTGAACCACAGTTGACCACATGGGAAACCAGCAACATAGCCATTACACCAACTGCTGGTCCCAGAATTATTACTTTTTTTAAGAGTTTTTTTTTTTTTTTTTTTTTTTTCTATAGGGCATGTGCACTCACCAGAGAGACAGAGAGAGACAGAAAGCAAGAAATCATCCCCCAGGGGGGATGGCCATACCACAATCCCTTTTTCATTCTCCTTTCAGGATCTTGGGCATGCATGTACTTGCACCCAGTGTGAGTTTTAAGTTGCTGAGTCTAGGACTTGAACTGCAGTTGACCACATGGGAGTTCAGTGATGTAACCATTATGTCATGTAGGAATTAAATATGTTGATTCTAAATAGAACACATTTTACTGCTGATTTCTATTAAAAATGTAAATCCCCCAGTGGACAATTGGGAGAAAGTGGTTATTGATCTCTCATTTTCTGTTCTCCCAGGGAATTTTATCTTTCTTTTTCTTTTCTCCCCCCTCCCCATCCTAAGGGATTACTTTTCAATAGTCATGATTTCTGGGAGCCAGCTCTCTCTGTCTGAGATCTACAGTAGATACTCAATTAATTTTTGTGTTAATTGCTAAACCAACATGTCCTGGACCTGTGGTCTGTGTCTCAAAGCAGTGTATCAGTAAGAAAGATAGCCTTTAGCCTGCCATATTGAATTCAGACCTTCTAAATAATTCATCGTCTCTGAATAGCCACTAAGATGTTTGATACAAGCAACTTAATGAATTGTGGCTACACTGATTTATTTCACGTGGCTAAAATATATTCAGCTGCACGTTTTTGCATGAGCCTTAATCTGTACACATTTCATGATAATTTGACAGTATAATTGAAGTGAGGGGGAAAGAACTGAGTGGTTCATGTTTCACTTATATTTCTTCACCCTTCACCCACCACTGAAATAAAATATTCTCTGGGGCAAAAGTCAGGAACTTTTTCAACTCTTGCCGCCATGTGACCGTAAGTTGGAGAGTGGAATAATTAAAATCATCTAGCATCTCTTTCCAAGGAGCTAAAGGTTTTTATTCATGACCAGAGAGCATCTTTTTGAAAAAGAGAGAGAGAGAGAGAGAGAGAGAGAGAGAGAGAGAGAGAGAGAAATTTCTACTTATAGTTGATTTTTATTCTTAAGGACACTTACAGGGTCTTGTAAGTTTTAAGGGACTTAGCTTCACTTGGAAATGTCTGTAGAAACCTGAAGTCCAGCTCTTCTGAATTCTTTGGGTCTTTTTATTTAAGATTTGCCTGCCTTTTGTCCTTAAGTAAGCTTTTCTTTAGCACTTGAGAATGATGAGTCTTTTGGAGGAGATTTGCTGCAAAGGGGTGGAGAACCTTTCTATATCAGGGCCACTGACTCACCAAAAAGAATAATCAGGCACACTTAGGAAAGAGCAATCTAATTTAGGTCATTTGCTAGGGAACGTGAAATCATTAAATAGATATACTTCTAGTACATTTTGTGGCCAACTGAGGAAGATGAGGGAGGAGAGATAGGGAAAGAAATAGAATGGATTAGAGGAAGGAAGGGAGGAGAGGAAAACATGCACTCCAAAGTAGGTGGGAGCAAGTACAGATAGGGAGGGATGGGGAGAGGAGGAGGTTTGTGAGCCCTGAGGCGGGAGCTACTGGGGTGAGGTGTTTGTCACATGCTGTTGCTCACTTGGACTGGTTTCCTTGCTAATGAGTTGTTTAAACATTGCTCATAGCTCCTTCTACAGCAGTTTGCCAAGAAAGAAAAAAAAAGTCTTTGGGCTGTAGCAATATTGACCCAAGTAATGCCTCTCTGAGAGAACAGATACCATCAAGCGATGGGCAGGAGGTTGCTTGGTCCCTTGAAGGGGATACAATTAACGTGAACTGAATCCTTCTTCTCTTTTCTGAAGAATTATTTATTTATTTTTATTTATGATGATGATTATTATTTTAAATTTGCTTAGGGCATGTGTGCTCACCAGAGAGGGACAAAGAGAGAGAAAGTGAGAAAGCAAGCCTCCAGGTCTGAGACTCGAACCGGGGTTGACCATGTGCGAGTCCAGTGCCATAACCACCATGCCACTTGCTGGCCCATGAATCCTTACTCTTTAGCATGTAGATTATCCTCAGCAAATCCAGCAACAAGCACTATCGTGCCCATTTTACAGGTGGTCATGCAGTCATTGGTACACTGGTTAATGAGAGGCCTGGGATTCACGTGCCATCCATCTTTAGAGTCCTGCCCTTTCTGTTACACTAGCTGCACCTAAGTGTCTTCCTCGAACTTTAAAGGAACTTCAGAAAACCATCCAGTCATACGAATTGCTTAAAATCATTCCAGGCTTCAGATTGACAATAATTCTCTTTATTGACTGGAGTCGTGTCATTGGGCCCCATGCCAGGCATCCAGGATTCTTGTCCACTTGAAGTAGAGCAGTTGGTTGTTATTGTACCTGCCTAGCCCTGACAGATGGTTTCCGTTTGGCTGTTAGAATTCTTACAGGAGGAAAGACCACAGTTTTTAAAAGTAGCTTCTTGCGGTCATTTCCAGGGTTTGTTTTAGGATTATGAATGGGATGATCGCCTTTCCCTGGCTTTTAGTGCTACATGCTGGGATGGAGTAAAGATGGCAGTCCCAGCATTTCTGTGATACGTAAAGACTAGGCGTTTACAAGGAATACAGTGAATAAGGAGTCAGTAAACTATGGCTCAATGGCCTGGTCTTGCTGGCTGGTGTGTTTTTGTTTTTTTTTTTGTTTTGTTTTGTTTTTTGTTTGTTTGAGAGATTTTTGCTATAGGGCTCACCAGAGAGACAGAGAGAGAGAGACAGAAAGCAAGAAATTACCTGCTGGGGAAATGGCTATGCCACAATTTCTCCCCTCCATTCTTCTCTTGGGATTTTGGGCATGTATGCACACATGCCTGGCATGAGTTTTAAGCCTCTGGGTCCAAGACTCAAACCGCAGTTGACCATGTGGAAGTCCAGCGATGTAGCCATTATGCCATTTGCTAGTTCCATGGCTGGATGTTTTTGTAACTAAAGTTTTATGGGAACACAGCCGTGCTCATTCATTTTTGCATTAAGGTTGCTTTTGTGCTCCAACTGTAGAGTGGAATGGTTGTGACAGAGACTGTATGGCCTGCAAAGTCTGAAATATTTATTATCTAGCTCTTTCTAGAACAAGTTTGTGATTTCTGCTGCTGATTAGCAGATCAATTAGAGAATTCTTGAAGAGAACGGTGCAGGAATGTAGCACAACTATGGTGCTAATTTATGCAACAGTACTGTGGGGGCTGCTACAGATTAATATTTTCCAAATGCCCCTTGTTGTATTTGGGAAATTCAAAAGAGAGAGTTCTCTTGCTTACATGTTGAAAAAATTCCTTAGATTAAGGATTGAGATGTCTTGGTAGGGATGTTGCTTGTGTTTCAAAATATAGAGTTGTGCTTCCCTGTTCTGACTGTGGTTCTTGTCCAGGCAAGTTTGGAAACTGTGGCTCCTTGAAACCATGCAGGCAGCCAAGAATTCCAGCTGATGTTTTGTGGGTTTTTTTTTTTTTTTCCTTCATTTAAAAATAAACCTTGTAGATTTTTTTCTTTCTTTTTTTTTTTGTGACTCTCTAAATATTCTGTTTTGAAACATTTAATTACTCAGGTTATTTTTATGGAAGGGTCTGCTAATGTTTCTATGGGAGTCTGTTATTTATTTCCTTTGCTAAATTTTATCTTATATTAGGGGAAGGGCTGAGGTTGGTTCCTATGGAAACATCCTCATAACTGCAACAATCCTTTTACAGATGCTAAAACTATAGTCATTCTGGTGGGAGGGCAGCATGGGTAGTAGGTGGTAGTCTTTTTATTTTTATTTTATCTTTTAAAGAAAACCTCTCCCACTTTAAACCCTTTTGCATTCACTTATTTTAAGCTTTGCAGCTTAGAGTACTAAAGTGAAAACCGAAGAGAAACAAAGAATGTCATGCCTCTCTCTTACATTTCTGTAGTCCTTTATCGGTACCATTTGTAGGACACCTTGCTTACTATCTGACCTTTTATTCACTTATGCATCCATGTATTCTCTAAACTTTTACTGAGGTCTGCTTTGTGTTGGAGATGAATAAGAGAATCCTTGTGCTCATTCTTCCTTTTAAGTTACAAATTCCTTGAACTTAATTCACTTTTCTTTAATTCAGCTAAACAAATATGAGCACTTGCTCTATATCAAGCATCATGCTGGTATGGTGGTTAGGGTAGCTAGAACTTACATGGCTGACTGTGAAGTTTGATTCCTAGACCTGCTGACTTGAGAAACATGACAGGCCCATGTGCATGCACGTCCAAAATCCCAACAGAAGGGGAAAATGGAGGTGACGGGATTATGGTATGACCATTCCCTATGGAGGTACTTTCTTACTTTCTCCCTCTTCCTTCTCTGTCTCTCCTGTGAGTATGCACACCCTTTCATACACATTTAAGAACAAATAAATAAACATAAAAAATGTAAAAGATGGGTTTTTGTCAAAGAACATTGTTATATTGTGTTGGGCAGCAAAGGAAAGGGCAGAAGTTAAGCACAGGGATGATTAAAATAAATTTGATAAAATGCTTACAGTAGTTAGCCCACTTAACTCTCCAGCCAGGAGAACATAGAGAAGACTGCAGGAAAGTGACTTTTGGGCTAGAGTCCGTATGCGCATGTGTGCGCGTGTGAGTGTGCGGGTGCATGCTTGTGTGTGTGTATGTGCGTGTGGTGTGTCTAGACATTCCAAGCAATCTGGACCAACAGGAATAGAGAAATGGAGGTAAAGAGCTCTTGGTTACATACAGGACAATGCAGCAAGTGGTAGGAGAACTAGACCCATCAAGAGAAGTCATGTGTAGGAAGTTGGATTTTGGACATTGAGAGCCGTTGGACTGCTCAGGCAGGGAAGCAACTTGAGTGTTTTGGTTTAGGAAGATCTTTCTGTTGGTTTTGTGTAGGATAGGTAGATAAGGCTGGGAAGAGAAGGGAATACATTGGACTGGTGAGGGATATCGATATTTGTAAAAGATGACAAAATTCATCTTTACGCATAGTGAGTTTAGGATGCGCTCCATCAAGTTGGAATGTTTAAAAGGAAGCTAGAAATAGGGGTCTGGAACTAGCCAGAAATGAAGATGAGAGCTAGAGGTCTAGACATAATCAGAGAAGGCTTTGGGGAAGGCCCAAAGAAAAGGTGCTCATCATCACATACCCACTGGGCCTCACTTGCTGTCTCACTTGTAAAATATTCATAATTTGAAAAAAGTAGATTCTGAGGTATTGAAGTGACCAAAATAACTAAAGCCATTTTGACAGATTCAAATTCACTGCTATCATTAAAATATAACCGTTGGGATCCCAAGCTTAACTGATGGCATTGATCATAATACAGCTTCACTTTCTCCCTTTTTTCTTTATATCTAAACAGTGGGGCATGTCCTTCCCCGGCAACTCTGGTCACTCTTAAGTAATAAGAACTGTTCATTTGCAAGACACCGTACTAGTTCAGTAACTGAAACAGCCAGAGCTGTGTAATAATGAAAACTCCGGAGTTGATTTAGAATTGAGGTTTGTTCTCTCCCTGGCCTGGGTCTGCCACAGTCCTGCATCATAGATCCCTTTTAAGGTTGAAGTTGGGGTGGGAGAGAGGAGGAGAAGGGAAATACAAAGGAAATGGTAAATTTCTTACTTGAGTACTGATAAATGAGTAATCTCGTGTCAGAGCTGTCTGCATCTAGCAGATAGGTATATTGACTTCTCTTTGGAGTTCTTTGGTGGGTTCTGTGCAGGTTTCCTGCCCTCTACTGTGAAGGGTCCCATATCTCCAGTGCCCTGAGGCGAGGGCAATGTATGGCTATTCTGGCTGCAATTTTTAAAGGCTCTCAATAACACCTCTAATGAATCTCTGCTGTGGTCTTTGGGTAGTGTCTCAGGCAAACTCAAGATTTAGCATATAGCCTATGCCTTATTCATGGGAGATGCCCAAGCACTCTTTGTTTTCAAAAACTCTGGGAGTGCAGTGACCTCTTCCAGACTCAGTACAAAGCAGCTGGGACCCCATTTCTATTTCTAGATGTCGGGTGTGAATTAGACACAAATATCCATGTTTCCCACACTGCATAAACTACTGAGGACAGTGAAGTTTTTTGTCTACCCCTTTAAAGTCCATCTTTCTTGACTTGAGGTCAAGAGGCAAGCATCCCTAACCACTCTCATAGGTTGGTGAGATGTGGATTCTCAACACATCAGTGGTGCTCTTGGGAAATCTTTCTCAAAATGTTCAATTCTTGATAATTTTATACTATTAATGTGGTCTTAATCTTAATGTGGTTATTGAGCTGCTAACAGTAATATATGAAACTGGGTGAATATTTTTTTTAAGAGAAGTTTTTGCTATAGTGTGTGTGCGTTCACCAGAAAGACAGAAAGTGAGAAATCACCCCACCCCCCACCCCCCCGGGGAGGGGGATGGCCATGCCACAATCCCTTCTCCATTCTCCTCTTGGGATCTTGGACACGCACGTGCACACGCTCTGTGTGAGTTTAAGCCACTGGGTCCAGGACTCTGACACCGTGGTTTACTACGTGGGAGTCCAGTGACATAACCGTTACACCATTTGCTACTTCCAAAACTGGGTGAATTTAAGAGACTAAGAGTTTATTTTGATTCATCATTCTGGTGGTGGTAAAGTCCAGAGGCATCACAAAATGGCAGAAGGCAGAACTATTAGAGCAGAGTGTGGTCTGTATCCATATGGCTCTTTCTCTGCCATTCTAGTCTCATTCCCTCTGCTTATGAATCCACCAGAACTCAATGATGGAAGTCACATCCTAATGACATTATCACACCCAAAGCTTCCACCCTGACACACCATGAAGGAATTAACTTCTTACCTAACACCTTTACAGTACAATCAAGTTCCAACAAATTATTTTTTAGGGGACATTCAAATTCAAAACCATGGACCTTTTTGGGGGACAAATAATTATCCAAACCATACCATGTGATTATGGAACTAGGAGTTTTGCACATGGTTTATATGGTAACTTTTGCAAGTGGTTTAGTGTGTTATCTCTTGTTTCATGATGCTACAGAAAAAACATTCATTGAAACTTCTTGTTCATAAGTGCAATTGGTCTACTATCATTTTATAACTTTTCCATCTAGACAGGACCAGCAGATGGCTTAATGGTTACATTGCTGGGCTTCCACGTAGTCGACCGTGGTTCCAGTCATGGACCTGGTGACTTGAAACTCACACTGGGCACATGTGCATGCATGCCCAAAATTCCAGGAGGAGAATGGAGAAGGGTTTGCAGCATGGCTGTCTCCCTTTGGGGATGATTTCTCACTTTCTGACTCTCCCTCCATCTTTCTGGTGAGTGCATGTGCCCTGTAGCAAAAATCTCTCTAAAAAAAAAATTCTTTTCTCATTCAGTTATGGAAAGAATTTTGTTATGTGGAGGCAGAATTGGCTGAATCCAGGTATGGACTGAATGACTGACAAGGGTGGAAGCAACAGTCTTTATGGAGGTTGTGTGCATACCTTCCATAGAGTCACTCCTCCTTTCTATGTAGACACTCTTCTTTTTTAAAAATTTTTAACAGTATTTTAAAAATTTATCTTATTTCTTAAATAAGCAGCTGTCCATCTAATAGGAACTCAGTTTACAATGATTGGTTTTCTCTGTGCTAGCGACTCCCAAATCTGTCTTTGTCTCCCAGACCTCTTTCTGGGGTGCAGTCCCTTAGATATGACAGCTTACTAGACTTTGATGAACATATTACAAACTTAACTCATAGCATTCTTCTAAACCCTATTCCCCAAATGTCATTCATCTTCATGTAATTTCTCTTCGGTTTAATAAATGGCACTTAGAAACCTGACCTACTTGCTCAAATCAGAAACTGGGGAGTCATCCATGATTCTTAAGCCCTTGTGTGCCTTGTCCATTTAGCAACCTGGTGATCTGTGGTCGCTTTTCAAAATAACAGTTTGACTTACAGAGGACCATTATGGAAACTGGTGAAATGGAAACACAGTTCTATTATGGATGACTTGGACTCCACTTAATTGTCCTTTCTCTCTCTGATCTGTCACACTGATTCGGTATCAATCACAGATCACCTCCACAATAGCAGGAAGACTAATTCTGTCTTCATGCTGCTTTTAAAATTTAGGCCTTTATCATCTCTCATTTGAATTACTGCAGTTAAATTTTTTAAAAATTAGACTGGAAAATTTTATGTATCTAGAAAAGAAACAAAATTTTATGCTGAGGTTCCCTCCACCCCACATAACCACAATCTAGTTTATTATCAACTCACTTGCACTCCCTTCTCTACGAAAATGATGATTTTGTAGGCTTTATTTTAAGTAAAATTTATAAACTGTTTTGTGTTGCTGTAACAGAATGCCACTAACTGGGTAATTTGTAAAGAGGAGAAAATTATTTGCCCGCAGTTCTGGAAGCTGCAAGTCTAAGATCAAGATGCCAGCTCCTGGCAGAGGCCTTCTTGCTGCCTCCTCATATGGGAAGGCAGAAGGGTGCACAGACCAAAGGGGGCCAAACTCATCCTTTCATAGTAAAATTAATTCCACTTCCCGAAGATCCCATCTCTTGATACTGTTGGAATGGCAATTAAATGTCAACATGTGTTTCAGAAGGGATCAACATTCAAACTATAGCATAAACGTTGGCATGCATACATATTAGATGCACACTTTTTATGGGAATCGCAAGTCCATCCTCTATGGGGTAAAACCCACATGCCTATAAAATTATGGAACATTTCCATTTCCCCAGAAATTTCCTTCTTACCTTAATTGTCTCTTCCCAGGTAAGGTCCCTTCCCCTTAGAGACAAATACTTTCTTAATTTTTTCACCTTAGTTTCATTTGACCAATTCTAGAATGTCATATAGACAAAATCATACAATGTGTGTTCTCTCATGCCCAATTTCTTCAACTCAGTATAATGTACATGAGATTCATACAGTTGCCTATGTTAGTAATGCATTCCTTCTTTTTGCTGGGTAGTATTCCATCATATGAATAAACCACAAATTGCTTGTGAATCTCCTTTGTGGCCATTTTGGTAATTTGATCATTTCAATTTTTGTCTATTGTGGATAAAGCATCTTTGAACATTCTTGAAGTGTTTTTGTGGGGATGTTTTCATTTCTCTTAGATAAACACCTAACAGTGGAATGTTGAAGTCAAGAGGCAAGTGTATGTTTATTTTTCTAAAAAACTGCTTAATCTTTTCCCAAGTACCGCTTTCCTTTCTACTGGCAAGCTATGACTTTTATTGTTCTATGACCTTCCCAGCACTTGCGCTGGTAGTCTTTAAATCTAGGCTTTTTAGTGGAGTTTATAATGAGATCTCATCGTGGTTGTATTTTGCATCTGCCTGGTGAGTTATGATATAAAGCATTATTTATTGTCAGGCATTTATCTGTTTTTTTTTTTAATGTCTATTTAAGATTTTTTGGACTATTTTTAATTGTTAAACATTTTTATTAGTCACAGGATTTAAAAACATTCTAGATATAAATCCTGTTTCAGATATACATGTGAATATTTTTCTCCCAATCTCAGGCATACCTATGCATTTTCTTAATTGTAGTTTTTACAAGCAAAAAAATATATTTTTTATGGTATTGCTTTCTATATACTTCCTGAGAAATGTTTTCCTTTCCCCAGGCCACAAAAATATGTTCCTATGTTTTCTTCTAAAAGTTTATATCTTAGCTTTTACACTTAAGTCTATGATCTATCTTAAATTAGAAGTTGAGGTGGTTTATGGATAGCTAGCTATTCTAACATAGTTTGTAGAAAGGACTATCCTCGTTTTATTAAATCACTTTGATGGCTTTGTCAAAAACCAATCGACACAAATAGTATAGTGGCCTATTTCTACATTCTTTAACTCTGTCCTGTTTATCTATTGGGTCGTCAGAAAAGCCATGATGTATTTTTGCGTATTGTAGAAACACGTAGAAAAATACATCATGTCATTTCCAAAGACCTCATATTTGTCTGTCTTTATGACACCATCACCTATACATTCAAGATAGATCTTGAAGTCATATAGTGTAAGTTCCGCATCTTTTTTTTTTTAAAGGTTGTTTTGAATATTGTGAATCCTTTACATTTCTAGTTAGATTTTAGAATAAGTGTGCAAAAGTTATTTTAAAAAGCCCTGCTGGGTAAAGTCTCTTCACAGTCTAAATGATGTATAATGATTTAATGTACAAATAATAATAAAATAAAAAATAGAAAAAAAAGATTATGAAAACAAAAACAAAACAAAACAGAAAAAGCCCTTCTGGGCTTATGATTGGAGTTGCACTGACCTAAAAGATTAATTTGCTTGCATATGTTATTGTTTAGCCAGGGATTTATTTGCACATTTTAGGACTGGTTCCTTTTTGACTTTTTCTCTTCCAACATTTTCCCCTAATTTTCTGCAGTGCTGCCTTTCCCCAGATTATCTGACATCATAAGTAAGAACTGAAGTTTTCAGTAGCCTCCTCTATGTGTGGACTGGAGTGCCCTCAGACAAAATGTGCAAACCTACGCCTGTTGAGAAGTGATTTGAAGTTTTGTGGAAACAAAGGAAAGCTGATTATGATTTCAAAAATTAAATTTGAGGGAACCAGAAGTTAGCATAATGGCTATGTCGCTGGACTCCCACGTAGTCGACCGCGGTTCGCGTCCCGGACCCGGTGGCTTAAAACTCACGCTGGGCGCGTGTGCGTGCGTGCCCAAGATCCCGAGAGGAGAATGGAGGAGAAGGGATTACGGGGTGACCATCCCCTCTGGGGGATTATTTCTTGCTTTCTGTCTCTATGTCTCTCTCTGTCTGTCTGGCAAGTGCACGCGCCCTGTAGTGAAAACCTCTCCAAAAAAGAAAAAATTAAATTTGAAATTTGAATTGATTGAAATTTTAATCTTGAAACAGCAAAATGATACAGAGAAGCCATGAGGGAGCTAGCCCATAGATGTCACTGCTGAGAGGCGCAAGGAGCCTTTCACAGTTCACATTTACCTGAACTTGTCAACCTTTCTTTTTTCTTTTCTTTTCTCCCTGAAAGTTACAAAATCATATAGGCATTGCATACATTTTTACAACGGTGCTTTCTTGGTGGAATCCCAGTTGTGGTTACAGTTTCCATGTAAGTCATTGTTGCTGAGCAGACACTTGCTTTTCCACTTTTTTATGGTGCTGTAGAATTTCATAATACCTTGCATATCAAATAAATGTAAAGGTTCTCCTACGTTGTTTTAAAGATCTTTCCTTGCAATTGATTGCTATGCTATTGTTCTCCTTTGCCTTTTGTACTTTTCCCTCCTTCTCCTCTTAGAGTATTTCATAAAACAGCCTTTCCGAGTTTATTCCACTTTCGCTTCAAGCTTCCCCTACAGTATATCTGACCCCCAGATAACTCTCATTTATTGCAAGGGCTTCTCCTATCATTAATCCTTTTGACACTCATAATCTACTTCTTCTCTTAACTTCCCTGGAGTAATAGATAGTTGATTACAAGTTTGTATGTGTGCATGTGGGTATGTACTCTTTCTTTTTTTTTTTTTTTTTTCTCCCTTGAGAGAGACACACACAGAGAGACAGAAAGCAAGGAATCACTCTCCAGGGGGATGGCCATGCTACAGTCCTTTCTCCTCCATTCTCCTTTTGGGGTCTTGGGCATACATGCACACACGCCTGGCATGAGTTTTAAGCTGCTGGGTCTGGGATGTGAACCGTGGTCAACTATGTGGGAGTCCAGCAACCTAACCATTATGCCACCTGCTGGTCCCAAGTGTATATTCTTTTAACTTTAAACTATAAAAATAATAAATGCTTTATTTATATGAAATATATGATATAGAGTAATAAAAATAAGGTTTTCTTTAAATATACTTGCCCCAAATACTCCTCTTCTACCCTAGGGTAACCACAATTAACCCTGTATTTTCTGTATTCAGTATTCTTCTATATATTGGGTCATCAGAAAAGAAAAGATGTAGTTTTCTGTTTTTCAATATAAAAATGTGTCATGACTTTTCCGACCCAATATTTTCCAAAGCATTTATGAATGGACACCCATATGTATGTATAGCAAAATGATGAAAATGTTTAACCGCTAGTATAGTAACATAAATAAATATATAACTCATCCCTTAAAACTATGTTATTTTCTGGGGCCAGCAGGTGACATGGTGGTTATGGCACCAGACTCCCACATGGCTGACCATGGTTCAAGTCCCAGTCCTGGTGGCTTGAAAATCACACCAGGGGCATGTGCATGCTTGCTCAAAATCCCAGGAGGAGAATGGAGGAGAAAGGGTTGCAGCATGGCCATCTTCCCTGGGTGTGGGGTGGGGTGAAATATGATTTCTTACTTTCCCTCTCATTGTCTTTCTGTATTTCTCTGGTGAGTGGTGAGTACACGCACCCTATGGAAAAAAATATTAAAAAGGCAAAACAAAACTATGTTATTTTCTATTCTCTAAGTAAACTTCACTCTCTGTAACTTCCTACCAAATGATCTAAGTTAAAGGGCAAGTCATTTATCAAATCATTCTAATAATTTCCAGAGCACTTATTGATTTTTAGTTGGTATGGTCTTTAGTTTGATGCAGCTGTTTTGAGCTAAGTGATGGCCCTCCATCAACTGCAATTCGAATTAGGGAAGCACATTAATCTATTCCAGTGGTTCACTCAGTGCATTGATAAACATTAAGTTACTGTATTATACTGCCCCTTGTTTCTTTCACTTAACAATACCTCTTTAATACTTTCCCACATGAGAACATGATGGATCTACTTCATTTTTCTTAGTGACAGGATAGTATCCCGCAATATGGATATAATATAGATCTATCTATCAGGTCAGATAGATTTATCTGCTGCCTAAACATTTCTAGTTTTTTGGGGCCAGCAGTTAGCATAATGGCTATGTCGCTGGACTCCCATGTAGTCAACCATGGTTCAAGTCCTAGACCCGGCAGCTTAAACTCATGCTGGGCACGTGTGCGTGTGTGCCCAAGATCCTGAGAGGAGAATGGAGGAGAAGGGATTGCGGTGCGGCCATCCCTCCTGGGGGGTGATTTCTCGCTTTCTGTTTCTCTGTCTCTCTCTCTTTCTGGTGAGCGCATGCGCCCTATAGCAAAAACCTCTCCAAAAAAAGAAAAAAAAAACATTTCTAGTATTTTGCATTTGTAAATAATGGTACCAAAACATCCTCTTTCTGTACTCAGTAAATATTTCTGTACAATAGATTTACTTTTGTCTTCTTTTTGTATTTTCTTAAATTTATTAAAAAATTTATTTTTAGGGACCAGCAGTTAGTGTAATGGCTATGTCACTGGACTCCCATATAGTCGACCGCGGTTCGTATCCTGGACCTGGTGGCTTAAAACTCACGCTGGGCACGTGTGCGTGCGTGCCCAAGATCCTGAGAGGAGAAGGGATTGTGGCGTGGCCATCCCCCCTGCGGGGTGATTTCTCGCTTTCTGTCTCTCTGTCTCTCTCTGTCTGTCTGGTGAGCACACACGCTCTATAGCAAAAACCTCTTAAGAAATTTTTTTTTATTATGCTCTGCTTTTTGGTTTCCATATAGTGATTGGGATCTTTATGGCAGAAGTAGGTTAGTCTAAGGGTTGTATACATGAGAAATGGTCAGTTCAAAGTGTATGTGCTAATCAGTAATTTGTCCATTTTCAAGAAATACTAGACACATCGTGTGTGCACATGCACTGACATACACTTCTATAACTTCATCTGGAAATGTAAATCCAGATGCAAACACAATTGGAAATTACATTAATTTTTAAATTTATTTGAGAATTTGGTGTTAGGAGGTCTATACCCACACATTCCCAATGAAATATACAGCCCTGTATGCAAGAAAGAAGAATGAGAGAGGTACTGAATAAAAAGTGAGGGAGACAAGAAAAGGCTGGAGGTCCAGAGCAGTGGAACATTTTCCTTTTTTTTTTTTAAATTTGTCTGAGGACACAAGAGCTCACCTGAGAGATAAAAGAAACAGAGTGAGAAAAAGCACCTCCTCTAAGGCTGACCACACTGCATCCCTCTCCTTCACTTCTCCACCTGTTGGGGTTTGGGGCATGTATGCACATGTGCCTAGCGTGTTTTTCAAACTGCTGGGACTAGGATTCAAACCGTGTGGTTGGCCATGGAGGATCTGGCTCCTTTATCCACCAGGCCATGGGGCTGGCCAAGAAGCATTAATAGTTACTTGCCAGGAATGAGTGTCTAGCAAACTTCTTGAGTGTTGTTATTTTATTATCCTCCCAAGAACATTGTGCATTTTTTCTGAGAATTGATGATCAGAAGTACTTTATTTTAATTTTGAACCACTTTTCCCCACCCGCCTCCCCACTGCTGTATGTGAAGAACTAATGCTCAATGGAGCATACATTTTCAGGAGTCAAAGAGTTAAAAAAAAAAAAGTATGAAATAAAAAGTGAGTCAGAGAACTTCTGCTGATGAGTCTGAGTCAGCTTAGTGTGTGTGTGTTTTTTTTTTTTAAACAAAAAGCTGTGTGAGGGGACCTGCCTGGAAAAAATGCTGAATGGAAATAGTTGAGAAGAGCGTATAGATGTGGACGGCAGATGAATTTTCATGTCTTTTCAGAAATGGTTAGAGCCACTAATAACGGTCCCATGACATCACAGAAATCTTGACTCTTGCTTGTCCTTCCTCCCATTCTCTTCTAAGCCCAGCTCATCTCCTTTCATAGAGGCCTTAGCATAGGGGGTTAGGATCAGAAAAGCAGGCTGCTTGAAGAGGGAACGGGCAGAGTGTAGCTGCTGTTCTACCTGGCGGGCCCTGTTTACTCACAAACCAGGTGGTCTTCGTGGAGGAGATGCCACTTGGTAAGGAGGGTCTCTGAGCATCCGGCTACTACTGGCAACTCAGATATGTGGGACCGATGGAAAGAAAAACACCCCTGGACGGGGCGAAGGTTGAGTTCATTTTTACTTTTTATTGTGTGTGTGTGTGTGTGTGTGTGTGTGTGTATGTGTGTGTGTGTGTCGGGGAAGGGTAAATGTCTGTTGTGCACACATAAACATGAAGGAACAGTAAATGCAACTTAATTTTTGTGCATGCAGTTGGATACTTTATTTATAGTAGGGAAAAATAAAACTGCAGGGTGGAAGAGTTGGTGTAGTGGAAAGTGCACAGAAGCGTCTAGTTTCACTCTGTTTTTACAGCCATGAACTTTCTAAGCAAATCTCCCTTTGATCTATTTAAAAGTTCAACTTCTTTTTTATTTTAATTTTTTTTCAAAAGCAGTTTGGAAAATTGGAGTGAACACGAGTTCCCCTTTCTTCAACAGTGATCATGTTTTTAATGTGCCATTTATGTTGCTCAAATTATGACTACCTTCTTTTTTTTTTTTTTTTTTTGAGAGGTTTTTGCTATAGGGCGTATGTGCTCGCCCAACAGACAGACAGAACAGAGAGACAGAAAGTGAGAAATCACCCCCCCCAGGGGGGATGGCCACTCCGTGATCCCTTCTCCTCCATTCTCCTCTTGGGATCTTGTGCACGTATGCAAATGCCCCCAGCGTGAGTTTAAGCCACCGGGTCCAGGACTTGAACTGTAGTCGACTACATGGGAGTCCAGCGACATAGCCATTACGCTAACTGCTGGTCCCACTGTACCTTCTTTTTGACTGAATATTGACTTCCTTAGAGTGTGCAGATTCCGTCCATAGTCCTCTGTAAACTGCTGTCTGAACTTTACTGTTTTATTTTGGTAAAATGTGTAGTGATTACTTTTCCTTCTTCACTGGGAAAAGCATTTGCTCCATGTGCTGTGAGGAGCTCTGGGTCATTACAGCTCAGGTCTCTTTTAGGGTGGGTGACCAGGGGTCATAATCTAATTAAATGGCAGTTGGAGACATCAATGAAGGGCCTGGATTCACAGGCAACTTAGAGACACAATCTTCTTGATGAATCACTCTGTAAAGCAAAGTTTATGCACTTGTTTATTAATTTACTGCCAGAGGCCATGTGTACTCACCAAAGAACAGAGAGAGAGAAAAAAAGAGAAAGAGTGAGAGAGAGAAAATACTCCCCTTCCTCCTGGGGCGTGGTTACACTGCAGTCCATTTTCCTCCATTTTTCTATCCTGTCAGGATTTTAGACATTCATGCACCAGCTCCTGGCTTTTCTTCTTCTTCTTTTTCTTTCTTTCTTTCTTTTTTTTTTTTTTCTCAAGCTGCCGGAGGCAGAATTTGAACTGTGGTTTGCCATGTGAATCTGACTCCCGGTACATTGCACTTAACCACTGTGCTATAGGATTAGTTCAGCAAAGTGTACTTTTTGAGATTAACATTTCAGTTGGCTTTCAAGGACTCTCTGACTGAAACCTAGTAGTATTTTAGAACATTAGCCAAAATCAATCACTCAGGAAGTTTATATTATAAGGAACTCGGTTAAGAAGCAAATTTAGGACTGGCTTCATGGCCTGATGGTTAAGGCAGCTGGATTCCACATGGTTGACTTGTGATTCAAGTACCAGACTTAGTTGCTTGAGAATCACTTTGGGCACGTGTATGCACACGTGTGTGTGTGTGTGTGTGTGTACGCATGCATGCCCCAATTCCTGAAAGAAAGGGAGTGATGGAGGAAAAGAGATTGTGGCATGACCATTCCCTAAAAAGGGGGAGAGTGCTTTCTCTTTTCCTTCTCTGGTGAGCTCACACACCTTTTAGCAAAAGAAGAAAGAAAAGGAAGTTTAAGTGGATGAAAAAAACTTTGAAGTCTCATTGAGGCTGACTTGCTGATCTGTTTATAAACTCAGGATTATTACTGTATGTAATAGGTAAATGCATAGATATATAGTTTTTCTCACCTTCTAGATATCCACCTTGTTGGATAGCACATGGGTTAGAGATAGGCAGTCCTGGACTTGTGTAGTGAGGGTTGAATCAAATTAACTTTGCAAAACCTTTGCTTATATTAAGCATTTGAAAAACACTAGTTTCTTTTTTTTATTTGTAGTTCTTTATTTTTTATTTTATTTTATTATTATTATTATTTTTACTTTTATTTATTTATTTATTTACATTCATTCACTGTACATCATTATAGCATACAAAATGAGATTTTTCCATTTGGAATACACTGTATATTGGCTCAATCAAGCACATCAACATATGTGTTATTGTCAACAAATAATTTTCCATTTCTTGTTTCCTGTATATTTTGTCTTTTTTCCCATCCTTGATTCCCTATCTCACCCTCTGCCATCTTCCACCCTTCTCCCACACTGTGTCTGGTATCTATTGTTGCTTTCTATACTTCCCCCATTTTATTGTTTCATTAAATATCTTAATAAATCTAAATATTTTCGATAGCAAGCACAGCTGATATATACATATCCATGAACACAAGTCTGACTTTAGGCATAAACCTCAGTGAATAGAATGAACATACTATAAAGTAGCACCTAGCTAGGGCTATATAGCTTAATGCAGTCATCAAGTAGGTATTTTTAATGCTTTTTTTTTTCTTCAGAAAATTTTTTTTTATTAGTTTACATTCATTCTCTGAGCATCATCACAATGTACTAAATGTGCTTTCCCATCTAGAATAAACTGCATAGTGGCTTAATCATGCATGTTATTGTCCATAATATTCCATTTCTACTTTCATATATATATGTTTTTTACCCTCTGCCCTATTCCACTCTCTTATTACACTATCTCAACTGTCTATAGTTGTCTTCAATTCCTTTTCTCCCAACATTTCATTGACCACACAATATCATAAGTAATCTAACTACTTTCAATAGCAAGTTCAGCTGATGGTTTCAAGAAAAGCAGTTTTGAACTGGTAAGGATATTTCCTTGAAACTTGAAGCCTAGAAACAGGTTAGTATTCTGTTCAAATAGTAGGTACATGAATCTATTGACTGAAGACAGGACAAAAATCCTTAAAACCGGACAACAAAGCTTAGAAGAAAAGCAGCAATATTTTAGTCAAGTCACAGAATGCTGTTTCATCAGTTCAGTCTCATGTACTTAATCTTTCTTCTGTTTCTGTTGAGGTTCGATCTTCCAGATTAAACTCTGGGATATAATACTCAACTCCAGACTTTGTCCCTACAATTAAGTTGCCTGTTTTCTTAGTTTCCAAACTCTTATTTCTGTGTGTCTGCATTTAATTTTACTGACATAGCACTCCCTTAAGAACTTCTTGGAGATGTGGTCTGGTGCTGGTAAATTCTTTCAGGTTTTGTTTATCTACAAATGTTCGTGTCTTTTCTTCCCAGATGAACGATAATTTTGCTGGGTACAGAATTCTTGGTTGAAATTGCTTTTCCCTTAATACTTTGAATATATTTTCCCATTCTTTCCTTGCTCGCATTGTTTCGGATGAGAGGTCTGCCGTTAGTCTGATGGGATACCCTTTGTAGGTAACTTGCCGTTTTTCTCTGGCCAGTCTTAGTATCTTGTCTTTGTCTGTGGTTTTGGTCAATCTGGCTATAATGTGTCTTGGAGAAGATCTTCTAGGGTTGCTTCTATTTGGGGTCCTCTGTACTTCTTGGGACTGAATCTTTGAGTGCCTCTCCAGGTTTGGAAAGTTTTCTTGCAGGATTTCATGGAATAGATTATCAATGCCCTTATGAGTTTCTTCGCCTTCTGAGATGCCTATTATCCGGATGTTCGGACGTTTAATTGTATCTAGTATTTCTCGTATATTATTCTCAAATTATTGGGCCATTTTCTCAGTCTTTGTGGTGGATTTTTCTAGGCCAGCAATTTCCTCTTCTACATCTGAGATTCTATTTTCTGTATGATCTAGTCTGCTTTTAATACTTTCAAGGGAGATTTTGACTTCTTGTATTATAGCCTTCATCTCTAACAGTTCCATCTGATTCTTTTGTAAAGTGTGAAATTCCTCTTTTAGATTTTGCATGAATTTCCTCACCTCCTGGAACTCTTCAACTCCTTTCTCCTTCCTCTTCAGCAGTTCCTTGTCTCTCTTCTCTTCCATCTCTGTAAGCTTTGCCGTTATGAATGTTCTGAATTCTTTATCAGACATTTCCATGATTTCCATTGTACTGTGTGTGGATGAAGAGGAGTTATCCTTTTCCCTTGGAGGAGAGGTATTTTCCTGCTTCCCCATATTTCTTGTGGTCCTGCAGCGATTTCTAGTCATCTGGTGGATGGTCGGTTTCTTCCCAAACTTGGAAGTTCAATCTGAGGGTTGAGGAGTGTGCAGAAAAGGAAACAGAGAGAGGGAAACAATAGCAACAACAGCAAAGAAACAGACAAGAAACAAAGAAAAAGAGAAAAAAAATGAGAAAAATTTTTACATAAAATTAAAAAAAAATTCAAAAAATTTCAATAAAACCCAAAAATTAGAAAACTGCGCAGTATGCACCGCATGAAATGGCTAGATCGCAGGAGCCATGAAGCTGTCTCTTGCAGAAGGCCTGTTCTGTTCCCTTCCGCCTCTCCTGGGTTGGGAGGGGGAGAGGGAATTATTAACAAGATAAAGGGCTAGGAGGCGCCAACAGGCCCAGAAAGATGCCTCACCTTAAAAAAATTCTAAAAAGCAAAAATTTAAAAAAAGAGAGAGGAGATGGAGACAGAGACAGAGGTAGAGAGAGACAAAGACAGATACAGAGAGAGGAGGCCTGAAAGGGGTCTTCCTACCATGTGAATTTTGTGTGCTGGAGGTCGAATTATCAGTGGGACCTCTTCATTTCTCAATTTCCCCCAAAATGGCTAGATAGCAGGAGCCATGGTGCCGTCTCTTGCAGAAGGCCTGTTCTGTTTCCTTCTGCCTCTCCACACGAGTTTTGTATGCTGGAGGCCGAATTATCAGTGGGATCTCTTCATTTCTTCATTTACCCCAAAATGACTAGATCGCAGGAGCCATGGAGCCGAAAAACACTAGTTTCTATTTCCATTTTTCTTTTCGTTGTTGCCGTTGTTGTATTTGTCTAGGTCTTTGGATTTCTCTTCCATTGTAAGTAGAATGTGCTCTTTCTGCAGTGTACACATCTGGTTTCTGCTAACCGAACTTTTCAGAATTGGTCTCATATCTTTTCTTGACAACCAGCTGCCCATTCCGTCCAACTCCCTGACCAACATCTTGTTTCTCAGTCCCTGTTTGTGCCCTCGGAACTACTGAGGTGTCATCGTCTCAGGGATGTCCCTTAGGGTCACTGCTTCAGGGTTTCAGCTTACCCTGTGGGTCAGGACACCTTTTCAGAGACTGACTTACTCAGGCAGTAATCTGTTTCCCTGGCAAAGAGCCTAATAGCATTTTCTCAGCAAATTAATCGTATTTATTCACTCTGACCAGTGTGAGGATTTTCCCAAATTGTCATATTTTTGCAGAGTTTTTCCTACCATTATGTGCTATACTTGTGGTATCATTTTTTGCACTTGTTTTTGCTAATATAAAATAAATCTCATTATATGTGATTCCAAGGGGTTTTTGCAGATTCTATTACTGTTTTAAAATAGAAAGACTGGTCCCCTGGGACATAGACTTGCTTTGGCACACGGTTTGTGCAAGTAAAATGTGGAAAATGTGATTGACCCAGGGATCCCATCTTGTGTAGAGCGGTGCTTGCTCAGGGGAAGGCAGAAAGGGGAGCAGATCCCTGCATCTGGCGATTCACCCTCACCCTACAACACTAACTCCCGGAGCAGCTTATTCCATTGTGACACTGACTCACCCTTCCTCTCTCCACCCGCATTGTCTCAGTCTGATGTGCTCTGTCCCCACTAATTCTAGGGTCACACTGACTTAGTCCTTCTTCATTCTAAGAGGGGAAGAGAGCTTGTCTCTATCGCTGAGCATATGAAACGGAAATGTCATCGCTTTCAGTGCAAACAATGTATGTCTGTTTAATGCAGGAATACAACAACTTGGAATAACTGCCAGCAGTGTTTCCAAATATTTTGGGCCTATTTAAGTAAAGAGACATGAATAATTTGAAACTGGCATCCTTTTTCTTCATTTTTCTTTTTGGTATTAGCAATAAATGTGATAAAATCCTAAAAACAAATTTCATAATTATGAGTGGTTGCCACTGGGGAATAGGGCGGCAGCAGGTCTGGGCTTAGCCTGTTCAATATAAGCCATTGTCTATGCCTTTTTCTTTTTTTTTTTTTTTTAATCTAACCAGATGTATGTTTTGATTTTTAAAAGTTAATTTATTATGTAATTAAAGAGCAAGAGAGACAGAGAGACAGCGTCCCCAACAGGCTCCTCATGCCACGATCTCTCTCCAGCTGTTAGCCATCCCTGGTTATCCGTACAAAGACAGGTCTTCAGACTTGAACAGAGAAAGGGACAGGTACCTCGGCAGGGTCTCTGGAGCCCTGCCATGTGGGATTGCCTCGTAGAGGATCACATTTTCCACCATGTTACCAACTGGTGCTATCTCCCTACCTTTTTTTCTGATACCCCCTCAAGGAAGTGCAGTTTAAGTGAAGTCTGTTGAGTGCCTTGTGTCAGACATATGGCTGATCATCAGGGCTCCAGTGAATAAGGGAGAGCTCTTACTTCTGACTTCACAGTCTAGCTGGGGGGATAGAACACACCAAAGGCAGACAATATTTAAATAATACGGCCCTGGCTAAGAGAGTGGTAGCCGTGGAGTGAAGTACTTTCCTCTCCAGATATTTTATTCATACTTTTGATTTAAATTGCTGTCTTCATAATGAGAGGTACCTCAACAGAGCTTTCTATCACAACTTTGGTTGTACTGGAAAAAGAATAGGTGAGATTTTTATTATGATAATTTCCCTAATACGGAAAATTCTGAAAGGAGACAGGACACTGCGAAGAGGGAGGCATAAAATCCAATCGTGAGTTTACTTTGTTGCTCTCTCTCTAGACACAAATGCACAACAGCATAGAGCAGCCTGAACTCGGCAATCTGAACAAGGTATGGAAGTGCCAGGACATTCCTTATTTCCAAAAGCCCATAAAGGCCAATTCTTAAATCCACACCCAGAGGTTTCCACCTCCTCTCAGTACTTCTGGAGCACCCAAGAACAATGACATCTTATTAGAAAGTGTTCTCCACCTCAGTTGGAGACAAGCCAAGCACTCTCAGACATTGAGTCCTTCTGCTTTTACTGACAAAGCTTCCAGTTCAACAAACTGAAATCCGTATATAGTTTTTTCATAAGGTGCAGTTTCCATAAACTTTTAAAATGCTCCTTGTAAACATCGCCACCAAAAAACTCTAAAACATCCTGTTAAAACCCACTTGGGTATAATTTATTACTTTTTATAAAGCTAATATTTAATTGTGATCAGCAGTGCATGTACAGTTGTACCTTTTAGTTCAGGGAGAATTGGTTCCAGGATCCCCCATAGATTCAAAACCCAAGGATGTTCAAGTCCTTTATATGAAATGGTATAGTATAATATTTGCAGGCATCCTATACACATCTTCCCATATATTTTATGTTTTAAAGTTTGTTTCTTCCTTTCATGAGTGAGAGTCAGAGAGAGGGTAAGAGAAAGGGATAGGCATCCGACAAGGTGCCGAAACCATGATCCACCTCCTCTCAGCTGGCCCATTCACGGGCATGTGCTTGCATGGTTGCCTGGCGTGCTCAGGGAGGTCTGGGAGTGTGAACCTAGATTTTACCCAAGTGGGTCCAGTTGCATTACCACTGTGCCAGCACCTGACCTCCCTCCTATATACTTTAAGTTATCTCTTGATTACTTCTAATGCCTAATACACTGTAAATACCATATAAGCGATTGTTTCATTGTATTTTTTAAATCTGTACTTAAAAAAAAAAATGCCAGAAGGTATGTGTGCTCACCAGAGAGAGAAAGAGAAGGAAATCCCCCCAGTGGAGTATGTCCACTCCAGTTATTTCGCCTCTATTTCTACTTCCCACCAGGATTTTGAGCATGCGTGCATACTTGCCTGGCATGTTTGCAGCCACTGGGATATGAACTGTGGTCGGCTATGTGGAAGCTGACTTCCTATGCACAGTGCTTAACTGCTGCACTATAGAGCTGGCCCCAGTCTGTATTATTTTCCATTTTATTTTTGGTAGGCTGAATCTGTGGGTGCAGAATGCAGATACAGAGGGCTGATTGTCATAGTTTCCCGACTCATTCTTTCCAGTTTACTTTAAGCCCATTTTCTTTCACTCAGATAGTTTTTGCTTTAGTTCCAAATTTCCAGGTACATTTGGGGTCAAAATCTTTTCTTATACTTTGCCCTCAACTGCCATGGTTGGGTCTGCCTTGGTCAAAGTCATTGAGCTGGGCTTCTTGTGCTGTCTCCTCTTGCACCTGCTTCTGTCTTTGAAAGTGGCAGAAGCAGAAAGAGTGATTATCATCGTGTAGTAGAGCTCCAGAATCAGAATGCCAAATCTCTGTGCATAAACGCTGTCTTTTCTCAGAATTTCCTGACCCACTTTCTATTTTTTGAGAAGACAAAATTGACTTTCTTTCTGACTTCTTCAGTAATCTCTTCTCCTGGCTGGTATTTTCATCTGCTGGGTCCTCTAACAAGGACGATTACAACATGCCACAGATAGAATGCAGACTGCCAACATTTCATCTTATAAAAGAAATACTTTTTCTGCAGGAGTTAGTTTCTCTGATGAAACCACCATTTGGATCATTTAATAGGAAACTCAGAAGACTTCAGAACACAACTGAACAGCCATTCAGTTCATCTGGAGCCATTTCTTTTGTCCTTTAGCATGAAAGGGGGTGGCCTGAGAAAGATTTGGCTTGGAGATGGAAGACAAGAACATAAGGTCAGGGGGGTGTGGGGGTAAAAATTCAGGGCACCTTGGGCAATAAGGCACAGCACGATTCTGCCTGGAGCCTGTGCACTCAGTTGGTTGTCTTCTTTTTCCCTGGAAACATGCCCTTTGCTTACTTCTTGTTTGTTTTGAAGCAGCTGGAAGAGATATTTTTTGCTCTGAGTCAGTGCTTAGCCTTTGCAGAAGCTTTGAGAGTCATATATTGTCATCCCTGCAGGTTCCAGCTCAGTGTGATAAGGTTACTTAAATAAGTGTGTGTTTTAAAATGGTTATAATAATAAACTATAGAAATGCACCCCACTCCCTCCCCACTGTTGAGGTCTGCCTTCCCTGGCAGCAACTTTCAGTTCCCTTATGGCAATTATTTACCTCCACATTTTTAGTTTTTTTCTGTAGCGGGGATGGCCATGCCACAGTCTCTTCTCCTCCATTCTTTTCTTGGGATTTTGGTCATACACACAAAACCAGCATGATTTTTTAAGCTGCTGGGTCTGGGACTCAAACCACTGTCGGCCATGTGGGAGTCCAGCTCTTTAAACATCATGCTACCTGCTGGCCCCTACCTCTACATTTTAAAATACTATTCTTTTTCTCGGATTACTGAATTTGCCAATAGACATTATATACTACCTTCTTCCTACTATATAAACGGTAAGGTTTTTAGACTAACGTCCCTATGTCCACCTCATGTATTCTCTCTTCCTCTATCTTTCTCACAGACTTACATCAATATTTTTGTTTAAATTAATGGCCAGATTATGTGTACTGCAATATTATGTAACATCTTTAATAACAACTACGATTTATTGACTGCTTTCTAGGTGCAAGACACTGCAGACAAGCTTAGTTATTAAGTATGTATTAAGTTACCCAACGACCACAGAAAGCAGGTGCTATTTTTCATTTTGTAGGTGTAGGCGTGGAGACAGCAGTTAAGTAACTTTACCAGTGTTACATAGGTGGTAGCTGATGGAGCTAAACTTCAAATAAGTCTGTCTCCAGAGTCTACTTTAAACCACTACCTGTTTAAATGATGTTATTATCAATATGTTTACAATGGAGTCACATACGCACTATCACTTCTGTCCTTTCTTTTGGAACTCTTGTTAGCTGAAAGTTGTATGTCTTGAATTGATCCTTTAAATTTTTCACCTTTATGTCTTTATGACCTTTTGAACTACATTCTGGGAGAACTTTATCTTTTAACTCTTCTGTTAACTTTTTATTCTCTAATATTTTTAAATCTCAAGGGCTCTTTCTTATTTTTGGCATTTTCCTTTGTTTTTCAGTTTTTACTTCTCGATTGTGTATTTTGGTCCTGTCTTTCATATTAGGGACTTTCTGTCAGTATCAGGTGATCTGACAGGACAATGCTCTGCTGATGGCCTGGTCTTGTCATTCGATGGGCCTTCCTGAAGAGTGATCAGGATTTATATATCTGTTCAGCTGGAATATCCTTAGATGTCATCATCTGAAGCTTTTCTCATAGATAGATCAGACTCTCAGATGGAATCTTGTAGACTTCGTCCTGGGGGCCTATTTTTACCTAGGTGTTGTAGAAGCTGAGTTTGGAGCAGGAGACTGAAAGATCTCATTATGGGTGCTGACTTTCACTCAGTTCTTCCTTTCAGACTCATCGTTAGCCCACTACCACCCTTACTACTGTGCAAACCCTCCCTGTTTGCATCCCAAGTTTCTGAGAATGGCTATTTGAATTTTCTTTAAAAAAATAATAATTTGTGGGAACCAGCAGTTAGCGTAAAGGCTATGTCGCTGGACTCCCACGTAGTCGACCACGGTTCGCGTCCCGGACCCGGTGGCTTAAAACTCACGCCGGGCGCGTGTGCGTGCGTGCCCAAGATCCCGAGAGGAGAATGGAGGAGAAGGAATTGCGGCGTGACCATCCCCCCTAGGGGGTGATTTCTCGCTTTCTGTCTCTATGTCTCTCTCTGTCTGTCTGGCGAGCGCACGCGCCCTATAGCGAAAATCTCTCTCAAAAAAATGATAATTTATTTAATTTTATTAATTATTATTTTAAATTTGACCAGAGAGAGACAGAGAGGGAGAAAGAAGGGGAGAGAGAGAGAAAGAAAGTGAGAAAGCAAGCTGCCAGGTTCTCGGGAACTGAACCATAGTCAGCCATGTGGGAGTCCAGCACCAGCACCTTAACCATCTTGCCACCTTCCAGTCCCATGACAATGATTTTTAAAATGTCCTTGCTTAGCATAGTCTTTTATTTATTTAAAATTTATTCACTGTGCATCATCACAGCATACAAAATGAATTTTCCCATTCAGAATACACTGTATATTGGCTCAATCAAATCCCTCCTCTCCTGCTCTCATGAATGAGGCGTGGTTATTGCTGACAGGGAGGAGTAAGGATGACTCTTTGATCTGTAGGATTACATGGCACTTCTAGTTCTTTGGCCTCTGTAGGCCTCGGTGCAACTTGGCTGCCTTTTCTAGAATTGGCTCCTTGAGAATTGTCTATTGCTTTCTCTATTCTAGGTCAGTAATGACTTGTTTATTCACTTTCCAACGTCTAGAAGACTGTAAAAATTTATTTCCTGTGGTTACCACCTCTCCTTTTCTTTTTATCCTTGTGAAATTTTGCCTTTTTTTAAAAAATTATTTACTCTCATGACATTGTAGTTTGGGAGGGCAACCCTGAAACACATGTTAATATGCCAGACATAATGAAAGTTTGTTGAAAATACTTTATTTCCTCAAGTTTGTTTCATTTTTTGTTTGGCTGAAGAGTCTCATAATAATTGTTACAGAATAACAGAATGGGTTCACATTTCCTCTTCCTGGAGCCTTCCTGATATACACACTTTTCCTCCTATCCTCTCAGCATTGTGTGTCCTGAATCATCTCCTCTTAGCTATTTTCTCTGGCTCTTTATCTGTCAATGAAGGGGGCTGAGAGTCAGGTTCAGGAACTCATCTGACATTCAGGAAGTCTCATGTTCATCCAGGCTTCTCTTGGCCTTTTCCTTTCTGTGGTTTTCTCTCAAAACCTACCTGTACTCTGGCCCATCACACTGATTTAATTGCCTGATACCAGTTTAAGCTGTAGGTGTAACTTCTCCTGGAAATGTAGCTAAGGCATTGAGGGTGAAACTCTGACAATGGAATGTCTCTTTTTTCTGGCTTTGTGCCTTCAGAGCCTTCCTGGAAGTCTCAGTGTCAGACTCTGCTTGCCCTTAGAGTCAATCCAATACTTGGCTGAATTGCTTTTGTAAGTGATGTGAGATTCAGTTCCATCATCACTAGGAAGTTGCCCATGTTCACATGTAATTGCAGAGGGCTGTCTTTGGCCAAGGGGACGTTTTCTGTAGGAAGGTTCTTTAAAAGACCATGATAGTACAGACAAGACGAGGAATGTCACCAGTGAAGTCATTTTGAGATTCCTAGTTCTTCAACTTGGTCTGAACAGTAACTTGACCAGCAAGTTGGAAAAGGCAGAAGTGTGCTTATCAGATTTGTAGCAGAGATAACGCTGGGAAGAATGGCCAGTGTAATTGATGACAAAAACATGTCTCAAAATAATGTGGATGTGCTGGAATCCTGAATTAAAAAGAACATGATGACATTTGGAAGTGATAGATGTAAAATCTTATTTCGGAGTTTAAAAAAATCAATGGTAATGATAGGAGAAGAAAAATTTCCTGGTAGTAGTTCTGGAAGAGAAAGATAGCGAGGCTTTGTTTGACTAAAAGCTCAATATTAGCCACTAAATCTGATGAAGCAACTAAAAAAGTGAATTAATGGAACATAATGTATTGATCCCAGGAAATAACACCCCCCCCTTTAAAGAGTAGACGGCACTTGGAGCCTCATGTATACCTGTGAGCCTTTTATTAGATGCAGCATGTGAGAGTTTACCCAAAAAAGGGCATTAGCAAGGGCTCGAGGGTTTGGTAGGAAAAACCATCGAAGGAACTGAGGATAATTAGATGGAAAACTGTGATAAGGTTACTTAAATAAGTGAGTGTGCTTTTAAATGGTTATAATAATAAACTACATAAATGCGTCCACTCCTTCTCTGCTCTTGAGGTCTACCCTCACTGGCAGCTTCTCGTTATTAGCTGTGAAACTTTTTGGCAAGTGACTTACTCTCTGAGTCTAAGTAGCCTCATCTATAAAATGGAAAGGGGTGAGCATTTCTGTGTAGTTAGGGTTGGGGATACATGGCTGGAAGAACTGGATGAAGAAACTGGAGAAGTAGGAGGTAGGGATAAACTTGAGAACATCTTTATATCTCAGGATAAGGCATTTGACATTTATTCTGTGCTGTAGATAAATAGGTTCATCCTATGTATTATCTTCATAATCAAGGTATTAAGAATGAAAGGCAGGGCCTGGCTGTTGTGGTGTAGGTAAGCGTGCGTGCGTGCGTGTGTGTGTGTGTGTGTGGGGGGTGCTGCTGTGTGATACTGGAGCCATAAGGGAGGCCCTGGGATCAGACCCTGGGTTGGCCTAAATATGCCAAGTGAACCTATCGTTGTGACAGTGATATCCTGGCTAGTGGGAGGGCAAAGGGAGGACTAGGAGATACTGTCATGGGAGTTCTAGTGGGAGAGAGAAGAAAAGAGAATGAGAGAAACTTAAAAAGAAGAGTGACAGGCAGGCTTATTAAATACAACAGGTGCAAAATGGGACTGTTTTGGCACTTCAGTCATACCAGGAGGAAATGTCATCCACCTAGTGGCATTAGTGAACTGCCTTTTGGGGTAGTCAGTGGGTGCATTTGGAGATATTTAAGCAGGGCATGGGTGAACTTCTGTAATGGTCAAGGATTTCTGCTTCAAGTAGAAATGAAATAAATGAACTTTAAGAGTGTTTTAGGTACTGCTACATGTGATGCTATGTTTGGGGGTCGACGAAATAAATTAAATAGAAACAATTCTGGGCCTTTCTAACTTCTTTTAGATGTGTATATTGGCCAAAATAGGGCAATAAAAGGAACTTTGACCCTTTCTCTCCCATGAAGGTTCCTTCTGAAAGATGAAACTAACTTACAATTGAATTGCTTCACCTAGGACAATAATTTGGGTACGCTCAGGGAGCTTATTAAATGTACTGATTCCCAGGTGCCACCCTGGACTTAGGGAGTCAGAGCGTGCATGGGGCACTCTCAGAAACACAACCTGTTCTAGGTCAACACTGTTCACATCCGGGGTGAGCTTCCAGATTTATTTGTCAAGTATTTGCTAGATCTGTACCTGGATCTGTGATAGCATCCAATCAAAGTCAACCTTGCAGATATGCCTTGACACCTTTAGAGAATCAAAGTAAATGTTGGGATGATATGCAAGCTCTGAACAAATGCAAAATCTGGTAGACAGTCTGTCACTTATTTAGTGCTCTGGTTTTCTGGACCAGACAACTCTGTTCTTACTGGTTAGAGGTATTTCAACATGCTTTTGTATTTATGACAAGAACCTTAAAATCAATCCATGTTAGGTTTGGAAGCTTTATTGGGAACCGGGTGCACACAGGCATGGTGTTTCCTGCTAACACACACATAGAAGAACAAATCACCTTTGATGGGCAGGTACCTCTGTCTTGCCTTTAGAAGAAGGTAAGTACCTCAGCAGTCCATAAGTGACATTTGTCTCTCCTCTGACTTTTCTCCCATCGACTGATGATGTCATTACTGTGCCCAAACTCCAGGCAACGGGCCTTGTGAACAGTGGAGCTTCTTTAGTCCAGAGACTCAAACCAGGCAGATTCTAAACCTCTTGTCTTTGAACAATGCAGACTCCTTCCATGTACTAAGTAACAATGGAGAAGAATTCTCAATCTTCAGTATTTTTAGTTGAAAATATTTCAATTGGGAGACAAGGAGTATGAAAGGATATTGGAGAAAAAGTTAAATTTGCTAAAAAGTTAAACTTACTAAAGAGAAAACAATCTCTAATGAAAATCAAATCAAAATTCCTAGACTAATTAGAATACAGTTCCTATTTTAGAAAGCTAACCCAAACAGTGGTGTTTTTTTTTTTTCCTTTAGAACCTGAATATACTTCAAAAACTATAGATATGTGCCAAAGTTAAAGAACTTTATGAAAAGTTTTTAAGAAAGTTTCTTCAAAAAAGTATTTTCTCCTTTGAGAATAGATACACCTTTCTACATCTCACACTTGAAGTCTAGGCTGACTTGGGTTCATGAACGGAGGCCACTGAAGCCACGACACTCACGTAAGAGCTAATACACATTTCAGCCATTGCCAAAAGCTGAGATGGGAAGCAAAAATAATAAAAGGGGTTGGAAGCCAAAAAGATTGGAATGTTTCCACCACAGATATTCCTCAGAATGTCTTCAGATGTGGGTGGGCCAGTGTTTGGGCAGGGCATGACTGAAGCGATCCTGGGTAAAGCAAGGTTTTCTTGCCAAGTTCAGGAACTATATGCATGGTTCATCTGCTCTTTAAACTCTTAGCTTCTAGGCTGTACACAAGAGCTCTTAGTGGAGTCTGACCTTAACAGATCTCCGTCTGCCAGAACTTAAAGCTGTCCTAGGTTGTCTATGTTGACTTTTCTTCTTTTTCTTCTTTTTTTAAACTTTATTTTCTACAAAAGATACTTGCTTTCTAGTAATGTATGGCGGTCTCCTTTACCTTTTTATGCATAGTTCACACCGAGTAAGATATATGGATTAATAGTTTTCAGAAGTTTTTTGGGGGAAATTCTATATCATTGTGTTTGGTTGGTTTAATTTTTCCTGCCATTTGATTTGATATTACTCTGGACCATTTCAGATCAGGGATCATAAGCTAAAAGTGATTCATATTTCTTAAAGGAAAGCTTAGTGGCAGTTCCTGTAGCAGGTAACATTTATAGATGCCAGGCATTGCCTCCTTTGTATGAACTCAATCACATCTTAATGATGGTATCATTCCTCATTCCCCCCCCCCCCATTCTGAAAATGAAGAAACTGAGGTGCATAAGGGTTAATAGTCTTACATAAGGGTCCAGTACCACTAGATGATGGATCTTGTATTTTCTTTTCTTTCTTTCTTTGAAAAAATTTGTTAGAGGGTGTGAGTGCTTGCGAGAGAGAGAGAGCGTGTGCGCAAGCAAGTGAGCCCTTAGGAGATGGTCATACTACAATCCATTTTCCTCTATTTCTCCTTTTGGAATTATAGCCATACAAGCACAGGTGGCTGATTTGTTTTTCAAGCTTCAGGTCTGGGATGCAAACCACACAGTTGGCAATGTGGGATCTAACTGCCTTAACCACCATGCCACCAGCTGGCCCATAGCTTGTATTCTTCTTTGATCTTCTTGATTCTAAAATGTGTGTGTGTGTGTGTGTGTGTGTGTGTGTGTGTGTGAGAGAGAGAGAGAGAGAGAGAGAGAGAGAGAGAGAGAGGGAAAGAGAGAGAGAGAGACTAAGCACTGCCTTACTTAGAAAAATCAGTGGATGATTGCTTTGTCTAAGTCTTTAAGAGAAGCTATAGGAGTTTAGGATATAGTCCAACTTCTTAATAGCTAGAGAGGAAAGCCAAGCTTGTCTCTTTGTGAAATTTTCTCTGGATGAGGAAGGTCAGCAAACACTGACCTGAATTACATGATTTAAGCCTGGTAGCTGAATGAATTAGAATCCAGGTATCAGAGAGAAGCTACTGACTTACTATTTGGAATCTTTAGAGAGTCATGGGTAAATAAATGGAACACAAGCTGGAAAGCTGAGACAGGCAAACGTTTTCTAGGTATATCTGGGCTTAGGCAAGACATTTGACAGTGTCTGTTTATACCTAGATCTTCATGGATAAGGCTGAAACATACATCCAAGGACAGTCAGATAGCGCCAGTCTCTTCTGAATGACTTCTCCAGTATTTAACAGGGATGCAGACATTTGATGGTGGTCATCTTGGTTTCTTGTCCTTATCTTACCATTTGAGTGAATTAATGCATAACCAGAGAGAGTTCTCTCTTGGACTTGTATACTCCTACTTGCATGTCTTATCAACAACTTAGATGAGGATAAAGACATCATGGAAATAAAACTTTTAGGTGATGTAGAGCGGAGAGGGATTAAGACTCCTTTGGATGAGGCCACAAATTTTTGAATAGATCTAAATATTAGGATAATGACGCTAAATTCTACTGAGTTCATTCTTTGTCGTTTACTCCCTATTGTTAAATTCTCTACTGGCCAGGAACTGGGCTAGGTGATGGGATTAGAAAATTCTCTTGCCATAGTAGAGAGAGTGAGAGGCGGGCAGTGTGCCTCACAGTGTGTGAATCACAAAGTTCTGATGAGGTAAGCCCACAGTGCTGTAGGAACACAGATAAAATGGACTTCATGAAGGCTTGGGGTGGGTGGGGGCTGTGGAGAGCCATGGAATCAAGCAAGGTCTTCTGGAGGGTGTTTTCTTTTTTTGTTTTCTTTTTGGGAGAGGTTTTTCCCTATAGGGCGCGTGCGCTCACCAGACAGACAGAGAGAGACATAGAGACAGAAAGCGAGAAATCACTCCCTAGGGGGGATGGTCACACCGCAATCCCTTCTCCTCTGTTCTCCTCTCGGGATCTTGGGCACGCACACACACGCCCGACGTGAGTTTTAAGCCACCGGGTCCGGAACGCGAACCGCGGTCGACTACGTGGGAGTCCAGCGACATAGCCATTACGCTAACTGCTGGTTCCCGTGGAGGGTGTTTTCTATTCAGAGAACAACTTTTATAGTGCTGTAATGACCAGGAGCAGTGGGACATGGGTGTGAGACAACACGGAAAACCAATTTACAGTGTCTGTCAGTGGCAGAGAGCTGGAATCAAGAGAGGTGTTGCTTATTTTCCTCACTATAGTGTTCCCCGCTGCTGGATCATAGAATGTGAGAGAGACGTAGGAAAACTCTGCAGATGAGCAGTTGGAGTAGGGAGGCATGTTCTCTTATCTCAGAGGTCAGCATTTTCTCAACTTATCTGATTGTCAGCATCACTGTCTTACTCAGAAGTGCCAAGTTGAAATAGATTGACAACTTGTCTTAGAAGAAGTAGCTCCTGACTGTGAGGAAGGTTGGAGGTGATTACTTTGCTAACCCTGAATGTCTATTATTCTTTGTAATACTTTGAGAAGCTATTTTATGTAATACACCATCATCCCAATTATCTACCATAGAACTGAATCATCCATCTCATCCATCAACATTGGTTTCAAACACCTTGTTACTGTCTGAGTAAAACAAAATCTATATCCTGGGGCCAGTCAGTGACATGGTAGTTAAAGTGGCATGGCCAGCTGTGCAGTGGCTTAAAAAACATTCTGGATAGGGCCAGCAGGTGGCGTAGTAGTTAAGGCACTGGACTCCCATTGATTCGAGTCCTGGACCCAATAGTTTGAAACTCATGCCAGGCATGTGTGCCTGTATGCTCAGGGTCCTAAGAAGAGACTGAAGGAGAGGGGATTGTGGCGTGGCTATCCCCCCTGGGATGTGATTTCTGTCTTTCTTACTTTCTGACTCTCCAGTGAGCACACGTACCCTGTAGCAAAAATTTCTCTTAAAAAAATATACTGTTTCTTGGATTGGCCCTGTAGTCTAGTAGGTAAAGGATCCAGATCCCACATGGCTGACTGTGGTTTGAATCCTAGCCCTGGTGGTTTGAAAAACATGCTATGTATGTGTTCATGCCCTAAATCTAAATAAGATAGAGAAATGGGGACTACCATGACCACCCCCAATAATGGGTACTTTCTCCCTTCTTCTTCTTCTTTCTCTCTCTCCCTTTTCCTCCTTCTCCCTCTTTCTCCTCTCTCTTATTCATGTGCCCTCTGCCAATTAAAAAAATTAAACATTAAATTTTATTTCACAAGCTGCTCTCTGGGAGAATCTGATTTTAGTTTTTCTAAGGTGAGACCCAGGAATCTGTTTAGGAGAATTCCTAGTTAAGTTTGAGAAATATTGTTATAGACCATGGGGCACTATTAAAGATATAATATAGGGAAGGAACACAGTCATGTTGGCATTAAAATGGATGTTTTGGACACCATATAAGGAATGACTTGAGGGGGGTAAACCCTTTTGATAATTTAGTCAGAAATAATGAGTGTCTAGAAAAAGTCAATAATGGTAGACAGATTGGATTCGCTTGAAAGAGACTGAAGTAGAGCTAACAGGATTCAGCCACTACCTGAATATAGAAGATGAAAGATGTGGAAGAAGTGATTGATGGTGTCAGTTTTCAGGTGTGGGGTACTAGATGGTGTCATTCATTGAGATAGAGTTCTGCTTTTGTCATGTTGAGTTTAAGTCACTTAGACATTCGAGGAAAGGTATTGAATAGATAGATATATGGGTCAGGAGTTTAGGAGAGAAGTTTGGATGAACATAGAGATTCGATGTTCTGCCAGCTACTGTGGCTGCTAAAACCTTGGGTATAGCTGAGATTGCTCAGGGAAAATGTTTATACTGAGAAGTGCAGAAGGCCCAGCATAGAACTCTGTGGAAGGTTCTATCAAGGAAAGCTGATGAGCATGAAGGGAAAAAATATAGAGGAAGAGGGAGAAAGTGGATGATAATATAAAAAGAAGAAAATAGAAAAATGAGCAATGACACTGAGTGGCACAGAGGGGTTCAGGTAATCATAACAGTCGCTAATGATCTTTGAGCACTTTCCATGAGTGAGTCCTGCTTTGGCAGTTTTACGTGTTACCTCATGTAATTATCACAATACCCAGATGTGGTCGGTACTATTATTACCTCAGTGACATATGGAGAAACCAACTCATCAGAGAGATTCAATGACTTGCCTGAAGTCATACAGCTGATACATGCTAGGAATAAGATTTGAACATGAATCAGAGGACTCCAAGATCTTCTTTACCTTCCACTATAACCACTTGTTAGACAATACAACAGTTAGAAGGCAGAAGAGGGCCCACTGGATTTAACAGAAATATTCTTCATTACCATGGCTGACGTGGTACTGGAGGAAACCATTGTGCAATGGGCTGAATGTAAAACCAGGCAAAAGAAACAGGAAGGAGAAAATGATCCAGGAAGATGAAGAGAGAGTAACTAGAGGGTAATATGGGGCCAAAGGGGATTTTGGTTTAGGATGAGAATGTGTGTTTATGTGCTGAGAGGATAGGGTAAGTAGAGAGAAATTGGTTCAGGATTTATGAGACTGAGGGAATTTGGGTTGCTTTAAGATCTCTGAGGTAACAGAACCAGAGCAACCTAAAGAGAATCGCTCTGGACAAGAGGAGAGAATACCATCCCTCTAGATAGAAGGCAGGAAGGACCTGACAAAGGATGTGAAGGATTGTCTTCTTAAAGTAGGATGCAAGGTTTGATTCTGAGAGTTAGCTGGTTGCATGTGGGTGGTTTTAGCAGATTTTGGCAGGCCTGTCAAATAACTTCAGACCAGCTTTTTTGCCAAACAAGGTAGTTCTCACTGGCATTCCCCTTTCTTGTTCTCTCTGTTCTTTTTCTTCTTCATTTCTAGAGCATGTATAGAACCTTCATTTCCTGTCACTAGTTGTTTCTGTCATGTGTAGTACTTTTCCATTTAGGGACATAAAAGAAACCCTCTGGATAAAATCTGGTAGACTGGAGGGGTAGGAGGGACCAATCATAATGGTGCTTTCCTTTTATCCTTCAGAAAAGGACGGGATGAGGCCGAGGAAGGAGGGAAGAAATGAAGGCCATGGGAGGTGGGAGTAACCAGGAGGTGGGCTGGAGGGAGACCAGCTTGTTTAACAAGCAAAGCAGATAAAGATTAGAGTAACCATGACAACAGGCTACTGGCAGAGGCACTCGGGACTTGGGGGGGAGGCAGGGAGGTGGATTGAGTTGGCTGGGTATAAACCCAGAGTTTTGGAAAATGCCAGCTCTTCCCTCAGGGCTCTTGGCTGGTATAGAAGTCACCATAGTCACCAACCAGGTTGGGAGGGGAAGAAAGGAGAGGGGCAAACAGGAAAGATTAGTTACTGGGCTTTTCCTAGCTGGTTCAAAGAAAGAGTAATTCCTAGGAGACAGGACCAGGAGTATTCAGTGTTTCTTGCCTCAGTCTACCTCTTTGTCTTCTGCGTACCTACATTTTTCTGTTCAGTCTCATTTTATCACACTGTGGTAGTAAAGGTGCCACAACTAACATGTCTTTTTGTTTTCAAATTTTCAGGATATCACTTTGTTTGCTTCTAGAAAATGAGGCACAAGACTGGCAAGACTGTCTTTTTCTGAGGATGCTCGAAGTCATCGTGTGCATGTGTTTATGTTTGAGAGTTCATATTGCTGTAGCCTTTTCACTCAGCCTAGGCCTGTAATTAGTTCAGAATGTCTTGGAAATCCTATTGTTGCTCTGTTGCCAACCACTTCTAGAGCTGCTTGAGGATCTCTATCCTTAAGAATGTAGATACTTTAAAAAAGTCTGTGAATGCAGTTGTTCCTTTCTGAGTAAGCTCATAGCACCTACATGGGGAACATAAGACATTGGCATGATTGCAAACAAGTGGTATTTTTGGCGTAAGTATCACCTCGTCAGTGTGACCGCACCTGAAGTAGCACCAGCACGATTGGTGAGGGACATACCAGATTTCTTCCCAGTCTCTGCAAAGTGTTTTGCAAACGTGGCTTTGATGGATTTGCTCCCTTCCTCCCTTTTCAGCTAGACTTTGATTCTTCAAGCTTCTCCCTGCAGAAATAAATCCCGAAGCTGCCATTGAAACGGGCCATCTCAGGTGCGCAGCAAGCCATGGTGAAATGCAGGTCCCGTGTCTCACCCAGGGGCCCTCAGAAGCACGCTGAGCTGTGTATTTAGTCATAGATTTCGTTTCTTAGATTTTGCAATTTCAGCTGGGGAGGCAGTAGTGAAGTGAACCCCTACCCACTTCCAAGCCCCTCTCTCTTTCTCTTTAGGTAAGATGTATAGCCCAGGCTACTGGGAAAAGAATGTTTTTGTTTGTTTGTTTCTTTTTTTTTACAAAAGAAAGTTAAGAGAGACAGGACTTGAGCTCTTTGTTCCAAGCTGTCATAAATAGCTGTGAAAATATAAAGAGGGCTGATTTCCCCAAGGTGCAGAAGATAGCTGTCTCAAAATTGAAAAGAGTATGCAAGATTATCCAGTTTTGCTATAAGCCTAAAACTGCTTTCTTTTTGGAAATCTATTTCTGCCAGGTAGATGTAGCGATCTTGTTCTTTCTCGGCTACAGGATCATTTTACAAACATGTGGATTCATCCAGCAGTGATGTCAAGAGTTCCCAGGGCGCACTCTGCATTGAGACTTCATTGGTGACAAGAGACTTCCCAAACCAGTGACTTCAATCTCTTTTCGTGTTGTCAACACCCACCAGGGGAAATGGAACCATCTACAGTGGGAGGTCACTGACAAAGTACCTCAATTGGAAGAAAAACAAAAAACACAGAAATAAAATTATATAAGGTGAACCCTTTCATGTAAAAACTGCATTAGGAAAATTAAGGATGTTTTTGAGAGGAAATGGAGAAGAAATGGTTCTACATTGGAGTATGTGGAACATTGATATACTTACATGTGACTCTTGCAAATAAACCCTCTCATTATAAAGACATACATGTACATACAAATCTACACACACATCTGCACATATAAATGCTCATATGTAAACTCAGATGGAAAAAAGAAATTTAGTTTAATTTCTTTTAATTTCAAACAAGAAATTAATTTACTACTTAGTTAACTCACTTTGCAATATAGGTTGGTGGATGAGAAAATGGATGGGCATTTATACATTGTATGAAAAAGGATAACCAATTCTCTACAAAGTGAAGATGAAAAGGGTCAAGGAAGATGTTAGTCTGCTAGGGCCGTCTTAACAAGATAATGTAGACTTGGGGCGCTTTAACAACAGAAATTTACATTTTCACAGTTATGGAGGCTAGAAGTCTAAAATCAAAGTTCTAGTATAGTTTGCTTTCTGATGAGGTTTTCTGCCTGGTTGTGGAGGGCCACCTTCTTGCTGTGTGTTCACATGGCCTCTTTTCTTGTGTGTATGGAGGCCGGGGAAGAGAGAGAGAACACATTCTCTGGTGCCTTTTCTTCCAAGGGTACTAATCCTATCAAATCAGAGCCCCACTCTTGTGACCTCATTTAATCTTAATTAACTTACTTAGAGGATCCATCTCCAAAACAGCCCTATCAGTGATTACAGATTCAACATATGAATTGGAGAGAGCGACACAAATATTAATTCCGTAACAGAAGACTTTACACAGCAAGTGATAATTGAAATGGACCTTAAAGAGTTACTAGTCAAAAGGGAGGGGAAGTCCTTTTCTCTCCCAGACAAGAAGAACCAGAAAGCTATGTGATAGCTTTATGTATGTTGGAAACTACTCATAATTCAGGGTAGCTAGAAAGTAGAAAGAGAAATGTGGGATAGGAATGTATCAGAGGGCTTGGATTTAGTTGACGTGGACTCATTAGTTAATCTCAAAGTTGGGAGCAACATGTCTAGCCTCAATGGAGACAGGAATGTCCAGGTAAGAGGGGACAATGCTCCAAACTAGCATAGTAGCAGTCTGGCAGGAGGAAGATCTGGCTGGCTTTGGTGATTTCTTAGATGTAGGGAATGAAGAGTAGTGTTTTTATCTGGTCTTCAGGTATTGGCTTGAATGAATTGTTCTAACAGGAAGTACAGGTAGAGAGACAAGTGTTGAGTGACATATAATGGGTGTAATTTTAGAAGTTTCAAATTTGAGGTGTCCACTTCCAGCTGGTCAGTAGGGAGTTCTCAGACAGAGAGAAAATTTATCACATGTAAATAGGGCAAGAAAGTGGATGATCTCTAGGAAAGTCGCATGGAGAAAAGAGGAGAGCTGAACACAGAATCCCAGCCAACACCAGTTAAGGAAAGGGGAGACAAGAAGCCTGGGGAAGAAAGAATTGTACACAGAAGTCAAAGGAGGAAAAAGTATCAAGAGGAGGAAGTGGTGACCTGTGTCAGTAGCTCCAGAGAAGGACTAAGAAATGCTAGGAAGTTCTGGCCCTTGGAATGATATTGATAACTTTCAGGAGAGATTTTCCTGGAGTGGTGGTAGGAAGGAAACTTGAGGACTGAGCACTAAGAAGTAAACACAGGGACCAGCAGATGGTGTAATGGTTATGTTGCTAGATTCCCATGTAGTCAAAGGCAGTTTGAGTCCCAGACTAGGCAGCTTACAACTCACACCTGGCACATGTGCATGCATGCCCAAAGTTTTCAGGGGAGAATGGAGGAGAAGGGATTGTGGTGTGGTCGTCTTCCCAAGGGGCGATTTCTTTCTCTTTCCATCTCTGTCTCTCTAGTAAGTGCATGTGCCCTATGCCATAAATCTCTCTAAAATAAATGAAGTTTAGACCAGCAGATGGCATAATGGTTACATCGCTGGACTCCCATGTAGTTGACTGCAGTTTGAGTCCTGGACCTGGTAGCTTAAAACTCACATTGGGCTTGTGTGCGTGCGTGCCCAAAATCCTGAGAGGAAAATGGAAGAGAAGGGACTGTGGCATGGTCATCCTCCCTAGAAGGTGCTTTCTCATTTTATTTCTCTCTGTCTCTTCTCTGTCTCTCTGACGAGCATACGCACCCTACAGCAAAAATCTCTCTTTAAAAAAAAGTGAACACAATGTTAAGTGGAGCAGAATGTCGTGTGGGCAAGGGTGGGTCGAAGAGTCAAGGATAGCTGTCATTCCTTTGTTTTTGAGATGTTTTAAGATTCTGTAGAATACTTACTAAGAAATTCCATTGAAGAAAGAAATACAAAGGTGAATATCTAAAAGGACAGCTAAACAGGTAATAGATACAAAAATACATCTAAACTATCTGAAACCCTTATAGCTGAAAAAAAGAAGGTAGATAAATATATAGGGGTGAGGGGTAACATGAACAATAAAAAAATATTTATTTTTTTTTGCATAGGGTAGACATTAGTGGCTCTCGTCCATTCTCCTCTGGGGATCTAACGAGATGAGTTTTAACGAAGGGGAATGAAGGAAAAATATATTGAAAGTGATTCTTATGAACATCCTATTAATCCTCTCTGAAATCTACACACTGTAGTCTCTGAGGAAAAGTTCATTTTTAGAACTTAAATTTTTCTTTAAAAACCAACAAGTCTAAATACTTAGTCTTTCAGATCTTAGAGATGGATGAAGTTAAATAGCTCTTTTAAGAACTGCACTGCATGGAAAATAACTAGGTTTACCCAGCTAAGTTTAGCATATAAAGCTCTTTATTGAATGGCTTCTTTGTCAACCTCAGGCTGGAGGAGTTCAATTCCTTTTTATTTGGTGAATTCCTTAATTGGATTTTGTTTGCTGATCTTACTTTCTCACATTGTAAGATTTTAATAAATCATTATAATCATTCCCTTATGTCTTGCAAAAAATAGCCTTTCTGACGGTTCCCCAACGACCCCCCCCCCCCCATTGTTTGCATCATGGGATTATTAGTGTAGCTTACAAATGAATCAGAAAGGGGCTGTGCAGTCAAGGGTATATTTCCATCATTTCCTAGGCGTGAACTCAGAGCATGATAACCAGGAACCTGTGAGGTCACGCTTGGCTGGGAGGGCACAGCAGGTCTTGGCATATTATCTCCTGTCTGGATTATTGATGAGATCTACTGCTTGGAAACAGGGGAGAGCTCTCCTATCTGCGTGGTTATTAAAGCCTCTGCAGGAAACAGGTTTATTGGTGATATATGTACACTGGTGGCTTCTGTTGCAGTCTCAGTGCAGATTCTTCTGTCCTTGTTATCGCTGATGGCTGAGTAAAGAACATCTTATTTTTTTTTTCACTGATGTGCTAGCTGAATGTCCAGCTCTAAACATACCTCTCCTAAGAACCTTCCCTGGCTGACTTCCTCTGGAAAGATTGCAGAACCTGCTCATTTACCTAATTAGGAACCAGACTGTGGACCCAAACCTTTCTTTTAAACTTCCAGTGTAGTTCCCCTTGCTGCTTTGCTTGTAGACCCCAATGCTCAATTTCTATGGTCCTACGATGGAATGGTTCTTTGTAACGATTGCATCTGATTGTGTTTCTCACTGCAGTTTCTGTTCGTCCTCTTCCTCTCATCCATTATCCTTCATGCTAGATCTGCAGTGGGCATAGGAGAGGCTGCCCTCCCCATGGCCTGCACATTCAAAATCCCCCACCCCTTGTTGGTGGAACTTTGGGGAGATTGGGGTTACTTTAGGGAACGAGCAGTCACAGGTGTTTCAGACCAGGCTTGTGGTTTATTTGGCATTTCAATGTCCTTGAAGACTTCAGAGCATTCAGTTCAATTTGCTTTCAGTTTGTTCCATATGTGAGTAACTAAATCAAAAAAATTTCAATCCAGATGGAGAAGTAATTTTTAAGACTGGAAAGCCCACTTGCTTCTGTCTCTCCTGCTCCCCCTGCCCCCAAACTAAAGGCAATCATCCTGAAGCAATATGAAACAAACAAAAACCAGCTTGGGTCCACCCTTAATCTTGTCTTTGCCAGGGCTGGCTTCCTTGTTTGGTGGAGAACTCTTAGTAGGCAGTGTTGAGAAAGGCTTTGCATTTCTATTTATTTCTATTTTGAACTGTGTTTGCTACTTGTAACAAAAGGATTCCTGATTAATATACTGTGAGGTTGTATTTTATTTTTTTCTCTTTGTACCTGCAGAGTTGAACTATATACAGAATTTATAGTCTATGCAGATGCCAATTGCATCTTTGTGTGAGTATATGTATATGAAAGCTTAGAACTGGAATTGCCTCTGAGAACAAAATAAAGTGCCAAAAACTTATAGAGATGAAGCTACTATGGGAGGAAGAAGACAAACATTTTAATATATGTTGTTTGAGCTCTTCTGCTCTGTCTGTCCAGCAAGCCTGAACATCTTTGCATGATGATCTTTCATACTTTGCTGCCAAATGTGGAGAGGCATCTTCCCAGCCCTCTGCTGTTGGTCTGAGCCACTCCACTGGGAGCTGTGGCCTCCGTGTGAAGCCAGCTCTCCCAAGGACCCAGGGGAAGCTGCCGCTGCCTCTGTTTCTGCCTCAGCCGTCCTTTGCTCAAAAGTTGGCAAATGCTGGTCATGTCGTGGGTCTATTTATAGTAGGCACTTGTCTAACCACCTTGTTCTTTTCTTAGCATCAGCCTGACATGCTATCAATTATCCATGAGGTGAATGACAACACAAGGGATGTTATTTGAGGCAGGTGCCCTGAGGTGACAGATGGGGAGGTGGTGGAGGTCACACGGGGACAGCTCCAGATGAAGAGAGTAAAGCAGACATTCCTTGCTGCATTTAAACCAGTGAGTGATTCCAGACAGGTCAGTGGGAAATCCTGAGCTGGCTGCCCTGTAGTCTCATACTCTGCCCTTCCTACCTGTGTCTGCTTCCATTAGGAAAATACAAGGAATAGGACCTGAAGATGGTGATCTCCTCCCAGAGGAGGTCATTTTGTTTCAGGCTCAAACCATGGAAGGGGTGGGCTTGAAGCCCACCTACAGAACTCCTGGAACTGGGGATGGGGATGTGGGGGATGTGTCAGGACTCGACAGCCCTCATCCACTGGAGCATTTCTGGTGGGAATAGAGGACAGTAATAGGGTTCCCCATTCCTTGCTGCCTCTGGACGGCCAAGGAGACTGTTCCCCGCCAACAGCACCTGCTGTGGCCACAGTGTCTCCCCACTTCCCTCACGCTGCCTCCCACGGCCTCCTTGCATTCTGGACTAGTTTGTTGTTTTTGTTCTTTCTCATTGCTGATTTAGATACCCTTTTTGGAAACACCTTTCCCTCTCCTTTTTTTTTTCTCTTTTTTTTTTTCAAGTTGTAACAGAAATATTGATTGCCTCATTTCAGTGGGACTGGCTGCCCTGGTGTCATTTTCTCATCTATCTTTCATTAATTTGAGCTACTCTGTAGGAGCTGGTGGGATTTGCTCTCAGAGAGAGACATTATAATGATGCTCGTGTTATTGCTTTAGCTCCAGGAATTAAATTGCGCAGGAAGGTGGTGGTGAAGGGGTCTCTGCCTTTTCTGTATTACTGTGGTGCCACCCTTCCTGCTGGTGCCCTCTCGCCACCTTGGATTCTGAATCTGAAGGGGGAAGCAAAGACTGAACGTTGGCCAAACAGAGTAGAGACATTCTATCAGACTTGCTTTCAGATATGAACTGGCTCAGACTTTATATCCCATTTCTCTCCCCGTTTTATTGATTCATCTCTTCCTATCCCTCTTCTGTTCCTTCTGGCATTGAAGTACTAGACTGCCCCTGTGGTATGTGTGCTTGCTGAGCCCTGTGTCCTGAAAGGCTTTGGAATCCTTGCAAGTCCCTAAATACGTGTTGTGGGCCCTCCAGCAGCCGCTGGCAGACTCTCCCAGGCATCCCTGCTCTGAGTCTAATACCATCTGCCCAGCTAATCCACTTTCCTGGGCAGCGTCTAGCGCCAGAGAACGTCTGGGCCTGTGAGAATCCTGGTGCCATTACACTGACTCCAGGTTCCTGGGGATCAGCTTGCAGCCTTTATCTTTTGGCAGAACCACCCGTCTTTTCCTTTCTCCTCTCTGTGAGTAGTCAGACCACTCAAGTTTAACGTGCTTCATTATTTAGGGGCCTCATGGGGAGAAGTTGCAATAATTATCCTGAGTACAGAACAGCAAGCTTCGGGAACCAGCAGTTAGCGTAATGGCTATGTCGCTAGACTCCCACGTAGTCGACCGCGGTTCGCGTCCCGGACCCGGTGGCTTAAAACTCACGCCGGGCGCGTGTGCGTGCGTGTCCAAGATCCCGAGAGGAGAATGGAGGAGAAGGGATTGCGGCGTGACCATCCCCCCTGGGGGGTGATTTCTCGCTTTCTGTCTCTATGTCTCTCTCTGTCTGTCTGGCGAGTGCACGCGCCCTATAGCAAAAAAAAAACCTCTCAAAAAAAAAAAAAAAAAAGGACAGCAAGCTTCCAGGCAGGTAGTATGTATGTGTGTGTGTGTGTGTGTGTGTGTGTGTGTGTATGCATGCTCATATGTACACACATGCACAAGTAACACACATGTGAGTTTGTGAGTGCTGCTGGCTGTCTTCAAAGTGTGAAGAGGCGGTGGATGGATCTCTTTTGAAGAAGTGGCATAAACCGAAATAGGTGCAAAATGTCCATGTCAGAGTTCACAAGTGGCTAGTGAGTAACAGGGATTTCCTACTTTTTTGTTATAATAACAATAACAACAACCACCTCCCGAAACAAAAACCAGTAGCTTATAAATATTAGGTCTTTCTTTTTCTTCTTTATAGACTGAAGTTTGAGAACCAGGACCTCCTACTAATAGCTGTTTAGGGACTGTGAGGTCTGACTTTCCATTTTTGTGTGTGTGTTGCTGGTTATGTTATTCCTGAACAATGGGGTTCACCACCCACAATTTTTCCTTGTTATTATCTGCTTACCTCTTCTTCTTTGTTTCTCCTAGCTTTCATTAACCAGGGAGAAATCTTTCTGAAACAGGCGAGGAGAGATTTCTTCTGGGGATAAGTGTTTGAAAACAGCCAGAATTTTAGTCTGTAGGTTATTGTGGCAGGATTTATAATTCTGAAACACATTGATAGATTGTATGCCATTATGTATTTAAATAACATTGATTAATTGTATGCCATTATGTATTTAAATACATAGTAAGCCATATGTGCTTTGAATTAAATACAGTTAAATGATCAGCTAGTGACTCAACATAATCGATAGAGTAATAGTCCTTTGTCCTTTGTTTTGCTATTATCATGTGATTAGTGTGATTAGTGTTTATTTTCCTTATTCTCTCCTGAATAGTTCATGTAAGATCAGGTGTTTCTCACTGTGACTGGCAAAATGATAAGACATTGTTCTTATGCATATATTTTTGTTCCAAGATTTTATACAAAGGCTGGAAAACTACAGCCCACTGGCCCCTGTTTTTGTGAATAAAGTTTTATTGAAATGCAGGCCAGCTCATTCAGTACATATTATCTATGATTATTTTTGTGGAAACTTGGAACAACTGCAGAGTTAAGTAGTTGTGACAGACTATGTGACCCATAGCTTAAAATATTTAGTATTTGATCTTTAGCAGGCACAGGTTGTCACCCTCTGGTTTCATTTATTCTTTTCATTTGTATACTTTCAAAAAGGTTAGAGCAATATCAAGTTGTTGGGGGTTTTTAATGGAAGAAAGTATCATTATCTGTATTCCCAAGGAGTCCCTAAACCAATCAGAAAAGCTGGAGAGATACATGTGAAACATATATAGGAATAGATGTGATACACATATATGAAAAGGTGTGCCACAAATACTTATTAGGTCCCACCAAGTGCTAGGGAGCCAGGAACTATGAGAGATAACAGGTGAAAGGAATACAGCCCTATTCTCTGAGTTAACTGTCCAATAGGAGAAATCTGCTAAGCTTACTAGAATATCTAATAGAGGCTATGGAAAATACACATTGTTATGGGATTCACAGGGTAGAAAATGGCTTCGGTAGCCTAGTGTGGTGGGTAGAAGCTTCAGAATGCAAATTATGAAGCTCTAGTTAAGATTGCTTCTTCTAACAGTAAGGGAGATCTTTGTAGCCTCCAGATGTTCGCTGAAGTACAGCTGCTTCTATAGTAGAGGGAGGCTTGTATTTTTTTTTCTCAAAGAAAGGATAGGATGAATCTCAGCAAGTTATTTGGCATGAGCTTCAGAGTTATAATACACTCAAAGATGCTTCATTTCAGGACTTAAATTGGAACAAAAATATGATTACAACCGAAATTAGCCTGAAATTAGAAGTGACCTTTACAGATTATCTACTAATCTCCTGCTCCTTTTATAGCTGAAAAAACTGGGGCCAAGAAATCTAGTTAGTTGTATAAAATTGTCTCTGGACCTAGGCTGCTGACTCTCTGGTCTGAGCTAAATTCCCCTACACTTTTTCAAATTTTCAAGTCACATTCTCTGTGGATTTGGAGAATATCTTAGTATCCTCAGCATGCAGTCTCTCACAGCTTTACAGAACTTCCTGAACAGAATAGTCCTTTTCTTGGTCCCCCCCGAGCCCTCTAGAATCACAGATTTGGGAGTAAATATAAAGATATGTAGGACTCTGCCCTCCTGCTCATGAAGGTAGACTTTCTGGGCTAGGCTGGGGAAATTGCTACAGTGCCATAGACGTGAGTATTGGGTGGTTGGAAAAGTCATGGCACAGTTTTGCATAGAAAAACAGAAAAATATCTCCTGTATGTTTTACATATATAATAAATAATTTTGCTGTAGGGTGTGTATGTGCCTGTGGCAGGGGGTTAGAAAGTGAGTGAGTACCCCTAGGGGGTGACCCACAGGCAATTCCCTCTACTCCACCATCCACTTGGGATTTGGGGCATGCGTGCACACATGCTCAGTGTGCCTTCGAAATCACCAGGCCCAGGACTTGATTGCGTAGTTGGCCATATGGGATCCAGCCTCCCCCAACCGACATGCTTCTGGCTGACCCAGCGCCCAATATTTTTATACAGATGCTGATTGATACTTGGATTACCCTTAGGAGTGGGTTTTTGTTTGTTTGTTTTGGGGGGAGGAGGTCAGAGATGAGAGTGGGTAGATGGCTTGCTGGTGATGAGTGAGGAGGGTGGAAACTTGAACTTCCTTTTAACTATTAATCAGTACATATGTCCTCATTTGGTCAGCAAGTATGTATTAAGCCCTAACTATGCACCATGCTTTGTTTTAGGTTCTTGGGATACAGCAATGAACTAAACAGATAAGGATCTTTCCATGGAGCTTTTGCATTTTAGTTAGTGTGCTTCATTAAGGGGGAGAGTGTTTTCCATGCAGGAGCCACTTGGAATTGGGCAGGTGGAGGAGGAAGACCAGTGTCTGAGCTCAGCACATCCTCTTTGCCAGCGCTGCAGTCCTGTGCATTTCTTTGCTCCACATCTCACTTCTCTGCAGCTGAATCCCTGTCTCTGGTTAGTACCTTCATGCTGGTTCTTCTGGGTCTAGGGTCTGTTTCTTCCTTGTCCTTGCAGGCACTTGCCCTCTTTCCTGGCTCCCCTAATATTCTGCTGGGCCTGAGGACCTCCTGTTATGCTCATCTGTCCTCTTGCCTTTGCAAAGCCTTCCTGATGCCAGTTGCATCTCTCTTCACTGGTCTGTGCTCTCTGTCTCTCTGCATTTCCCAGCTCATTCAAGATTTCCAGCTCCTCTCCCACCCAATGGAGAATGTCTAGTTCCAGATCTGGGGTCTCACCTGTGGACCCATGCACCACAGAAGACAGGGGCACCCCAGCTATGTCAGGAATCAAGACTTGCAGAATATTGCTTCCACTCCAGTGACAGCATTCACTCGTTGCATATTAAGTCACTCATTCAGCAATGTTTATTGAGCATAATTCTAGATAGGCACCTAATGGTGGAAAAAACCCAGCTCCTGCTTTCAGAGATCGTCCATTAACAGATGAAGAAGCAGGGTGGGATATTGTCTAACCTCTGGGGCCATTTTCCTCATAAACAAAATGATGAATTTGGAGTAAACAGTGCAAACATCCGGTCTATATGCCCTTTTGAGTCACTTTCCCCTCCTCCATCTCCATGTTGTCTGCCTACAACGGATTGACTGTTGTACTGTACTCAGCAAAGGTTACAAAAACAAGCAGGATTTTTTAAACAGCCGAAAATGAAGAGAAAGAGAGAGAAAGATATAAAAAACAAGAATTCTAGAAATTCTGGAAAAGAGGGGCTAGTTGGGTATTGAAGTGGAAAGTATAAGCTTTTTGATGCCTGCGACCTGGAGTTCCCCAGTGGTTCGCATGAGGGATTTGCTTGGGGAAAATCACTAGTGCTCATGGGAGTGAGATCATGAAGAGCCAAGGAGGGCGGAGGGGGCTGGAGCTCTTCCTGGTCCTTTTCTCATTTCAGTGTTCTGCTCTTGTGCCTTTTTCCATCGAGTGAGCAGAAACAGCAGCTAGTTTATGTTTTTAACGTGGGAAAGCAGAAGAGAGAAGAGCTGTTTGAGTTAAGCTTATGTGTTGCTAAAAACCTTGTTTTACTAGTTTATTGATAACAGAATGGCTACAGCCTAAAGGAGAAGGTGATTAAATTCATAAATCTCTGTTGATCCGTTTGTGGATACGATAAGCACACATCCTAATTCATATAATGCATCCTGTTGTCTCCATAAATGATCCTATAGTCATAGCCTGCATATCAATATTAGTTCAGAAAATATAAACACTCGTTGCTGTTACTGTCTGCAAGGCATAATACTAAATTATCTTGTCATTCAACCCAGTTTTTATCATGATCACTAAGGTAATTTTATTGGAAAAAGTGAGTAATTTGTAAATCATAAAAAGGTAAATAACCCCAGTTATATTATTCTTCCTTATTAGGTATCTTTTTGCTCATCCTCTCTCAGTTCTGACTAATACTTTTCTAGAGGTTTTTAAAGAACTGCGTCATAGTCTGTGTGATGGGATAGGTTGGTAATGCTGGATTTAAAGTGAATTTCTGATAGAATACAGTGAGTAGAAAATTTGAAAAAATTGAAAACACAAAAATATACAGAAGAAAATAAAAGTTCCCAATAGCTTTCTTTTTCTCAAGAAATAACTAGAAGGTAACAGGTCTGGGAGGACAGTGATATTGTCTGTTTTAGTACTTGTACCTGTACCAAAAGGTAGTTGGTACATAGTAGGCATACAGTAAATATTTATGGGGGCCAGATGGTGGTGCTGCAGTTAAAAGGGATGCTCTGTGAGGCTACCCATATAGGAAGGTTCTGGGTCCATGTCCGAAGACCTCCCTTAGTAACCATGATCTGGGGCTGGCAGAGGCTGGAGGTGGATCATGGTGTCAAGACCCTGTTGGGGATATTGTCTCTCTGTCTCTGTCTCTCTCATTAATAAAAGAAAAAAAATGAATAAACTTAAAATAGGTAAGTAAATATTTGTAGAATGGATAAATATTTCTTTCAAGTCTTTTTTCTCTGTACACATACATACAAATATTATATAATAATGATTACATTTGCATCTTCAAATATTCTGTATTTCAGTTTTGTATCTTTATTTTTTACTCCAACTAGAAATGTATTTATATTCATAAGTTCTTAGTGGGATCAGAAGACAATACAATAAAAATGGCATCATATACGGAATTACTTTAAAAAGCCTTTTGTTTATATTTCAACTCATAATGACTAAGAAATCTGAAGTCAGACTTTTCCTTTTGTGCTTCCTTTCATCATCTGTAGAACTGTATTTGTAGGATCAGCCTGAAGGTACAGATATGATGAAAGAAACTATGTGTGGATTTCAAAAATATCTTGCACGAAAAAAAACCTTTAATTCCAGTTTTCCACAAAGTTTTTGGAGTCCCTTCATATATATATATACAGTATTATGAGCTTAGATCCCAGAGTCAGCCTGAATTTGAATCTTTTCTCTCCCACAGTGCCAGGTTATTTGACCTTCCGCAAGTGACCTTGGGCAAGTGTCTTACATTTTATAAATGCTATTTCCTTGGCTGTGAAAGGCGTTTGCACTTGTTAGATAGGTTAGCTACAGTGTGTTGCCATAACAGATAGACCTTGGAATCTAGTTGGTTTAGCACAACAATGGAGTGTTTCCTGTTCACGCACAGTGCCAGTCCAGTCCGGTTGAGGGGATGGTGCGATCCAGGTCGCTTTCCTGTGGTACTGCTGTGCCATCTCCAGTGCGATCTTCAGTGTCTGACGCAGAAGAAAAGGGAGCTTGGTGATGCCACTGTAGCGCCCCCTACCTCACATCAGTGTTTCGCACTAGGTATCATTTCTGCTCACAGTTCATTCTGTAGCTCTAGCCCTATAGCCCCACATGAGAACAGAGCCTGCAAGTAAACTTTCTGGGTGCGTAGGAGGAAGAGGAGACCCAGGGATGGGGAGGCCCTAGTAGTTTTTTACAGCAGAGGTTGATAACAAGTGAGTTCAACAGATGTTGGTATAATTCAGAACTTTACCAACCCGTGATTAAAAAAAAATAGAATTACACTTTGTTTTTTAACCTAAGTTAATATGACAGAGCCCCCTTAGAACATTGGTAGAGGGCTGGCTCTGTGGTCTGATGGTTAAAGCTAGATCCCATACGGCCTACTGTGTAGGTCGAGTCCCAGACTCAGTGGTTGAGTAACATGAGGGTGTGTGTGCATGTGTGCCCAAAATAAAAGGAGGGAGAAATGGAGAAGGAATTTGGGTGTGACCATTCCCCATGGAGAGTGCTTTCTCCTCTCTCTCTCTCTCCCCCTTTGGTGAGCACACACACCCTCTAGCCTAAATAAATAAATAAATAAATAAATAAGTTTCTCTCACAGTATTTTTTACTGATTTTCAGGAATTCCCATAGTTCTTCCTCTTGGACATTCTCCAAGAGATCTTGTAGGTCTTCCATCCAGCCTCCTCATCCTGCCCCTCTGCTAACTTGGGTGCACTTGTGCCGACTTCCGGCTGTGCCTGTCTGTCCTCCGTTGAGGGCTACCACTCAACCGTCTTCTCATGTTCTCCCTAGTTTTCTTCAGGACAACCACCAGGGGGCGTAGTTTATGAGAACATAGGCTAAAGCAAGCAAAACCCAGAGAACAGTTTACAACTGTTACCAGCTGGGCATGTCCTCACCAAGCCTCAGACCTAAACCTACCTTCCGTCTGCTGTTTCGTTGGTTCTTGGCTCAGCTCCATCTTGCCCCCACCACAGAGAGTAATTCACGTCTCTACATGCTTGGGAGTCCAGAACCAAGTTGTTTACCCTATTTCCAGGCATTCTCTCTCTCTTTTTTTTTTTTTTTAAACCTCTGGATTACTTCTTACCAGGATGGCTGCCAGTGGGAAATGCAGTTCCCCACAGGGGAAATTTCATAGAGTGCCTTGGCTTCCGTATCCCTGAAAATGCAACACCCTACAATGCATTACTCCAAATCTGGATTATTTGATGAGGGTGATTGAGGAACAGATTCTGTGACCTTTCTTCCGGAAGTTGATGGGGCGGGGTGGGGGGCGGGTCTTTACCTCCTTCCTGATACTCCAGGTTCACATCTCTCCCAAGAATAGATGCCTGGACAGCTCAAACACGGTGTCTGAAGAACAAATCAGAATGTCAAGGATCAGTCAATTCTAAATCAAGCCCTGGGGGGGGGGGGGGACCAAAACAAACAAATAAAAAACAAAAACAAACCAAAAAAACTCCACAAAACCACCCACTCAAACAAAAACAACTCTATCTTTGCACACACAATTTTGTCAGTGCAGATAATTTCCATTATTAGAGGATATTTCATGTGTTTATCTGATATTTTCCACTGGGTTGTTTTTTTTGTATTCATGCTTCCCAGAGGTGAATAGGGAGATACTTGCTGCTTTCTGTTTACATGAATATTAGGTCCCCCAAAGCAGACCTTTCCATAACAGAGCAGTTCTACCTAAAAGAAAACAAATTCTTCCCTTTATAAGGCAGAAGTCCACAAATGGATGTTTTTACAACTTCATAAGAGTCTTAAAGTCCAGTTCCCACCAGAACTCTCATTAGATATTTTGATTACAGCGAAACAAACTTACAGTTTCCATTCTTTATCTTTCCATGTGCTATTTTAAATAATAAACTCTATCATGTATACAATTTTAGCTTTGCCAGTGGTTACTCCTGGTATCAAGCCCGCTTGACTCACTCCACATACTTGGTTTTTCCTTTCCAACTTTAATTTTTTCCCCAGTAACGTATTGTTTTCCTTGCCATAACACTGAGTAAAACACAGGCTATTTATGTACATAGGCTTTTCTTCTCACGAGCGTATGTTTGTGTCTGCGAATTAATCTCATAGTGTGGGTCTGAACCTGCGTCTGCCTTGGCAATGACCTACAGGTGCCCATGGATCTGCATGTTAAAGCTCTGTGTGTGTGTGTGTGGTGTGAGAAGGCACTTCTGGCCATAGTGAAGGTCCCAGGCAGGATCGATGGTAATTCTTTCATTAATACTCCATTCTTTTTTTTTTTTTTTTTTTTCGTTTTTTTCCTTTTACTTTGCCCAAGGACATGTACACTTACTAAAAATAGACAGAAAGGGAGAGAGAAGAGGAGGGAGTAAGCACCCTCCAGTGGAATGTCTGGGCATGACAATCCCTTTTTCTCTATTCTCCATCCTGTCAGAATTTGGGGCACACATGTACCTGTGCCTGGTATGTTTTTCAAGCCACTGGGTCTAGGACTTCAACTGTGTGGCTGACCATGTGGGATCTGGCTTTCTTAACCACCAGGCCATGGGGGCAGGTCCAAGGTTCTCTTTCTGTCCAGAGTAATTATGAGGTTTTCTTTCTTTTTTTTTTTTTTTTTGAGAATTTATTTTGCTATAGGGTGCATGCACTCGCCTGACAGAGAGAGACAGAGAGACAGAAAGTGAGAAATCACCCCCCAGGGGGGATGACCACGCCGCAATCCCTTCTCCTCCGTTCTCCTCTCGGGATCTTGGGCACGCACACACACGCGCCCGGTGTGAGTTTTAAGCCACCAGGTCCAGAATGCGAACTGTGGTCGACTACATGTGAGTCCAGCAACATAGCCATTACGCTAACTGCTGGTTCCAATTATGAGGTTTTCTACTGTGGCTCCTATTGCAAGGGGTTTCTAACTAGGGAACATTTAAAGTTCTGTGTCTTTTTTTTTCCCACTTTTGAATGTAACAGTTCACCCACCGCTGCCAGCACTGACAGAATTGGAATGGGAGTAGGTGGGTGAGGGGGGTGGGGGTGGCAAGAGGAATGGCAATCATCAGTTTAGGAACAATCTCTGAGCCAAAGAAATGCCTTTGGCAGATGAGAATCGGGTAAGTTTGTCTCTTTGCCTCCTTGGAGGGAGGTACACTATAAATCTGACTCAACCCAGGGACTATTTATGGGAGATCATTATTAAAGAATAGATATTTGATTTTTCAATTAGTCCTGGCTTGGGGAGATTGAGTTGAGCCATGAATTACTTACTATGCATTGATAACTTTGCTCTAGCTAGCCATGAGGGAAAGATAATCTCGTGCAAGAATCTTTTTTGATTATATTTATATATTTGGAGATATAAAAGGATTATGAAATACAGAGCTTTATTATTAGATAGCAGTCCCTGTGGTTGTCAGCATTGTCAGAATCAAGAGATTTTGTTTATGTTAACTTGTGATTATGCTTTTCCAAATCGCTCAGTATGGCAAACTCACGAAGTTGGAGTGAGCATCCAAATTCATTGAGATAGTTATCTTAACTAGATTCAGCTTCTGAGCCCATGAGCGACTGTCATTCTCTGTGATTCAAATAGATATTTGGGTGCAGGTGGTCACGTCTGGCATGCAGGTTTCTGTGCAGATTTGGCACCTGTGGTTTGTTTAGTCTTATCGTTCAGACACGGATGCCTCCTGGAGCACCACGTTGTGCATTCCAGCGAAATCTTTCTGCAGAATCTATGACCTCTTGTGATCCTAACAGGAAGGAGTCCATGTACAGAGGGACATGATATTAAGTATCAGAGCTGCGATAATATGTCAGAGGAAACTTGTGGGATTAACTTTCTTCCCTAAATTTGGGTTCTGTTTTTTATATACCCTTTGTCAAAACCCCACACTCCACTTGTTCATCTGCATATTTTCTCTGTGTGTTGCAGATGTCAGGGTTGTGCAAAGAGGCATCTGTAAGAGGATATTGGAACGAGTAACAGCTCTGTGGTTTATGGATAGAAGAGCATGCCTGCCTTTAGGTCACTTGTTATTCACTAATTAAAATCAAGAAGACTTTTCAGCAAGCCCTTGTATGTGCATAGTACTGCTGGACTGCTTTCTCCTTTTGGTATTTCTGATGGAATGGACAGGAAGGCAAGGTGAGCCTCATGACAGCAGGTAACAATGGCGATGCCTCCCAGCCCCTCACCCCCTTTCTGGGACAGGCACTTCACTGGCCAATTTAAACACATTTTCTAGTTCTCAAAATAACTCTTCAAGTGAAGTTTATTAACTCCTTTTCATAGATGAGGAAACTGAAGTTCAGAGAGGTTAACTAATTTGCCTAATTACTCAGTGTGTGACAGAATTAGGATTTGGACTAGAATAATTTTTTAATTTCACTTTACTTCCAATCTTTTATTATTATTTCCTTTTTAAAATTTATTTAAAATTTATTTTAGAGAGATTTTTGCTATAGGGTCCATGCTCTTGCCAGAGAGACAAAGAGAAACAGAGAGAAGGAGAGAGAGAAAACACCCACAGGGAGGGTGGCCACACTACAATCCCTTCTCTGTTCTCCTCTCAGGATTTTGGGCACACATGCACATGTGCCCGGTGTGAGTTTCAAGCCTCTGGGTCCAGGACTTGAATTGCGGTCGGCCATGTGAGAATCCAGTGATGTAACCACTGCAGCATCTGCTGGTCCCTTCTTTTCCTTTTTAATTTGCCAGACGGTGCACATGCTTGACAGAGACAGAGGGAGAATGAAAGGGAGAACACACTCCCCACCTCACAATGGAGTGTGGTCATGCCACAGTCCCTTGTCTTCCGTTTCTCTATCCTATTGGAATTTTGGGTACACTCACATACACATGCACACACCTGGCATGTTTTTCCAAGCTGCCAGTGAAGAGATTTGAACTGCATGGTTGGCCATGTGGGATCAAGCTCTCTTAACCAGTAGGCCACAGGCAGGCCCTCTGCTTCTAATCCTAAGCTTTAAAATGGTATGTTGTACAGTCCTTATGTATGAAAAAAGCTCATTCTACATAGATTTAGTGTATGTTAACTGGTAATTGAAAAACATAGTCATTGGCCAGGCGTTGTGTCACCAGCAAGTCATAGATGCTTTCTAGAGATGTTACCTTGGTTAATTATTTACCTGATAATTGAGCACATCATGCAGCCAAGCCTGGTGTTAGTTGCTGGAGTGGGGCAAGAAGGATTGGGCTGGTCTGAGTGATTTCTAGTCTCCTTTTCTTGCAGTGAGACATTATTCAATTCTCTAGTTTTGAGGTAGGGTGGAATGATTGGGATGAATCCCTGGAGACAGCTGGATAGATGCACCCCTTATACCTCCTGCAGCCAAAATACTTTGTTGAGGGCTGAATAAAGACATGGGACAGTCAGGCTGTCAGCCCCTGGGGAATTTCTTCTGTGAGTGTGACCTCAGACATCCTCCCCATGGAAATTCCTCACATGAGAAATCTTGAATTCATGCCAAGTAGTACTGATTCAGTTCCACTTTTTGCTCAGAATGATGTGAATAAAAACAGAAGTGGGAGACCGAGGAAGTTGGTCTTTCATTCTAAATTAATAAGCTAAGGTATTTCAAACTTATTTCTTTATGAAAGTAGATTTCTACAGTGGATCTCTTTGGGCTGTATAAAGAAAATTTTTGCTTCAATTTGTCCAGTCTCCTGATTTGCAAGTCCTGATATAGGGGTGTACATAGAGGTGATCAAGTCAAAACTGACTTGATGTGAAATACTTGGTAGATTTATTGGTGCTCTTTAGTGTAATAAGATGCTTCTCCTTTTCTTCAACCTTGAAAGTCACGGTAGAGCAGAATCACTGGGAAACATCAAGATGAATACCTCAACCTAGACTAGATCTACTGAGCCGGGAGAGACCTCAATTTCAGTCTTCTCTTGCCTGCCAATTCAATTCTGCAAGTGGCAAAAATAGACTGACAAGCAGATGGTCACTCTCATATGCTCTATTGACAAGTAGGAAAAATAGGGAACAGGGAATCAGGGGGCATGTGACCAAAACCAACAACTGGTCACATGTCTGGACAATTGGGCTGATAAAATCTGCTGGGAGGACCTCATGTATATACTGGTGTAGTATACACACTTTTTATATTTGCCAAACCATTCCATAGCTGGTCTCTCATTGGCCATTCTAACTACATTGTGTGGTTGGCAGATGGACTCTATTCTTCCCGTTGGAGAGAGGAATGAATAGCTAAGGAAACCCTTTGGGAAATTAGCAAACGAGCCATGGCTGGTGTTCCCAGAGAGGCCCAGGCCGAGGTTCCATAGAATGCCTCACTGATCCCTAGGGCCAGTCTTTTTTTTTTTTTTTTTTCCTTTTCCCTTAAGCAGATCACACTGCAACTATTAAAAAAGGCAGAGAAGCCTAGGCTTTTTATTTGTTTTTTGTTTTTTGAGTTTTCAATATGGGAAGAGACTTAGAGTTTATTTTGCCCATCATCTTTCATTTTGGAGTTGAGAAAAATGAGCCCCAGAGAGATGTGATTCACAAGATCAGTCAGTTCTACATCCCTGGCTAGCCTAAGGGATATCTGATGTGAGTTTTTAAAAATGTGCCAGAGGAGAAAATAGTGCTTCAGGTACATAACTTGGCAAGCAGAGGTGCCTTTGTGCAAGGGAAGTGGCATCTTTTTAAAGGTGTATACAGACCATGCTGGGCATGCAGCTTTGAGAGTGGGCATGGATTAATTTCAGCTCCTGATCCTTCTGTGCTATCCACAAACTGTGCACTTTATGAAATGGGTCTGTATGATTTTCCCAGTTCTTTTAAAATAGATTTGGATGGAAATCATTACTGAGTGAGGGAACAAGCTTTCCATTAGGTAGACTAGGGCGTCCATATGTCTACCATTTGCCCTCATTTGGCACAAATCAATCAAGCCTTAGAGATGAGGGGTGAATCTATGTTTTATTTTTTATGGTTATGGGCATGAATAATGAGAATGAGAGCAGACCTGGAAGTCAGATTAGACTGAAGCTGGATATTTTCAAAATTGTAGCAAAGAAAATGGTTAATGAAATCTGGCATGTTTCACAATGAGTATTTAGTGAATTGGATATGAAGAGGAAATGAATGATATCACCCAAAAAAATAAAAGTCCCTACCTTCTCTATATACTAAAAAAAAAAAAGTATTCACATATTCACATAAGACATTTCTGGGTAGTTTGAGGTACCACAGTATCATATCAGTATAAGTTCTCAATATCATAAGAAGAAATTTCTCTGGAAGGCAGACTGTGAATGAATAAAGTCAGATTGGTTAGTGATTAGTGGTTGAGGCTTATAAACATGACTTTCTTTTAACATGTTGCTACAAATGCATTTTATGAATATGGCAATTTCTATTGCACAGTAAATAGCTGTATATCATTGGTAAAAAGTGACTAATTCTTTGGTGGTGAAAATAGCCCTGACAGTGACTAGACCTTTCTTGTCCATGCTCTGCAAGTAGCCCAAAGATCTCCTTTGATAACTCATTACAATTGGAATGTAAATAGGTATTTGCAGCCCTGTATGTTCTGTGCTCTCTTCCAGTAGCTTGGGGTCAGTATAGAATAGGAGCTAAGCATTCAGGATTTGAAGTCTGGGTTAAAATTCCACTTTTGTCACTTGGTAGCTATATGGTACTAGTTAAATTACTTATAATCACTCTGTGTTTCATTCTGCATCTGTAAAATAGTAATACACATAGGACATATGCATAGGGCAGTATGTATGTAGGATGCATTAAATGAGAAAATCCACATAAAGTGCTTAGTACCATGCGTAGGAAACAGAAGCCCTTAATGGATGTTGGCTGTCACTGTTGATGGACCATAAGAGATTGATTCTGTCTTATTCCTTGTGTTATTTCCAGTGTGAAGCTTGGTATACATAAACACACAACAAATACATCATAGCCCCATTTCTTCATAGCTCCAGAATGGGGAATCCTCAGGTTTCCAAGAATGTTACAAGTGGAGTTAGGTCCCGTATGACCAGGGATTTTCTTCAGCTTGGTGTGTTTATTCTGCCACACTTTAACTAGATTGGTTTGCTTTTGCACGAAGAGAGTAATATTTATGAGGCATTGGTTCTTAGCATCTTAAAAATTGACAGCTAATGTTTAGAGTCATTCAAAATACAGTATCCAAATAATATGTTGGGAAATAAGACATGCAATTCATAGGGATGGAAGTACATAGGGGTCAGGGCGGAGGTTCTGAGTTCCAGTTCCAAGCCTTATCAAAGAGGAGCTATCATGTCATTTACTTAAACTTAACTTTTTAAACAATGAAAGAATTACCTCCCATGATCTTCAAGGTCTTTTCTTGCATTTATATTTCTAAGATTTTAGTTATTTTTTGTTAATTTCTTAGATATATTGATACAGGTACACCTTTATATTTTAGATATTGAGTCATCGGGAAAGTCATGACATAGTTTTCTGTTTTTCTGTGCAAAAATACGTCATGACTTTTCCGATGACCAGCAGAATTCAGATTCAGTTTCTTCAAATAGAGTTCTTTTTGTATTTCAGGAAAATTTGCTGTTGAAAGGAGTCCTGCATAAATGTTTCCTGTAAATCAGGAACCTTTTTTAATGGAAATAGTTGTCATGTAGTGTTTCTACTTTGAAATTTTGCATGTATTGTTTTTTCTTAAAATGAGGCATATCTGAGTATGTTCAAGTAAAACTAATACTATTTGGTGAGTAGACACAGGCCCAATACAGGGATCTAAGTATTTGGGGGTTCTGCATTTCTGTTTTTATCTTGTCTTTTTTTTGCACATATTAAAAACATTGTCATGTTTCATGTCATCCAATTATGTTTAGCCTCAATAGTTTTGCAGTTCAATTTTTAGAAATCAACCAGCCTTGACTTTTAAAAATTGGTTCCAAGATTCCCCAAACTTCTGGTTTAATCTGACTTAAAGAAATAACATATAACAATCATTATTTAGAACCACTATCATTAAAGATATTAGGGCAGATGATACTTCTCTAGTATCTAGAGAAAGCTGGATAGAGTGCTTATCTCTTCCTGTGATCCATATGACCTCTGATTAATTTAATCATGGCTCTGTATCTAATGCTGAGGGCCTGCAACAAGATTTTGATTGACAAAATCTATTTCCTCCTCATACTCATTTAGGCCTCTTGGAAGCTTGGGGTTTCTGATTAAATTATGCTATTTTTATAACCTGCAGAAGATCCCATATGGTCAAGTTCCCTTTGCTTCCAGTGTTTTTCCTAGATGTTTGTTTTGCTCAGGACAAACAAGATGCAGTTTATGGGGTTAGTGTTTGCCCTTCCTATATAAAAAGATTTTAAGTGTTTTCTTTTTCAGTTGACCATTTTAGAAGTTAAATTTATTGATTGCTAAGCATTTTAATGCCTCCTTTCATTTATTCTTCACAGCAGCCAGACTACTACTAATCCCATTTGTCTTTGCAAAAATAAGCCACAAAGGAACTGTATAATTTGCCCACAGTCACACAGCTAGTAGGAAGTTGAGCCAGGTCTGAAATTTAGGTCTGTTTGACTTACCTACGCCTCTTATGAAAACCGAGCTTGGTGGTGCTAGGGCTTTAGCGTGGGGCACTACCCTTGATTCCTGCCCCTCCTTATTTCATTTCTCAATTGTTTGCCTTCCCAGTTGCTGGGACTTGGAAAATCTACTCTGGTTTATCCTAACCAGTGTGCTTAAATTAAAATTTTTTAAGACTGACAGTTGAGGTTTTGGTTGCCTCCTTCCTTCCTAAAATTGTTTTGGGCTTCTGTTCAATTTGGTCCACTTTCTTCATAGCAACTGATTTTACATACAGGCATGTCCTAACCGACCCCCCCCCCCCCCAAAAAAAATAGTCTTGCTACTCAATCAACATTTTAATTTCTAAGATTGTACTTTTTGCCACCAAAAAAATTCAGTGATTTAAAATCAACTATTAAAGGGGGGGAAATCCTCTGCCTCATCATATGCCATACAGTGGTAAATGCTAGGGCACTGGTATCTTCAAAGTCCTGAGGGAGCACAGAAAAAGGCTATGTGGCCAAATACGTAGATGATGCCTGATCTGCGTCTTGGAGGATAAATGACATTTAACTGGGTAGAGAAAGGTGGAAATAGTTTTTAAGTAAGAACACAGGATGAACAAAAGAATGGCAGTGTGAACTGATGGTTTGTAAAGCAAAAGCAAGAGCAGAACAGATTAATATTACTAAAGCAAAAACTGTGAGGCAAGGAATGGCAGAAGATAGATTTGAACACATAGGAAGAAGTCCCGTGATGCAATGCCAAGGAGATTGGAATTTATTTTAGGGCACTCCTAAAGGGTTTTAACTGGGACAGATGTGTTTTTTCACATAGATAACCCTAATTACAGTAAAAAAGGTGGATTTCAGGGACAGTAGCTAGAGTGGATGCAGGGTGACCAATGGAAAGATGCTAACATGGTGTGAGTGTGAAGCGAGAAAGGATCCACCAGGGGAATGGCAATAAAGATGCAGAAGATTTTCAGATTAGATAGGAGGGCAGTTGGCAGGACTTGATGATTTGTGGTGATGTGTAAAGGAGAGAAATTGATAATTATTTATTGATTACACACTCTGTGCCAGGCACTTTAAGCTCTTGAGGAATAGAAGTTTGAAATTCGTGGGCCAGCCCATGGCTTGATGGTTAATGCAGCTGAATTCCATGTAGCTGAGGCCTGGATCTGGGGGTTTGAGAAACACCCTGAGTATGTGCGTATGCATGCTCAAAATCCTGGAAAGAGGAAGAAATGGAGGAGAAGGGATCATGGTGTGACTGTGCCTCATGGGGAATGCTTTCTGTCTGTCTGCCTGTCTCTCTCCTTCCAGCAAGCACATGTGCCTCTGGCAAAATGAAAAAAAAAAAAAAAAAAAAAGAATTCTCAGTCTATAGACTGGCTGCAAAATCTCTTTTTGTGAATGAGATATCTATTGCTGCCTAAGAAATAACTCCAAAACTTAGTGACTAGAAAACATGACCTTTATCATTTCATAGATTTATGGGTTTGGAATCCAGGAGTGACTGAGTTGGGGTTCTGGGTCGGTGTTTCAAATGAGATTGCAGACAAGGTACTGGTTGGGGCTGCAGTCATTTCAAAACCTACCTGAGTCTGCTTCCAATGTAGGTAGGTCCCTTGTTCCAGGGTCTTTTGCACAGAACTGTTTTGTAAGATAGCACCTGGTTCTTCCCAGTGGAGCTAATAACCCAGGAGGTATGAAAAAGAGCATATGAGTCAAAAGCTATAGTCTTTTACAATCTTGATCTTGGAAATGACATCCCATCACTTCTATTGCATTTTGTTTATTAGAAGGGAGCCTGTAATTCCAGCATGGACTAAGGAGACAGATTGACACATGGCATGAATGCCAGGAACAGAAATCCTGGGGGCCCTGTTAGAGGCTGCTGACCACACTTGCATAACTGAGTAGAGAGCAACGCAGTCCTGAAGGTCAGGGATACAGTTGAAAGTAGATTTTAAGGAGTTAATGAAGAGTCTTACTTTAGGCAGAAACTATTGTCTATTCAAGAGGCTCTACCAGAGATGTAGATTGGGTGTGGTCATCATTTTACATGTGGCACCTGAAGCATCCAATTGATGACTGTGTTACTTCCTCCAAATTATTGCTCAGAGGTCACCCTTTCAGTGAGGTCTATCTTGACCAATCTATTTAAAATTGCAACTCTCCTTCTGTATTTTTTTTCTTTTTAAGATATTTTTATTTATTTATGTATTTTTGTTATAGAATGCATGTGCTCACCAGAGAGACAGAGAAACAGGAAACCAGAAATCACCCTCCACTGGGGGGATGGCCACATGGCAATCCCTTCTCCTTCATTTTCCTCTCGGGATTTTGGGCATGCATGCATACGCATCAGTGTGAGTTTTCAGATGCTGAGTGTGAGATTTGAACTGTGGTTGACTACGTGGGAGTCCAGCAATGTAACCATTATGGCATCTCCTGGTCCCCTCCTTCTGTACTTTGAATGCCCCATCTCCATTTATGATTTATGCATAAACCTTGCATCGTCTCTCAGGCTGATGCCTTTACTTATTGTTCATTGTCTGTTTTACAATGTAAACTGCATGGAAGTTGTCTTTTTTGTTTTGTAAACTGATATACTTTTAATGCCTCATATTTGATGGATAATTGACTCTCAATTATTATGGAAGAAGGATAAAAATTTCCAACAGTGTACACAAAGCCAAAGATGGAAGCAACCCAACTATTCGCTGATAGATGAATGGATAAAGAAAAAAGTAGTATATTCATAAATGTGACTTTATTCAGCCTTCAACAGTAAGGAAATTTGAGATCAGCAGTTGGTGCAATGGCTATGTCACTGGACTCCCATGTAGTTGACCACGGACCACGGTTTGAGTCCTGGACCCGGTGGCTTAAACTCACGCCAGGCGCATGTGCATGCGTGCCCAAGATCCTGAGAGGAGAATGGAGAAGAAAGGATTGTAGCATGACTATCCCCACTGGGGGATAATTCCTTGCTTTCTGTCTCTCATTTTCTGGCAAGTGCATGTGTCCTATAGCAAAAATCTCTCCAAAAAATTCCCCAAAAAACAGTAAGGAAATTCGGACAAATACTGCAATATGGATAAACTTTAAGTCATTACACTAAGAGAGATAAGCCACTTGTAAAAAGACAAATACCCTATGGTGCCACTTGTATGAGGTACTTGGAGTCATCAAATTCATATAAAGATGAAGTATAATGGTAGTTTCCAGGGACTGGAGTGGGGGAAGGGATGGAGAATGAGATGTGTGAATGTTTCAGGCTGGAAAAAGCAGTGGTAGTGGTAGTTTTATGGGGTATGTAAGTGTGTGCTGCATGCATGTGCGAGCACACGTGCGCGCGTGTGTGTATGTTGTGGAAAAATTTAAGGCAAGGATTGAGGGGCACTTGGAGATACAGCTATTTGATCATAAATAAACAATACTGTATAGAGAGGATGGGAACAGTTGGAAAGGATTCTAAAGCAACTTTTTGTGTATGCCCTTATGTCTAAAACTTTCCAAATAGCCAACGATGTGGCACATGGCAAAGTTTGGAGCAAAATTATAGTGACTTGGTATGATTCATCCAGTCTGCATCATTTAGACTGGTGTCTGTCAGGTCCCAGGAAAGCTTTCTTTTTTTCTTTCTTTCTTTTTTTTTCTTTTTTTTTTTTTTTGGAGAGGTTTTTGCTATAGGGCATGTGCACTTGCCAGAAAGACAAAGAGAGACAGAGAGTCAGAAAGCAAGAAGTCACCCCCCCGGGGGGATGGCCATGCCGCAATCCCTTCTCCTCCATTCTCCTCTTGGGATCTTGGGCACATACACACACGCACCTGGCATGAATTTAAGCCACCAGGTCTGGGACTTGAACTGTGGTCGACTACATGGGAGTTCAGCGACATAGCCATTATGCCAACTGCTGGTCTCACCAGGAAAGCTTTTAAGATCAAACTATCCTGAACTGTAAAAGGAGGTTGGTGGTTTACGGCAGTTAGGACCACAAGTTCTAGTGCAGTTATTATTATGAAAGGCATTAATAGGACATAAACTGTTAACTATTCTTATGGCATATTGTATTCATAAGATATTTGAATTTGAATATTTTACTATAGCAAATTTATTGTATTCAAAAGATTCAGGCATTGCAAATCAGGCAAGGCTTAAAATGACCCAGGATAGGAATTAGAGTTCTGTCACACAGATTCATCAACATGGAAAAACTCAATTTAATACATTTTCATTGAGTAACTGTAAGAGTGCATGGTATGAATATCAATGTATATTTTCATAAATATCTATTGAAAAATACTTATTCACATACAATGTGAAACTAGATCACTATTTGGTCTACTAGCTAGTATTTGCATAGTTGGCATTGGCATAGCAATCAGCACATAGGCAAATAAATCGATGTTACAGATGACAGAATTTCAGGTTTTCTCAGGAATGGTGAATGAGTTTTAAAGTATTATGGGAAGGTGGAAACTTCCACTAAGACACAAAAAATGTCAATATGAATTAAAAATTGCTCCAAAAATATGCATAAATGCCTTTAAAGTCACACGGTCCTATTAGAACATGAGCAGTTAGCCATGGGGAAGTCAGGCAGAGTACAGGATAAAGATATAGTGTGGATTTTTATTTTGGGAACCAGAAACTCTGGCATTAATTTCAGCAGGTTCATGAGGGTCCAGTAAGCAAAGCTCCAACAAAACACCTGTAGTTATGTTTATTCAGCAGTGAGACCAGATTTAGGAAGCTGACAATCAAACATTAGGGAGAGAAACTAGTTCCAGAAATCAAGGTTAGGCAAGGGCAAGAATGTGAGAAGAAATCTAAGTCAGAATAATAGTGCTGGCATCAGAATGGGCTTGAATGGAGGAGGAAAGCGCTTGTCCTATGTTTTTTTTTTTTTTTTTTTTTTTTAGAGTTGAAGGTTTACTAGAAGTAGTGGGACTAGGACATGATGATGATGATGATATTAATAATAAGAGCTGCCTATTGGGTCTGTACTATGTGCCAAGCACTGTTAATTCAGTAAATATGTTTAGAACCTAGTATGTGCCCGAGTATGGGAAACATAAAACAAAATAGACAAAAGTCTTTTTTCTCATGAAGCTTCTGTTTCAATAGAAGGAGACAAATAATACATATTTAATACATAGGCAAATATATAGTAAGTTGGAGAGTGATAAGCACTTTGTAAAACAGAAGAATCTGAGTGAATAAAGAGAATTGGGGAAGGGGTAAATGTTTCATGTAGGAAGCTCAGGAAAGGCCCATCATTTTGAACAGATAACATTGGTATGGGTAACATTTTTATCCCCGTAAACAAGGCAAGTTTAGGGAAGAATGTTTTGAAGAGAGAGAATAGCAGGCATGAAGACCCTACAGTAAGGAATTGCTTGGCAAGTGCAAGCAACAGCAAGGAGGCCCATGTGGTTAAGGCAGAGAAGTAGGGTCATAGAGAGTCTTTGTATTTCACAATTTTGGGGACTTTACCTCTTAATCTAATTAAATGGGAAGCCATTGGAGGTTGTTCTAAGCATTCCAAAATTTTACTTTATCCTCCCCACACTTGCATGAGAGATGTAATATTATTATTTACGTTTTACTTTAATAAGAAAGCTGACATAGAACGTGACTTTTCCAGAATCAAAATTGCAGTTTTAAAATGAGATTTTAACCCAGGCAGTTTGATCTTAGAGCACATACTAGTTTCATGGAGGGAATGGCCAAGGGATACAAGAAAAATAATTTTTTTGGAGGGGTGATGGATTCATTGTTCATTATCTTAATTGTGGTAATGGCTTCATGCATGTATACATATGTTAAAACTCATCAAATTGTATGCTTTTTGTTTTTAAGAGAGATTTTGCTATAGGGCACATGTGCTCGCTAGAGAGACAGAGAGAAAGCAAGAAATCAGCCCCCCCCAGGGGTGGCCATACTGCAATCCTTTCTCCTCTATTCTCCTCTTGGGATTTTGGGCACACATACACTTAGCATAAGTTTAAAGCTGCTGGGTCTGGGACTCAAACTGTGGTTGACTATGTGGGAGTCCAGCAACTTAACTTTTATGCCATCTGCTGGGTCCCTCAAATTGTACACTTCCAGTATGTGTGGTTTATTGTGCATCAGTTAGACCTCAGTAAAGTTGTTAAAAAATATTAAAAAATGTGGGGGAGGCCTCAAAGAATTTTAAAGCAGAGTAATGACGTTCATATTTTTCAAAGGATGGAATGGAGATCAGTTAAAAAAGCAATCACAAAAATCCAGGGAAAAAGTGATAAACAACTGAACTAGGCAGTGTAAAGAGAAAAGAGGAAAGGATCTTAACATTGAGAGGACTTGGAGGCATATTAGAATGAAGAGTGAGGTAAAGAAGGAATACAGGGTGATTGCCAAGGTGGGCTTGGTCAGAAGTGAACAATGGTGCCATTAGCCAAATTGGAATATTCTGAAAGAGCAGCAAGTTCTGGGGAAAAGTGATGACAGTTGTAGACATGCTAAGAGATTAGCAGTGCCCATGGGATGTTTAACTTTGGGAGATTTCTGGTTTAGAACTATAGATGTAGAAGCCAGTGTGTAAGATGTTGAAACTATAGGCTATTGCATGACCCAGAGGCGAAAGGAGGTAGAGGATAAAACTCTGGAAAACTCTAATATTTAAATTGAGACATAGGGAAAACAAACTGGGCTTGCATTTTACTCTGTGCACTCTTCTTTGGAAGTGTCTCAAGATAGCATTTGTAGAAACTACTGTATTTGATTAACATCAATAATGAGATGACTTCTCTTTTCCATGTCTGATTTAAGTAGCAAACATGAAAACATTAGAGTGTTTTGAAAAGTTAGCAAAGGCCCAGGAGATAACCATGGCTTGAAAGCCAAGAGGAAGATGGTTTTCTAAGTGCTGGCCCAATTGCTTACACCCTCCTCACACCCTCCTAGAATAAAAGAAGATGTTCATGTTGCAAAGAAAAGTGAGAAAACCAAAATTTCATGAGAAAGGAAGTAGTTAGCATGTATTTTGATTTATTTTGTAAGAACTGAAGCGTATCCATTGGCTTCAGCCACTAGAAGCTAATGATTACCTAGTTGAGAGTCATTTCCATGGCATGAAAGCTGAGGCCATATTTTATAGATTGGGCATGATGAAGACTGTTCTTTTCAGAAACAGCTTAAAAGAGAAAAATACGTATCTTATTGAAATAACCTTTATCATTTTTGCAAGTTTCTTCCTAAATCAAAGAGCTGTATTAGTTTCGTAGATTTCACCTTTATTTCTGAAACATAGGAAGGTGCTTGAAATCTCTTTGTTGGAAGACTTCTGAGCATTGAAGTAGATATTTTTATTTCTGGGCAATATCCTGCCCTGAGTTCTGGGAGGAGACTATTTGAGTGTTAGAGCCAACTAGGATGGTTTTCTAAGTGCTGGCCCAGTTGCTTATACCTTCCTCACACCTTCCTAGAATAAAAGATGATGTTCATGTTGCAAAGAAAAGTGAGAAAACTAAGGACACTATAGATTATACCACTATATCCTAAAATCATTTTTTCTTCTATTGGGTTGTCGGAAAAGCATGTATTTTTTTTTCTGTTTTTCTATGCAAAATGCATTATGACTTTTCTGATGACCCAATATCTTTAATTTCTTTTAGTAGGTGGTATTTTTGAATAAGAGAGCTTAGCAAAATTAAAAAGTGGGCAACTATCAGTCATGCCATTTTTAAAAATGACTATATATAGTCACTTTATGTGTATGTTTTAAGTTTTTATCTTCTCTTGGCCAGAATTTGAGCAATGTGAACTATCTAGAACAATGGGATTATTGTTAGTCTTTAGCAGCCACAGGAACCTCCAAGAACTTCAAAATAAAGGACATAAGATGATCTTGATTATCTCAGGAATGCAATTATTCTTTCTGAAATTAGATTTAAAATCAGTTATAATAGAGAAATGTATAAAGTCACCTTACATATACAGAATGGCTCTTTGCTAGTCAGATTCAACTTTAATGTGATTAAAAATATTTATAGTAAATCTAACCGAAGAATGTGTTGATGTGCATTGAGGTTGATTAGCCATGGGAACATGGAGATGCTTCTAGACAGTCAGTGGTGCCTATCTGAGTACTGATTAGAGGAGAGGATACCTTGCCAAAAGGAGGTATTTGGATAGTTGATTTACACTGGCTGTGACCAAATGCACTCACTGGGTTGGAGAGGCCTGATGGGAGCCTGGCACCAACCTTTATATTTCCTGCATCTAACTGTCCTACATCTCTTTCCACCCTACTCATTTTATTGGTTTTCTGTATAGGAAGCAAATGCAATTGTTCTGGGGGTAGACTGAGAATTTAAGTTCCTATGTAGAGGATTTCTCAATAGAAATTGATAAACTAGAATTCTGAGAATTATTCCTCAATCTTAGTTCTGGGAGAAGAATTCTTTAACAGGTTACACATTCTAGTTTATGAGCCTGTGGGGTTGGTGATTCATTAAGACTCTTGTGACTTTTGCCAAGAGGATTCTGAGCTAGTGATTTTTCCTTAGTGGGGACAAACTGATGTGGCTTGCTATTTTGGACCATGTCGTGATTTGTCATAATCTTTGTCTTAAGTTCTCTTCCAAAATTACTATTTTAAAGGAAAAATCAAACTAATAACATGTTGATTGACCAGTCATTCTGCAGAAAACTATGTTCAAGAATAACTTTCACCATTTTTCCCTAGACAATTTCCGTCAGTTCAATATTTTTTTTCTTTGTTTCTTACTTGAAACATTTGCAAATGTTTTATTCACTTAATTTTGTTCAAACAATTGTGTATAGTACTGTGATGATAATCCCCAAACTAGTTCCCCTTTCTTTGTTTTTAATTTTATTCTAATGGGCTATTTGCCTTGCCAATCTTGAAAGAGGCTGACAGAGAAAGTCATAATCATAGCAAGGTAGTTTCCTAGACCATCAGTTCTGACCACAAACAAAATATTCTATTTTAAGCTTCTGTTATGAAAAATTATGTGGACGTTTCCTCATGGTTTGCAAGTCATTTCACTCCTAAGTCTCAAGGTTATTGATGTGACAGTGAGCATCTGGGAAAAAAATTAAAAAACAATAAAACCAAAGCTAAACAAAACCATGTAGTCATTTAAATGTTTATTGTATAGTTTGAAAAGTTCACCAATTTGTAGGCATTCTAGTTCTAGACATTTGAGTTCTTCTATTTCTTTCATCATCTCATTTGTCATTATGTAAATAGAGCCCTCTGAAAGGAAGTAAGAAAAATACCTCCTCATTTTTGCATTTGAGTGTAATGTCCTCTGTGCTGGATGATAGGTGGTAAATGATGGATTTGGAGAGGCATTGTTGAAGAGCAGAAGAATTAAGTTGGGGCTCTGTGGTTGTTGCCTGAGTAGTTTTGCTTAGTCTTCTCATTTGATGACAACTTTTTTGTTGTTGCCTCATGATGTATTCACAAATGAAAATTAGATAAAATATTAATCTTTTGAATTATCACTTCTCTAGAGAGGATCATGGTCTTTATGTTCTTCATTGATTTTGGCAAGGTGGGCTAGTAATTTCTGTCCCCATTTCTCCCTTTTGTTTGACTTTAGACACTTGATTACTCATGTCATTGCTGCTAAGGTAAAAAAGTCCTGTTTCCATGGAAACAGCATTAAGAAGTGGCTTTGGGAGTTAAAAATCCCCGGTTCACATGAAAACATTTTGCTTTCTTTTGCAGATCTTGTGAACAACAGCACCCTTAGCATGTAATATATATAAGTGAATTCATGGATAAATAAAATAGATACACATAGAACTATTTGTTCAGAGTTTGCATCAGATCTGCAATAATAAACTAGCAAGATCATTTAGGAATGGGGATAGACTCTTACTTTGTTCCTAGGAAGTCATAAAAGTTTTACCAGTGTGCCGAAGATAAGACTTTTTTAGAAAATTAAAACCAAGGAAATAATATCTCACCTTTCATAAATCTGTGTGATCAATAGCAGAGACAGTAGTAATACAGCTACGAATTCTTGACCACTAAAAGATACCTTTATCTTTCATTTTAATTGCTAGCAGGCAAATACACTTGCGAGAGAGAGAGAGAGAGAGAGAGAGAGAGAGAGAGAGAGAGACACCCCCCCATTCACAATGGGCTATGCATGCTGTAATTCATTCCTCCTTCCTGGCAGATTTTTGGGCACCCATGCACACATGCCCAGCACGGTTTTCAAGCTGCCAGAGTAGGGATTCTGTGGGGTCCGGCTCCCATAACCACTGTGATAACAGGCTGGCCCTAAAAAACATTATTTAAAGAGACAAGATTTTAGGAATTCTTACCTCATTCTTTGGTGACTTCATGAATGAAGCAAGTATTATTGCTGATTTTGTCTTAGATGTGAATCCTTGATTTCTCCATAGAAGAGCTCATAGTTCTAGAAGAAGAATATTTCTGACCGTAGAATATGTGACTTATTAAGTTAAAACCTGCATTTGCTCAAATTTTTGAAATCCTCTGACCTTTTTAGCAACTAACATGATTCAGGATTATTATATTTTGGTTAATAACTTCATTCTGAGAGGGTTGTTTTTGGTAACCAAGGGATTGTCTTACATGGTTTTTATTTCTCAGAATGGTGACCTTGAGAAAAATATTTGGGAATTGGATTTGGATTGCAGGGGGATAGTGTGGAAGAGGAGAGACCAAGTTGGAGTCTTTTACAATGAGTGATATGTGTGAGTATAGCTTGTGTTGGCCTGGGAGTGGGTGGAGGAGACGGAGTGAATGTAGATAAAGAATTGGATTCAGTGATAAGTGGCTGTAGAAGTTGAGAGTAAAAATGTCCTGGAGGAGACTTTTAGCAGCTGTGGTGATGAAAGGACCCTTGACTGAGATGGAGGAAGGACCAAAAATTCAGTTCAGTTTGAAACATAGCAGGTATCACAAGTCTTCAAGGGGAGATATAAAGCAGGCACTGGGTGATATGAGTCTCTTGGTTCACAGATAACCATGCTAAAATAGCTGTCATTTAACAAGGTTTTGAGTATTCTACTTAATAATTAGTTTTAGGTATCATATGACAGCCATAAAAATAAGAGGTGATGTATTTGATAATATAAAAAACATAGGAAATAAGTGTGGTTGGATCTAATAAAAATCAGTCAGTAGAGTTAAAGAGAGTTAGTCTGAAATGTAAGTATAAAACTTCCTATCTTGTCCTCTTTTGGTTTGATTTGCAAAGACATTTATACCGGAAAGGACATGTAGACTACTATCAGAAGTGAAAAGGTATAGGAAAAGAAAGTACAGGCGGAATAGATTTTAGCTTTCTAAGGATAATTAAATCTATTCATGTTTATAATGAGAACAATTTTCCAGAAGTTACTTTAAAATAAGAAGTATATACAATCTCTCTTTTTTTTTTTTTTTTGAGTTATTTGAAATAGAAAGGCCTGTGCTAGATTCTCTTCCGAGCTGAGGGAAAGCTTCCCAGCAAGCTCCCAGCTTTAATGCTGTCTTGTGATGCCTCCAGGTCACCTCAGGGACACAGTGATACAATAAGGAAAACCAAACAGAGGGGACATTAGAGGCCTAAAAATGGGATGAATTGAGAGAAGAATGATTGAACTAAGAACAATTTGGTTATTTTGGCCATTTGTCAAAGTGGTCTCGGGTGTATCTCTGCCTGGAAGAATATATTTCAAATGTCTTGAGTTATAGACTTATTAAGAACAGCAAAAGCAAAAGGACCAGAGATTCTACTGATTTATCACTTCTCCTCTTGGTGGAATATCATTTGGTACTCAAAATGGAGGGAGGAAAGAAGCAAAAGTAGTGGGCGTGGAAGAGAAATCACAGTTTTGGAAGGGAGTGACCACAAAACACTTGGGATGAATTCTTTAGGAATCCTTTTCATACCTTCTTGTCCCTTCTCTGTCCGCTGCTTACCTACAGCTGTGCCCTTTTTAATGCTGATTCCCCTCCCCCCATCACCAGCTGCTCCTTTTTAGGCTCTGCTCCCATCTTCTGATTGACTTAGAGCCCCAGGATGCAGTCTTATGAGAGCTGTGCTGCTTTTCCTCTCTATTCCCAGCCATTCCCCACTAGGATCTCATCTGGTCCCCTCCTTTAACTATCACTTATACTCTGAGGATAGTCAAATGTTTATTTCTGGTCCTTACTCTGCTCCTGAACTCCATACTCCATACTACCTTCCTTTTTTTTTTTTTTTTTTTTTTTTTTTTTTGGAGAGATTTTCACTATAGGGCACGTGCACTCACCAGACAGACAGAGAGAGGCAGAGAGACAGAAAGCGAGAAATCACCCCCCGGGGGGATGGTCACGCCGCAATCCCTTTCTCCTCCATTCTCCTCTCAGGATCTTGGGCACGCACACACACGCGCTGGCGTGAGTTTTAAGCCTCCGGGTCTGGGACATGAACCACGGTCAACTACGTGGGAGTCCAGTGACATAGCCATTACGCTAACTGCTGGTTCCCCATACTACCTTCTTGACATCTTTGCTTAGATGTCTTAGAGGCATCTTAAATGTAATTTGTCCAAAACCAAATGCTCATTTTCCACATCACCTATACTTACCGTCCCTCAGTTTCCCCATCTCAGTAAATGCACCTGAAACCTTGAGTCATCTTTGCCTTCTCTCTTTTGCTCATAATTCACTCTCAGTCTATGAACAAGTAACTGCTTTCAAAATAGGTTATGACTCTTACCACTTCTTACTATCAGGACTAGTACTATTTTAATCCAAGCCACCACTTTCTGGACAATTATAGTAGCTTTCTAAATGATTTGTCTGGTTATATGTTTCCTTTTCCACACATGCATACTGGTCGATTTTTCAACTCATGTGATTCTTTAGTATATAAATCAGTTCACATCTCTTCCTGGCTCAAAACTTTCAATGGCTTCTTTTCACAATTAAGAATCTGAAAGCCCTCACTGTGGTCTATAAAGCTCTGCCAATCCTGGGCTCAGATTCCTCTCCAGATTCCTCTCCTATCATCTTCCTCCTCACTCATTGAAATCCATTCACTCACTTCCTGGCTCTTCCCTGAACAAGGACTTCCCCAAGGGACCTTGCAAGTGGTGTTACCTTTGTCTTGAACTCTCTTTCACCAAATGACCAATTGATTCTCTCTCTTGCTTCACTTAAAGATATAGCTCATAGGTCACCTCTCCTGAGAGGATGTCCCAACACCTTATCAAAGACAGTGTCCCTTATTCTATTCTTGCTCTTATTCTTCATTGCTGCTGTCATTATGTAACTCTGTGCTAAAATATGTTTGTTGTTTGACTCCTCTACCAGGGGCTAAGCCCTCTCTTACATATGGGCTTTGTCCAGCTTTTCTGTTTAATGCCTACTGTCCAGAAAACTGCTTCCACATGAGACTAAGTATTAATTCCATAAATATTAGCTGGCTGAATAGCAAAATCAGTGGGCAAGGGGATTGGTTTTTTGATTTGTGTGACTTTTTATTTTGGTAACCTTGGGAATAGCAGTGAGTCTGTCCAATCCTCAGAAGTGTCTAGCACGGTGCCCAAAGCAGAATTTGCATATATACATACTTGTTGGGCCAGCAGTATAGTCCCCACATCGCCCGGTGTGGCTGTAATTGCATCCAGGGATTCTGGCAGCATGAGCTCCTAGACATGGAGTTATTTGATTGCTGAGACTCCTAGGAAGTCTGTAAACTATAACAGATATGTTCATTTTAGGATGCATTCAACATGGGTTCAGGAATTATACCCTGTTTAAATTTTGGAGGCATCTATTAAAAATAAGAATAGGATAACTAATAGGTACAGAAAAACTAGTTGTTCAAGACATTAAAACATTATGTGCTAAGACTTAGAAATTCTGCTGGAAAAAATATTGGCAGAGTAAAACACTACGACCTTGTATGTTTTATATAGCACTCCATCTTGCTGTAAAATTCTGTCCTTTTCCATAGTGATCACATTTGCCACAAGTCTCCCTAGTGGAAAGATTTTTGTTAATGTCAGAGGCTTTTAATCTTACGTAGTACTGGTCAGTTTGGAATCCATTAGCCTCCAATAGAAGGCTGATACCCAGGACTGGGAACACTGCTAGTGTAGTTCTGAAGACCACTCTTCATACCTGGAAAAATTACCCTTCTCCCAACTGTGGCCTTTCTTATGTTTCCCGCAGCCCTCCCCAGACCTCCCAGGTATACAGAGGACTTCCCTTCTATTATCTGCCAGGTAGTTACCATGCTCGGTGAGACTTGTGTTCTTCTAAGGCAGCGACACTGTGTTAAGAGCTGTTGTTTGGAGCCTTGAGTGTCCTATGAAGAGAGCCCTTGAATACATCTGAGTCAGAAAGAAGCCTTTGGTATTGTCCTTCCCTTTTTGGCTCCTCCCCCTCCTTGGCCATGGTTCCTTTCTCAGCCTCCCTGCGAACATCCACATGGCACCTCATGGTGGGGCGGGGAGGGGGTCATCTCTTCTTTAAGAGGCTATTCTTTGGGTCTAAATCCCAACTCCATGCATTTTATTAACTGACAAATTAGGGCAAGGTACATAACCTCTCTGGACTTGAGCCTTTTCGTCTCTAATAATAGTAACGACGATGATGATGATAGTGTGTTTGCTTTTTAAAAACTTCTCATATATGTAGATGCTCCATTGCTCATTGCTGTTATTTTCAGGAGGCTAGAAGCCATCTCGCCAGTCCACGGGCTCTTATTTTAACACTCTCAAGATGCTGTGAGTGGGCAGAGCATTAAAGATAGTCATTGCTCTCATTCTATGTGAGATGACACCTGAGCACATTCTGAGAAGGCAGCCTTATGAGGCAATCCTCTGTCCTAGTGAACAGAACAGGGCCTAGAGTGTCTCCTTCCATTGACTGTGTAATTTGCAACAAGGATTCTAAGGAGACTCGTCTATGCAGAGACAATGTGCTCAATAGGTGTTGAGATATTTTTGAGCCAGGAATGGCCGGTAGGCAGCAGGTACATGTGAGAAGGCTTCATGAGAAGGTAAATCACTGACCCCTTGCTTACTATATGTCCTCGCTAGTATTTCAACCGTCATAATATTCCTCTTTTTATTGGTTTTAAAAGTTTTATTTTTATTTATTTATTTATTTATTTATTTATTTATTTATTTATTTATATTTTTGGAAAGGTTTTTGCTATAGAGCACTTGCACTCGCCAGAAAGACAGAGAGAGACAGAGAGACAGAAAACAAGAAATAACTCCCTGGGGAGATAGCCACGCTGCAATCCCTTCTCCGCTATTCTCCTCTTGGGATCTTGGGCATGCACACACACACGCGTGGCATGAGTTTAAGTCACCGGATCCAGGACTCAAACCATGATCGATTACAATGTAGCCATTATGCCATCTGCTGGCTCCAAAAGTTTTATTTATAATTGGTGCATGATAATTGTACATATTCATAAAGTATACCATGATATTTGGATACATATACGATGGGACCTTCAAAAAACTCTTGGAAAAATGCAGTTAAAGTATGCATTTACTTTGGTGCAAAAAATTATGACATCCATTCATAGTTTTTCATAATACACATTTTCCATGAACTTTTAAAGATACCCTCATACAATGTGTAATGATCAAATTAGGATACTTAGCATTTACATCACCTTAATATTTTTTATCAGTTTTACTAAGCACTTACAAATATACTACAAATATTAGCATTAAAGTAAAAATAAAAGTAAGCAATGTTTCTGTATGAGTGTACACATACACACATATGCACAGTATAACTGTTACTGAGAGTACCCACACTAATCAAATGAGGAAACAGATGAATCTGTAGGCCTGCAAAGAAGCTCTACAGCATCTGTTATGGTTTAGGTAAAGTTTAGGTAAAGTTTTAAGTTTTGAAATTTCACGCTAATGGACAGTATTGGATGTACCCCAATAGTTTGTGTGTCAGGACTTGGTTGTATTGCAAAGGTGTTAAAGTGAAAACTTAAATTCCTTTATGGTGTCTCAGGGTGGGGCCTTTGAGTGTGACAAAGTCACTAGACAGGACCCCATGGTTGAATTCTGGTGTGTATTACAAACACAGGAAATGAGAAAGTGAAAACTTAAATTCCTTTATGGTGTCTCAGGGTGGGGCCTTTGAGTGTGACAAAGTCACTAGACAGGACCCCATGGTTGAATTCTGGTGTGTATACAAACACAGGAAATGAGGCAGGCAGAGGCCACATGGGTACAGACTACACTCTCCTCTGCTCAAAGTTCTGCCTTCCATCATTCTGTGATGTCTTTGGAATTTCCAGCCACCAGAACTGTGAGTCAATAATACTTCTGTTTCTTTATCAATCACTCAGTCTTGGGTACTTCTGTTACTGGAACTGACTAGCATAGCATCTAATAAAATGCTGATAGCACTTAAATGTGTTCATCTACTCTCTGAGTTTATTTCATTTTTCATTATCTTGAGAACTATTCCCTGTAGCCAAATGCCAGCTACTCATTTTAAAGAGATTTCTGGTTTCTTTTAAGTCACAGAAATTAATAAAAACATGATCTTTCCTTTCCTTTTTCTTTTGACAGTCAAAAAATGCGTGGCTGAGCCATTTCTGCCCAAAATTAAATAATAGGGCCTCCTACCTCCAACAGACTTCAAACTAAATTGAAGAAAGCATCCCTTCTGGCATTTCCCTGTGTATGGGGAAAACTTTCTTCATATACCTTTATTTACATTAACAAGTATTATTGACCACCTCATTTATATTGGTTGTTTTATGGCCCCAAGTAAGATCTAGTCCCTCTTCCCAGCTAGTCTATAACCCAGTAGGAAAAGTTAGAAAAGTAAACTGACCTTATCGTTCGTGTAGAAAGGAACACATACCATAAGAAAAAATAAAAAGCAGCCTATAAAGAAAAAAAGTAAAGTTAGTAGTGAGCAAAAGGATGTTGATATAAGCTTCTGCAAGATGCAGTCAGGAACGGAGTAGAAATGATATTGGTGGAAAATTTTGCTTAGTCCATGAGTTAGAGCTGCTGTTCTTTTCTTTCTTCCTTGGAAGGAGAGGCAATAGGTGAGTAATAGTACTTATAAAGAATCTAAATACAAGGAGAGAGAGGGCATTTGGACAAAGGGTCTTTTGTGGAAAGGTTGTGGGCAGAGATGAAATTTGGACCTTGAGGAGAGAACCTGTTTTGGTCAGTGATGAAATGTTCACTCCTGGTATATCTTTCAGTCTTTCAACACACCCTGCATACGTTCAAGGGTCTGCATTATTATTTGCTTTTAAAGATCATTAAGAGAATAGTGATTTCCTTTTTAATTACCTCCCTGCTGAGTTTTCCTCCACTGGTGTCTTTTGCTTTTTATGTTTGTGCTAACCTATTCTGGATCCAGCTGTCTTCTGGTTACTGGTGTAAAGTAGGAGTGAGTGGCAGGTTGTTATAGCAACTGAATCTGATAGCAGTTGGAGATACCTGTGGGGATTGATCATGAGCTTGAATAGTCTGTAAGTTTTTCTTAGGAAGTTTTAAAGTCACTTAAAGGCCTTTCTTGCAGTTTTTATTCTGATAATGAACCTTTTCATGAATGTTCAGATCGTGTGAAGACATTATCAAATTATAAGACAGTCCTAAGAATGTTCCATGATTCCCAACAACTGTAACACTGAATGTTCTACTGTGATTTTATTAAAGTTGTGACTAAGTAAGATTTCACAGAGACCAGAGTGTTAATGGGTCTCTTATACAAAAGTCTGGTGATTCCCATCGTCTGTGACCTCATTAGTAGGTTGTTTCAGGCTTCAAACTCGCCCTCAGCAATCCACCTTCACGCTCGGTTTCTTTTCCTTTTACTCCTTGCATTTTATATACATTTCAGACACATGGGAGACTTTTTATAACCCATATGACACATTCAGTGTCAGAACCCTGGACCTTTGCTTCACTTTCTCCTTTTCATAGCAAGCTTTGAACCCAATTCTTCATTTGGTAAAATTTTTCTGAGGTTGAGCTCAAATGCCACCTCTTCTGTGAAGCTGTCCATACTTTCCTCTTCTAGGCAGAATTCACTCCCTTCTAAAAATAGCACTAATATATGAGTTTGGAGTTGTATCACAGTTATATGGTTATTCTTCAGGGATCACAGAGCATTTCTGAGTAACATCTTCCTTGTAGCTTTGCACATTTGTTCTTCTCTTGCAAGAGACAGGTCACATGTTTTTATACTTGCTTATTCTAAAAGGTGTGTATCTCAGTCTCGCTCTAGATGAAGCTGGAGCTTTAGTAATGACTCTACAGGACACCATGTAATACCCGACCAATGTTCTGAATGATGTTACACGATACCATGTTCTTGGACTTTAAGCAACTTTCAAGATGGAAAGGAACGAGACCAACACGAGATAATGGCTATATTGCTGGACTCCCATGTAGTTGACTGCAGTTTGTGTGTGCGTGCATGCCCAAGATCCCAACAGGAGGATGGAGGAGAAGGGATTGCGGCGTAGCCATTCCCCCTGGGGGGGCGGGGGGTGATTTCTCGCTATCTCTCTGTCTCTCTCTGTCTGTCTGGTGAGCGCACGCGCCCTATAGCTTAAAAAAAAAAAAAGATGGAAAGGAGGGCAATAGTTCTTATATCTTCCATCCTGCTCCACCATCAACTGATGTACCATTTTGGCCAACATTTCTCAATCTAGGTTTGGCAGGGCCTGTTTCATAATACATATGCTTAAGCTCCTGAGCTTCTGATTTGTAGGGCTGCGAATGACTCCCAATTGGACAATGTTTCTCCAGCTCTGCTGGTGACCCTGTGCACAGCTTGACTGAGAAGCATGATCTCATGGTGGCTCTGAGTCCTGGCTGCACATTTGAACCCCCGAGGGAGGTTTCCCAAGTGTTAAGTCTCAGTTCCTACCTACACCCTTTAAATCAGAACATTTAAAACCAAACCACTGATATTCTTCTTGCTTTCTACTGAGAAGCAAAATGGAGAGGGAGCATGGCATTAAACAGGGAGAGAGCATTGTGTTCTGGGAAACCTCAGAGGAGGCTCAGTTTTAGTAGTTTTCATTTATTTATTAATTAATTGTTTATTTAGTTTGTTTTCTGATGAGTAAGGAGGAATGACAAGTAACTCCATGAATAGCTAGAAAGCAAGGGTGAAGCCATTTTGGGTGGGAGGCTTAGCGTGATTCAGCTGATGGAAAGCCTACATATGTGGATTTGTGGGAGAGACCCTGGCATAAATAACTGCAGAGATGTGAAGCGTAAGGAAACCCAAAGTCTAGTTTGAACTTAATGTTGGAGGGAACAGGAAATTACTTTGTTTTTAATCAGGAAGTAATTTTATAGGTAAGATTTAGTATCAGTAAGTCTCATTGATACAGATAAGGTGGATTAAAATACATGGCAATGAAGGATTTTGTTCAGATTAAACACGCAGTGGTTGTTGAAATGAGTGGCAACAGGAAGAATTCGGTGTGGGATGCTGGCTACCTTCTAGTTTGCATGTTCAAATGGATGAACTGCAGTGGATTTAGGCAACCCATGGCTTCTTCCCTTCTCTCTATCCTTCTTTCTCCTGTTCTTTTCCACTTACCCATCTCTCTCTCTTTGCTGAATGTGGTGTTGACTTTGTATTAGTCAAGGCTTTCTAGGGAGACAGAACCAGTAGCTTTGTATAGATGTGTAAGAGAGAATTTATTGGAGGCCTCAGCTCACACAATTATGGCAACTGAAAAGTCCCACAACAAGCTGCCTGTAAGCTGGAGATCCTAGGATTCTGGTACTGAGGATCAGTCCAAGTCCAAAGACCTTAGAGAACGAGTGTCGATGATGTAGCTCATGGTCAGAGGCTGAAAGCCTTACAATGTGGAGTGGGGAGCTGCTGGTTTAAATTCTAGAGTCCAGAGACAAACAAGCCTAGAGTTCTGATGTGAAAGCAACAGAAGTTTATGTTGCTCTGTCTGTAAAGAGACCCATTCATCTAGTAGGTTTGTTCTCTCTAGGCCCCTTGTTGATTGGACTGTACCTGCCTACACTTGGGCTTGGTCTTCTACAGCAAGTCTAGTCAGACTCACATGGTAATCTCTCCATTAGGGATGATTTTTCCCTTTCTCTCCCTCTCTTTTTCTGTCTCCCTGTCTTTCTCTCATGAGTGTCCAAGTCCTTAAACAATTAAACAAAAATCAGAAGAAAAATAAAAAAGCAAGAATTATGTATGCGCACACACTTTTTAAGATGCACATTGTCTTCGGGGAGTCTGAATTGTTTCAAACATATATTTAAAAGTGAGTATGTATTGGATGTTTCTAGTGATTTAGAACCCTTGAAAGAATCCTAAAGGAAAATAATGTTACAATTTTAGATCTAAAGAGGATATGAAATTTTGTTTAATATTGCTTTAGGTAATTTTATTAAGGAGAATTATCTTAAAAATAGAAGAGAGGAATAAAAATTGACAATAGGATAGAATTTAAGGCCAGAAAGAACATATTTGAAATGAACCTACTTTCTTTGAAGAGTGAGGGTCTCCATATTCAAATAAATTATACCAGAGTGGGTGGGGTATCTTAAAAATTTGATCATAAACTAATAGCCCAATAGTGTCTGAGAAACACTGAAAATGGGAGAGATTCTGCAATATTGGTGATAAAAAAAATATTCCCATCAAAATTGAACAGATGAACTTACAGTCTAATAAGTTTAGTGGCAGCCTCTGCAGAATTCCCTTAAGAGTACCTGAGCAGATGTTTCATGTAGACCTAGGAAAGGAAATAGTGGCCATAGTGGGCCAGCTTGAGTTCACTAAAATAAATTTGTGTAATTTGCTTCATTTCATTTGAGATGGGGTTTCTATATTAGTAGATTTAAGAAATTCCATATACAATTGGTGTCTAGAGTTTAGCAATCCATCTAATAATTTTTCATAATTTCCCTATGGTTGAAGTAAAAACAGGTCGATATACTAAAATTAGGTCAGATAACAAGCAGTTAATTTGCCCCCTCATGCAAATATTATTAATCAATCCCAAACCAGAGGCAGGTTTCTATTTGAGTAGGACTCTTACTTTGTTCTTTCCTGGTTGCTACTTTTATCAATAATAGGTGAATCATACATAAATGTGTATCAACTTACCAACTTGTACATATTCTCTACTGTGAAAAGAGCTAACACACATGGTGACAGAAATTGGATTTAGATATCAATAGACTGAAAGTATTGGTCCATTGTTAACCAATATACAGACTGATTCTCAAGTTAATTCAGAAATTGTGACAATCAGATTAATGGGTAGGAATGAGGAGGTCTTCAAAAATTTTACAGAAAATGTATACTATGAAAAAACTATACACAGATAACACTTTTTTTTTTTAACCAAAATAAACTCATTTTTAATTCAATGTTTCATGAACCTTTTGATATATTGTATGGGAGCTGACCACCACTGCGCTCCAGGTGTTTCCTGTAGTTCCATTTTACTCTGAAATTCCAAGTTGAAACTGACTGACAACTTGTCTTCAAAAATCTAGTTCCTGACTATGAGGAAGGTTGGAATTGATTACTTTGCTAACCCTGAAAGTCTGTTATCCTTTGTAATTACTTTGAGAAACTATTTTATGCAATATACCATCATCCCAATTATTTATCATAAAACTGAATCTATCTCATCCATCACCATTGGTTTCAAACAACTTGTAGCGGTCAGAGTAAAATGAAATCTCTATCCTGGTTCCAGTCAGTGACATGGTGGTGAAGATGGCATGACCAACTGCACAGTTTGAGTTCCAGACCCATAGCTTAACATGCTGGGTGTGTGTCCAAAATCCTGAGAAGAATGGAGGAGAAGGGATTGTGGTGTGACTATCCCCTCTTGGGGGAGGGGGAGGTGCTTTTTCTCTCTTTTTCTTTATCTCTCTCTCCTGTGAATACACACTATAGCAAGTTAGAACAAAACAAAACAACACCAGACACATGTACATGTTTGCCCAAAGTCCCAAAAGGAGGGACTGTTTCAATGAAGGGTACTTCCTCACTTTTTCTGTCTCTTTCCATTGAATTCTATCAAGATACAGAACATTTTCATCACCCCAGATAGTTAACTTACATGCCTTCCTAATCAACTCCCTCCCCTCGCCCAGCAACCACTGTTCTGATCTTTACTACAGTAGGTTAGTTTTACATGTTCTAGAACTTTCCATTTTTTTATTTGTTCATTTATTTATTTAAATCTTCCTTCTTTCCTTCCTTTCTTCCTTCCTGCCTAACTTTCTATTTGACCAGAGAAGGACAGAGTGAGAGAGAGAAAGAAAGAAAGAAAGCAATCCACCAGGTCCAGGACTTGAGGGAGTCCAGTGCCCCTAACCACCATGCCATCTGCTGGCCCCTAGAATTTTATATTTAAATGTATAATTGTTTCTTTTTGTGTGCCATTTCTTTTGCTCAGAATAGTGAGATTCATCCATATTGTAGGAGCATCTGTAGTTCTTTTTTACAAAAATTCCTGAGTAGTATTTCATTGTATGAATATATCATAGTTTTTAAAATTCATTTTCCTGTTGATGGACATTTGTGTTTTCTTTGCTAATATGAATAAAGCTGCTCTGAATATTCATGTGCAAGTTTTATCCTTTCCTTTCGAACATATAGGTGTGAAATTTCTGGGTCATATTGCATAGATACGTTTTATTATATTAGAAACTGTTAAAAAGTGCTCAGAGTGATTTATGGATTTTTTACACCTCGCCAGTAGTCTTCTGGTTGTTTCACATTATTGTCAACATTTAGTATACTCTGTCTTTTTATTTCTAGTGATGTAAATCAAACTTTATTTTAGATTTACTTTGTTTTTCATATGTCTAAAATATTAAGCATTTTCTCTGAGTTTACTGCATATTTGTGGATCTGTCTTTCATGAAGTATCCATGTAGAAAGTTTTTCTTCTTCATTTTTGACAGGTGTGCTGGATATACATTTCTTTGTTGAATTTTTCTTTTAGCACTTTTAAATTTTTTTACAATTTTTAAATTTATGATAGGTAGCACGTGTGTGTGTGTGTGTGTGTGTGTGAGAGAGAGAGAGAGAGAGAGAGAGAGAGAGAGAGAGAGAGAGCGAGCGAGGGAGAGAGAGAGATGCCCAACTTTTTAGCTTCTCAGGATATCTTGGGCATGTGTGCATTCCCAGTGTATTTAAGGTTGACCAGGCCAGGGACCTGAACTCATCATTGTCCACAAAGCTTCTAGTACTATACTTTGGTAAACTATGGACTGAACCACACAGGCGAGGCCTCTTTTGGTACTTTTAATCATCCCATGGCCTTCCTTCTGGTCCCATGTGTTCTGATCATAAGTCAGTTGTAATCTTGTTGAAAATTCCTTGCATGTGATGATTCATTTTTCTCTTACTGCTTTCAAGATTTTCTCTTTATTTTGACTTCTGATAGTTTAACAGTGATGTTCCTAAATGTGTAGCTCTTTGAGTTTATCATAAATGAAGTTTTTTGAGCTTCTTGAATATAAATGAATATTTGTTTTTTAAATCAAGATTAGAAATTTTCTGTTACTGTTTCTTCCAATCTTTTTCTGATCCTTTCTCTATCTCTTTATCTTCTGGAATGCTCATTATGAATATGCTGGTATGTTTAATAGTGTCCCATAGTTTCTTTTTCTTCTTCTTTTTTTCTTTCTGTTTCTCAAATTGGAAAATTTCTATTGACCTATCTTCAGATTCACTAATGTTTTCAACTCCCACCTTAAACCTGCTTCAGTTGCAGTACTTACATTTCTAGAATTTCTATTTGGTTCCTTTAAAATACTTTCCATCTCTTTATTAATATTTCTATCTCATGAAACATTGTTATCATAGCATTCTTTACTTTTTAGACTTTTTTTAGTTAAAAAAATTTTTTTTCTATAGGCTACATATGCTTAACAGAGAGAACTAGATGACAGTGGGTGGGAAAGTGGGAAATCTACCCCCAAGGTGATGGCCACACCATAATCCCTTCTTCATTCTTCTCTTAGGATTTTGGGCATACATGCACCTAGCATGATTTTTAGGCTACCAGTTCCAGGACTTGAACCATGCAGTTGTCCATGTGAGGTCTTGCACCTCAATCTCCACAGCACTTGTTGGCACTCTTTGAAAATTTTAATATAGGTGATTCCATTTTTTGGTTAATTTTCCTCAAGGAGCATTTCTATCGACTGCCTTTTCCCCCTGTGTAATGGTGATACTTTATTGTTTTATTTCATGTCTCATAAAATTTTAAGACATGACATTTTAAATAATATAATATGACTACTCCGGAAATAAGATTTTTCTTCATCTCTCCCCAGTGGTGTTGATGTCGTCACTGCTGTTTTTGTGTGGACTAATTCTGAAAAATCTGTTTTCTTTACTGTGAGTAACTACTGAAGTCTGGTTAGTTCAGTGGTCATCTAATGATTTTATGACTGGACAGAGATTTTCTTAAATGCCTAGATTCAGTAAGTCTCCCCCACTTTGCCATGGAGCTCTGTGTGGATGTTGGGGCATGCTTTACACTCAGGCATGTGGCTTAAGACTTTGCCTTCACTTCCTGCTTTTATAAAGACTCAATGTCAGCCTCAGGTGGAACATCAATGGCTTCTTAGATTTTTTTCCTGGGCATGCGTGCATTCCTGCACATGTGCATGGCCTTCTAAATTTCTAGGAACTAGTCAGAATTTTTCCAAGCACAATGTAGACATCTTATTCCCCACCTTTTCCTTTTAAGTTTTTTGCTTAACTTCTTGTTTGCTCCAACTATTGTCACCACATCAGGCAGCAATGGTGTTAAAGTTTATAAGTAGGCCAGTACATGGTATGTGTTGCTAAGACACTGTGCTCCACAGGCTGAGACCCCATGGGAGGTCCAGGTCTGATTCTTTGGCCAACCTAAAAGTCGGGCATGATATACATCTGTAATCTAGACACTTGGAGGCTGAGGCAGGAAGATCTGACACAGTGAGATCCTGTCTTAAAATATGTAAATAAAATTTACAACTGATTATTTTCAATTATTTTCAGCCACCAGGGATAAGTCTGTTAGTGCTGAGTGAGGTCTGAGTCAGATCAAATAAAAACAAACCATGCAAATGGGGTTTTCCAAGGAATATCAGACATGTTGAATTATGATAAGTTTCTGAGAATGATGGTTTGGGAAAGCTCCAAACATGTTTTGGCCCCTCCATTGGCTTCTGGGCTCCTTCATGCTTTGCCCTGGGATTAGGAGGTGTTGGTTTTCAGTGCTACTATGGAGCAGGGGAGGGAGGGATGGGGATAGAGCAAATTAGAATGCTACAAAAGTTGCTGTTCTTACTGAGATTTACATTTTTCTTGACCAAATTGCTTCTTGGATTGTTACAATAATTTTAAGAGTTCTGAAAAAAGGTTTTGGGCAGTTTTTGCCAGTATTCCCATTTCTTTTATGGAGGAGCAGTTTTTCAGTGATACAGCTCTGCATTCCTACTGCTGACATAGAGACAGGAAGAAGTGGCAGAATAAGTAGTGCTGTTTGATACTTCTTCACTTATATATATATTTTTTTTCAGGTTTTTGCCATAGGGTGCATATGCTCACCGGGGAGAGACAGACAGAGTGGAAAAAAGAAAAGCCAGAATAGACTCCCACGCACACTGCCCAGGGGGGAATGGCCATGTTGCAGTCCCCTCTCCTCCAGTCTCCTCTTGGGATTCTGGGCACTTATGCACATGTGCCTGGCATGATCTTCAATCCACCAGGTTTGGAACTTGAACCGTGGTTAGCCATATAAGAATTAGCCTTAATCGCCATGCTACCAGTGGCCCCACTTTTTATTTCTTTTGATAAGTTGAAGTTTGAACTTCAACTAAGGCCAATTTATGAACTTCTTTTATGATCAGAACTTTCATCTCTTTATCTAAAGATTTTATTTCCTATTCCAAGATCATAAAGATTTTTGAAAATGTTTTTCTTAGAAGCTTTATAGTTTTAACTTTTAGATTAATATTCACAGCCCCTCTCATAATATTATTTGTATTCAGTGTAAGGTAAGAGTCAAGGTTAATTTTTTCCCTTATGAATATACATTTTTTCCAGTACCTTTTCTTGGAAAGACATTCATAACTTAAATTGTTTCAGTAACTTTGAATGAATCTATTTCTGAATCTCCATTCTTATCAGTTGATCTAATTGCCAACTCTTTCTTTACTATCACATTTTCTAGATTTCCTTAGCTTTATAATAAGTATTGCAATTATGTAATAAAACGCCTCCAACTTTTAGGTTGGCCCAAGAATCAGACCTCCCATGCGGTCTCAACCTGTGGAGCACAGTGTCTTAGCAACACATACCATGTGGCTGGCCTCGTTTATTCGCCTATTTTCTATCTTTCTCATTTCCATATATTAAAGCTTTTAAAAAATAAATTAGCTGAATTTTGGTAGGGATTTTCTTGATTTTATGTATCACTTTGAGACAATATAACATCTTTTTTGGTTAAGTTTATTTATTTCTTACATGAGTAAGAGAGAGAAAGAGACAGAAACAGAGAGACGGCACTTCCAGGAGGACCTTGATGATGCAATTCGTCTTCAGCTCCAGCCAGCCCCAGATCATGTGCATAGTTGGTGTACCACAGAGGTCTCCAGATGTGAACCCAGGACCATCCCTTGTGAGTGTGTCTCAAAAAACATTGTGTATTACTTCACCACCATTTGGCCCCAGATTTAATGTCTTAACCCTGTTGATCTTTTAATGCACAACTATGGTATCTTTATTTATTTACATATTCATTTCTATCAGTGCTTTATAACATTCAGGGTATGATTTTATGCATATTTACTTAGATTTCTTCTTTGGTAGTTCATGTTTTTTTAATGCCATTGTTAATGATATTGTTTAAGTTTTATTTTTTAATTTGCAGTTGCTTATATATAGAAAAGCAGTTGATTTTTACATATGGCCCCTGTTTGCTATGACTACAAACTCATATATTCATTCTGGTAGATTTTTGTAAATTACTGGAATTTTACGTAATTATGCCATCTGCAAAGAGAGTTTTACTTTTTCCTACTTTTCCTTTCCCAATCTGGATGCCTTTATTTGTTTTTACCCCTACCCCCACCTCTTACTACACTGGCTAGAACTTCCAGTACAATGTTGACTAGAAGTGGTGAGAACAGAGAGTCCAGCATTATTTCAGTTTTAGGGAGAAAGTGTTCCGTTTTTCACCATTATGTGTACTGTTACTTGTAGATTGTTCATATATGTCCTTTATCAGACCAAGGACATTTTTTCCCCTTTATAGTTTGGTGAAAATTTTAATCATTATTTCCTTTTCTTTGCAAGTAGACCTGTAGAACACATACAAAGTAGGAGGACCTGGTTGGTGATGAGTTGGTTGCTAGGGAGGCAGGAGAAATGAAAAGAACATGTGCTTCTGCAAGCCAAGCTGGACTGGGCAGGCAAAGCCGTAGAATGGCAATGTAGACAAACTGGACTGGGGGGAGGAGATCTGACTTCTATTCTTGGCTTTGCTACCAACTAGGTATTTAACCTCAAATAAGTCACTTTGATTTTTATCCAGCACTTAAAAGTACAGCTGAGAGCCAAGTTGATCTTAGAGAAAATTCAGTAGAGTTGTAAATGTGATTTAGAAAAGTAAGATTTGAAAAATAAGAAATGTGAGAAGAGATTGATGAGCCTTGACTTCCTTTGTCTGCCAAATAAAAGGTTGAGATTGAAACTGTTTTATGTAACTTTAGTTTCCTGCACCAAGACAACCATTCACCTGCTTTCTCATCTTTGGGTGCCTTAACCTCCCTTTTCTCCAAGACAACACAGTCCTGGTTTCTTTAGTTTTATTGTAAGTCTCAAGATCAGATGGCTTGTTCCCTAACCTACTTTTAAATTGTTCTTTCACTAAAATATTTTTTCTTTAAAAAAGAATTATTTATTTGCTTTTATTTATTATTATTATTATTATTTAAAATTTTCTATAGGGTACATACGTGCGCGCGAGAGAGAAAGCAAGCTACCAGCTTTGGGACTTGAACCACAATCAGCCATGTGGGAGTCCTGTGCCTTAATCACCATGATATCTGCTGTCCCCTGAAATACCTTTTTTAAAAAAAGTTAATTCATTTCTTCTGAAAGAGAGAGAGAGAGAGAGAGGGAGAGAGACAGAGACTCCAAACATGGTTTCTACACTACAGTCCATCCCTATCCTCAGCTGCCAGGATCACAGGCATGCGCATGCTCCCAGTGTGTGCACAGAAACACCAGGACACAAAACCAGGACCCTCCCATGTAGCTTCAGCATTGCGGAGTGTTGCATTACTGCTGCACCATGGTGGCTGGCCTAAAGCATCTCTATCTGAATCATCTGAGGTAAAGTCTGTTTTCTGCCAGGACCTCCCCCCAATATTTGCTGCTACAAGTTGGTGTTGTCCCAACATGTAGGTATGCTTTAGAACTCCTCTGTTTACCTAGCCATTATGCCTAGGGCTGACATCAAAGTAGGTAGGTAAGTTTCTGTCTGCAATCACAAACCTTCCCATCTATATTTATAATGGTTCGGAGTGTGGCTTAGGAAAATTATTTCAGCTACTTTGAATGTCATTTGACTCTATTATTTTGTGTCATGCAAGTTTTTCTATTTTTATGAGTCCCTTCTGAAAAGTCAGTTTACCCCTAGAGAGGCAATTACTTTCATGTAACAAAATCATGTAGGGCCATCTATGCCGTGATAGTGTCAGCTGAGAAAGATGGTGGTTGTGACAGCACAGGAGAACAGTGATGGGATGTTAAAGGGGGAAGGGACCAGTGTGCTAGCCTGAAAATGGAGGGGATTAGTCTAGAGATAAACTTCCTATTGATAGTTTTACTGGGAGCAACCCTTTGGAAATTTAAATCTTTTCCCATAAAATTTCTGTGAAATCCCTAAGGACTTATATTCTTAAGGTTATTTCTGTTCTCAGGCTAAAGCTTTCCCTAAATTTGTTCATTTCTGGATTATCTTTTTTCTATCACAGTAGGCAAAGTCTGTTCTATATTCATTGACCTAGATGTAAAATTCAGCTCCTTTTTCAATTTCCACATTCATAAAACCTTACTGCCTTTAAGGCAAGTGGTAGATTTTCCTGAAGACATAGAGCAGGTGGGAAATATGGAGAAGGAGACGAAAGAGGCATTTCATTTACAGCAATACAGCAACTTCCAAATGATCATTAGAGGTGTCCTTCAGATCTTCTCCATCATTGTACACCAGGGCATCGGCTATGGTCTGAATATGTATGTGTGCCCCTCTACCTAAGTTTGTATCTTATCATCTTAACCCTCAAGGTGATGGCATTAGAAAGTGAGACTCTTTAGGAGGTGATTAGATCGTGAGGGTGGAGCCCTCATAAATGAGATTAGTGCCTTTAGAAGAGGCCCAAGGGAACTCATTTGCTCCTTCCTCTTTGTGAGCATTCTGAGTAGATACCTTTTATGGACCAGCAAGTGTGCCCGTCTCAGGCATCAGATTTGCTGGCACCTTGATCTTGAACTTCCTAGCCTCCATAATTGTGAGAAATAAGTTTCTGTTTATAGCCACCCAGTTTATGGTATTTTGTTACAGCAGTCCAAACGAACTTGGACAGCCTTTCACTGGTCACGTCAACCCATTCCATGCCCTAGTCTCATACCACCTTGTAGACTGTCTTTTGCTTCTCCCTTCTATGGCCTTTCTTGACTTCTTTCTCACTCTCTTTCAGAGGGAATGCAGAGTGATGGAGCCTTTGAAGCTACACATGTGGGCTTTAGTGTGGGCCTCATCATTGACAGACTATATGGCTTATATAAAATACTTAAACTTTCTATGGTTAGTTGTCCCATTTATAAAACGGGCCCAATGAAACTACCCGTTTCATGAGTTTGTCATGAGTATTAGGGGTGTGCTGTGGTTTGTTACCCACAAGACTTTGTGGAACTAAGGTATTCATTTCCTCGGATGCCATGAGTGTTAGCTGCTGATGGTCTATAGCTAAACTCCTTCTCAGAGACTGCCTCTGGGATAAGAGAATCTCTTGCCCATGTTTATACTCTTCCCCCAGGGGCTTCTCATACCCAAAGAATGGTTGAGGTGGAGGTTCCATGTATTATCCTTTTGCCTTAAACTGGGGCAATTTTGAAGGGCCGTTCTAGCTCAGAACGTTTTATGGGGTCATTTGAGACTTCTATTATAACTCCATCACGGTTCAGTGTCTCACTCTGCCAGTTCTACTTCCCTCACTCTCCAACAAGCACTCTCCTGTATACCTCCTAGAAATTTCTGTCAAAATCTGTTTTCAGCTTAAGTTTAAAAGAAAATCCAATGCCTGCTAGTTGCACAGTAAATTTTACTTTTATTGTTTGGAGAATAAGATAGTTTATTTCAAGGGATTCTTCAGAATATTCCATATATGCATGCATACACACACACACACACACACACACACACACACATACAGCAACACAGGGAATTCTAATGGTTTGAATCATGAGTAGTGAGAATAAAGTTATCCCATGTTTTGACAGAGGAACAATGGTTATTGTTTTATTTATTTATTTTTTGGGTCATTTTATTAATGTGTATTCTGTAACAATTGGCCTACTCTAATAAAAGGAGAACCTTAGTATTTAATAATTGGCTTTCATCTGATATTTTTGGTGCACTGTAATTTTGTTATTTCTCTGTAATTGATTAATAATATAAAATGTATAGAAGAGCTGATAGTTTATATATTCCTTAAGGTTAGAAGTTAACCTGTGAAGGGGCTGACAGGTGGCGTGGTGGTTAAGGGCGCTGGACTCCCACATGACCAACCACAGTTCGAGTCCTGAACCTGGTGGCTTGCTTTCTTGCTTTCCCTCTCTCTCTCCTACTCTTGCTCTCACCTGTCCCTCTCTGCTCAAATTAAAATAAATAAATAAATAAAGTTAAGTAAAATAATTTAAAAAAAGAAAAGAAGTTAACCTGTGAAAAGCTGATATGTTACAGTTTTGTAGACTAAAAAAGAAGTTAATGCGCATCAACTTTTAGAAACTAGTCTATATCTAATTTAGCAATCTTTTTAAAGCATTTATTACCTATTATAAATCTCAATTTATTACATCTATTTTGAATTTGCTGGTTAACTAAACTTTGTTAGGTGTCCACTATTGATTTGTCTGAGAATGACATTTTTTAAAATAATTATCTTTTACTTAACTTTATTTATTTGTTTATTTATTACATATTTTAATATGACCAGAGAGGGACAGAATGAGTGAGAGAGAGAAAGAAAGCAAGCCACCAGGTCTGGGACTCAAACTGCAGTCGGCCGTGTGGGCTGATCCCCAAGAATGACATTTTTAACAGTGCTTTTTTATTTATTTATTTTCTAATGGGAATGTATTTCTGTTTAAGTATGATTGGTTTCTGAAGGGTAGCATCATAATAAAAGGTACCCAAAGTTTCATGAGGGCAAAGATATGGCAATATTTTGCAGTTTGCCCACCCTTATCCAAACGTTGGATCTAGTTTTAAAGTATGTGTGTTTGCTAGGGTTCTGTTCACAAAATGAGTGGTTTAAACAACAGAAATTTATTGTCTCTTGGTTCTGGAGGCTGGAAGTCCATGATCTTTGATGTTGAAGTGTTAGAAGGTCCATTCCTTCTGAGGCTGTAAGAGAGAGTCTGTCTCCTGCTTCTCCCCCAGCTTCTGGTGGTTTGTAGGCACCCGTTGGTGTTCCTTAGGGTGTGAAAAGATGGTCTTGATCACTGCCTTCATCTTCACATGGGTTTCTTCTTCTGTGTGTGTCTGAGTCCAGATTTCTTCTTTTTTTATAAGTACATTGGATTAGAGCCTATCCCGATGACCTCATGTTAACTCAGTTACCCCTGTAAAGACCCTATCTCAAAGGAGTCTCAGTTTAAGGTACTGGGGTTTGAAGCATCAATATATGAATTTGGTGAGGGACACAATGCACCTGGAACACTATGACTACTTTTTCACCATCCCCAAGAATCGCTTTTCCTCTTAAATAATGCATAAGGAGAAGAAGAGTTTCCCTAACTCCAGAGAGAATCTCAGTTAAACAGTCTCTCCTTGTTTTAAAATGAGGTTGTTGTCACATTCCACACTGAGTTGAAACCAACATGGGTTTATATGTATTTCTGATGAATTGTACTTGGGAAATAATAAATCTGTCTAACAGTTAAGTTCACAAGTTCTCAAGAGTATTTAGCAGCCAGTCCATTTTTATAGATTAAAAAAATAAAAGTATCTTTTAGTTACTGCATACATTTACATGAATATAACAAAATAAATCATTTAATGGAATTTAGATTGCATGTTTTACAATACGTCAGTAACTTTATTTGAGGGGAGTGTGTGGTGGTTTCTAATTTTGTGTTGAGAAGGTAGTCAAGTCGGACTGTGAAGAGGAATGATTCCTTTAGCAACCAGGGAATTATTTCCTGACTAGAATCTTCTGTTTGAATAACCACTTTGAACTGTCTGACATCTGGTGGAAGCTTATCAAATGTTTATTGAATGGACAGAAGTGTCCATGGGACTTGGAATATTTGAGAGCAATCAAAAAGCACATATTTGTTCAGAAATTTATCTTGTACCTGGCTCTGGCTAGATGCTATGGAGGCTGCTGTTCTATATAAGAGGTAAATGTGCTTCCTGTGCACACAGTTAAGAACATCCTGTGCACATTTAAGAACATTCTCTCCACTACTCTCTGATTGGGCACTACTGCTTGGTTTTACAAATAAGGAAACTGAGGCAAAAAGAGGTCAAGCAGTTTGACCATATCCCTATGGGTCATTAGGTGAGGTGTGTTCTTAACCTGGGCACTCTAAGGCCTACCAAATATGACCTCTCTTTAGTAGCAGATTACATTATTTTTTCTTTCTTTATTTATTTAAAGTTTATTTATTCCACAAGTGAGAGAGTTAGAGAGACCTACCCACACATAGCACTCCTGATGGAATATCAATGCCATGATCCACCCCCAGCCTCAACCAGATCAAGTCATGGGCACACACATGCCTGGTGTACTTGAGGTGTTCTCTTGATGCGAGCTGGCGGTCTTCCCATGTTAGCCTACCTCACAGAGCATTGCATTTTACTGCTGTGCCACCACCTGGCATCTAGAAGCTTACATTCTGGTTGTGGAGATAGGATATTTGTAATTAAGGCAGTTAGATAATGAGAATAGAAGAGACTAATTGTATAGCATTTCTTATTTGTAAGCATGTGTGTAAGTGTGTGCTGTCAGTATTCCATAGAAGTGTGGGGTTGTGTAATGGTTAAGTATGGACACTTTGGGGTTAGAGCCCCAAATTGAAATCTCACTTGGACCTCTGTCCATGTCTGTGGTGTTGGAAATGTAGCTTAATTTCTAAAAATTTTTATAAAATAGGAATAATAAAGGTATCTACCTCATTGTTATGAGGGATATATAAGATAATACAGTGATTCAGTGCCTGGCAAACTGTTTTTGCTGGAGTATGAGTCTTACAACGGTAGAAATTTGTATCTATTTTATTTTTCCTGTACACTACACATCTAGAACAGTGCTTGGCATAAAACAGGCAGACAGTAAAGATAATATGTTGTTGAATGAATGACTGAATTCCAGTATGTAGATATCTGGGCTTAGTCCCGGCAGCAGGCCTATGAAGTAGTCAGGTGCTTACACACCTACGGGGAGCCGTGGTTCTCCACTCAGGATATTCGTTAGAAACACCTGAAAGGCTCTTACAATAGGCTGTTTCTCAGGTTCCACCATGGGCAAATGTCAAGTACCACTGTTGGAGGATCATTGTAGAAATAACATTGAAGAGCTATACATGTGTATTGTGTTGAAGATTCAATACCAGAAGCGATTTTCTGAGTAACTTACCCTCAGACACTAAACACAACCTTTATCTGAATGGTAATTACAACGTTAACAATTTCAACGTACATGAAAATAATCAAAAAATACTTTTGAGTTCATATACAATATTGTAGAGGATTTAGGTTCAAATAATTACATACAGTTTGTTCTTGCATAAATCTCTGGTGGAATATTTGGAATTTGTGTGGGACTTGGGGGCAGTTTTTTTCTGGTGTGGACTGTCCTCAGCACTGCAAGCAGCTTGTCTAGCTGAACCAAAAAGCATTGTGAGCTGCTTATATAAGCAGAGTTAGTGCCTACCTAATATAGGGAAAACCCACATACACACTCAGCGATTAAACCAAGGCACGACTTTTTAGACGGTTCCTTTTCTCGAAAAATGAGATGAGTTCACCAGTCACTAATGTGTTGATCCTAAGGACATGCCCTGGTTAAGGGACTACTTGATCTTCTGGTGCTTTTCTAACTCAGCAGGGAGGATTCTTCTTCTATTTTGACATGTACAGAATGATTTGTAGAGGGAGATGATAAGAAAGAAATGGATCGAATATGAGAGCCATGTAAACCTGGCGTCAGAGTGCAACCAGCAGGAATGGAGAGAAATTTGCAAAATGGTGAATTAGAGTGTTTCCTGGTTAAGTAACCACTTATTTACATGTCTCCCCATACATATTTAAAATTGTTTATGAAGAGTGTATGTTGCATGTTTCTTTCAATAAGAACATGGTAAAAATATTAACACTATCCTATGGCCTTTATGAAGGTTGTAGAATAGGATTCCATTTTAATGTTGATTGCACAAAGCCATTTTGATGTTTCTTGGGCTTCTTAACACTAGATTTGATCTAATTTACATTTATTTTTAAAGAGCTGCTTTGAAGGATTTCTGACCCTCTCAGGAAAGACTGTTACTGAAATGTAAGGCCTGAGATATAATTCAAGTCATCTTAATCAGATTTCTTAACCCTTGATCTAATCAGCATGCTGTTTTGCTTAGCTTTTTGGTCAAGTTCATTCATTAACTCAGAAGGCATTTATTGGATATATGTGGGGTCTTCCCCTGGGCTAGAATGTAATAAGATTAGTAGACGAATTGGACCCTGTCCTTTAGGAGTTTATAGTCTTATTGAATGAAGTGAAGGAAATAACAGAATGCTATTTAAAATGTATGATGGCTTTTATGCTTTAAATATGTTAAAGGTCTTTTGTGTCCAATAATTGACATTAACTGCAACTTGGTGCTCTTCAAACTGCATTATAGAATATTTTCTTTTCATATTTATTTCACAGTTAATATCACAGTTCTTTTCAAAGATGTTTTGGTGATTACAGTCATTCTCTACGAAGTGTTGCTGTGAAATTAATGGAAAGAATCATTGGCATTTCATGGTTTTGCTGACTGTGGGCTGGGGAGGATTCTGAGCAGGAGAAAAGAAGGTGAAGTTGCAACCTTATTGATTTTTTATAGGAGAAAATTGCAGCATAAAGCCACTGCCCCCCCATCTCATTTTCCCTCCAACCACACACTAAATTCTACCAGACACTTAAATATCACCTTCTACAACCAAGATAAATCCAAACAGGAAAATAACGTACACTAATTTTATTTGAGGCCTAAGATATAATGAAAGGAAGAAACTATGTATACATTTATGAAATACTGGAAAAAAGATTTTTCTCTTGTGATTATTTAGAAGAATGGAAATTTGTGATCAGAAGTTATTTCCCACCCTACTTCCCCTATCCCACCTAAATAGTTTCCCTTTATTCTTCTTTTTATATATTGTCCTTTTGTGAGAACCCTTTACAGTTACAAACTGGAAGTCACTTTGCTGTTTCTCACTTATTTTTCTCCCTAATTAATGTTGGTATATATGGTAGGTATACCGACTTATTTTTCTCCCTAATTAATGTTGGTATATATGGTAGGTATACCGTTTCCTCCTATTCACATTACATAAAACCAACCGTAAATTTGCATTCATAGTGAGAAATAAATGATCAACAAAATATGGGCTAGAAACGCGTGACTTGACAATAATTTTATTCAGGGATAAAGGTTTATATGTCTCTAATAGCCACATTGCTGTTCTGTGAACATTTAGGAGGTACTTCAAAAAGTCTGTGGAAACACGGGATTGAAATATGAGCTAATTTTGGTGCAAAAAACCTTTGAGGGCTGGCCTCATGGCCTAGTGTTTAAGGGAAATAGCTCTCACGAGGGTGACTGTGTGGTTTGAATTCTGGCTCTGATGGCTTGGAAAACTTGCTGTGTATGTGCATGTATGCCTCAAATCCTGAAAGGATGAAGAAACGGAAGAGAGAGGATTGTGGAGAGGCATACCCCATTAGGGGTGCTTTCTCCCTCTCCCCTTTTCTCTGTCTCTCTGGTGAGTAAAAGCAGTCTCTGCCAAATAAACACATTTTTGAACTCCATGGTTTTTAAAAGTAATGTACATCTTCTGTGAGCTTCTCATTTATTCATTTTTGTTTTTACCAGAGGGCACATATGTTTGCTGGAGGGAGGGAATGAGGGAGAGAGAGAGTGAGTGAGAGAGGCACAAAACACCTTCCCCAGTGGGGCATAGTCATGCCACAATCCCTTCTCCATTTCTACATCCTGTCCAGATTTGGGGCATACACACACATGTACCCATCCTGTTTTGTAAGCTGCCATGAATGGGATTTGAGCCATGCTTAGTCATGTGGGATCCAGCTACCTTAACCACTGAGCTACAGAGACAGACCACCATGGTTTTTTTGAAGACCTCCTCATACATCCCTTGCACCCAGATTGATTATTTGGACAATTTACTCCTCCTGACAGCCTTAATTAGGAAGAATAATCAGGCTTTTGTAGTCAGAGTCTGCGAGTGCTGATATATTAAACTCATTTGTCCAGTGGTTTCTACTGGTACCTGACAGTAGAATTTTATTTCCTCAATCCTTTATTCTATTTTTTTTTCTCCTGATCACAACTGTCTGAAAGGTTTCATGAAAAGATGGGTTCATGTTTTGTTTTGATTAATCCAAGATTTATACATTTCTTTAGCTGTTCCAAGACCTTTTCCTTAGGCATTATTTATGTTTTTTGTAAGAACACTTAGGTTATGACTATGAAGAAACCTGTAGCTTCTGACCCCAAAGATGTTTTATTTATGATGAAAACTGTGGATCACAGTCACCATATAGAGCCCTTCAAAGCCAGAGAAAATACTAATGAAAATTGCTAAAATACTCTTTCAGCTTAGGGGGAGGAAAATTGTTCAGAGATGAAGGATGTCCATACAAGAACCTTCCACTGTTCCTTTCTTATTGCTCAATACACTTTGGAGTGAGGGGCCAAAATTTATGTTGTTAATTATTTGTCTCAATGAAAGTGAGGAAAGAGAATATTGTATCATCAGACTGTCTTCATTAAAAGTCTCTATGCTTGTAATGACTCTTTGGGGGATTATGTAAAGCAAGTACATTGCCTGCTGCCCAGTGGGAGCTTTTGGAAGTAGGCTACCAGCAAGCATAATATGATCACCTCCAACTACCAAAGACCAACCCCCTATTTCTGGGACTTCCTGTGTAGAAATCCAAGAGAAAAATTCAGAAGGCTGGACACTTGCTGAGCTCTCAGAGGTACTTGGTAGTTGATTCATGGTTGCATAGTTCTGGGTTCAGCCTGCCTTTCTTCAGATTGTGAGGCTACCCTTTATCTTGCTCAAGTTTACAGATTCCATTTCTGAATGGAGTTGGCAGAAGTCAGCAAACAGGACAGAGAGATCACCCACTTTTAGGGCTCAAACATTTTTTCAGATTCTGCTCTTATATGTTCCCTTTCCAGGGCAAATTCCTTGTCCTTCAGTGACTTAGTCATGGTGGGATTTCCCATAGATCTGACCATCACTGCTTCCTTTCCTCCAATCCACTGTCTGTAGCCTCATTTCTATGTATGGTGAGATGGGTAAAGGAGCCTAAATCCAGAGTGTGAGCAGGTCCAGTCTCAGAGATGGCAGGTTCTTCATGCAATATTCATGTCATATGAGACAAGCTGCAGAGACCCCCATTGGAGGTAAAGTAAATAAAGAAATTATTAAATTATTAAATTGCTATGTTTTCCTATAGAGCTCCCCCGTGATGGACCTTGGTAAGTTATTGTTTTCCCATCTGCCCAAACACACTTGCTCCCATAGAGCAAAGTTTGATAATTTTAACACACAAAAGGAAATACCTCAGGAGTATGTGTAAACGCAGATTCCTGAGTCTCACCCTCCAACTGATTCAGATCTCAGAACTGCAGCATCACAAGATCTGCCTGATTATGATGCATGTATTTCTCAGCCCATACTTGGACACTAGTCTAGAGGAAATGCCCCACTCCCTTCTAGGTAGCCATTAGTTAATTTACAAGTCATCACTCATATTCAAGCTTGAGATCCTTGTCTGACATTTTTGATGGAGTTGTTCATAAACTGAACTTGTCCTACTCCTGATGATACAAGACCTCCCTAGGTGATGCCTGTTTTCTTCCTCTTTCTTGCTGTCTTATTCTCTTCATGTGCTGTCACCTGTCTTTTCTTCCTTTGCTCAGCAACAGTCATATTTGGTTGCTAAAGTAGCTCCTCTTGTTTTTATCTCTGAAGACCAAGGTCAAGGCTGGCTTTCTCAACCTCTTCTGATTCATTCCCTCCTTTATGACCTGAATTCTGTGTTCAACCCTACAAACCTAAAATCTAGTGAGTGTCTTTTTTTTTTTTTTTAACTGAGGATCTTGGAAAGATATTTCTTGGCAGATGAAAATCAGTTTTTTCCCATCTAGAATCTGAGCTCAGGTAGTTAGTCCTCTGTAAGAGGTAAGAAGGATGATAACAGAGGGTGCTCTTGGGAGGAAAAAGGAGTAAGAGTGAGCTTACAACTGTCACCAGCTTGGAAAGTGCTTTGCTTGGAAATGGGATTTTATAGAAGACCTCATAAGTCTGTTCCCCCCACCCCTGGTCTTTGTGGACTTGAAAGTTGTCTGAGTGTTGTGACTGCCCAAACTCTAGGTCTTTTTCTGTATATGGAGAGACTTCTATTCCTGCCCTCTACCCTAAATAGGGACTTATATCTTAATGTCTGGTCTTGAAGCAGTGTTGCCCCACAGTGTCCCCTCAACAACCCTATCTTTTTTGTTTTTTGTTTTTGGAGAGGTTTTTGCCATAGGGCGCGTGCACTCACCAGACAGACAGAGACAGAGAGACAGAAAGCCAGAAATCACCCCCCGGGGGGATGTCCACGCTGCAATTCCTTCTCCTCCATTCTCCTCTCGGGATCTTGGGCACGCACGCACACGCGCCCGATGTGAGTTTTAAGCCACTGGGTCCAGGACTCGAACTGCAGTCAACTACATGGGAATCCAGCGACATAGCCATTATGCTAACTGCTGGTCCCAACAGCCCTGTGTTTTGAGACCTGTCATTCTACCTTCCCCATGCACTTTTAAGAGGTATGTTCTAATATAGTTGTAAAAGTTCAGATGTGGAAGGCTATCTTAGGCATTGTCTCTATCCCTTGTGAAATGTTGATCTCCGTAAAAGATTCTGATGTTGGTTCTTCTTTGTGTTTTCCTTCTTGCTGCAGGAAAGCCATCTCCCGGGCAGGCCTCCAGCACCTGGCTCCTGCACAGCCTCTCAGTCTTCCTGTGGCAAATGGTCCAGCGAAGGAGCCCAGAGCAACTCTGGACTGGAGTGTAGGTGTTGACTTTTTCTTTTAAACATAAAATTTCAGTTACATGTGCTTCTCTCATTCTCGGGATCCCTAAAACTATTGGGTTTTCGGAAAAGTCATGATGCATTTTTGCATGGTAAACATAGAAAAAAATATGTCATGACTTTTCCAACAATTCAACATAAGCAATAATAATCAGCACTCTTCAATCATGCTCGTGGACCAATCTTCAGATATCTAAGCTGTAGCTCCATTTTCAAAATCCTAGAAACATAGCTCTCTTATATGAAGTCAGACGTATCCAAGGCTGACATAAAAAACTTCATGAATCATTTGAAGCATTATTGCCTGACTTTGCAGTTGTGAGATAAAACGTACCTTGTGCATATACTTTCTTCGTTCCTGTCAAGATGATGATGAATAGAACTTACTGTGTGCAGCATCGTGGGACCCAAGTTTGATTTCCTTAGCTCAAGCTGACTTTTTTTTTTTCCCTGTCTTTTTCCTTTCCTGACACAAGATGACCTCACTTTATAGTCCAGGTACTTCTTGTCCTCCCATTGGTTATACTTTCTCTTTTAACCCCAAAGCAGATGGGCCTTGCATCAATGGGTTGGGTCCCTTAGCCGATGTTAACACTTTAACCCAAACACACCCACAACAACCTAATAACTTAATCTGAAGGGCTGCAGTCTGAAATTTATAAGTCAACCTGAAGACACTCATTGGAAGTTTTCAATGAGTTAAGATCTTGGTCAAAGATATCACTTACTGGACTGAAAGTCTTTGCCCTTTCCGGAAGCAAAATAAGGAACAACATCAAAGTAGCAAAGGGTGGCTTTGAAATTCTGCCAACCTATCTTAATGCTGAACCTTGTTTAACTTCTTAGTTGAATTTGAATGAAGAAAGTAATTCATGTTCTTTTCCTTCATATAAAAGATAATGGTAGGTGTGAGAAAAGAGAGGAGTGATTTTTTTTTTCTTGCTAGTACATATACTATGATTTAATGTCCTTTGTGTTAAAACATTTCTTCCTTTCCTCCAGTACACACTTACTTTACATTCTGGACACATACCACTGTAATTGGTGCCTGTATTTATGAAGTACCTGGCAAAAGACTGACTGTAACTGAAATGCAACTTCTTTTATGGAACTACTGTCATACTGAGAATGCTCAGATAGCACTTCAGCATGTTGAATTGGTGTTTTGGAAAAACATTTCTTTCTTGAAGTTTCTTTTTACTCCAGGACAGTTATTTAATAAGCTCTGAACCTATAATAGAGCACATTTACACCACTGTTTATGTAGTTAAGAAGAATTAAGAGTATAGCTAGACAGAATGTAAAGAGATGGGTATGGGCTAATGATGGAAATGTGTTATGAATCAGGGACCCAAAAAAGTTAGTTTAATATTCCAAACAATCCTCTGAACAAAAGCAGCAAAGCCTATTGAGATAGGAAGGCCAAATGTGGGATAATATAAATCATTTAGATTGAAACATTGACAAAGCCCTTTCTCTGCCCCTTGTGTGACATTAGTCAAGTAACGGGATTCTTTCAGCTACTGTGTCCTCATCTGCACATGGGGGTAATTGAGGTCCCCTCCCCTGGGGGGACTTAATGAGTGGTGTTAGGATCAAAAATGCCATTGGTGTGAAAGTTCTTTGTAAGCCATGCAGCTTGCAGACTTATTTATTTAGAAATAATGTCTCTGATGACTTTATTAATTTGTCAAACATTTGTTGAGTACCTCCTTTGTGTTAGAATACATTGGTTCCTTGGGATTTTGGGGTGAAGAAAATATGGCTTCTGCTTTCGAAGAGCTTAGGCTCCAATGAGCAGAAAAGTCAACAGCTAAAATGCAGGATAGGGCTTCATAGACTAGGGGAGGAGAGTGATGGAGGGTGTATAGTGTGAAGAAGGACACCTATCCCCATTTGATGGTGAAATAATGACTGGAAAATGCTTTTATAAAGAGGTGACTTATTTGAGCCAGCACTTGGCTAGGAGATCTTATTTTTTGGTTTTTGCAGAAAGGTATTATATATACTCTAATATACCATCAAAGTGGTTATTTTGACAAGTAGTGTGAGTCTGCAATGCAGAATGGGGGAAGATAAGAAGAACTGAGACTGAGTGCACTGACCTCTCTCTCTCTGATTGTGGATACTCCATCATGGAGATCTGTTGAAATTATGGCAGGAAATACTCTGGGAATACTTAACAATGGGGGGAAAATGGAAAGGCTTTCTTTCTTTTTTTTTGGAGAGGTTTTATATTTTTTGCTATAGGGCGTGTGTGCTCACCAGAAAGTCAGAGAGAAACAGAGAGACAGAAAGTGAGAAACCACCCCCCGGGGGGGATGGCCACTCCACAATCCCTTCTCCTCTCGGGATCTTGGGCACGCACGCACACACGCCCGGCGTGAGTTTAAGCCACCAGGTCCAGAACTCGAGCGGGTCAGTCCAGCAACATAGCCATTACGCTAACTGCTGGTCCCCAAAATGGAAAGGCTTTCTGATGACACTCCATCTGAGGGTATATTTAGAGGTCTGATTTGTTTGGAGTTATGAGATCTTACTCTTAAAAAAAAAATGATGGGCTAATATTAGTGTTAGCAAACAGAAGCCAAACCGTGACCAACACTACACTTCTTTATTGTAGTTTTGTAAAACATTTGTTTCAGAAGAGAGGAAGAAGCAGATTGTTCCAAATATTTTAGTGACTTATTTTTTTTTAAACTAAGACTTTAGACTACTTGCCATTGCTTTAGAATTTTTGGCTCTTCCTCACAAATGTGCTTTTTAACAATTTCATTTACGTCACTTCAGTTTGCGCTTCTGTTCAAGGAGCCAAACTGGGAATGTCTTTGTTCTGTTTCAGTGTAGGAAGAGACCTGAGACTTGGCCTTTTTCTGCCATTCCCTCTTCCTCACCTTCTTGCTTGGTCACTTGTGGAAAAGCAATATGCCTCCTCATCTCCCACCCTCAGCTCGCTCTTCTGGACTTCAGAGTGTTGAAATGATCTATCTTCATTTCTTCAGTATTACTATTTGTGCTTAAAGCCTCTTAAGAGTTTTCCAAAATAAGGAGGAAGAATTTCTGAAAAAGAGAGAAAAGCAACTCCAACTTCTTCCTTTGTTGAGGTGAAAGACCCCACCGATGCTAAGTAATGCTTCTGAGGGCCTTGACCTCAGTGGCAGAACAGAGGTGGAACAGGGTTGGAGATACTCCCCTGTCCCCCTTCCCAGGCACCTTGAGTCTTGAGTTGAAACTCTCTTTGCTCCATAAGCCTTTGGCCTTAGGGAGTGGGTGTCATCTCAGAGACCTCTGCACTGTGACCCTCTAGCTTATGTCACTTCTAACCTCTTCACCTTTGCCAGTGAGAAAACAGATACAAAAGTTGCTCACAGCATCTCTGAAGTTGCAAGGCAAGTCAGAGTAAACCTGGAAACAGGATCTTAGTCCCCAGGTTTCTGCTTGTGTGACATTCTCTAAGAGCCCTGTTCTGACTCTAGCTATGTGCCAGTCATCTGAAGTTACACAACGATTTCCTCAGTATGCTTCTGCAAAGAGCTTTGAGCAATGGTCTGCTTGGAGGGTGCCTGGGACACAACTGCACACTGATATGGTGATCTCAGACTGTAAGCACCCGCACATTTTGGTTGGGAGTTTACTATTGTAGGAGTTCATTTTTGCACTTTGATTAAGTGAACTTAATCATTTCCTTCAAGTAACTCCATTTTCACATTCTCATTTTCTTGTTTATGAATACATTTTCTCTCTCTCTCTCTCTCAATGTTAGCTGGTTCCTCAAAATCCAGAACTTCCCCTGCTGAGGTTTACTCAAATGGCATATTACAACTTTTAGGATTCTCTGACCCCTGTAATCATTTTCTGTTGATGACTTTGCCAACATTTGCTGGTGCTGCTGCCTATGCTCGGACCTTTCCTTCCACGCACATCAGGGACACAGCCCTCAGTGCTGAAGAGCACGGAGTGTCCACGTCAGGCCTCAGTGTGGTGCCTGCGTCTTCCTTGACAGCAAGGACACTGGGTTCAACCCAGTGCGGAAGCTGCCATTTCCTGCAGAGATTTCCTCCCTTGTTGTCTGTCAAACCATGCTTATCTTTTCAATCAAATCAGTTCTCTTTCTTTCATTCTCTCTTTGCTTTGATTTCTCACAATACCTCTAGTCACAGGGCATTGTCTTAATAAACCTTACAACTAAATTAGTGTCTTCTATTTGACTTTTTCATGAGAGCCTCAATTTCAGGCTGCTTTAAGGAAGGGGCGTTATCTTCTGCTTACTTTCTCTGCACAGCCAAGGGCATTGCCTCCTAGGCCTACTAGTTGCCTCTACCAATGTCAGCTACATTAATTACAGCATTTCTGCACAGTCAGCAGAAGCAGATGCGGTGGGATGCTGAGAGTTGACAGGCACTCAGATAATCTCTTGTTTCTGAATGGCTTGGTAAACACGACTGCAAAGCCTGTTTAAAAAGGGGGGAGTTATGCTATTTTAACCCCAAGAAACTCTTTTTAAATTTCCTTCCTAATACAGTGTTTTATTAAATCTTTTTAAAGGGTATTTATTTATTGTTTACACCAGAAAGCACATGCGCATGCATGAGAGAGAGAGAGAGAGAGAGAGAGAGAGAGAGAGAGAGAGAGATCCCATCTCTCAGTAGGGCCTGGTCATCCTGCAATCCTTTTCCCTCAGTTTCTATTCCATCAGGATCGTGGGCATGCATGCCTGTGCCCAGTATGTTTTTCAAGCTCCTGGGGCCAGGATTTGAACAATAGTTTAGTTGGCCATGTTGGATTTGGCTCCCTCTACATAGTGCTTAACTGTTGGGCTATGGGATCAGCCCAGTTTTATTTATGTATTTCTTCCATGACACACACACACACACACACACACACACAGAAAGACAGCATCCCCAAGAGAGCCATGATCCACCCCAGCTTCAGCCAGCCCCAGATCATGGGCAGATGCATGCCTGCAGTACTCAGGGGAACTCCTTGTCCCCATTTTGTTAGGTCTTGAAGCACATACACAGATGATCTTCCCACTCCTCCTGCTGGTGTCCTTATCTTCATGGTGACGACCTGCAGGACCTTGCCCCTTGACACCATGTGATGTATGTCAACCAAGTAAGATGGGAAGAGAGAAAGCTCGATTACTAGAAAGAAAGGGAGGAATGCTCAAAAAGGAAAAATATTCTCATCTCCTGGGCTGGATTCCAAATTCTCCGTTTAGAGTGAGTTAGCCCATTTAGAATGTGTCTGTTACACAGAAAATGTATGTCACATGCCTCCTCTTCAATAGAGGTTTAATTCAGACCTGGAAATCGCTTCTGAGATCTTTCTTACAGGCCATGTTGTTTTTAAACCCAGCATTTTTACTTCAATTTATTTTTCTTCCCTCACTGGAAAAATGTCTCTAATCCTAGAGCTGTGAAAAACAGAGCCTCAACACAAAAGCCAGGTCCTTAATCTACCTTTCCAATCTTTACTCGACACTAAGAAAAAGAGTGGTTTCTTCTAGGCAGGTGGAAGCAATGCAGTTGGTATGCTGCCTCTCCCTTTGGTTCTGGGACAAGATTTGGGAACCAGAGTCTTCATGTGGGATTGGTTTAAACTGGGTTATGAAACTAGGTTATTTTATCTTTAGAAACCTTGAATGAAAAGCCATAAGAAACAGAGAGAAAGAGAGAGAGAATGCGTGCACACATGCATTTCTGTGTGCATGTGAATATATGCATATTCTCATTTTAGTCCTGTTTCATATGCAAACTTAGGAGACCTGCACAAGCTTCTTTCCAAGCTTCAGGCCCTTATTCTTCGTCAGGTTTGGGTGTCATCACCAATAGCTCTTCTTCTTCTTTTTTTTTAAATAAAGATTTATTTATTTATTTATTTATTTATTCATTCATTCATTCCTTCATTTTAATTTGACCAGAGAGAGACAGAGAGAGAGAGAGAGAGAGAGAGAGAGAGAGAGAGAGAGAGAGAGAGAGAGAGAAAGTGAGAAAGCAAGTCACCAGGTCCAAACTCGAACTGTGGTCGGCCATGTGGGAGTGTCCAGCGCCTTAACCACCACGCCACCTGCTGGTCCCAACCAATAGCTCTTCTTACCCTGTATCTCTCCCCATTCCCTTCCCCACTTAGAAAAAGGTAAGTCAGCTAGTTCATTAAGATTCCAGATTGCTGAGCAGAGCATAAAGAAATACCCACTACCAATCAGTAAATGTCCTGCCCTGGTCAGTCATGTTAATAGTGGGACCTATCCACCACAGTTTCGCAGATGCTCAATATTCCTTTGTTTTCCAAAACTAGAATTTTAAATTAAGTCTCACTGGTTGCTGAAGAAAATCATTGAGTCCTACCACTCTGGTCTCTGAGAAATGTCTAGCTCTAATATTCTACTTTTAGGCAATTGATTATCTAAACTAACACTGTCCAATAGAAAAGGATATGAACCATAAAGGAATTATTATTTTTTAGCAGTCATATTTTAAGAAAGTAAAAAGAAATAACTAAAACTAATTTCAATACCACATTTTGTTTAATCAAATATACCCAAATATTATCATTTTAGAATGTAATCAATATAAAATGTTTAGTGAGATGTTTTATATTCTTTTTTCATACCATGTCTTCAAGCTCTGCTGCAGATGTTACACCCACAGCACCTCTCAGTTAGTGAGAACCACATTTCCAGTGCTCAGTAGCATGTGCATATTGTACAGCACGGATCTAAACCATCCAAGGTCATTGTTATCTTGAAAATCCCAGAGGGAGGCAATCCACATTCTTTTTCCTTTTTGGTTTTCTAAGGACATTTATGTAGGATACAATGTGTAATTCTTACATTTCAAGACATTTTAATGAGCAAGTGTCTTCATTTTGTGTAGATTATTTGTTTCTGGGTGAGGTTTTCTTTTGGTGGTTGTTTGTTTATTTTCCCCTCCCGCCATAGGTTGTATTCACTCATCAGAGACAGACAGAATGAAAGAGAGATGGAGAAAGTTCCCCTCAGTGGATTGTGGTCACACCACAATCCCCTGTTCTCCATTTTTCCATCCTGTCTGAATCCGGGTCATTCATGCACATACACCCAACATGTTTCTTAAGCCCCTCGGTGGGAATTGAACTGTGGTTGGCCTTATGAGTCTGGTTACCTTAACCACCAGGCCATGGGTCAGCCCATGAGTGCATTTTTTTTTTTTTATCCATGTCACTTAGTCTCTAACACTATTTTCAGTTTTTTATCTTTTTACTTATAACCATGACTTGATATTAGTAGAACTTGAGCAAAGAATGATACGTAGATTCACACATTTTTATTTATGTCTAGCTAGGTGAATCTCTACTCTTAAGTAAATAGATCTATGTAAATCTATATATGTAAATGTATGTACAAGTTGTCTTTAGAAAGTTCATAGAGAATGCATGTTATTTAAAAAACTATGCATATATTTCTATTTTTCAGTTTTTCTTTTTGTCAGAGGTTGCATGTGCTTATTGGAGAGAGAGAGAGAGAGAGGGAGGGAGGGAGGGAGGGAGGGAGGGAGGGAAAGTGAGAAAGCAGCTCCCATGGTGGATGATCACATAGTAATCCCTTCTCCTCCATTTTCCTCTGTTTGTGACTTTGAGCATGCATGCACACACACCTGGTGTGTTTTATAAGCTGCCAAGTCTGGGACTTGAACTGTACGGTTGGTTATGTGAGATCCAGTCACCTTAACCACCATGCCACCAGCTAGTCCAAGGATTTTAAAACTGTTGGCACCAGTCCCTGAACCACAATCCCTATTCCCTAGCCCTCCAAGATCTGGGGCACACGAGTGCACCATCTTCCAATTTTTCAGACCAACCTGGGTATCGAAACCCATGGTTGTCCATTTGGTCTCTAGCACTGCAGTTCAGTATGCTGTTGACTCTGCCACCAGAGTAGGTCATTTGCCAGGAACTTTTTGATGTGTCCTTGTTATCTGTAGAGACTTGTCTCATTGCTCACAAGTACAGATGAAATGTTATCTTCCTTTAGAAATGAGAGTTATATTTTTTTCTGTCTGGCACAAATGGATACTCTCTGAAATGAGTATTATTTAAGACGATATTTGTAGGGAAGAAGAGAAGAAGATGTTCCCAGGTGGGAACAGTGGAATGAACAAAAACATGGCACCAAAAAAGGAAAATGTAGAGTATGTTGAATCAGGCTTTTTGGAATGGTACCCACATTTTTTTTTTTTTTTTTTTTTTGAGAGTTTTTTGCTATAGGGCGCGCGAGCTCACCAAAAAGACAGAGAGAGATAGAGAGACAGAAAGCCAGAAATCACCCCCCCAGGGGGGATGGCCACACCGCAATCCCTTCTCCTCCATTCTCCTCTTGGGATCTTGGGCATGCATGCACACGCACCCGGTGTGGATTTAAGTCATGGGGTCCAGGACTCGAACTGTAGTTGACTACATGGGAGTCCAGCGACATAGCCATTATGCCAACTGCTGGTCCCAGTACCCAGGTATTTAAAAAAAACTCACCAGTTCATTCCAATGTGAAGCTGAATTTGAGAAGTAGTGTGTGAGGACCACTGTGACATACAGTGACGCTTCCATTTTTACCCCTCTCTTTGCTTACAAAGGGCTCTCTCTTCTGAGTCAGGTTCACACCCAAGAGTGAAGTTAGCTAATACTAGCAGTCCTGCTATGCCTGGGATCTGAGAGACTGGTCCACCAGAAAGCCTGTGAATGCTTGCAGGTGGAATGCAGTGTGGCAAGGCACAAAGAGCCTTTCTCCCAGAATCTAACTGACTAGCCAGGGAGCTGGAGGTGTGCTTGCAAGCTTCTGATTTTCTAGGCCTTGCATGCTCCTGCTGCCTGACTTGACCTTTGGGGACTTCAGTCCTAGCCTGGTGAAATGGCATATTATCAATAATTTTTTTTAACCTTTTCCTGACTGCAACCCTTTACATTTCACTTTCTAAAAGAGTGGATAGGATTTTGCCTTGGCTAGGTTTCCCTAGTATTTGAGCTATTATTATGTGTTTAGTTTTTAATCTTCCTAGTAGGTTTTGCTATATGAATTACCATGCCATTTTAATGTCCGGCACCAGTGGAATAAACGTTTCTTGAGTGAATTAAAGAATAATAAAATGAAAAATATTATTTCATGTATATTGTTTGAAGTTAAAGCTTGTTATGTTCCCAGGATTAGAATATTTTAGATTGTGAGGATTAATTTCATCAGTATACCTTGAAAAGAAGTACCTTTCCATTTTTTTTTTTAACTTTAAAAAACTTTTTCTTTTTTTAGTTTTTTTTTGCCATAGAGTATGTGCCTTGCTGGAGGGGAGATAGAGACAGAGCAAGTGAAAGTGAGAAATCACCCCCCAGGGAGGATGGCCATGCTGCAATCTTTTCTCCTCCATTCTCCTCCCAGAATTTGAGGCATGCATACACTTGCGCCTGGAGTGATTCTCAAGGTGCCAAGTCTGGGACTCAAACAGCAGTTCACCATGTGGGGATCCAATGCATTAACCACTGCTCCACTTGCTGGCCCCAAAGTGACTTTCCTTTATCATTTTTAATATTGTCATTGTTTTAGTCTGCTTTTCTGTCTCTAACAATGGGGCCACCCTAGGTAATTTACCAAGAATAGAGGTTTAGTCAGCTCATGGTTTTGGAGGTCTGAGGTCAAGGGCTGTTTCTGCTTAGGGTCTTCTTGTTAGTGGGGACTTTCTTCACAGTCCTGAGAAAGGCAGAGCATCCTGTGCAGGCTTGGATGTCTGTGCTCATGTCTCTGTCCCATGCCCTCTCCTTATAAACCTACTAGGATCTGATCATGGGACCCCACCGTGATGACCTTATCTAATCTAATCACATCCTAAAGGCCCTGCCTTTCAACACTATAGCTGGATTTAGCTTTTACCCTCTTAATTCTATCACAGCAAATTTCCACATGTGAATTTTGGGGGGATACACACAAACTCGTACAGCCATCATCTACCCCTATCTGAGAACTTTGATGTCCAAACCTATAGCCTTTCTTTTCCTTCTTCTGTTGTGTCTCACAAGACAGATGTGAGGGGAAGCTCACTTATCCTTGCCTACCCCCAAAAAATATTCAATGTGTTTTACTACACGTAAAAATTTCCAAAAAGGTTTGGTGAAAAGGTGGCCACCATTTGACATAGAGTGATGATCCTTGTTAGTGTTGCTTTCCTTCTAGCAGCGACGGTGAGGCCCTTGGAGATGTGCATGGCACATCCCGCTCCCTGTGAATTCTCCCTGAGCCTTTGACACCTACGCACTTTATCTTGCCAGTTCATAACTCACTTTCCTGATGTAGGTCTTACCCTGAGCTTTCTTGGATTATGAAGCACCTAGATCACATGTCACAACCTATGGTTATTCCTCCTCCTCCTCCTCCTCCTCCTCCTCCTTCTTCTTTTTTAGTTTATTATTTTATTTATGATAGAGAATGTATGAGAGAGAGATAGGAGCACCCTCAACTGGATCTTGGAATGCTACGATCTCCTTTCCCCACTTTCTTGCTGTTTGCTCGTATGGTTTTTCCCTGGTGCACATGTGGAGAGAGAGAGCGCTCTCCTGTGTCTCTTCTTTTTTAAGTCAGGGTCTCATTCAGTTGTGATCTGCCTGCCTCAGCCTCCTAAGTAGCTAGGACTACTGATGTGCACCACCTTACCTGGCTTTTAGAGTGGGCTTGGAATTGAACCCAGGCCTCCCAGGTAGCTTCAGCATGCTCAGTAGCAGCATCCAGTGTATATTACTTCTTCTGGGCCACTTGTGTCTTTTCTAAGGACACTAATCCCATCAAGGGGACACCTCCCTCATGACCTAACTACCTCTCAGAGGCCTCATCATCAAATAACATCGTGTTGGGAGTTAGGGTTTCAACAATATAGATTTGGGGGATAGGGAGTAACACCATTCATTCTGTAGCATGCCCCATTAAAAAATCATTGTGTGATGACATACATCTGATGAATAAGATAAAAACAAGAGCAGTTGTCCTGCTCTTGAGTTATATAGTCTTAGTCTTGTTCCTTTATGGTCAATCTAATGTAATGCTTTCCCTTATACCTCAGAGCCCCTCTTAAGCAAATGAGAAAAATATACAATTAATATATAAATCCATTACTTACAAGGTAGTGTACCATAAAAAAAAAAAGAATATGAAAATCCTATTCATCATACTGTTAAAAAACAAATGTTTACCACTTTCCTCCCAGTGAAACACTGCACATTTCTGGACAACAGGGTTATTCCTCATACATCATAGCATGTCTGTTTGCCATCAAAAGTATGTGAGTATTTTTAGAAGCAGTAAAATTTTTCAGTTGGAAAACCTTAGAATGAATTGGGTGAAGGCCTTACTAGATCAGTAAACTGTTTGAATTAGTAGAAACATATTATGTGTTGAGTGCACAGGGACTTCAACTACATTTTAAAAAGCCTCTGCCTTTAGAAGTATAATTTACCCATTTCTAATATAAACGTGTTTTCAAACAGCCTTTATTTAAAGTACTTTAATACTACCACCTTCTTTCTTAGTTAATTTGCTAAGTAAAGGTAAATTTTAATAGAGTTTGGGTCTCAATTATCATGGAATTTGCAGAGCTGGGCATAGATGAATAAAGCTTTACATCAAACTTTTCAGAAGTATTTTCTTCCTTGTCTATTGAATATATAAGAAGTCTTCAAAAAGTTCATGGAGAATGCATATTATGAATAAATGATGCATAGATTTAAAAATTTGCACAAAAATAAACTGAAACTGAGCTTTAATTAAACATTTCCACAAACTTTTCAATCCCCTTGTCTGTTTGCATATGTGTCCACATTTATGAAAAAAGCAGCAGTGGATCCAATGTCTATTTTTGTTATAGCTTAGAGTTTTTCCAGATACCCTTTCCATTTCTAGAATATTGGTAGAATCGCCAGCAGTACTTGGAGAGGTAACATGAGACATTTTAAAATCCTTGGGTTCACTAACTTGCCTGTGTCCCAGATCTGAATTTGAGATCTCCTTGCTTTATCCGTAAAAAGAAAACTCAAGTGAGGTGGGTCTTTTCCTTGCAGGAGAATGCTGTGAATGGAGAACACCTGTGGCTGGAGACCAATGTCTCAGGAGATCTCTGCTACCTGGGGGAAGAGAACTGCCAAGTGAGATTTGCAGTGAGTGTCCCTCGGGCTCTGAGCTTGTGTTTCTGGGGGAGGCATCAGGGTTTGAAGGCCAAGTGATTACCATGCCTTGATTTCTTTTTTTTTCTTTTTTTGGAGAGGTTTTCACTATAGGGTGCGTGCACTCGCCAGACAGACAGAGAGAGACATAGAGACAGAAAGCGAGAAATCACCCCCCGGGGAGATGGTCACGCCGCAATCCCTTCTCCTCCATTCTCCTCTTGGGATCTTGGGCATGCACGCACACGCGCCCGGCGTGAGTTTTAAGCCTCCGGGTCCGGGATGCGTACCACAGTCGACTACGTGGGAGTCCAGCGACATAGCCATTATGCTAACTGTTGGTTCCCCCATGCCTTGATTTCTAAGGAGACATTTGAAAGAGCCAGTCTTTGAGAGATGGAGGCCTTTCTAGATGTTTTCAAGGCTTACAGAGAGAGTTTATCAAATTAACATGGCTTTCAGGTTGTCAATTTTAATGCCTTTTTTTTTTTTTTTTTTTTTTTTTTTTTTGTGGTTCAGTGTTGCAAGCCAGACCTTGGTAGAATGTAATAGTTTAAGATGATGCCCAGAATAGATTTTTGTTTGTGTGTTCGGCATGTGGGAGAAGGTGAATAAGTCTAAAAAGGTGTCTGCCTATGGAGGGGGCTTTGGGGTAGGGGAGAAGCCTGTGTGTGGAGGAAGGGATTCTGTGAGAGTGTGAACTGTTTGTAAGGGAGTGGCTTAGTGTGGGCATTACTTGTGGGTGAAAGTAGAAACAGTAGAAACACCAGTGTTGGTGGTGAAGCACACTAACAAATACTCCAGATAAGTTCTGGAGAATACAAACAATTTTAGACACAAAATAAATAATAGACATTCAGGTCAATTTAAGTATTCATTGTTTTTTCTTTTTTTTGGAGAGGTTCTTGCTATAGGGTGTGTGCACTCGAAAGAGAGAGAGAGAGACAAACAGAAAGTGAGAAATCACCCCCCCAGAGGGGTTGGTCATGCCACAGTCCTTTCTCCTCCATTCTCCTCTCAGGATCTTGGGCCTACACACACATGTGCCTGGCATGAGTTTAAGCCACCGGGTTCGAGACTCAAACTGTGGTCGACTATATGGAAGTCCAGTGACATAGCCATTATGCCAACTGCTGTTCCCTTCATTGTTTTTTGAAATTCACTTTGTGCTCCTTCTTAGAACAATCTGTTTAAAGGTTATAATTATTTTTGTGTTCTGTGAAAGAAAGTGTGGTTGCCCAGGAGTCAAGTTGTAGAAGAACTAAAACTTGACTGTTGAGAAGAGAACTTAAAGTTCTTGTGTAATTTCATGCTATTGGTTTAAAAACTGAGTAATGGAAACTTAGTAAAGAAGAAAGAAAAAAAATTCTTCTTATTTGGGGAAATGGACATCATAATTTAGATATTTTCTTTTTGTTTTGTTTTGTTTTTGTTTTTGTCTTTTTTTTCGGAGAGGTTTTTTTACTATAGGGCGCGTGTGCTCTCCAGACAGACAGGGAGAGACAGAGAGACAGAAAGCGAGAAATCACCCTCCAGGGGGATGGCCACGCCGCAATCCCTTCTCCTTCATTCTCCTCTCGGGATCTTGGGCACGCATGCACACGCGCCCGGTGTGAGTTTAAGCCGCCGGGTTTGGGACTTGAACCGCAGTCGACTACGTGGGAGTCCAGCGACATAGCCATTACGCAAACTGCTGGTCCCTAGATATTTTCTTTTCTTTTCTTTTCTTTTTTAATTCTGTTTATTATGTGGAAGAAAGATTTGGGGCAAAATGTAAGGCCTTGAAATTGCCCTTGAAATTGAATGTTTAGTTGATAACTAATAAGAAAGAAATTGAGTTTCTGTCAAAGCTTACAGAACATAGCCCCCAAGGACTTTTATTAGGTTGCCTGAAATTGCAAAGGCCTAAAACCAACACCTTTTATATCACTTTAGCTGTTTTGACCCATGCCTTATAGATTTTGTTTTGAAAAACATTGAGTTTTGGACAGACCTGGGTTTGTTTAAGTGAAGCTGAGAGTAGTTCAATGTCAGGGAAAGTCCCACATGAACAGACTTGAATTTGAACCTCAGAGTTACAGCTCAGTGTAACACTGAGACCTCCTGACCACCTGGCGTTGCCTACCCTACAGGTAGGAAGACAGAACTGGATTTTAATTTTGTATTTGATTCTAATCTATAATAAATTGTTCACATTTCTTTTAATCTTATTGTAAATTCAGTTTGATTTAAATAACAGGATTTCAACTTTATGCATATATATTTTTAATTAAAGTATAGTTGCATATAATTTGATTAAATTACTGACTCCATGAGAAGCTTGCCTGTTGGACTAAAAGGTTGCAAATAATGAATTAACATTGGAGTCTTAGTTAATTGCATAAGCAGTGGTCTTGGGATATTGGATAATATAAAATGGGGAAAATGACAGCCAATTCTATTTGCGTGTCTACTTTTGGACAGTTTCTGCTGATCTTACTGACAGCTAATGGACTGATTGGTTACGGGGCGTGCCTTTTCTCCAGATGACTCCCATTTACCTGCTTAGGGGGGCACTCTTTTGGGGACAGCTACATATTTATTACCTCTTTTGACAACTATATAAAAGGACATGTACATCCTCTTCAAGCCTTTAGTCAGTTATTGCTGTCCACAGCCAATAATTACCTGGTCATTATTAGCTCTAGGCCAGGAAAAACTATAAAGAGAATAAAGGAAATTCTCAGTAGAAGTGGAAAGAGACAGTTATGGAAATTCCTTTTCCTTCTGAACTTTCCTCATAATTTTATTTCAGATACTTGGCCCTGGTAACTCACTTTGCAAAGTATCTCAGAGAAGGACTCTTCTCCAAAAAATGTTAAATAAATGAAGAAACATATCAGTGTGGAAGTCGAATATCTGTAGTTGTTTTCCTTCCTTCCTTCCTTCCTTCCTTCCTTCCTTCCTTCCTTCCTTCCTTCCTTTTTAAAATTTTGTCAGAGGGCACAGTGCTTCTAAGAGACAGACAGAGAGAGAAAGAGAGGAAGCAGTCATGCCCCCTCATCCCCTGTGGTCATGCTGCGATCCCTTCTCCTCCATCTCTCCTCCCTTTAATGCATATATACCTAGAACATTTTTCAAACCTTCAGATCTGGGACTAGAACTTCACAGTTGGTCACATGGGATCCAGCAGCCTCAATCATGACACCATTGGCTAGCTCAGTACTTTTTGTTTTTGTTTTAAACTTATTTATTATTTCTGAGATGAGGTGGGGGATGGAACCTTCAGCCGGGTCTCCACAGCATGATCCACCTCCACTTTCAGCCAGCCTTGATTGTGGGTATGCTCGCATGCCTAGCATGCTCAAGGAGGTCCTGGGATGTGAACCCAGAACCTTTCCTTTGTGGTTCTATTTGCACTACTACTGAGCTACCACCTGGCCCAATTGTAAGCTTTTCTTAAAAAAAAAAAAAATTAGTTTTCCTATATTGTAAGTTTCTTATTGCTCAGTTTCTTCACCTATAAAGTGGAGAAATGCTATTTTGCACATTCAGTGAGAGCACATATTGGAAGGCCTTACTTGGTATGATAACTGACATAATGAATTGAAGAAAGAAAACGACCCCAGAAAAGACAAGAAGTGATGAATCATGGAAGAACTACTAATTGCCTATGTATATAAGCAATAGCATCCAAATTAAAACAACTCTAAGGCCTCAGCATCAGGTACTTCTTCACTTAGTCAAGATCTGTAAAATAGGGTCAGCTCTGTAGCCTATGGAAAAGGCAAGCTGGGTCACACATGGCTGACCTCAGTTTGAATCTGAGCTGGCAGCTTTAAAACACACCATGCACGTGGGTATGTGTGCGTGCCCCAAATCCCAATAAGATGGAAAAATGGAAGAGAAGAGATTGGGGCAAGACCATGTGCTTTCTCCCTCTGTCTCTGTCTTTCTGGTGAGCTTGCATGCCCTTTGGTAATTAAAAATGAAACAAAAAAGATTTGTAAAAAATAATACTTACTGCAGGTTGATTTAGGAGGAAGTGGAGTCTCATTCTCAGCCATCAGGACTGTCCACTGTTACACTTCACAAGTTGGCAGTGGTAGTAAAGGCATTAGAAGCCACACAGCGGTCTCCCCACGTCACCTTGTAAGACATATACCATCTTTGGGCACCACATTTTGGGATAGACACTGGGAAGTAACAAAGGACCCAGAGGATTGGCCCAAGTTGGTTCAGGACATAGAGCCTTGTTGTAAAGAAAAATGAAATAACGTGGATTACAACTAAATATTAAGGGAAATGGTAGAGAGACACTTTCCAGTATTTGAAAAGATGCTCTGGAGGAAAGAGAAGTGACTTGCTGTCTGCTGTAGGAAGGTGGAACTGAATGGTAGGAATGGGATCCATGGTCACTCGCAGTGGATTTCACACTCTGCTCTACAAAAACACCACCTGGAAAGCCTGTTAATGCAAGTCAGATTCTCTCCTTGCTCCAAGGGCTGATTCAGTATGCCTGGAGTTGGACTTGGCAGTCCGTGATTTTAGCAAGTAAAGATCATTCTAGTGCAGATGATTCACAAACCTCGTGTTGGAAGATACTGTGTTATAAGAAAGGATTTGGACATGTGGGTGGCTGTCCAGCAAGGGAACAAGGTGCTGGGGAAGGTGGACTCTGAGGATCTGTTCGTGCATAACTCAGAGGGCCACTGCTCAAGGATGCCATAGAGGGGCAGGCACAAATGTCTGGCTGAGAACCAGGCAAGGAAATCTCTAGGGGTCCTCCAGTTGAAGTGTTCTGTGTGCAGCTTTCTTAGAATCAAACAATGGTTTTATGGGAATAAAGCTTGCCAAAGTGGACTGCACATTATATTTGTTTCTTTTAATGAACTGCCTTTGAAAAAAGTCTATCTGGTGGGGCTGGGACCCCATTTCAATAACCAGGTACTTCCTGCAGGCTTCTAAACAAAATTTAGGCAGAGTGCGGGGAGGAGTGAATCCATCACCGAAGACACAGTTATTCACTCCTCACCCTATCTTAGCAAAGCAAATGTCAGGAGGAGAAGTTCAAGGGAGGTAGACATCCGTGTGGGTTGAAGTAGACAGAGGAAGCTTCATGGAAGTTGTACTTGAGCTCAGTTTTGAAAGATGGGGGACGTGTACATACATGGAGCTGGAGAAGGAGAGCATTGGGGGCAGGGAGAGGAACGTGAGCAAACTCAGAGGTAGGACCAAGCTCTGTACAAGGCAGGTGGCAGTCATGAGCCACACATATTCACGTATGTGAATGTTAGGTAACTGTGGAAGTAAGGATGGATAGGGTAGGGTGTGTGTGCCTATGTTTTCTGATCAGAAACTTGGAGCACGTGTTGTAAGAGTCACTGTACTTACAAAGTGTGGACACATACTATATTGTCCAAACCAAGAGAATTTTGAGGGTGAAAGTGACTGCTGTTAATAACCATGGGGTAACATTGGTGGCACATCTGAAGTGTATCAGGGAAACTGAGATGCTCATTCAACTTATGTGGGACATTGGAACATGTTATAGGGTGCACACACTCTCCAGAGAGAGACAGAGAGACAATGAGAGAGGGAAGTGAGAAATCATCCTCCAGGGGATGGCCATGCTGCAATCCCTCTTTCTCCAGCCTGTTCGTGGGATTTTTGGTATGCAGGCACATGTGCCCAGCATGATTTTCAAGCCATTGGGTCCAGGACTCAAACCATAGTTGGCCCTGTGGGAATCCAGTGCCTTAACCTTATACCACCTACAGGCCCTGGAGCAGCTACTTAAGACCAAAGCTGGGACCAGCAGGTGGCGTAATGGTTATGTTGCTGGACTCCCACGTAGTCTACTGTAGTTTGAGTCCTGGACCTGGTTGCTTAAAACTCACACTGGGCATGTATGTTTGTGTGCTCAAGATCCCAAGAGGAGAATGGAGGAGAAGAGAATGCTGTGTGGCCATACACCCTGGAGGGTGATTTCTCATTTTCTGTCTCTCCAGCAAGCGCACATGCCCTATAGCAAAATTCCCTCTTTAAAAAAAAAAAAAAAAAAAAAAAAAGACCGCAGTTATCCTGCAAAGTCAGAACCCCCTGCTGCCATGTGGGTTGATATTTGGGGGCTAATATCATAAGGTACTGAAAGCAAGGCGAGACTTTTGAGGACCCTAGGACTTTTGTAGGAAAGTTTGCTCCAAAGTCTCGGTACTGAACCACATGACCTTTGAAATCTTTCCTCTTCTATGTTTCTCTGGTGTTAACATTTAAAACTGTGGAATATTTGTGAGCACATATTTGACAGGATTAAGTTTGTTCCCAAATCAGTGACAGTTCCCAAATTAGTAACTGTTTCTTTTTCTGGTCTAGAGAGGAGAAAGGGATGCAAAAGCAAAGAAATTAGAGCAGAAGGATCACTGTTTCACAACTTGGTTATAGAGAAACAAACCTGAAATAAAACCCTCGCTAGAATTGCTCTCATTTGGTGACATTTATTTTGATGTACATTTCCTTGTTCATTTATTCTGTCAGTGCTCATGGACCAAGGACCCAGTACCAAGAAACTTTATCGTTAAGACTGACAGCCAAGGGGCTGGCAGGTGGCTTGGTGGTTGGGGCATTGAACTCCCACATGGCTGATAGCAGTTGGGGCACTGGGCTACCACATGGCTGACCACGGTTCAAGTCCTAGACCTGGTAGCTTGCTTTTTTACTTTTTTTTTCTCTCTCTGATCAAATTTAAAAAAAAAATAATGATAAATAAAATCAGATAAATAATTCTTAAAAAAAAAAAAAGAGTGACAGCTGACTGTAAGTGATGACCTCATCATTTAGTGGGTACACACTGATAGAGACTGTTGCCATGCACTGGCAATAAGGTACCAAAAGCACCCAGCCAACTATTTGTACCTGTAGGAATTCACCCTTCCACAATAATCCACAGAGCACATGCCTCTGCATACCGGTTTTTATACTTAAAAGAAACTTGCCTATGTTGATGTGTAAATGAACACACCAACTTTGGTCACAGGGCCTGCATGGGCACACATGGGCAGCATGGGTGGCAGGAAGGAAATGGACTCTGCGTTGGCCTGACCTGGATTTGAAAGCCTGTGTGCTGAGTAAACTTTGGACATTCATCTTACCTCATTTTGCCTAAGTTTTGTGATACAGAGTATTGCTATTAAGATTGACTTAAGTGCTTCTTTTCTAAATAAATATTATGGTCACTTAGGACACTTTACTTTCTAATTTTATGCTTGAAGATGTTGGCTCCAAGTGGATATACCACATCTGAATCTCTAGTGAGGGGAACTGGGTATGCGATATGTTCAAAACGAGGAAGAACCCCAGCCCTACAGATGATTCTGTGCTCTGTCAGGGCAGAGAGCCATTGCCAGTGTCGTATAGAGAGTGTCAGAACCAAACGAGGGGCTCGGTCTTCATGCCCAGCATGTAGAGCTGTTATGGGTTGAATTGTGTATTCAAAAAGATATGTCTAAGTCTCAACACCCATGACCTCGGAATGTGGCCTTATCTGGAGATAGGGTCATTGCAGATGTACTTACTTAATCATCCTGGAGTAAGGCAAGGTCTAATTCAATTTGACAAGTGTCCTTATCAGACTGGAAGTGGACATACAGCCAAACATAAGAGTAAGGCCACATGATGACGGAGTCTGGAACCGTGGAGCTGCAGCTTTAAGCCAAAGAGGGTCAAGGCTTGTTGGCTGTCATCAGAAGCTGGTACTGAGGAATGGAACAGTCCTCGAAAGGATGTTCAACCTTGTTACAACTTGACTTCAGACTTCTAACCTTCAGGACCCTGAGACAATCTGTTTCTATTGTTTTAAGCCATGCAACATGTGGTAATTTATCAAGGCAGTGCCAGGAGGTTAATACAGTAGCCATTCTGAAGGTGAGTTGTCTTAACTAGCCATATGGATAGTTCCCCAGTTTGAGAGGCTTACAGATGTACACACGCACAGAGGAGCATCTAAAGCAATCTTGAGTATGTAGGTTGAGGTATGAGGCTGCTGGAGAAATGAGCAGACAGGTAGGCAGCTGTCAGAAGCTGAGAGATGCAGGGAAGAGTAGGTAGATGGTTAGGTGAGTGAGAGTGTGCGTAGGTTGTGTAAGAGGGGAAAAGGAACTGTCAGACTTCAGAAAACTGTTACCAGAAATATCTTCTCTATTTTTAAATGTGCTTATGTCACCTTCTTTTTGTGGGTAGGCTAATAGGTACTGCTTTGCTTTTGTTGTTGTTTTGTTCTTCTGTTTTGCTTTCATCACTTCCTTGTGGGCAATGTTTAGTGAAATTGGCTAACCCCACCTGTAACACCTGGCCTTAATTCTAGGGTGTCGTCCAATGTGGCTTCCAATTTGACAAGCACAGTTTTACTGAGAGAGTGAATGACTTTCCATGTGATAGGGAGGCCATGTGATGTGGGTATGGGAGTAGAAAGCAGGAGCCACACAGATCTAGAGACAAAAGGATCTGGATAAAAACTCAACTTCTCTGTCTCTCCGAGTCTCATATTCTGTAAAATAGTGATGATTAGATCTATCTCACAGAATTGGTGGGAGGTTTAAATGAGTTAACAAATGTTCATATTCTCTCTCCTTCTTTTATGTACCTGCTTACAGTTCAGTCTCATTAAGTTGGAGAAGTAAGTTAGTAAATTAGTTAGCCTTCACTTTTAAAACAATGGCTCATGTTTGGAATGAACCTTTCCAGCCCCAAATCGGGACTGTTATACTTTTACCCGTCATTCTGCTGCTGCGTATAGCACCCATGTGTCCACTAGGTCATGGGTGGGACCAACTGAGTGTGACAAGTCAAAGTTACCTGTTCTGGAAAATGTCTCACAGGCTGTGACTTGTGATCGGTGGGTTGGAAGCCTCACTGTTGTCTCTAATGAGGGTATCACGACATTTACTTACAGGGATGCTGGCCATGTCCTTTGCTTTTTTAATTGCTAAAGGCTATATGCACTCACCAGGAAAGAAATAGAGAGAGGGAGATAGAGAGAGGGAGCAAGCACTCCCTAAGGAGGCATGATCATGCCACAATCCTGTCTCCTCCATTTCTGCATCCTGTTAGGATTTGGGGCATACATATAGACATGCTCAGTGTGTTCTTCAAGCCACAAGGTTTGGGATTTGAACCTCAGCTGGCCATGTGGGAAGTGACTCCTTTAATCCTAGGTTATAGGCCAGCCCTGTCTTTGAATTTTGCAGAAACTTAAGGACAGTAGACTCTATCCTATTTGAAGGAAATGCCCAGATTTCTGCTGTTTAAAAAGGAAAATGACCCTCCCCATTGCGTCATGTCTGTTTCATCTCAGGAAGGTTGGAGCTCCAGGCAGCAGCATGTACAAAGCTGGGGGGTGTATGTCTGTGTGCTGTGGGTGAGATGAGGAGAGCCCAGCATGCATGACTGGGCACTTTTGACCCACCTGTGTACTCGGGTCCAGCAGGTGTCTACCACAGAACAGCAACTCTGGACTCAGAATGCACCAGGACCCCCCTGCATGTTGCTTCTATTGTCCCAGCCTTAGATGCTGGTTGTCTACATTGGCAGATTGGAGATCTGCACTCAGAGGGCTGAGCTGGATGCAGGCTGTCAGAGGGAACCGCCTGTGACAGGAGGCAAAGTCAGCTTTTTGAGTTGTTTGGGTGCCAGCCTGAAGATACTATGCCCAGGGAGCTGCCAAGGCTGCTTTCTGCCAGCGGCCTCTCCCACCATTAGGATATTGAGGATCTAATGAATCAAGATGACTCAGGGAAAGTCTAGCCATCAACAAAAATAGTTTGAAAAGAAATTTCACTGTCAGACTCCCTGCTGCTGACTTTCTGGTGGTTAGACACGAGTGGAGGAAGGGCGTGAGGTGCTACTGTGGGTGGAATAATGTTGCCCTTCGTGTGTTTGGCCAGATGGGTGGACAATTTCCATGAGATTGTCTGGTGATCCCTTAGGACAGTGTCTGGCACATAGTAGGCCCTCAGGAAATGTTCATTATTGTTACAATTATCATGGTTCTTGTCATGATCTCTACCATTTGGTACAAAGGAGAGGGCATACTGATCCTCTAATAGAGATAATACTTCATGCAAGAGGGACAGTATACTACATGTAGGATGTGAAGCTAGAGACCTTTAGGATTCTGTCACTCCTGGGTCACTCTGGGTCAGTAGTGAGCACGGTCTATTTGTACAGTGCATTTTTTCCCCTGCAAATCATATTGCAAGGAACAGTAAACTCATACAAAGACAGTGTGGGCATTATTCATTAAAAGAGGTTTGTGATCATAAGCTTAGAAGACACTGAGCCCTTTAATGTACAGATGGCTCTTTTGAAACTCAGGAAAGGGTATAAGAGATGCAGGATTTCCTACATTTTTTCTGAGGCAGAGGAAGGCTGTGTTCCTACAAGTACACAGTGATACCTTGTGGGATCTCAGTACCTGATGGAAAACCTTTTGAGAAATTCTTACATATTGCCATGCAGTTTCACTGGGACTCATACTCTGCTCTATACCAACCACCCTCTGGGGTGGTCATAGCAGTCAGCTCACTTCACTCAAAGGTAAAGGAAAGCCAAGTCAGGCTCGTCACCTCTCAGAGCTTCACCTCCCTTCCTTTTCTTTCTTTCTTTCTTTCTTTCTTTCTTTCTTTCTTTCTTTCTTTCTTTCTTTCTTTCTTTCTTTCTTTCTTTCTTTCTTTCTTTCTCTCTCTCTCTCTCTCTCTCTCCCTCCCTCCCTCCCTCCCTTCCTTCCTTCCTTCCTTCCTTCTCTTTCTTTTCTTTTCTTTTCTTTTCTTTTCTTTTCTTTTCTTTTCTTTTCTTTTCTTTTCTTTTCTTTCTTTTCGCACAGTTCTTTGCATTAAGCCAAAAGTCTATGTATGTTTTATTTTATTCATTTCTCTTATTTTATTCTTAGAGTCTGAACCTTTGAACATAATTGTCATCTCTTCTGCAATGACAATTTTAGGTTGAAGCTGCATTTGTATGTTTATATGTGAGCATGTGTTTGTGCAAAACAGTTCTGCTGTTACTTAATGTGTAGTCCTGTTACTTAATGAAAAGGATTTGCCTTGCAGTCAGTATAGGGTTTGCATGTCACCTAGGCAATGCTCAGGTATATGGAAATGCTATTCAATCTTCCAGAGTTTTCCAGTTCCAGCAGCAAATTCTTTTTCCTTTTTTTTTTTTTTTTTTTTTTTTTTTTTTTTTTTTTTTTTTTTTTTTTTTTTGCCATAGGCCACATGCGCTTGCTGGAAAGAGACACAGAGAGAGGGGACTTGAGAAATAACCCCCTCCTTGAATAGGGTGGGGGGATGGCCACATCTTAGTTCCTTCTCTTCCATTTTTCTCTGGGATTTTGGGCATACACAGGCACGTACCTGGCATGTAGGCCATGTGGGAGTCCAGTGCTTTAACCATCATGTCATCTGTTGAACCCAGCAGAAGGTTTTTATTTTTTAATTATTAATTTAATTTAATTTATTGTTAATATTTTAAGATTTGCTGTCAGGTATGTTAGCTTGCCAGAGAGAAAGAGAGAGGGGGAGAGAGAGAGAGACAGAAAACTTCCAGATCCAGGACTTAAACCATGGTCAGACTCATGGGAGTCTAGTCATGCCAAAATCCAGCGACCTAACCATCCCAGAAGCAGATTTTAACAGCATTCCTGTTACTCAGAAACACTCAGTCTTGGCTGAAACAGTATTTGCATTAGTTACCTCAAACTATTGGAGCCCCCAAAGTTGACATCATCTCTGTTTTTAGATTTTTTTTTTGTTCCTTGCCTCTTAGACCAAGCAGATAAATATTTCAGAAGGTGATGCTTTAAATACATGGGACATGGGAAAGCCTGCTTTGGTCTTTTCATTTATGGAGATTTGGGTGATGATGAATGTCTGGGCTTTGGGACCAAATGACCTGGCTTTGAATCCAGGGGCTGTAATTTCCAGGCTTTGAGTTATGTGACATTGGTCATTGTTTTAACTTCGTTAAGCCTGTTTCACATCTGTAAAAAGTGGATGACATCTGCTTGTAATCATTATGGTGAAAATTAAATGAGAGAATGCATATATAACAGCACCGTGGCAAATTATAAGCACTCGATAATTTTAGCCACTATAATCATTCCTACTTTAAAAAAGAAAAACAAAACTTTTTTTTTAATTGCTAGAGGGTGCATGTGCTCACCAGAGACAGAGAAAAAGAGAGAAAGAGAAAACTCAGCCCTCAGTGGGGTGTGGTCATGCTGCAGCCCCCTTCCTCTATTTCTCCTTTCCATAAGGATTTTGAGCACATAAATCCCATGTATTTTTCAGGCCGCTGGGAGTGGGATTTGAACCATGGTCAGCCATGTGGGATCTGTTTCCCAATGTACACTACTTAACCACTGCACTATGTGATCAGCCCTAAAATTTTTTTGTTTAAAGTTTATTTACTTATTTCATGAGTGAGAAATCGAGAAAGAGGCAGAGAGAGGGAGATAAAGACACAGAGACAGAAAGACATAACCTCCCATTTGCCCCAGAACAGGGCACAAGCATGACCTGCATACTTAAAGAGGTCTCCAGATTCGAACTGACAACCTTCCCATGTGGGTCTGCCTTACAGAGCTTTGCCTTTACTGCTGTGCCATTGTCTGGCCTCAATGTAATCATTCTTCCTTGAAAGAAAAGTGGTTCCAAGAAACTAAATCCCAAAGGCATTCTAAAGTAAAGATTTGGAGAGACTTAGAGTCACCTGCTCCCTCGCTGTCCAGTCAAAGACTAATCCTACTAGATAAAATGAATATCCTGACTGAAAGGCAGGCCATCCTGTGACTCTGCACCTTACTCCTCCTTTTAGCCTTGTAGTGTACCTTACTCTCTATCCTATCTAAAAAACATCTTTGCTCTTGTTTACCTGTCTCCACCGCAAAAACATGTGCTCCATTCAGTTCAGGGGCTTTGTCTGTTTTGCACTCTCTTGTACCTGTAACAGTGAGAACAGTGACTGCGCTGAATCATCACCCTGTGGTGTTCATTGAATGAATGAATGAATTCAATGATGTGATGGTTGAGAGACGGATACAGACACCTGTCACCACATCAACCCGGCCATTTACATCTCATTATACTTATCATCCAGGGTGTTTGACTGCCTGCCTTATTGGTAAAGCTCTTCGGAAGAAGATTTAACACTCACTAGTAGCAGACTGGTGGGGGTTTTAAGCCCTGTCTAGCCAGTGCCAGGCCTTCTGCAGCCCATTTTACTTGATTCTCATGGAGGAGAGAGACTGGTTGTTACCATGTTGGCACAGGTTGTCAAGGAATGGTTGTCATTAGTCCCTCCCCATGAGGATCTCATGGGAACAGAACATGTAAAACAATCATGTCCAAGGACCAGCAGTTAGTGTAATGGCTATGTCGCTGGACTCCCACGTAGTCGACCGTGGTTCGAGTCCCGGACCTGGTGGCTTAAACTCACGCCGGGCGCATGTGCGTGCGTGCCCAAGATCCCGAGAAGAGAATGGAGGAGAAGGGATTGTGGTGTGGCCATCCCCCCTTGGGGGTGATTTCCTGCTTTCTGTCTCTCTGTCTCTCTCTGTCTGTCTGGCGAGCGCACGTGCCCTAAAGCAAAAACCTCTGCAAAAAAAAAAAAAAAGAAAAGAAAAAAAAATCATGTCCAATATTGTGTATCATATCTATTCTCATCAGTCTTGGTTTCCTAATTCATAGCTAGCAAATAAAATAAGGAGGAAGTAGTAAGTTGTAATGTAGGGATGACTTTGGGTCAGAAAGACCTAGATTCTGCTTCTAGATAATATTTCCTGGGCAAGTTGCTCATCTTACAGGGTCTCACTTCACTTGGCTGTAAAGTGGGAGTATAGTACTTACTTGGGGTGACTGCAGTGAGCTGTGTTTGTAGTGCATAGAATGCATATTATTCTTCCAGCCACCTGGATAGCTGCTGTCTGTGGTAACGATGTCTTCATTAAAAATTTACATGAGGGGGAGACCAGCAGATAGCATAATGGTTACATTGCTGGACTCCCACATAGTCGACTATGATTCAAGTCTTGGACTCAGTGGCTTAAACTCACACCAGGCATGTGTGCATGTGTGCCCAAGATCCCAAGAAGAGAATGGAAGAGAAGGGATTGCGGTGTAGCCATCCTCCCAGGGGGTGATTTCTTGCTTTCTGCCTTTCTGTCTCCCTCTGTCCCTCCAGTGAGCGCATGGACCTTATGGCAAAAATATCTCTAAAAAATAAAAAATGATATGAGAGGATCTGTTGGTGGCATGGTTAAGGCAACTGGATCCCATATGGGTGACTGCATGGTTCAAGTCCCAGACCTAGCAGCTTGAAAAACATACTAGGCATGTGTGTGTGGACGCTCCAAATCACAAAGGGAGAAATGGAAGAGAGGGGATTACCACATGACCATGCCCCATGGGGAGTGCTTTCTCACTTTCTCTGTCTCTCTCTTTCTCTGGTGAGTGCATGTGCCCTCTAGAAGATTTTTAAAAATTATTTGGGTAGGGGTGTGTGTGTGTATGTGTGTATGTGTGTTAGGGAACACACCATTACCAACTGGGATATATAGATTGTGCAAACCATGACTGCAGTGTTGGTCTTCCTGAGCTACACTGGCTTAGTTACAGCACCGCTAGGATGGCAATGGAAGGGTAGCTTACTTATCACAGCTGGATATGGCTTTTTAAGTAGATAGAATATTGCATATTAAGGCAAATGTCTCTAAATTATTGCTTAGAAATACCAAGCTGTGAACTTTAAGAAACAATTCCATCTATTTGCACCAAGTAAACTGATCATAGAACACATCAGGATTCATGATATGAGTAAGATGGAATGAGATGATTTATATGGTGCCATCATGGAGCAAGGATTCAAAGGCGAAGTTTGGTGTTCTCAGGTTTTATTAAGCCCAAATCTTTGATATGCCCATGATATGTGACCGAGCTAGAGAACATGATCGGGGCAGTGTAGAGACTCCATTCCCCATTTCCGTGTTTGCATTATGACTCCTATAATATGTTGATCTCATCTTCACTCATATCTATCAGCTTGAAGAACAGACAGGTGAATGTGCATGTGTGCCCAACAGGAAGGAGAAATGGAGGAGAAAGGATTGCAGAGTGACCATCTGCCACGGGGGGTGTTTCCTCACTTTCTCTCTCTCTCTGGCTTTCTCTGGCAAGTACATGTGATTTCTGGCAAAAAAAACAAACAAACAAATCCTAAAAACCAAAAACCAAAATCCAATAACAGCAACAACAACAAAAATCCACCACTACCACTACCAACAAAAAAAACTGTATTTGAGATTGTGTATAGTTTTCCAAAAGATGGTAGTGGTAAGCCATAGTCACCCAAATAAGATCAGCCATCCACTTTAGCCTTCAATTAGCACAAGTCTAGTAATTTGGTTCTTATCAAATTGTTTCTCAGGTGAACCAAGCTCCAATGAGCTGCTCTTCAGGAGGATTTCACGTCTTTTTTTTTTTTTTTTTTGAGAGATTTTCGCTATAGGGCGTGTGCGCTCGCCAGACAGACAGAGAGAGACATAGAGACAGAAAGCGAGAAATCACCCCCCAGGGAGGATGGTCACACCGCAGTCCCTTCTCCTCCATTCTCCTCTCGGGATCTTGGGCACACACGCACACATGCCCGGCGTGTTTTAAGCCACCGGGTCCGGGACGTGAACCGCTGTCGACTACGTGGGAGTCCAGCGACATAGCCATTACGCTAACTGCTGGTTCCCAATGTCTTTCTAGTTCTCATATTCAGCTCACAAAGTCCTTTCTCTCATTGGCTTTCTGTTGTAAGATTTTGGCCTTTTGCTTGAAATGAAAAATACAAAACACATTGGCAGTTGAGGAAATAGAAAAGTTTTTATTCATGTCTCAACAGTGCGACGCAGGCATTTTTTTCCTTCTCTTGGCGTGTCTCTCGGAAAAGTGAGGAGGATTTCATCCTTCTGTGCGTTGGCGCAGGTTGGGGTCCTGAAGTGTCTCTAGGAACATAAACACTTCATATGCAAAGTGCTTCAGATAATGTGTCCCTGAGAGCAGAACAAAGCACACTGTTTGAAGAACATATTCAATGAGTTTCATTGCAGCCCTTTAGAGGCAATCCCAGACACAACATGGTGAGAGACTGTGCGTCTCAGAGGGCATCCATGTGTTCCTGTCATTTCATTAGACTTGTGCCAGCCCGTGCGAGTGTATTAGGCTAGTCGCCATACTTCTTTTTACAGGGAATTCATGCATATGTAGGTATGTGTGTATGTGTGTGTGTTTCATGTCCTTGCCACAACACAGTGGGAGACTGTCATATGTGCAGATGGCCAGGCATACATAGGTAGCAATCCGACCATGATGTAGGATTGAAGCCAACCTTGGCTATTGATGATCGATCCCGCTATTAGACATAAGGCCGAAGGTTGAGAGTTTTCTGTTAACCTTTGTATGGGCCTATACTCTGACTTATTCACTCTTACATCTCTGCCATGCTTCTGCGTTCCATTCTTGTCTCTCCAGATCAGGCCCTAGTTACCTAATAAGTGAATTATCATGGTGTTCTTTCAGTACTATTCTGTTTCAGGAGAAAAAGACAGTGTCCTCACCATAACGTGTAGGACCTCACACAGTCCAGCCTCATCTCCACCCACACACTCCACTTTCAGAATCAGCCCCTGGCCACTCCTCAACAATCTGACACCTTCGTGCCTCTAGGTTTGGAATTTACTAGTCCCCTTGCCTGGGATGTTCTTCCCCCAGGTAGCTAAGAAGTGAACTTCCTCACTGCTTTTAGGTGTTTGTCAAAATGTATCTTTTCAGTGAAGCCTTTTCTGGCCAACCACCTACAACTTCAATTCTTCCCTGCTCCTGATAGTTTCTGTCTCTCTTTCATTTTCTCTGTAGTCCTTATTAGCATAGTATCTATTATATTTATCTCTCTGATTTGTTGTCCATCTTCTAAGTAGGATAAAAGCTCTATGAGATTGAAAACATTTTTTATTTTTGTACACTGCTGTACCCCAGTGGCTAGGACACTAGGGTACTCAGTATCTTTTGGCCGGCCAACTTAAGAATGGACTCATTTCATATCCTCTTGTCTTCTTCCTCCTGCTCTGAGATACACTGCATACTGTTACTAGATGAAGTTATTATTTTAGACCATTTTAGCCTCAGGAAATTATTGGTCCCTCATTACCTATTAGGTTAAAGTTTTCATTTCTCAGCCCAGGTTTGAGGCCTTTAAGGACCTTATTTCCATCCCCCTTTCTAGCTTAATCTGCACACCTGACCAGGACTTGTGTTTGGGAAGATCGGGCAACACTGACACACTGGTCCCAGTTCTACCTGTTTTCTCTCGATCTCCCTGCAAATGACAAGATTTAATGAGCCCAGAGAAACAGGTAGCATGCCATAAACAACAATAAGAGACTTTCTAAGTTTGTTTGTTTGTTTATTTATTTATTTATTTGGCTGAGAATGTGCGTGCTCACTAGAGAGAGAGAGAGACGGACAGAGTGAGGGAAAGGGAGCAAGTTCCCCCCAAAGGGGAGTGGTCACACCATAATACATCTCCTCCATTTCTCCTTCCCGTTAGGATTTTGTGCACACTTGTACATGTGCCTAGTGTGTTTTTCAAACTGCTGGGGCTGAGTTTTGAACCACGTTGTTGGTCCGGTGGGATTCAGCTCCTTTAACCACTAGGCCATGGAGCCAGTCCCAGACTTCCCATTCTTAACTCCACCCACTTATATGACCTTGGTTTTCTGAATAATATCCTGTCCATCAGGTATTCCTGAGGTTTCCCAGAAGATGGCTGATTTGTGTTCACTAAATAGTTGAGCTACCATCACCTTGAAGCCTCTACCAATTATCCCTCTATGTATTCCTCACTTTTAGTGCTTCATTATTACTTCTTTTGGGGTCGTTCATTGTGAGAATGTCTACATCCTAGTGATAGTTTTGTTCCCTAATGTTTTCAAAGGCACCAGTTCTCTAGAGTGGGGCTGGCATGCATTTAAGTGGGAAGAAAGCTCTAGTCCACAAGCCCTTTCTCCTTTTTTCTCGTCCTCTTTTCCTTACAGAGGATCTGTGTCAGATAGTGTCCTTGGTGTTAGATTATAGCATATGGAAAAATACAGAGAATCTCCATCTTTTTGCGACTCTACAATTCCCCCCCTCCCCACCTCATAGGGCATGGTGCTTGCTGGAGAGACACAGAGAGAGGAAAAGTGAGAAATCACCCCCCAGGAGGGATGGTCACAGTGCATTCTCTTCTCCTCCATTCTTCTTTTGTGGTTTCAGGCATACACTCACTCATACCTAGCATGATTTTCAAGCCACAGAGTTCAGGTTTGAACCATGGTCAGCCATGTGGGAATCGTCACCTAACCACACACCCCGTGCTGGCCCCACAACTCTATAATTTTTAACCCTGGGGCCTCTCAGGAATAATTCTGCTCTGTCATTTACCTTGTCCTTTCTCATGACCCAGATCCTCTGGCTTCCTAACACGATCAATGTACCTGTCCTTCATGTCTGCGGATGCCCTGACTCTACCAGCCACCCCCGACCACCCCCAACCACAGGTACATGTGGAGACCTCCACACTTAACCACCAAACCAGTGCCTAACAAGTCATGCAGGGGGACACCTGTGAGCCCAGGAGCTCTGCTCATGAGCGCATCAAAGCCAGGCTCCATGCCTTTCAGGAGGCATCTGTGCCTCTTACATTACAAAACTGGAATTTTCTCTCTGGTGGAAAGTCTTTGAGGTTTTACAAATGTATGCATCTTTTAAGCCTGAATCCAAGAGCACGCTTATTCAGTTAGGCCCTTTTTACTTATTCAGCCTCTGGGATTTTTACCCTTCTCTAAATTATAGCATTTATTGTCTGAGCTGTTTCTTCAGCTCTTGGCCATGTGTGGCTCTCTCTTGTTAGTGACCTTTGCTTTTAAGTCCCTCTTGTCTCCTCGGTGGCTTGCCAGCTTCTCCCAGAGGACAGACACTTCTTCTTCTTGCTGTACTGCACAGCATGCACATTGCCTGATACACACGGTGATGGTTAAAATGGTTTGTTGACTCCATTTCCATAAATATGTTTGGAAAAGTCCGTGGTTAACAGATTGTTCTAGCCATATGGAAAATTCACTTATGTACCTCAGAGAATCAAGATTCCAGATAACTGGAGCGTACAGATTTCAGTTTATTGGTTATATCTCAGCATTACGTGGGTATTTGGTGTACTCAGTTACAAGAGTCTATCTCTTAAGCTCCAGTTGTTCTTGTGACTTTTCTTTGTTAGTTATTTTGAGGCATTTCTGGCATTGTGTATGATGTAGGGTGTTGACGGTGAGGGATGGGGCTACCTCTACAGGATTCAGTACTCACCACACCTTGTCTGTTCAGGGGATACATTGCACAAACACATGGATCTTGACAAATGAGGCCAAGTCTCCATAAGGGGACACAAAAGGTCAGGCTGAGGGCTGGAACCCTTTATCAAAATGCAAGGACTCCCTCCAACAGACCTTCCAAGACAACCTCTGAGTTTCTATTCATGTCACAGACTCTAGACAACTCTAGACATGTTGCATATTTGCTCTTTGGTCTGGGATCCTGAGATCCTGCTGTCATAGACAGACCAAGTGGTGTCCTGAGGACCACAGGTGGGCTGGAACTTCAGCCAGTCACCATCCTGGCTTGTTCAAAATGTTCCGCATGCTCATGGAGGAAAAGAGGATAGTGAGCAATGGCCAAAGCGTGACAGTGGAGGCCCGGCTTTAGTCCTGAGATCATATTAATGCGACTTACAGATAGTGTCATTCTTCATTTTTCCTAATACCAATTTACAGATTGCATCCCAGCCTCCCTGGAGAAGCAGAACTTGCCAAGTGTGCTTGTCATTTCTTCTAATTAGGTTTTTAAATAAATCAAAGAACTCTTGTTTTCATTTACCTTGGATTATACAGCAACAATGTTCTTGTTTGTGTTGCCCAGAGAGGCAGTCCTCCTGAAAGGACATCAGATTCCTGACTTTCTAGAAGCTTGGAAGTTTCCTGCCCTCCAGTTCACTAAGCATTGCATCAGCCCCACCCTTGGAAAGGAATACAGAAGGCCTGGACTGCTCTGCCTCTCCCCATCCCTCCTCCGCTGAGTTCTGTGGTCTCAAGGGAGAGAAGGGGGAGGAGAACCCTCTGCCTGACTCACTTGCTCTTTCCCTTTGCCTGATTCCCTGGTCCCTGATTCCTCAGTGTGACTCTAGCAAAGACAAGGGTAGAGAAATCACTGGGAAGATAAAGACTGGAGTCAGGTCCAGAGTAAGCCCATCTCATCAGCCTCCCCCATCCTTCCCTCCTTTCTCTGGACTCTTGCCACTCAGCCCCATCTGGCCCTTTTCCTAGGGCCCCTTCTCTGCCTTTTACCTGTTCCCTGCATTGTGAATTCCTGCCTGGAGTTGCTTCCCTGGCCATTGCTTACTGTGGCCTCAGGGCAGAGCTAGGCCAAGTAGAAGCAGTGAATCCTGGCATCAGGTGTGGGCTCCGGCCTAGAACTCTGTCTAGAGTGAGGTGTGCCTGGATAGGTGCTGACCTCGGAGCTCTCCTGAGACAGGGGACCAAGAAAGTCTGCCATGCTAACTCTCTCCCAGCAACTTCTCCACTTCTGATCTCTGGTGGTTAAATGTGTGGAGGTGTGCAAGGTGGGTGGGGTTCTTGACGTCGGCAGGAGACAAATGGTCAGTAGGCAGTGTAATTTCTTCTATCTTTAGGGAGAAAGGCGTGGTATGTGCCTTATTGGGAAGGGGACAGCCAGCTGTACCTGCTTCTTTCCGTACTTCAGACTATTTTAGAGGTGGCAAAATTTAATTTCAATTGCCTTGGACAGCAAGGAGGCCCCAGTATTTTCACATGTCTAAGCCTATAGAACTAGATTACCTAAGGCCCTGAAGTTTCCCACCCATTGCTCTCCTCCCCTTCTTCTCTTTTCTTGTTTTCCCTTTTACTTTCTCTTAGCCCTTCCCCAGTCTCTTCATCTTTACCACTAGATTCGTTGTTCCTTAGCAGGAATCTCATTTCTTGCTCAAGGAAGGAAAAGTAGCTTTCTCGGTTGTACGTATGGATCAGGGCTTTATAGTCAAGGCATGTGTTTGGGTGGGATGGGATTAGATAGAGATTTTTTTGTTAGGAGCAGTTGTATACGATACTTGCCTCTGATCCTTCTGTTCCCTGAAGCCCATATCCCCTGTGCTGGTGGTCTAAGGCAGGGACAATTTTACTCCCGTCCTTGATACGAGCTGAAGTTTGGCGAGGAGGTGTCACTCCTCTGAATGCTAGCCGTGCTGGTAGCCTGGAAAGTTTGCAGGCCTGCCTCAGAACCTGGGATGAGATTTTCCTACAGCACTGCGTGGCTGCTAGTTAGATGATGCCCACTGTCCTAAAGCAGAGCATACTGTTGTGCTACTATTTCAGCAAATGCTGAGCATGTTTTCATAGGATCAAAGTGCAATAAGATGGCCTATGATCTGTGTTATTTTCTGTATTTTGTCCTTATTTGTACAGATATGTCCCCCAACCCCTGCCATATACATACTTACAAATGAATGGATTTCTTTAGGATATCAATACTAAGAAAATCAGACAACCCTTAGTAATGATACCGAGGTTATTCTACCTGATATTTAAAGCAGTGAATCCAACTGGCTTTTAAATGTATTGATGAGAGAAAATTATTAATAATTTTATAATTTTAATTTTTAAACATGTTTGGTGTCCTAGATCACCTTTATTTTTCCAAGTATGTTTTTATGCTAGGTGTTGTAACAACTGCATTCTAATATGAAGAATAATTAACTACTGAATGATTTTAAATTACTTTATTTAATTTATCACCTTTCATAGTGAAAGAAACACCAGCTTGAAGAAGAATTATTTGGGAATATTGGTATTGTTCAGAATGTTCAGATTCCTCATTTTGCCCTTGAATTTAGCTTAGATACTCAAGATAAAATTTATAAAATAACCAAGCACATAGTTTTGTGTATTTTGAACAACTTTTGCCCAAAAGCTTATTATCCAGCTACTTCAAATAACTTTAACCAATTGAAACATAATCGTAAACCATGAATCAACAGTTAATATCAGACTCACTGAAACATTTTTCATCCATTGAGCAAACTAAAAATCCATGTATTTTACTACTGTGGGAAAAGACCTTGGGGCCTTCACTCATAATTTACTTACCTTAATTATCAGACTTCTCAGATTAAAAGCTGTTTAGGAGCTGCCATTTAGAAAATTGAAGGCAACAAAAGACAGGAACAATGTCTTGGAAAAGAAGCTTTATTCAGATAGGAAACAGGGAAATGCTCTTTGTAGTACAATGCATTATGTTATAATGTTTATGAAAAAAAATCAGACTATGCTCTGTGTATTCTGTTTCAAAAAGTGTAAAGTGTGCAATGTATTTTAAGAGGGTCTTTTACAATTCAATATTGTTTAATTTAAAATCAGTTGTATAACTTAAAGCACTTTTCTGTATATATTATCATCTGCAGAACATTGCACTTGGATCATTCCATATGAATGAGGTTGGTGCCTTTGCAAGTTGTCCCAAAGAGCTGAGCGATAACATATCTTAACTCACTGGTTTGTGAATCCTTCATTCCAGATCTCTTGTTTATTTATTTATTTTCAGAGAGATTTTTACTACAGGGTGTGAGTGCTCGTTGGAGAGACAGAGACAGAGAGAAAGAAAGTGAGAAACCACCCCATGGGGGGATGGCCACACAACAGTTGCTTTTCTTTCATTCTCCTCTTGGGATTTGGGCATGCATGCACATGTGCCCAGTGTGAGTTTGAAGCCACCAGATCTGGGACTTGAACTGCAGTTGGCCATATGAGAGTCCAGTGATGTAACCATTTGCTGGTCCCCCAGATCTCTTATTAAAAGGAGGTTTGAACTTAGAATCCTGATATGTAGCAAAAAGGAAGAAAGAGAGATGCTGTTTCCAGTGAGTGCACAAGAGTTCCTGAGCCCACCTGATGTTCTCCTTCCCATCCCCCTCAGTGACTACTTAGGAGCTTACAGACTCACTAGAGCTCCTAGAACTTAATGCAGAACACAGTGTCAGGCACAAAGCTAGACCAGGGTTACTGGTATGGAAGGAGGTTTTTCAGGTATCCTTAGATCATCACCCAGAAGTGGTTACCTACCTTAGTAGCATTGCTTTGCTTGTCTGCAGTGTAGTCTACTAGGGCTTTCGTGGCTAATGAGAAATAAGCAGGGATCAACTCCAGTTTCTTTAGCACCACTGTGACTCTCATTAACAGCGTGACTCCAGGACTCTATGCCTTTTCTGCAGGAGGTGCTAAAGCAGTGATCTGAGCAGAATCTCTGCAGGAAACAGGAGAGTAACAGTAATTTGCTTATGGGGATTCTGCTGATGAAAATTTGGAAACTGAAATTTTACTATTGCTGTCTTGATTGTTTTCATTGCTGCTGCTGTCATTACTACTGCCTCTATTTCACGTTCTTCTGTACTTGTGTTCCTTCTTCTGCCCTTCCTCTCTCCTTCTTCCTTATTTCTCCTCATTCTCCTCCTCTTCTCTCTCTCTTTATAGTAGAAGAAGAAGCCACTTTTTAGTCATGTTGCTAAATGGTTTAGTTTACCTTAATCATTGTTCTTTGCAAAATCAGTTGATTATCAAACCTATTTCATGTTCTTGACCATGTTCTTTCCTCAAGAAGAGGAAAGTCAAAATCAAAGCATCTGTAAGACAGGATAAATAGACCTCAATCTGCAGATGTCGTCTACAAGTTTTGTTGCTGTGGTACAGCAGTGTCTTCAATACATTGTGGGTGACGAATGCTGTGTTCATACCCCCTGTGGAGGGAGTGGAGCCATCAAGGAATAGGAGGTGACAGTTTCTTTCCTGATACTGCCCTTCCTAGGTGGTAGTTTGCAGTTCCTCCAGTCTGTTCCCCTTTGGCCACAGTGATATGCCTTACCGGCCTGCCACAGTTGGCTTGAGAATTATACCTCAGGGGGACAGCCACTCATCAGGAAGTGCAAGGCTGCCAGCAGTCTCAGGAAGCATCTTCCTTAGGGATGGAGCCAGGGCCTTTCACACCTGCATGCTTTGATAGGCTATTGACAGGCTGGTTTTGTTAGAATAAGTTTCTGTTGGTGCTCAAACAAAAATTTTTCACACGGCTCCTCTTTCCTCTTTGTCCTTTGTAAGAGAGGCCTGAACATCCCTAGCTTCTAGCTTCGATTCTGCTTGATACAGCAATGAAATCTAGATTCCACTCATTCTTCTTTCTCCTTGAGTGTGTATTTAATTATTAAAGAAAAGAGAAGCCTTAAAAAGTTTTTCATTGTAGGGACCAGGAGATGGAGAAATGGTAACGTTGCTGGACTCCCACATGGCTGACTGTGGTTTGAGTCCTGGACCCAGAGGCTTGAAATACGCCATGGGTGCGTGTACGTGCGTGCCCAAAATCCCAAGAGAATGGGGGAGAAGGGATTGCAGTGTGACTATCCTCCCTGGTGTGGGGAGGGGGGCATTTCTCACTTTTTATTTCTCTGTCTCTCTGCTGAGCTTACTCACCCTAAAGCAAAAATCTCTCTCAAAAAAAAAAAAAAGATAAAAAAAAGTTTCTCATTGTGATATTTAAACTGGAACTGGCTGTAACGGACTGTGAGAGAGGACAAGCTGTAGTATGTACAAGTACGAGCTCTGGAACTAGACCACCTGGCTGCAGGGGGACCTAATGAGATGACCTGAGCATGCCTTGTCCTACTGCCTCCGTTTTCTTGTCTGTAAAATGTGAGTGAGAATAGTTCCTATTTCATACAGTTAGGGGAATTACTGTTTGTGATGTGGTTATAAGAGCACCTACAAGTATTATATTCGTATTAGCTGTTCTTGCTGCTTGTGTTGTTATTGTTTTCAGGGTGTAAAAGCTGGAGTTGTCACCTTCTTTACCCTTAGGATAGATTTATGCCTATGATGGAAGCCTGAAGGGACTGGTCCCATGAACTGTAGAGGCTGGCAGCAGGGAAAGAATGTGTTTTTTGAATATAGACCTAAATCTGGATATTGGCCCTATCTTTTAACTACTTGAGTAAAAACGTAAAAAGAAAAAAATGGAGGACAATAATAATAATCTCTACCTTGTTAGATAATGAAACTTAGAAATAACAGAAGAACCTGGCTCCTATGTGCTCAGTCTACAGCTACTGTTTTATTATTGTACTTCAAAGAGGCGATCTAGGCCACCCAAGTCATGTGGCTATGGCGAGTCAAAAGGCTGTTGATGAAGTTTGTCATATCATGTAATGTTTAAAATGATTACATTTATTTATTTATTTTGTTTTTATTTTTGCCTTTTTTTTTTTTTTTTTTTTTTTTTTTAGAGATTTTTGCTGTAGGGCATGTGTGCTCACTGGAGAGAGACAGAAAGACAGAAAGTGAGAAATCATCCTCCATGGGAGACAGCCACGCTGCAATCCCTTCTCCTCCAGTCTCCTCTTGAGATTTTGGGCACACGCATGTCCAGCATGAGTTTCAAGCCTCCAGGTCCGGGACTTGAACTGTGGTTGGCCATGTGGGAGTCTAGCGATGTAACCATTACGCCATACTGCTGGTTCCTTGATGATCATTTAATGTTTAAGATGAAAATGTCTAAATTTGTTTAGTATTAGAGATAATTGCAATGCTTGTTTTACTTAGGCATACTCTCATTAATACCAGGGAATCTTTAGGACAGACAGTTAACATTCTTTCTTATATTTTGAATTGAATGTTGTAGAAATCTGCTCTCAGGAGGAAATGTGCCGTCTGTAAAATCGTTGTCCACACCGCCTGCATCGAGCAGCTAGAAAAGGTAAGAGATCGCCACCTGCTGCCCCTCTGCCACATTGCAAGTGTTTGGTCTTCCAAAGATCAGGTGTGGATTTTTATTTCCAACTTTTTGAAAACAATGCCCATTAGAAAAAAAGGGAAGTCCAGCATCAATACCAGACGAATAATGGAAAGATGACGTCTAAGGGTCATTCACTCTGTTGTTTTTAGAGTATAATTTGATATCGTTTTCTATTGCCTCTCGGAAAGAAGAATGATGAAATTGGAGGGAAAGGCCTGGTAGGCACTAATTCTCTTCCCGTGTCATCTTTGTTCAAGCATTGGTATTTATTCAGAGCCTCTCCCACAAGATCACAAGATGTTTCCTTTAAGAAAAATAAATCCATATGCTCTTTAACGTTGTTATTGAGATTGTCTGACCTTTGTGAGTTTGCTTCTTCCGAAAGTGGCTGCGAGGGAGAGCAGCTCTCAATCTCTGCTTGGGCTGTCTGCCAGCCTGCACGGCTTAAGTGTGTGGGTGGGGCTGGAAGTGACCTCCTTGTTGCTTTCCTCAGAAGAACTGGAGGGAAGAGTCTATTCATTTGTCACGTGTGTGGAGGGAAACAGGGAGTTGTGTGCTGTCCTCCTCCCTTTCTCACTTCTCACTTCATTCCCACGTGTGATTCTCTGTGTGTTCTACATGTTCTTGAGCTGTCATGTGTAAACACATTGGCGTATCGTAGTCCCCCATAACATTCATTTAGCTTCACTGACACATTACCCGTTGTTGCCAATTGGTAGCTTGTGCTAACACCATTGACATTTTATCTTAATGCTTTCTCTCCTGTTCCAACCCCACTTACTCACTGTCTCCTTCATTCCGATACACCTTTCACCTTATTGAGCACCTAAAGAAGATATAAATGTATCAATCAGGTGACCTGAGCCATGTCTAAAAGTCAATGTGGAGTCCTTTTATGTGAATAATTTTATGTGTGTGTTTGAGTGATCATCGTAACATCAAACATTTCTCAAGTTTATTTATTTTTCACTTTTAAAATCTGAAACTCAGCTGGATGGTTTCAGTTGCCATGTATTTTCCTTCTTTTTCTTAGCTTAGTTTCTCAAATTTGCTGGGTGAGAGCATAATCATGTAAAGACACTTATGTCTGTAATAATGAAGGGACATGTACTGGAGATAACGGATAATTTACAGAAACTGGGATTCCATCTAATGTGAGGATTTCAAAAGACTGAGGATAGTAAAACACATCATTCCTCATTCTTGAGGGATTGTTTTACAATCTCATTGTCTATAACTGTTGGGTTTGTCTTTTGGGTAACTTAAACTTAAAGCTGATGCTTAACCCTGGTGTAATGTACATTTTTTTTTTTCAAATGACAGATTAATTTCAGATGTAAACCAACATTCCGAGAAGGGGGCTCAAGGTCACCAAGAGAAGTGAGTATTTCAGAGCTCTGTTTCAGATATCACCCTTGATTTCCCATTAATCCAGTAGATTCTTAAGAGGTTTATCAAGGATAAAAACAACTCTCTATTCCAGTTTCTTCTTAAGACATTAATAAATAGAATCATAAATCTGCCAGCTCCTTATTGTGTGTACACTACACTTTATTTTTCTCCTAAATATATCAGGGAGTTATGGCCTTACTGAATAAACCAGAGAGTAGGGAAAGGGGTGGTGATGGAATTGAAGGGGTCGAAAGGAAGTAGCTTTTTATTGTCTTTTGGCCAATTTTAATTCCATTTTTTTAATCTTGGGTGGGTTTAAGCTATTCAGAGGACTGCATAGTTACTGACTATTCACGTGAACACGAGTCTCACACTGACTGCCTTTAAAACTAGGCTTGATTCTGTGTGATCTTGGGCATCTCACCTAATCTCTCTAAATCTCAGTGTTTTCATTTGTTGAGAAGAAAAATAAACCAGCCCAAGGATAGAGTTACACTCATACTCAGCCTCTGACCTTACAGTCTAGTTATGAAGATAAACAGGTATATGGGAAGTTAGAATGGAGAGCAGTCATGGCTGTTTTAGTGGTAAGCAGTGGTAGGCAGGAGGTGACGCTTCACATATTCGTGTGTTCAATTTTATTTAGAGGGCACACTATGCCCAGTGTGGGGAAAGCTAGAGAAGGCAAGTGAGTTCTCAGCCCTCTTGTATTATTCTGGGCAGCCTAGCTCCATGCCCACAAGTGCACTCCCCAATTAGCCAAACAAAAGCCTACAATTAGCAGAACCCATCACCCTTAGAATGTGTAGTAGTATAGTCTGCCCTGCTGTCTCCCATCACCTCCCAAATATATCTATCTTCTATGTTACTCTCCTCAAGAGAAAGTCTGCTAAATATAATTTTGGGTAAGTATCCTTTCTCCACCTCATTTACATTCCCAGTGAGATGAGTTTCAGTTCCACTCACAGATTTACCCCTTGGAAACCTTCCCAGCTGCCGTACTCTTCAAATTAGCTCTGCGTAGTCATGAATGGGAGAGAGAGAAAAGTGGTCAGAGAAGGAGCTTCTTGGAAGAGGTGGCAACTAAACCGAGTCCTTAAGAAGTTCTCTGAATTAACAGTGTGGGGGAAGAGTGAGGAGGTAAATGAGAACTTTTTAGAAAGAAAGAACATGCACAAGTGAGAGAATATAAACGAGAGTAAGACCTGAAGTCATTGTAAGCCATGCTGTAAGTCGAGTGTTTCACATCCAGGGTGGTTGGGAGGGGAGTATCAAACCATTTGATGTAGAATATATTATTCTGACTTAGGAGTAGTAATATTGGAGGCATGGAGACAATTTAAGAAGCTTCGCTCATAATTGGGGCAAGAAATAATGGTGAACTGAACTAAGAATAGCATTGTTGGTAATGAGCTTGAAGGAAAGGAAATGGACAGATGGTAGTAATTGATTGGATTTTGAACATGAAGAAATGGAAGCCAAAATAAACCAAACTTCTGTCTTGGAAAACTGATTAGATGTCAGTAAATGAGTTGGTTTGAGAATAGGATTGGGGGGGATGAAGTTTACTTGTAGAATGTCAAGTTTGAAGTGTCTTTGTACCCCCCTCTCCAATTGTAGCTGTCCATTAGAAAGCTAAGTAGGTATATGAGCTTGGAGCTTATGAGGGATATTGGGCTAGAGGTGGGACATTAATGAGCTGTCTGCATATGTAGATCATAATTAAAGCTATGAAAATAGATGATGTGTAGAATAGGAAAAGAAGATATCTGAGTACACAGGGTTCATAAACATTTTAAACAGTTATTTAAAAAGACTGTGAAGAGGGATAATCTCATTGTTACTATTACAAGTGGATTGAGAAAAAACATGGAAAAAGAATAAGGTGAGGACTAAGAGAGGTTGTGGAGAGGAAGAAAATGATTTTCCCGATCAGTTGTCCTCTCCCACTATGTTTATCCATGCTGGGGTAATAGGAAGGTTATTGGTGAGGAACATGTGAGAAAAATGGTAGGTGGTAGTGCCTCCATGATACCCCAGAATACATGATAGTGTTGGCTAGAAAAATTGCCCAGTGATATCTTAGATGATGAAGTGTTTGATTTAGGAAAATGGAAGGGGTAGTTTTGTGCTGTTAGGATGGAGTTTATGAATCTACAACTGGGGGTTTCATACCTTTAACCCTTTGTTCTTGAATACCTATCTGTTGCAAGATGGACAAGTGAGTAGATAGATATGTAACTATATATGCAATTTTTGTAATGCAAGGTTTTGCTTTTCATTAGGTGTAAGTGCCTCTTTTCTCTGAAGGCAGACCCTCTAAAGGCTTTGGACACTTTTTTTTTTTTTTTTTTTTAAACCAAGGCTTGATATTCCTTCCTCTTCTGCATTTTCATACCCATCTTTTAGATTATTCCAAACATCAAGATAAACATGCTCAAATAGTTTCCATCTTAAGAAAACAAACAAAAACACTCCTTAACTAGCAACTGTGTCTAAACTGCTGCTCTTTTGTTCACTGCAAGTTTCCAGAAAATGTCCTCTGTATAGATTATTTTCAGTATGTCACTGTCTAGTCATTTTAACATGCTCTGATCTAATTTCTACTCTGTTTACTGAAATAGCTTTTTCAGTGGTGCAAATGACCTTCCTCATGCCAAATCCATTAGCTTTTTTTGTTCTTTTCTTATTGAGTCCCTCAAAAAATATTCAAAATATTAGATATTCCATTTTTCTTGAAATGTTCTCTCTTTTAACATTGCTCTTTTCTAATTTTTCTCTTACTTTATTAAATGCCCTCTTTACTCTTTCATTCCTTTCTTCCCTTGACCTCCATATATCCTCTGGACTTAGTAATTGTTTATGCTCTTATCTCTGCCCTCTCTTGTCAGAAGAGCTCATCTGATTTCAGGGTCTAAAAACATCACATGTGGACTGGTAACTCTTAACTTTACATTTCTAGTCTATTCTTCTTAGAGTTCCATTTGAAACATGCCCATTGGATATATCATAGTTACCTAAACACAATGTATCCAAAACCACATTCTTTATTCTTGTCACCACAAAAACTATTTAAAAAAATTCTTTTATACTTCAAGAAGTGAGACCCTGGCCAGCTGGTGGCATGGTGGTTAAGGCAGCTAGGTTCCACATGACTGACCATGCAGTTCAAGTCCTGGACCTGGAGGCTTATAAAACATGCCAGGTGGGTGTTCATGCATTCTCCAAATCCCAAGAAGAAAATGGAGAAAAAGGGATTGCAGAGTGGCCTTCTCCCACCATCCCTGGAAGGGTACGGTAGGGGTGCTTTCTCTCTCTCTCGTGAATGCATGCGCCCTATAGCAAAATTTAAAAAAAAAAAAAAGAGATGGCTATTGATCTTAACTCCATCAGGAAAACTAGGGGGTCATATTGATTCACTTTCTTATATAATCCCACATCTAATATATCAACCATTCCTATCAATTTTTTTCATAAAATATATTTAAAATTCATCCATTTATCTTTGCTTTGATTGTCAGCACCTTGGACTAAGGCTCCATGATCTCTCACCTTTGATACTATACTGGCGTCTCCACGATTCCTCAATATTCCTATTTAATACACCCATGATTCAGAAGAGAACTTTAAAAAGCAGTATTAGATTATGTCATTTTTCCAGCTTAAAGCTCTCGAGGGGTTTCCATAGCATTTAGAGGAAAACCAAAACCATGTCTTGGCATAAAAAGATCTGCATAGCCTGGCCCCTGCCTACCTCTCCAGCCACATCTACCTGCCACGTGAACTTTCTTTTATTTTGTGAAGGACATACCAAAATATTCTTGTCTGTGAATATTTGTGTACTTCATTACTGTATTAAAGTCTCTGTATGATCAGCTCTTCCTTATATTTAGACATCAGTTGAAATATCATCCCTTCAGAGATTGTCTTGGTCAATTCAGGCTTTGTAACAAAATACTTTAGACTGGGTGGCTCATAAACAATACAAATTCACTTCCTCCATCCCTGGAGGCCATGAGGTCTGAGATCAGGGTACCAACATGATCTGCTTCTGTGAGGACCCTTTTCTGGGTCGCAGACTACCATGTTCTTATTCTATCCTCACATGGAGTAAAGAAGACAGGAGAGCTCTTTGGATTCCCCTTTCTAAGGACACTGATCTCATTTGTGAGGGCTCTACCTTCATGACCCAGTTACCTCCCAAAGGCCCATCTCCCAATACCATCACATTGGGGGTTTGAATTTCAACATGTAGTTTTGTAGTGGGGGATAAAACATCAGTCTGTTACTGAGAGGTTTTTTTTTTTTTTTTTTTTTTTTTTAATAACTGCTTTTGAATAAGTAGTCAATTTTTCTTTATTAAAGCACTTTGTACTGCCTCTTCAGTACATTTTGTATGCCATAATTATTTATACGTATGACTGCTTATCTAGCCTTGTCTCCCTCTTTAGTGTAAGCTTTGGGAGGCCACTTATGGAATTTGTTCCAGATTCATTGTGCCAGGGTACAGAGTAGGTGGTCCATGAGTATCTGCTAACTGAATACACTTTAAAAGGAACTTATTTTCCCAAAACGACAGTTGGTCTAAAAGAGCATTTCAAAGATAAAGCGTATATTAGTTTATTATTATGTTGCTAAACAGAAATACCTGAGACTGGGTGATTTGTAATAGAGGTTTATTTGGTTCCTGATTCTGGTGGCTGGAAAGTTCAAGAGTAGGGATCTAGCATTTGAGCAGCATCTGGTGCTATGTAAAGACATGGTTGAGAGAGAGAGGGAAAGGAAGAGGAAACAGACTTTTCCACTTCCTGTTCATCCCTCTCATACTCCCAGGTAATTGGATGGTGTTAGGCCCCACCCTTGAAGATCTCACCACCTCCTAAAACCATTACACTGGGGACCAAGCTTCCAACATGAACTTTCGGAAGACAAACCATTATCCAAGTCATAGAAAAACAGACGATCAACTATGCCTTATTTGAGAGTAGGAGACTTTAGGTCATTTACTTCATGTACATAAAAATACATTCACTTGAAGACTAGTTTCACCTGAGTTCAAGTTACAGCTCTTCTTCTTTTCTCCAAGGTTGATAAAGTCTCTAGAACAGGGGTCATTGGTCAATGTTCTACTCCATTCTATAATGCCAGATACGTGGAAATTTTTAAACATATATTTGTTGAACTCCTCTAAGTTGGATATTTCTGGACTTCAGTTTCCTTAGTCATAAGCTAAATGGGTTAGGTTAAAATTTCTACAATCCTTTCAAGTGCTCTATAAGTAATATTTTTAATTAAACAGACTGAAAATAAATGAGCAATTGTGTTATGTATTTCTGCTAACAATATAGAACTTAGGTCTTGAAATAATTTATCACCAATAATTTAGCACCCATAAGTAATAGCCATTTCCTTATCCAGTACTTGAAATAATAGATGAATAATTCAGAATTTATTGATGAGCAATAAAAAGATGTTATGGTGTTAGAAGCCTTGCTTTGCTATCGTAAGAGCAAGTATCAACACTCACATTTGTAGTGTAAGGATCGAAAGTCTAATGTCAGTTCCATAGTTTAAAGGATATGAAAAATGATCAAGAGAATAGTGTGAATGGCATTCCTTCTGGAAAAAGAAATGTAATACACTATAAAGTGTGATTCAATGTAATATAAACAAGATTATGATAATAAAAAATTTTAAAAGATACAAAAAGAAAAACTAAAAAAAAAGAGAGAGTAGTGTGAAAAATTAAAGTACTTGGGAAATGAGGATTAGAGAACAACAGTGATTCTGTAGTAATGCCATTTTTTAAAAAATTCATGAAGACAATTGATGATCCTCCTCCCTCACCAAATGGTAACTACTTAATTTATTTGTCAAAGAAATTAGGTTGAGAATTCCATTCAACATAAATTTATGACTTTACTATGCTCAAAATATGTTTAAGCAGTAGTAGCATAGATTTATATTAGATCTATAAAGAATTCTGAATAGAAGGATGCTTTATATCTGAAATCACATAGATTAGAGATACTCATTTGTTTTCCATAATAGTGATTTTCCCTAAGTTTTTCTGTGCCTTAGTTCCTTCAGTTTTTTACCTGCTTTCTAGTAAGGATGATACTTAACAAAATGGTCGAGCCACGTATATTAATATTTAAATTAAAATGTTAGATATTGCCTTTTATTTCCTAAATAAACTAAACTACATGGTATTACACATCAACTTACCAAATGATATGTTACAGTACAGATGATTAAGTCGTGCTTACAATGTCTAAATAATTGTTGCTTTGTGGAAATTGGTTTAATCTTTTGAGTAGAGCTGTCACTAGCTAAATGATCCCATGAGTCAACCATGATTTCACATAGGTAATTGCATCAAATTCTTCCATTTTCATCCTTAGGTTGATAGTCATTAGGTGATTTATAATCTCAATAAGTACAGACTTGCTCTTAACATCAATGATATTGTTCATTCTCCCTCACTCCTACTAAACTAATAACAATTGTAATAATTTTTCTGTTTCTTATAATATTGTCTGACATTTTTATATATTCAATTCTACTGACTGTCTTTGGAATAATTTATTGGCATGTCATATGGAAGTACCTTGATTCTAAGATTTCAGAGCAGAGGAGAGGCGTGGTGGCACAGTGGTTAAGAATCTAGACTCTCTGCTGGCCTGTTTGGGTTGAGTCTTTACTTCGACGCTTAACATTTTAAGTAATGACTCTATGCTTTAATTTCCTCATCTGCAAAATAAGGATGATCATGATTATTTCACTCAAACCTTCTGATAATGTGTCCTACAATAATGTAAATTGAAATACCCTGCAGTTGGTAGTTGACTCCAGTCCTTTTCAACACTCATGTTTAAGCAGGCAATGGGCTAAAGGTCTTAACTCTTAAATGGGTAGAGGATGAAAGGTTCAGCAGAAGCCTTACCTGTAAAGTGGAGCATTGGGAAATCCAGTACCTTCATCTTCAGTAGAGTTTTTGCATTGAACTAATAAGATGGAAACTGCTAATTGGGCAGGTTTCTGGAATTGCTGCCATAGTCTTGAAAGTGAGCCAGCCATGGGGCCCAGATCTGTCCATCTTGATACTGAGGCTTGTACTGACAACCACCACTAGTTGGACCAGCTCAGTCTTCTGAGGTTCTTAGGGAGAGCCAATGGCATTGCCTAGGTTATGGAGTTTGTGTTTAAAAGAGAGCTCATGGAACAGGATCCTGGAGACTTGCCATCCCGGAAATAAACATTCTAACTGATTAATAATAAGGAAGTAGACTGAAAATGGTCTCCAATGTGGAAAGGATGTGGGGGTTGTTCTGGTAACAGGGGAGACACCAAGGAGATGGTAGGGGCACCACACTACAATTTACCCACCAATATAGAAACATTTTAACATTCTGACAACTCACAGGAGTCCATTCCAATTGAATGGGATCTCTACTCATGAGAATTCTCAACAAAATAATTACTACACGTAATACATGTATGCATTTTTAGGTTTATTTTTTCAAAGAGGGAGAGAAAAGAAGACAAGCATTCTCAATAGGATCTGATTCATGGTCCCCACCCACCCCCACCAGCATTTCCAGACAGCTAGGATCATGGGTGTCTAATGCCTAGCGAACAGGCTGACAGGGAACCCAAACCTGTGATCTTCCACATGGATCCAGCCTTAGTTGAGCAGCATGTTACCACTTCTCCACCAAGTTAGCTCCATGTGAAATGTTTTAAAAGTGTCTGGCACACAGTAATTCAGTAAGTGCTAGCTATTATTATTAACTTCTTCCTGAGAACGATACAAGAATGTGTCTTTGTTTTATTAAACTGTGGCAGTGGGAAAAGCAAGATAAAAATTAGACTAATTTGTGGGACCATTATGCTTCTTTATGTCTTATTATAGTTAAAAGACCATTATTTCTCCAGGGTCTTTGTTTAGTTTAGTTTAAGTTGACTTGACATTATTAAGAGAAATAAAAGTGGCATTTGGGTTTTGATAATGCTAATGCTTGTTAGAGGAATTCTTGTCACTCCAAATTTCATGCTTTACCATACCACTTTTTTCCCTTGACACTAATCTATTTTCTTTTCCTGTCTCTCTCCCTTCCTGCCTTTCTTACTTCCTGCCTGCTTTCCTTTTCTCTCTTCATCTTGCTCCCTTTCTCCCTCTTTTTCTTCCTTCCTTCCTTCCTTCCTTCCTTCCTTCCTTCCTTCCTTCCTTCCTTCCTTCCTCCCCTTTTCTCTCTTTCATGAGAGAAGGAGGGAGAGAGAGAGGAAGAAATACAGAGGTAGGTATTACCAACAGGCTTTCCCTGGTGTTGCGATCCTCCTGCCCCACTCTCCCAATTAGCTCAGGTGTGGCTTCCACCCTGTCAGATGGTGACACTCCCTGTGTGCCACTGTGACTGGGCCACACTGATTATTATCTATGTCTGTCTGTACTTACAGGGCCTGGCAAGTGGTAGGCATTTAGTAAATATTTGTTGAATGACTAAAGGCATATTAAAGAGCCTTTTCAAGGAAAAATATGGATTATTGTTGATCCTATAATTGACATGTTAGTATCAGGTAAATTGTGTTTTCTCAAAAAAGGCTAAAAGAAAAAAATTAGGAAGTACTTTAGGATATCTGTCTAAAAAGAGGAGCTGTATGTAAGTTATTAGGGTTTGCCTGTGTCACTGGCCCCGAAGATGAGTTTCTCTCTTGTAGTATGTCCTAAAAGCTAGTAGTGATGGGTGCTGCTTGATTTATTGCCCAAGGAATGATCATCTTCTGGGAACAAAAGGGTGTTCTGTGTTCCCTACAGCCCAATACAAGAATAGACTTTGGCAGCTAATCTAGTTCAAGGTCCCTAAGGATGGTTTAAACACAGAATCACTGCAAAACATCATCAATAGAATGACAAATTTCAGTTTTGACATCTGTGCCTTTAGTTTTTCTTTTACTTTATCTAGTGAAAAATTCTCACATCTATGTCCTGTGCCAGGAGATCTTCTTTCTGAGAATTTGATTTCAGTTCTTTCTAGCTACATTGCATAGTACAGCACCTGCCTTTCAAAGCATCCAGCACACATTTGTTAAATTGAATTGGATATTGTGTTGGCTTCTCTTCCTCACCCCTTCACTTATTTTTGCCTATTTCTTTTACCTGCCTCATGCTTCTCACCCCAATGTCTTCTAGCAAGTTCACCAATCTGCAGTGTTTGACTAGGAGAACATAGAGTAACAGTAATCTGGAGTGGCCCTCGCCACTAGGAAGACATGGAGAAATGGTGGAATCTTTAGCAGGTGGAATCTTCATAGATAAGATCACTGGGGACTCAACTTCATTTCTCTGAGTGGATTCATATTTCCTGTTAAACAAGTCATACCTAGACATAATTGTTTTTGTGCTTCTATGGGCTTAGATTCTGGTTTATATTAATTTATAGTGTTTAAACATTAACAAATGAATATGGAGGTTTGCAAATGAGAACATACTCATTTAATTTTGTTTTCCCACAGAATTTTGTGCGTCATCACTGGGTGCATAGGCGTCGGCAGGAGGGAAAATGTAAGCAGTGTGGCAAGGTAAGGGGCCTGGCCACCCCGTGGCTATTGCAGGGGGCGCCTCAGGCCTTTGCAAGTGCTTGAGGTAGATGCATCCTATCCCCAAATCCAATGTCTGATATGTCAGTTCCTTTCTTAAAGGCCTTATTTCTCTTTTCTGTAAAGTATATTAAAGTATATCTTTTCCCTTTTCCGTAAAGTATATTAAAGTTGTTCTAGAACTCAATGTAAGAGGGTGTGGTCTTGATAAAGGGAGTAAGCATATTTTAAGAGAGGTATACATTCATTAATCGAATTTCATTGATTGTTGATTTTTGAAAATATAACCTTTCTTATTTTGTTAAAAATCCCTCATAGGAACCAGCAGCTGGCATAATGGTTATGTTGCTGGACTCCCATGTGGTCAACCATTGTTTGAGTCTTGGACCTATTGGCTTAAAACTTATGCCGGGCGCATATGTGTTTATACCTAAGATCCTGAGAGGAGAATGGAGGAGAAGGGATTGTGGTGTGGCCATCCCCCCTGGGCGGGGGCTGGGGGGAATTCCTCACTTTCTATCAGTTTCTCTCTGTCTGGCTAGCGCACCTGCCATGTAGCAAAAATCTCTCTCTCTCAAAACAAAACAAAACAAAACACCAAACAAACCCTCATAAAGACAACTGCCACACCATATTTATTTCATCACTTACATAGCATACGTAGGAACATTGACACCCAGAAGCCTTACTAACATCTGAGACCTACAATTCTTCATGGGGTTATGTCCTTACCTTCAATATTATCAAGGCCTCCAATGTACCTGCCGCTTTTTTCTCATCCACTTTAACATAATGTCAATGATATGTTGGACAAAGATAGGTTCTGTAGAATGCTCCTATGTTCAGGTCCCTTAGCTTTCCATCAGATAACATTCAGAAAAGTTAAAAATCCCTGGCACAAGCCTATACAAGTATACTGTTAACTCTACGTGTGAACAAAAAGGGTTTTACGCACTCCTTTCAGAGAGGGATAGAAAATTATTTATTTCCCAAATCAATGACCACATGCCATGTATTCCTGGCTGGACGATCCAAAGCTTTACACTTGTAATCAGAATATGCTGGATTGAATTGTTCCAGTCTAGCATCATTCTCCAGTGTCTTTCTAGTTTTATAGTGTCTCAACTGGTGACTTAAATGAAGCATGTTGAAATATTCTACCTCTGCCTCCTCCTTCTTTTAGGCTTTAAGGGTGGCACTTAAACAAATAATAATTTTTAAAAAATACCATATCACAACTTTAAAAATCAATAATTTAATATTATCTACTACTTTTTACTTCTGAGACTGTGACATTGTTTTTATTTAGATATGGCTGGGAGGGAGGTTTGAGGGTTTCACTTGGGTTTCTTTGTTTTGTGGGCTCCTTCTAAGCCAAGGAACCAATGTCAGAGTTCTGCCAATTACCAAATACGTTCACTTCAATTATAGAATCAAGAAACAGAAAAATCTTAATGGGTTTGTGGAGCCAGTAGTTACTATAAACAAGCCAATCCAGTACTCCATTGTTTTTTTTTCTTAAACTGGGTCCTCTACCCCTGTTAGATTACAGGGGATCACCATACTGCTTCCTACCCATGTCTTTGGGTTTACAAATGGACCTGGACTTTCATTCTAGAATAGCTTCTGGAATATTTGGGCATTTTTCTCTTCCCAGTGTACAACTACCTAAGTAAATTACTGTAGGTCTTTTCAGTTAGAGGCCAGAGAGCTGTTATCATAAACCCTTGCTATGATGTTGCAGAGTTCTTCTCCTGGGGACCTGTCCTCTCCTTCAATCAGTGGAGTGTATCTTTGAAAACAGGCTTCAGTCCAGAAACAGGACAAAAGATTATGACTTTTTACTGGAGTGTCTGTTATCTCTCTTAATCATCTATTCTCCATGTTTTTTGATTGTTTCAGTGGAACAATACCCATTTCATCTAATAATCTATCTTACTTCTAAGAATGGCTGTCATGCTGCATTAACCAGTTCTGTAGCTCTTGGTAGGTCAAGCCCCATCAACTCCAAACTTCCATCTTGGAATAAGTGAACCCACCATGCCTTGATGGTTAAGTGCTTTTACCTGGCCCTTATTATTCTGGAAGTCTATTCTTCCAGTTGCTATTAGACCACTCATTCTGCAAGGCATTTGTGACCATCAGGGCTAACTTCCAGAGGAGAGCTGTTTTTGAGTTTCTCAGAAGTGATTGTGCCCTTCTAAGTAGCACATTTCTTATTGCTTGGGTAAGAAGAGTGCCCTTTGGGCCTCTTGGAGATCATAGGCAACTGATGAGGTTTTCAGCTCTACCTAATGTAGCAATTCTAGCATCCTACTTATGTGAGCTATTGATTGTTCCTTCTCTGTCACAGTAATTCAAGCATTTTTTTACCTCACTTAACTTTGATTATTTCTTTGCCTAAATTTTAAAAAGTCATTCTAGTGTTAGCATTAGCATCCTAATGTTAGTAGCATCATCTTCTGGGATTCTTTATTTTTTAAGAGAGATTTTTGCTATAGGGCATGTGTGCTTGCTGGAGAAACAGAGAGACACAGACAGAAAGTGAGAAATCATCCCCCTGGGGGGAAGGCCACGCTGCAGTTCTTTCTCCTCCATTCTCCTCTCGAGATTTTGGGCACACATGCACATGTGCCCAACATGAGTTTTAAACCTCTGGGACTGGGACTCAAAACACGGTCGACTATGTGGGAGTCTAGCGATGCAACCATTATACCATTTGCTGGTCTCTCTTCTGGGATTCTTGATCTGTAAAATCCTCTACTATGGATGAGTACTCCACATTCAGAAACTGTTTTGAGTTCTGTTTTCTCTTCTAGCTTTGAGTTCTGTTCAACTCTGTGCTGTACCTGCAGGACCCGAAACCACCCACACTCTTTCACTCCTAATAGTACGCAGTAGTTAGTTCCTCCAGCTAAATAATTTCTAAATGTAGTTCTTTTTCCTCTTAGAAGCATCTTCATCTTCCGTAACAGTGCACTTTTGTGTGAAAATACCATGTGGTCATTTGTGATACTACTGGGAAGAGTAAATGTAGTCGAACCCCAAAGTGAAATCAAAACTATTTCTAGAGAGCAGACACCTTTCTCCTTCCAAGTAATTTGCTACATGAAACTATTACCTTGACATACATTTGTGAAGCCAGAAGGAGCATAATCTGAGCAATTTTGGCAAATTTTCTGAGTCTCTCGGTTTGCTAAGGCCTAATATAGCAAAATAGACTAAGTTTACACAAAAAGAAAGTACAGTTCATTTTACCCGCAAAGGAATATTTATCTCAACCAGTTAGTTAAGGGCGAATAGTACATCCAGTTACTTTAGTTACTTCCTGTAATGTCATAGCATTGACAAGATTACATATTATATGGCTTTACTGGAAAACTGTCATGATATGTTGTTAACTATGTCAACATCAATTCCATTAAAGAAGTTTTAAAAAACGATTTAATTAAAAAAATTTCCCCCCCCATAAACAACTAGCTTGGTGAATAATATCAACATTAAAATGATAATTGTTACTGACAAACTGCTAATTATCAGCCAATCAAAGATAGGAGTTGATTTTAGTAAATGAACATTATAATTGTAGCTAGTCACATCCTTAGAACGATATGTGCATGTAAAGACCCTCCCTGGTATTCGAGGACAAAGATATCAATCCAGCAATGAGAGGGTTAGGTATAGTTTGGCCTCACTGAGTATGACATTATCTCTATAAAGCATTTTTTGCTCTCGAATCAGGATGGTCATAGAAATATGAAATATAAAGAGAGCTAAAAATAGTTCACATGTTAAATTAAAATGCAAATCAGTAACCATCATTATAGATGTCTGTCTTACTTCCAAGGTCCTGGATCGAGCTATCTAATTCCATGAAGTCATTCGTTTCTAAAGTGAAAAGGTCCTGGAGATCATCTCTCAGTCTCTTCAGATAGTCTACATGTTTGTGATAGCTGTTAACTTAGAGCAGCCTGTGCCCTGAATTTTTTAAAATTTTTCCCTCCAGAAGACTCTATTTATGATCTGTAGCTTGAAGCAAAGGTCTTCAAATAAATGATGCAAAAAGCAGAAACTATCCAAGGATGATAAGACTGATTGCCTCTCATTAACATATTGTAATTACCAGCAACATTAGAATGGAGGAACTTGAAATGCTCTATTGAGGAATAGTAAAATGTCAGTCTATGAGTGTGAGTCAATGATTCCCCTGGAGCAAGAGCGTAGTGTGGACAGTAAGGGCACCGACACATTTTCAGAGCCTTTAATTAATGCCATAAAGTCTATTGTAATCAAACCTAAATGGGCTAAAAATTTAGATTTTTTTTCAAAGCTGATTCTAATATAGTAACTGTAAATCAACTAATGTGTAGGACTGTCAAGAGTTATAGACATTCCTTGTAATGGTACAACTTCTAAAAATATCGTTTATTATAATTTAATGTAGATGAACACATAAGTTTACATTTTGAAACTCTTAAAGTTTTATAGTCATTTTAATTTAATATTAGTAAAATCAGTATAGAAAACTTAGGAAGTTCAGATAAATTAGGTTTTCTATGAGTATATGAACTCTAATCTTGCAAAAAGTAGAATATGGTACTAACCTTTCTATACTGTGAGAAAACTAGGATATGGATATTATAAAACTAGTGTAATTTTTAAGGATTCACCTTACCAGTCCAGGGCACAGCATTCGTGTAAAACTGAACTGACTAGTTTGTTGAGGGGCAAAGTCAAGGATTTGTGTATTGGATTGTTGGAAAAGTCATTTTTGCATAGAAAAACAGAAAAAAATATGTCATGACTTTTCCAACAACCCAATATTAGGAAGAGTGGTTAGCTAATGGTGGCATTACTAATTAAAGATTAAAGATTGTATTCTGGGTAAGACAGAATAGTGCAACGATAAGATTAGAAGACAGAAGATTCAAACAATTGCCGCTTTGTATTAATCAGAGTTTCCAGTGAGGTTGCTATGGTTTTGTTACTGGATCTCTAGAATACCTTCTAGAGATCGGCTTCAACTGTTGGGATACTCACACATTACAGTTGTTAATCTATGTCAATTTGGTGATCTTTGAAGTTAAAGACCACACCCAGTTCGAGCACTATCCTGCTCAAAGTGGAAAAAGTTCCTTTTACATTAGTGAGTTCCAAATCACTATCATATTTATATCCCATGCAACAGACCTATGAGTCATATAACAGTTTTATTTTAAATTTTCAACCTTATTTTGCTAGAAATTATGAATTTCGCATCAAGTAAACTTACGATAAACCTTTTAGAGATGAAATATCAAGTGCATAAAATAGTATTTTTTTCTTTTTCAAAAATCATAGAGTATTTGAGCAAAAACTGTTTGAAGTTTTTCATTAAGTTCTGCATTCAAGTAAGTACTAATGGAGATAAATTGACTTAGTCTTCTTTTATTATTCCTTTTTATAATTGCCCTTTGTAATATATTATGAGCCTTGGATAGTCTAGCAGCTATGGAAAGGCTTATTGCTTGTTATTGTTCAACACTTCGGTGGCAAGAGAAGTATCAACTCCTGTGTTAGATAAAATCAAGTAAGAAATCAGCCTATGAGCAGGAGATTTTCTCATCCCAAACCTCAGTTAAATATAGAAATGACAAAATAATTTTAGCTCGTTTGAAGGCAAGCCCTTTTTTTTTTTTTTTTTTTTTTTTTTACAGACTTCAGCCAGTCCGTAAACCAGTGACATTTGGTTCATACCCTAGGCTACAGAAGAAAAAAAAGTGACAAAGCTTTAGCTACCCAAAATAAATTTTGTTTAAACTGTATTCCAAAGTCTCAAGTTTTGAAAAAAAAAATCAAGATAACCTTATCCTTCAAAGTTGTTAGTATTTTTCATTCTGAATGCAGTTTGGTCTAAAGCATCTGGCCTTCCATCCTCATTTTCCTCTTAGATAACGCTGAATAATATAGCCCTTAAAAACCATCGAGTCGTTAGAAATTATGTCATGGCATCTGTCAGTGCCATAATAGCTGATTTGAGCCAGTATTTTAATGTGGGTAATTAGGAATCTGGTTCTTTTTGCTGTGCTGAGAGTCTGGCCAAAAATCGTTCCATAGCAGGTGGTCTGTGGGAACTTGGTCTACGAAGGCTCCAGCTCCGATGCTCAGTGTTTATGTCACTGTTAGCTGATAACCCTGAGCCGTGGTCACCATGACTCTGTCAGACTAGAACCCAAAACAAAGCACAGAACTGATTAGCCCTAGGCTCATTTCCAAAACAGTTCTGCTTAAGCAGGGCGACCAGTGCCCCAGCCGTGATTGGCCTTGTTGTTTGGTTCTGGTATCAGCCTGGCTGCCAGTACCACAGTGGATTGTGTCTGTTTTCCTGAAAGCCAGAAGGCCAGCATCCTCTAGAGGGTGGGGCTGAGTACACTCATCCTATACTATTGGGTAGAATATTGCTTGCTAAGTCACATATAAAACACCATAAGACTATCTCAGTGAGGTGGTAGAACAGATATCTGTTGCTAGATCTGAGCAATGTAAGTACACACATGCACACTCACATGTGTGTGTGCACGCACACACATAGTGTTAAAAAGACTTTCAAATATTTTGTCTCATTTGGTACTTATGTTCAGTTAGTGGTGCAGTAGAAGTTTGTAATATCATTCCCATTTTCAGGTAAACAGAGAAGTTAGAGTTAAGTGATTTACCTAATGTTACTCAGCTAGTAAGAAGAGCTGAGAATGATTCTCAGCTTTGACATCTCTTTCTAGCTTTTCTTTGAAGTAGAGCACATATCCTTGCATGAAGCAAATACCAAATTCTAGATACCCACATTGAAAGCAGGTAGTCAGGATACACTACATCATTTATGCAGTTTAGACCGAGGGAGCCTCTCTTAACTGCTCTGGGAATTAGGGAAGTCCTCTCAAAATTTAAGTTCCTAGAGGCCAACCAGGGGCCAGTCTTGGAAGGAGCCTTTCTAAAGATAGGGACTTCGGGCTTGCTCTGTGCATTCTCTTCTGTGCAATCTCTTCTGCATGGGGATGGAAGTATTATCATTTAGGTGGTTGACAAAGGGTACTGATGGAGAAAATGTTCAAACTCTAGGAATCTAATGTTAGGAAGAAGTCATGTTCCTAAAAGTGACATTGAGGGTCAGAGGAGGAATCACAGAGCAGACACCAGAAAACACTTTTGGGCTCATGAGTGCACGTAGGAGACTGGTTAATTAGAAGGAGAAGTGGGATGGCATTTTCAGAAACTAAGAGAGGGAAGGCCCTGCAAAATGCCATTGGACCTTGTTTGATAATATGTGAATTGATTTTTGACTTAAAATTATCCCTACACATTAAACAAGACAGCCATCCAGTTCCTTAAATAACTTTCCTGCTCAGCACCTCTGTTTTCTTCTGACCACCCTATAAAAGCCTTGGTTAAAAAAAAGCTTAGTTTTTTTTTCCCCCTTTGGTCATAATGTTTGCATTTGTTTGTTTGGGTTTAGATTTCTCAGGCACAGACAAGTAGATGAGCCTTGGGATGGTTAAAAACTTTCATGAGCATTGTTGCTTGCTTCTTCCTAATAATTATTTAGGGACAGCAGCAGGCAAAAAGCATCTCTTTCTTCTTGATGGAAAAGTAATTCTGTTTGTTCATTTAAGAGGATTATGTTTGCCATTTGGTTGATCTCACCACTGTTTGCTGATGAAGAATAAAAATTAAAAGCTGCTTATTTTGAGTACAGACATCCCAAAGGGATGATAAAAATGCCCAAATTTTTAGTACAGCCTTGGAGTTCTCCCAGATCTGGACTGATACTGATATTTAATGTTTTCCCTTTCTGGGTTCTCAGATGTTGTAGTTGTATAGAGCAGGGATTCCAACCCTTAGACTATGGGCTGGTGGCAGTCCATGGCCTGCTGGCACTCCTATCCCTGTCCACACAGTAGGGGATGAACAGTGAGTGAGCAGTAGAGGCTTCATCTGTGTTTGCAGCTGCTCCCCATTGCTCTCATTGCTGACTGAGCTCTGTCTCCTGCTGGATCAGTGATGGGATGGATTCTCATGGGAGCGCAAACCCCACTGTTGGGTGATTGTTTCATTCATATTTCATTCATATTGGTGGTGGAAATGGGGTGCACAGTGCATGTGATGTGCTTGGGTCATCTTGGGACCTGGCTCTCCCACTTCCATGGAGAGGCTGGTCCCTGCTGGGAAGGTTGGAGACCACTGGTATAGAGCCTTTGAGATGACTGACCATTTTAATATAGGACCACATGAACCAATAGTGGCTTTTCCTTTGATTCTAATAAAAACATCAGAACTACATTATTCTATTGTTTTTAAAAAGCTCTTCTTTTTGTTTGAGTGACTGAGTTGTTAGTGGAAAGAAATACAAGTACCTTCTTTCTTGCATCCTTCAGGTAGTTCAGGAATAGAAAACTGTTACATGGCAGAAAGTGGAGTGGAGTGTTGAATCTGTCATTTGCAATTCTATTTACCTTTCGTGACAAGTGACAATTCTGGCCTTATTTACTTCATTGAACTTCAGAAGGACAAATGTGTGCTGTGATTGAGGTGGTCTTAAATTCTCTCTCTTGTCCTAATATCCCAGGGCTTCCAGCAAAAGTTCTCCTTCCACAGTAAAGAGATTGTGGCTATCAGCTGTTCCTGGTGCAAGCAGGCGGTAAGTCTGAGGTGAAATAAAACAATGTGGGCTCACGTTTTAACAAAATAGGCTATGTGATTGCCTGAGGTTTTGTACATAAGTGAAAAGTTATCCTGACTTAACGTATTATTTGTATCCTATGGAGTTCTTGGAGAAAGAATGACTGCACTATAAACAATAGTATATATGAACTAAAGAAAACTAGAGAGATAAACTAATCTCATTTAATATATTTTGAATTCTGAGATTAAGAGTGGAAAATCCTCCCCTGAGTCTGACCTGGGAATAGAATTGAGGGCTTCTCATTCCTCAGTCACATTTTCTCCCACTCTGCTGGATTTTTGGGAACTCCTCCTGTGGTCCCACATTAGAAACTGTCTAAGCATCTAGATTTTCATTTTTTCCTTTTTAATAGTTTTGATGTGATGACTTTTTTTTTTTTTTTTTTTTTTTTTTTTTTTTTCATAGCACAAAATGTTAGGGCAATAGGAACGGTGGTTCTATCATTCTTTAAGTTTGGATGTTGTTAGGTTGTCTGTGTGCCATTGAAATGTAGTTTCCCCTCACATTTGGGCATCTATGTTCAGTAGGATCTGATGGTAATTTCCTCATTTACTTTTATTCTCTTTTATCTACCTTTTTATTTTTATTTTTTTGCAACTTTTAGCACCAAACCTCTGTCTCAATCAGATGCTGTATTTTCCTATTTGCTTCTGTATCTGTTTTTTTTTTTTTTTTTCTTTACCAGACAATATATAGTCTAACTTGGGTTTGGCCCATAGCCCAAATCTGGTTGCTGCCCATTTGTGTCCATACAGCCATGCCGGGTTATCCATGTATCGTCTGAGGCTGTTTTTGCATCGTCGTGCTGTCTGTGACGGCTTTCTTGCTGCAGTGGCAGAGTTGAGTAATTACAACAGAGACAGATAGATCCACAAGCTTAAATGTTTACTATGTGGGCCTTGTTAGAAAAAAAAAAAAAAAAATAGAGCTACTTCCTCATTCTAGTCCTCAGCCTACCTCTTTGTTGAGTGGCTATAGGGATTGGAATATATAGTCCCCTTGTTGGATAGCCAACCTGCAGAGAAAGCTCAGTGCTTGCAGTGTCACCATCCTGCCTTATTTTAATTCTTGGTGTTTCCATCTTCATTCAGTTAGTCGTCACATAATAGTCATGCTGATCATGAACACATGCGCAAATATAAGGCATCCTGGTTCCTGAGTTAAACTCTATACCAACAGGCAGTATCTTCAGGAAGAAGCAGCTCCCATGTCCAGGTGTCCCTAAGGATACCCTTGGTGCTGGATTTCCTGATCTTTTCTGCCACCGGGGGTCGGCATCAGGGTAACGTGCTCAGGTGCTCCTGCTTCTGCGCCAAGTATCTTCCAGACTGTGGGGAGGTGGTTTATTTAGGCTCAGCTAATGTGCAAACTAAATGCCTCTCGATGAACATGTTGGCTCTCTTTTCATTTCAGTTGAGTCAATACAAAGGTTGAACTTTCACTTGGCTATTGTAGCAGAGTTCCGGTTAGTTCCACATGTCTTTGAATTTCGCAGAAGTGGATTTTGCAAGGAAAATACATAAAAAACATTTTAACACAAATTACATTGGTGAAACATTTTAACACTGCAGGTCATCCCTTCTAAGACATTTGATGTCAAGCAAATAAATGAGTGACCCTCAGTGAAGTAGGAGGAAGAGCACCGAGTTTGGAATTAGGTTTCCTGGGTTCAGTTCCCGATTCCGTCATTTAAAAGCTGCGGTCTTGGTCACACCTCAGTCTCTAGATTGCAGATCACCCAAGTGCAATTGAGAGAGTTGACATAGGCAGTCTCTGATATTGAGATTGCTATCATTTTAGAAATGCAATGACCGTGCACTTGAAGGTTTATTTGAATTGCTAAAAAAGAAAAAAAAAAGTCAAGTTTTAAAGAAGATACTCAAATAGCACTCCTTTGGTGTATTTAACTACTTGCAGATCACACAAAACTGGTGACAGAGAGAATTATTGTTTTATCAGTTAGTATTTTGTACTTAATTAATTGATTATTAATTAGCCACTGGGTCATGGCAGATCTTGAATATGGGCAGCAATGAGAACAAAATCTCTCTGATGTTACGTAATATAATTAGGGTGGCCATATTTGCCAATTTCCCTGAGACAGTCCTAATTTATGTCTCTTGTTCCAACATAGTTATTATCAATGGTCCCTTTCACTCATAAAATTGTTCCAGTTAAAATGATAAATTATATGGTCATATTAAGTATAATCCAAGCAGAAACTGATGTTAAATTAAAAAAAATCACTATGATGAAAATTTAAGGCACATAATTATTACTTGAGGTTGATTGTATGTTTATTAGGAAATACATGTTACTGCACATAACTGTCACTTTCCAGTCATGTAGAAGGTGACTAAAAATGTAATTGGCCTAAAGTTATCCATCCAAGTGTCACAGTGTGAGTGTAGAGTTAAGTCCTTAGTGCTAAAATATTGTTATGCTCATTCATTTATGTTTACTTCCTTTCTTTCAAAATAAACAAACAAAAAAGCACTCTAGACTTGTCTAGTGAAATAGAGCCATTGTACTTTTTTTTTTTTTTTTTTTTTGAGAGGTTTTTCGCTATAGGGTGCGTGCGCTCGCCAGACAGACAGAGAGAGACAGAGACAGAAAGCGAGAAATCACCCCCCAGGGGGGATGGTCACGCCGCAATCCCTTCTCCTCCATTCTCCTCTCGGGATCTTGGGCACGCACGCACACGCGCCCGGCGTGAGTTTTTTAAGCCACCGGGTCCAGGACGCGAACCGCGGTCGACTACGTGGGAGTCCAGCGACATAGCCATTACGCTAACTGCTGGTTCCCGCCATTGTACTTTTTTAGTGACCTCAGATAAACCCAACAAAAGCAGTCTTTTTGTACTTTGTTACCTCTGAGATGAACAACTCTCTAGTAGAGACATGGTGCTTCTCCTTGGCTTTCCTAAACTGCGAAGATGAACAGAGAGGAATTAAGTTTGTGAAAAAGGAGGAGCAGATGGTAGGCGTTGCCTTTCTACTTGTCTTGATTTTCTTTTTGACATTATCCCAAATCAACCAAGTCTGTGATCAGAGCAAGTCAGGGAAATATGTGCATAGTTGGGATTGACAGAATCTTCCAAGATTCTAGCATCTTTATGGAGATATCCCATTATATGGTTAGAAAGGTTTAGCAGGCTTTGTCCTATGAGATTGGTCTCTTGTTAATAATTTCTAAAAGTTCATAAGCTGGGGTCAGAAGCTGGCATAGTGGTTATGTCGCTGGACTCCAATATGGCCAACCACAGTTTGAGTCCAGGAGTTGGTGGCTTGAAACTCATGCCAGGCGTGTGTGCGTGCATGCCCAAGATCCTGGTAGGAGAACAGAGAAGGGATTGTGGCATGGACCTCTTCTCTGGGGGGTGTTTTCTCACTTGCCCTCTCACTGTCTTGTCTCTCTCCAGTGAGCGCACATGTCCTAGAGCAAAAAGTTTTATATATGTGTGTATGTGTGTGTATATATATGTATATATGTATATATATATACACACACATACACACACACACACACACACACACACACACATAAAGTTTGTAAACTGGAATACATTTAAAATCTGGTCTCTAATCTCCTGGGCTGATTGGGTAGTGGTGTGTCCTGAGTGTGTACCTGAGTTGTGTGTGTATATGTGTGTGTGATATGTGTGTGTGTGTGTATTTATTCCTTCTTGTAGCAGCATTGCTCTCTGCCCAGAATTGTTTACTGTCCTGTTTTCTTCTTCAGTTTCACAATAAGGTGACCTGCTTCATGCTGCATCACATTGAGGAACCCTGCTCCCTGGGGGCTCACGCTGCTGTTATTGTCCCACCCACCTGGATCATTAAGGTGAAGAAACCTCAGGTAACTGCCAGAACCCTGGTGCTGCTGGGCCAGTGCAGGGAAAATTAACCACCGCTTCTTGCTTTCCTCCTTCTGATCAGTGTTGGGTTTCTACGAGCCCTGCTCACTCATCCCAAGGTCCCGTGCTTAGCTTCTGCAGCTCCTCCAATTGGGCCAACACTCCTGCACTGGGCACACTTAGAGAACCAGCCTCCCCATCCAAAAGCAAAGCTCCAGAACAGGCACTTTTCCTCCCCACTCAAGTGCTAATGGTGTTCTCTTGGGTAAGAGCTGTCCCGAGTCCATCGAGTACTAGTGGTGGGTGCAGCTGATTCATGCCCAGCTCTTTCTCTCCAGAGGAGCACTCATGGGCACCAAAGTGAGGGTGAACCGTGCAGACTTCACGAACTGCTTAGGGTTATTGCCACTTCCAACCTGAAGGACCCTTTGAGTCATGACCTTCCTAGATACATGAGGCTGGTTCAGAGAGCAGGGCTCTCTTCCTAGAACAAAACAAAGAGTTCGTTCTCTTAGTACCTAACCTCATCCTGTTTACTCCTTAATGTGCTTTCTGTCCAGTGAGTCTCTGCTTCCGTGCTCTGGGAAACCTTGGTGGTTTCTGGACAAGGACATAATCTTTGATAGAAAATATTTCTGCCTCTAAATTATATGCCCTAGACAAGGTAGCTCCAAGTTATGGGATGGCAACTTTGACTACTACATGGAGAGAGATGGTACCTCTGCTAGGGTGCAGGCACTTAGGAGGTTTTTTTCAGAAGCAAGTATAGTAACTACACTTTAAAAAGTGGGGAAACTAGCCCTTCATTTTACATTTTAGAAACAAATGCCAGGATACTGTAAATGAGTTGCACAGGGTGACTAAGTAAGTTAAATATAATACTGCTATCAGAAGTTCAAGTGTATCAAATTCTAATTCTTAGTTTAAAATTTCTTTAACATCGCTCTTTGTTTATCTTTAGTTTTTCCCTAAAATTCATAATCTGTGCAAATCTTTATGTCAAATATTCATTTAAATTCATACCTTTCCATTGAAACCTTGATGTCATGGAGAAGGCTTCCAGGCATTGTGATAAGACACATGATTCCTGCTCTGACTAACCTTGAGAGGAAATCAGAGTGTGTGGGGGGGCTTCATAAGGAAGGTTTTATCTTATATTTTAAAGATAGTTGGGATTTAGATAAGTGGAGAAGAGAGTGGTAGGCAGGAGAATGGCTTGAGCAGGGGTACTGTGTCCAAAATTGTATTCATGCGCTCGTTGAGACTACTTTGACCGAAGTGCAGGATTCATGTAGAGAGTATGTGGGTGATGAACGTGAGGTTGTCGGGCATGATTGTGGATGGATTTCATTACTATTATTTTTAATGAGCGAGAGAGAGGAGAAAAGTATTTCAAGCATGTGTGTGCAAGGGAGTAAGAGGGAGAGAAAGAAAGGTATTTTGGACAGAGTCTCCCACATTGCCCTCTTCCTATCCCTGCTTCCCAGTTAACTAACACTACACACGTGACATGAGCCAGGTCTGTTTAGGATGGGTCAGGAACTGAACCTGTGAGGTGCTAGCCATACTGTAGTGGTGCCCTACTGCTTGTGCCACTAAGGCTGGGCATTTTTGATCGTGCAAACTTTATCCTCAAGTAGCAAAGCAGGTTCTTTTTTAAGCATAAGTGTTGTAGAGTAGAAAGTATTTCAGAAGGAAACACTCACAATAGTTTGTAGGATGACCTAATTGCATGGGAAGTCTAGAGACATACCAGTTAGGAAAATCAGATGATATCATTTTGCAGGAAAATCGTTACGCTTACTTTTCTAAACTTAAAAAAAGAAAAAAAAAAGAACTCAAACTTTTTGTCATAAAAATTCTCAAACATGGGGACCAGCAGGTGGCATGGTGGTTGAGGCGCTGGACACTCCCACATGGCCGACCATGTTATTATATACAGTAGGAGAACCAAAGAAGAATCAGACGTGATCTGTTTTCACAAAGAGTATACTTCCCAGGGGGGACACAGATGTAACCATCTCAAGCACTGGGCAGAGTGTTGGAAGAGGAATTCAGCCATATATAAATCCTTAATCAAAGAATGGTCTTCTGCTGTTAGGTTGTCGGGGGAGTCATGATGTATTATTCTATGCAAAAATATGTCCATACTTTCCCAATATCTTTCCAATATGTCCAATGTCTTGGAAGGTCTATTTTTATAAAATATATTTTTTATTTCAATTTCTTTTATACATTCAATCACATATGTCACTTAGCTCGTAAAGTGAATATTCCAGCGTGTATACATTTCTCGCCAGTCCAGTTGAGAATACTCTACATGTTATCTTCAACAGATAATAACCCATTTCTTTGTCCCATAAATGCCTTGCCTCTCTATTTTTCTGCTTAATGTCTTTCCTCAGACATTCCTCTGGAAGGTCTATTTTTCGGTCAAGGTGCATTCTTGGGAGAAATACATATATGGGATAATGAAATTAGGGGCAAAACAGGTTGGATCAGCCAAGATTAGTGAGGGGCCTGTACATTTAAGACAGAGGGTGTTAAATGCTACCAAAGGTGTAGAAACCAGTGGAGATACGAAGCAAGACTGAGCAATTTCAGGTGTGATAATCAGGATTGGCTGTTGTGAAAAATATGCTGTTTGTGGGGCCAGCAGATGCTAGAGTCCCACACAGCCGACTGTGGTTCAAGTCCCAGATTTGGTAGCTTGAAAATCATACCAGGCGTGTGTGGGTATGTGCTCAAGACCCCAGGAGGAGAATGGAAGAAAAAGGATTGTGTCATGACCATCCCTTTGGGGAGTGATTTCTCACTTTCCCTCTCATTGTCTTTGTCTGTCTCCTGTGAGTGCACATGCCCTAAGGCAAAAAAAAAAAAAAAAAAAAAAAAAAAAAAAAAAAAAAAAAAAACCTCTAAAAAAAGAAAAAGAAAAATATGCATTTCATACTTGGCCTTGAGTAAGTCATTGGTTGAGGAAGAATAATGCAAGTTGGTAAAATTTACTGAGAACAATGGTTAAGAAGTATCATCAGATAAATTCAGATTTATCTGGGATGTTTATGTCTAAACAAATCACTCCAGAGAGGAGAAGGAAAGGAAGTCTATGTGAGTGTAGAATGAACAGCGAAAGTGGTTTGTAAAGAGATGGTGGTGACGTATCTACTTTCTGTTCAGTGATGGCAGGTTCTGAGTGGATACTTACGCCCTGAGCAGCTATGGAACTGGAAATGTGATGCTGAAGGAAATACCTGCCTTGGTTATATGCTCGGTTTCATCACCGAATTATTTAGAGAAAGGAAGAAATTATTTAGTAGAAATTAAAGGATGAGGGAAAGTAGTTTAAGAAATTCAAATGAAAAAAAAAAAATCAAATACTAAGCGTCAAGCCTGAATCTGCTGATATATTTGAAATCCAAGGTATCTGTAAAGTGACAGTGTTGCTCCTTTGGACCGAAGATACTGGACATATAAACAAGTTACAGAGTTCAAATACCTATGTACATGGTGGAAGCTGAAGGGTTAGGACATGTTTCATGTTTTGGAAGAAGTCAATTGTGTGAGACCAGAATAACGAGGCTTCCACAGGAGTTATGTATCATGAGACAAGACACTTTATGAAAAAATATGTTGTCCCTGATTCTCTGACTTTTTAAAAAAACTGTAATTGTCTAATTAGTTTTCCTACTAATTGCCTAATTAGTAGGAAAGTTTTTCTACTACTCTCAAGGACATCTTCAGTCTTTGGGAGTGAATATAAAATGGATACACCACCCTCTTTTCCAAGTAGGAAATGGACCCTTTTCCAAGTAGGGTCCGTTGTGACTTCATAGTACTGAATTGGAGCAATCTGTTTTCTTTGAAAACATGATAGTACTCAATCTTTTAGTTTATTGTTTAATTTTAGCAATGTGAGTAAAGCATAAATATTCTTCCTGCAAAATTTAACTTTTCTGATAAGAAAGTCTCTGTTTACCAACATTTCAAATTATACGTACCTCTTCTGTCTTTTCAGTTACCCATACAGAGTTTTTGATATGTATTTATATAGAGATACATTAATCAAGAAGATATAGAGCTATTTTGACTGACTGAAATAAATGTCATCATTTTATACATAGCACTTTAAAACTTTTATTTACTAGTAAAAAAGTCTATTTTAGAGATCAGCAGATAGTATAATGGTTGTATCACTGGACTCCCATGTAGTTGACCACAGTTCAAGTCCTGGACCTGGTGGCTTAAACTCACACTGGGCACATGTGTGTGTATGCCCAAGATCCTGAGAGGAGAATGGAGAAGGGATTGTGGCATGGCCATCCCCTCTGGGAATGATTTTTTGCTTTCTGTCTCTCTGTCTCTCTCTGTGTCTACAGCAAGTGTATGCATCATCCTATAGCAAAAATATCTCTTAAAAAAAAAGTCTATTTTAATACATATGAACCTGACTCACTTTTAAAAAATTTGCCAGACGGTGCATGGGGCGGGGGGGGGGGGGGGGGGGTGAGCGAGCGAGCATGAAAGAGAGAGCGAGAAAATGAGAAAGAACTCACTATGGGGTATAGCCATACCCCAATCCCTTCTCCTCCATTTCTCCCTCCTTTTGGGATTTTGGGCACACATGCATATTGTCCCAGAATGTTTTCAAGCCACTGAGTCTGAAACTTGAACTGCATAGTCAGCAACGTGGGGTCTAGTTGCCTTACTTACCATGCCGGGCTGGCTCCAACTTGACTCATGTTTAACACTGCTCTGTGTGTGTGTGTGTGTGTGTGTGTGTGTGTGTGTGTATTCCGTACTAGACACATCACAGTTTACCTTTGCTTCTCTCTCTACCAATGGACATTTAGTTTCCAATGTTCTACTTATAAATAATGCTAAATGCTCTTTCCTAGTTTATTACTTATGATTAGATCATCATCTTAAAATTATGGGGACCCATAAAATGTAATAATTACTTTTTTTGAAATGACTTGGGTATTTCTCAAAGCTACCCAAGCCATTTCCTCTGGGTGAATCTTCAAGATTAAAAGATACTTGCTGTGATTTAGTCAAATATATCTAGCTGGACATCTTGAGACCTTGTCCTTAAATTTTGGAATGAGTCTCCTTTATTTCTCTGCTAGCCCATCTTCTGAAAAACCTTTGTTCTGGTGGGGCCGCTGGGTCAGGGCAGGACAGAGTGCAAATGCTCTTTAGTAGACACGGCCCCTGACTCTCCCTCCTCGTATTGTCAGAGTTTATTCTAGTGATATAATGGGGGAAGACTTCATTTGGGATGACAAAGTGATAGGTCTTCTCTGTAGATCTGTTATTATAACCAGTTATTTGTGATCCCATAACCTGGGACATCCCCTGAAGAGTAGTAAGAGGTAGTTGAGTTTCATTCAGAGTTGAATGATTCCCCTATAAGTATTTCTTAACAGGCCAGGAAGGAATCACGGCTATGATAAGCATTTTGTTGATAGGATATTTCTGTGTGAGCTAAGGCTACCCTGACACCTGGTACAAGAAAACAAAAAGTCTTTGTCTTTTCTTAAGGCTTTAATAAAAAGTGGGCACAGAATGTCTGGGGGGTGTCTGCTGTTGGTATCAGAATCATGCAAATCCGAAAGCGGGTATAGCATTTCAGTGTTTAATCATGTTGGTCTTGCAAAGAGAAACCCTTGTATCACTGGGTTAGCTGCCCTTGATAAAACACAGATGCATTTGTTTTGGAACACAGGACAAGTATTAAAAGTTTCTTAAATATATCACTACCAATTCTACACAGTTTCATGGCAAAATGTTTACCTTCTGGAAGAGCACACTGTTTTGTTTAACTCTCAAAACACTACTGACCCAGGCAGAGGGAGTGGTGTCACACACTAGCAAGGGTAGGTGGTTTATCATGTCCCAACCAAAACATCCTCAATCTGCCTTCCCGTCCACCTGCTCCTCACTGAATTATGCTGCTGTCAGACAGAAACGTGCATTTGTGCATAAATGGAAGGGAGCCTTGGGTATTTCAAGGTGTGCTGTGAAATTCTGTACTACTCATCTTTTGCTGTTTGGCTATCCATAGGGCTGTAGATTACTCAGAACTCACATAGAAGCACCCAGGTACTGTGAGTCAACCACTGTGCTTGCTCTTTGCCTCCTTCTTGTTCTGTGAAGAAGGCCTCAGATGCATTTGGCTCGGTGAGGCTCAGAAGCACTTGTATTTGCTACATCTGTGTATAAAAAGGCCGTTCTGTGTGTCTGTCCCCTATTAGAGTTGAGTTCCTTGCCTGCTCTGTTTTCAGATATTTAGCCTTCTTTTGATGTGTTTTCTAACTCTGTGTTCCCCAAACATGCTTGACCATCAAAATCACCCGATGTACTGTTAGTTCTAGAATCAGATGAGTTTAGGAGATAATTGGCAGGATCTATTGAACCTATAAAACACTATCTCTTGGAGTTTAACTGTCAAGTCTTGTTAAGAACTAAGGTCATAGTATGTGCCTGCAAGCACATGGCATCCCGTGTTGCTCTTGGCAGTAAAACTGCAAAGGGTTTAGGAGGCACGCCTTCCCTACCAAGGAGCCTTTCCAATAGCAGGAGTGGCTCAGTCAGTTTTGTGAATTCTAATACTATCTATTCATTGTCTCAACAATGATTTGCGTGCCTACTATGTGCCAGGCATTTGTGCTAGGTGCTGGGGATATACAACTGTGAACGAGGCAACTAACGTGTATGACGTGCTTGTCACACGATGGATACCAAGCTAACTGCTTCACATACTTTTCTCATTTAAACTTCACAACTGCCCTGGGAGGTAGGTATCATCACCTAAATGTCAAAATTAAGAAACTGTCATTTGAAACGTTTGACGGACTTGGCTTACGTCACAGATTTAGTAACAGGGAGACTCAGAATTTGTACCAAGTCGAACAGATTCATCCTCCTTCTCCTACTGCTCTTCAGTTTTACTACCGTCTATAGTCACCTCGCTTGGTTCTTTCTACTTCAAACAGAGGTCTCCAGCCTGACCTACGTGACAGAATGGCTTGGGATGCTTTTAAGCATCTGGGCGTCACCCCACACAGATTAAATAAGAATACGTGATGGGGTCCAGGTATGGGGATTTTTAAAACAGCTCTGTGGGTGATGCTAATGTGCAGCGAAGGTTGAGAACCGCTTTAGAGCATCATTAATTGACACCAACGAGATTCCGCTCCTGCCAGCCTAACAGTTTCCAGAATTCTTCTTGGATCATTTAGCTGATTAAATTTTTATAGAGTCTGAATCATTTTTCTTCCCTTTCAAACAATTGAACTCTATCAAAATAGAACAAAGAGTTTCATAATGCAAAAATTTTTGCCAAAGGAGGGACACAGGAAAAGCTCCATTTAACCAGGAATGCAGGATCTTTTTGAAAGGATCTATTTCAAAGGAAATATATTAATAGTAAATGATGAGGAATCACCTGGGGTTTAGAATAGCCGTAAGCTCCTGAGTCTCTATCCTCTTGTAAGAGTCCAAGATCCTTTTTATTTTTTTTCCTTTTTTTGGAGAGGTTTTTGCTATAGGGCTCGCCAGACAGACAGAGAGAGACAGAGAGATAGAAAGTGAGAAATCACCCCCCAGAGGGGATGGCCATGCCGCAATCCCTTCTCCTCCATTCTCCTCTCGGGATCTTGGGCACGCACGCACACGCGCCCGGCATGAGTTTAAGCCACCGGGTCCAAGACTCGAACCGCGGTCAACTACATGGGAGTCCAGCGACATAGCCATTACGCTAACTGCTGGTCCCTGAGAGTCCAAGATCCTTAAGACACTTTATTTTCATTTAGTGTGGGAAGAAAACTGAGAAAAATGTGGTAGTTTTTTTTTTTTTCTTTAAGTTTCCATCATTCTTGGTGAACATAGGACACAGCTCAACTTTTTTATTTTTTCAAATTCAAGTCAAAGTAAAATGAAAGTGAATAGTTCAGAATTTTCTAGCATGAATACATGTATGTACTCTTGACTAGAGTTCAATTTGAATGCTCTAAGAAAAAAAAAGAATACTTCTAAAAATAAAAGAAATACTAAATTTCCCTAAGCTTTTGACTACTTTTCACTGCTCAAATAATGCATATGTACATGTTTATATAAACTTCTAAGTTAAGAGTTTTACATCTTAGGTTTCAGAGCTTTGTCAGACTTCTACTTTCGTGAGTTGTAAAGATGCATTCTAATGAATGGGATCTGCACTGACTAAATCTAGTTTTTCTTTGTCTTCAATCACTGAGTTGTGACTATCCTCTGAGATTTCTTCTCCAAGTATCTATACAGTTGAAGTAATCACAGAGTTATGGCCCGTAGAATTCATAGAAAAAAAGAAAATGACAGTGAAAGTAAACTTGGAGGGCACTGTTCTTGAACAAGTTCAAAGCGCTTCTAGGAGGAAAAATGAAATTAAGGCTACCAGGGGAGGGAAGAATTCTTAAACCAATGGGTATTTACATTGAGAAACAAAGAGTAATGACAACTCCAAGCCCTGTCATTATAAGTAGCTTAAGGTGAATCTTACTTCCGCAGTTTAAAAGTCAGACATCAATGCTGAAAAGATAGTTGGATTGTAACATTTCATAGAGGTCAAGAGTCATTTTATGACAAGGATTATAAATGATTATTACAATAAAAGGTAAACAGAGAAAAGAAGGAAAAAGAAAAACATAAAAAATGGCCTCCTTTTTTACATTTCCACATAGGTGATCTCCATACCAGGAGATGAACTTGGTTGGGCGGGAGACGAACCTGGTTGGGCGGGAGACTGGAGCCCCTCAGAGAATTTGGGATTCTTCCATTTTTACTGGGAGGGTTGGCAGGTATAACATGTGTTGTTATGTGAGTCCATGAGAGCCTCTGGGGTTCTAACTCCCTGCCTCTCCGTGTGGTGGGGAGGCAACTGCTCACTCTGAAGCACTCGACTGATCTGTCTGTGGCTTACCCATGACCAGTGGCTTGGAAGTGTCAAAGCATGAGAAGCATGCAGTCCAACAGCATGTGCTGCGTCCTCCTCTACCTGGTCCTGCATGGGAAGCTCTTGGGCCGTCTGCCTCGGAGCTCAGCTGTCTCTTTCTTTCCCTACAGAACTCCCTCAAGGCTTCTAATCGGAAGAAGAAGAGAACAAGCTTTAAGAGAAAAGCTAGTAAAAGAGGAACTGAAGTAAGTGTTTCAGGGTTATGTTCCAAGGAAATATAACTCCCTGCCCATCGCCTACTCTGTTCTACTGAATCTGGCCCAAGATTATTTTTCTGACTTACTTCCAACCACTCCTTTCCCCTTCAATACATTCCAAACACACTGAATTCTTTCTTCTTCTTAAAATTAAAAAACAAAAACACCAAAACAAAATGACAGCAACAAAAACCTAGAATCCTGCCACTGTAGGGTTAGAGCATGTGCACTTGCCTGAAAATGTTATCCCAAAGATGATGATGAAGATCTAAAGAAATATCTGGAGTGCTCAGCATATACAGAGGAAAATCAAAAGCAAAGCTTAATTCTTTGGAGCAAATTATAGCCGCAGAGAGTTTCTTCCAGGCTTTATGTGACAGAGCCTATGAAAGTCAGCCCTGTGAAACAAGATGCAGATGTCTTGGGAGTAAGGGGTGGTAGGGATTTCCCTTTCCTTTGCTCTGGGACTACTTTTCCAGCCATGAATGTCAATCTTAACAGCATTGCTTGCTTCTTTCAGCAGGAAAACAAAGGTCGTCCTTTTGTGATAAAACCTATCTCTTCTCCTCTCATGAAACCCTTGCTTGTGTTTGTAAATCCCAAGAGTGGAGGCAACCAGGTGAGTCATTCTTCATGGGCTTAGTGTAGAAGTCTTGATGATTCCTCTTGTTTGTTTGTTTGTTTGCTTTTTTACATTTCCACATAGGTGATCTTCATACCAGGAGATAAACTTGGTTGGGTGGGAGAAGAACCTGGTTGGGTGGGAGACTGGAGAGAAAGAGAAAGTGAGAAGTCACCCCTCCCATCCCCAGGGGAATGGCCATAACACAATTCCTTCTCCTCCATTCTCCTCTCTGGATTTTGGGCACACATGCATGTTTTCAGACTGCCCGGTCTGGAACTCAAACTTCATACTTGGCTATGTGGGATCTAGTCACCTTAAGCACCACATTACCTGCTGGCCACAGTGATTCCTTTTCATTTTTACTCATGATAGAGAATGTGTGCTCATACATAAGAAAAAGGGAAAAGTACCCTTGACCGAGTCCCATCATTCTGCGATCCCCAGCCCTAGCCCTAGCCCGCCCCTCAGGCAGGATCTTGGGCACATATGTATGTCCAAGGTGCTTGCTTACTTCAAAAACTAAACATCATAGTCAAAGCCTTATGTATTAAACAACTTACAAAACGATCTTCTCAATCTTTCAAGCTTAGCTACAAGAGGCTTGTACACATCATTCTCACAGAGGCAAAAAAAAAGCGTATTCATAAGTTACTTTTACTTGTTTTTCTTAATTTGCCAGAGGGCATGTGTGCTCACCAGAGAGAGACAGAGAGATGGCATGGGGGCACCCCTCAGTGGAGTGTGGTGATGCTCCAATCCCTTCTCCTCTCTCCATGTTGGAATTTTGGGCTCACACATATGCACACGTAAAGACGCACACATGCATGCCAGGCATGTTTTTCAAGCTGTCAGGGCTTCCATATAAAACATGCCAGGGCACCTAAGTATTGACATTTTCCTTATGGATTTTCAAGAACGGTCATTGCAGAATTTCTTTTAGCCAATATGTCTCTTAGCTAATATGTTTCAGGATCTCTTTTATAGTTAGGAAGCCCTTTACTAATTTATTTTTATTTATTCCTGTTATAATTTAGACTAGCTACTTTTGTCCCCATCCTTGGAGAAAAGAGAAAATCCATCTGTCACAACACTCATTAACAAACAGCATTAATTCTATTAAAAAAAAACCAAGCTTCTGAAGATTTCATTTGATCTTGCCCAATCTTATAGTATACTGATATTTATCTCACTTGAGAATAAAGAGATAGTCTTGGAAAAGTTAAATTAAATGTCGTACTGAGAGTGACTTTTTTTTTTTTTAAGAGATTTTTGCTATAGGTCATGTACACTCACCAGAGAGACAGAGAGAAATGGAAAGTGAGAAATCACTCCACAGGGGGGATGGCCATGCTGCAGTGCCTTCTCCTCAATTCTCCTCTCAGTATTTTGGGTACACACTCACACATGCCCTGTGTGAGTTTCAAGCCACTGGGTCCGGGAATTGAACTGCAGTTGCCATGTGGGAGTCCAGTGCCTTAACCACTGTTCTACCTGCTGGCCCTGACACTGCTCTTTGAAGAACAGAATTTGCTCTAGAATCCAGGTTTTTGTCTCTTCATCCAATGTCTTCTCATGTCTGAAGTTTCTTATCAATAGTCTTGTTGGCTTTGATTTTCTGTTATTTTTATGTGAGTGTGGATGAGGAAATAGTTTCTTTGTCCAGTAAGTGACGTTTTCCATTTTGAGATAGATTTCTTGAAGTTTCACAATAAATAACTGGAGATTTGAAACTCTGTAATCACTCCTTATAAGGAGAGGAGTCCCATAATTAGGATTGACCCAGTAGACTAAGATGATGTTCTTAGAACCAAGGCTAATACACATTTCCCAGAATGTATTAATTTCAATAAAGCTTCTCTTATGGGAGTTTTTTATTTAAAGGAAGTATTATCCCTCTTTTCATCTTTCTTGGAAATTCTTGGTAATTTGCTGTGTTAACTATTCCCTTGTCAACCTATTTCTTATTGGAGTCAACTTTCCTAATAACTACTGCATAATTAGATTTTATATAAAATATTATAACAAAGATGTTTAGATCTTAAAAGTGACTTACCATAGAGTTGGACCTTGACTTTTTTTTGGTAATGAAGTAGAATAATAATTAAAAAAAATCTGTATCAACATCGTAGAGAACAGGGGAAAAAAAATATGTCCTAAGCAAAGGCACAATTTATTTTCAACATTCATAAACAAAGGAACAATTTCTTTTCAACATTCTGTACTTTCGAGTTGCTGAGTGATGATCTTGGAATGATGGCAATTCTAAGACTGTCACTAGAGGAGAACCTAGGAATGTTTATTTTTTAGGTGTGAGTTTCAATTTGCCCTGAACCATCCCCACCCCTTAGCTGGTCTCCCTATGGCCTATCAAAGATTAGAGATAAGGTTGGGAACCTGGAAGAGAGCAAAGCTAATATCATTGGCTCTAGGATTTTGGCCGCCTGAGCACCACATGCTAATTAGTACCAAATATACCTTATTATGATGGTCCATATGCATGTCTTAAATCATTATAAGCTTTTTGCATACAGTGTACAGAGGCTTGTGAGTTATCTCTGACTTTAAGAAGCTGACAGTCCAGGTAAGGCATAGCCTGTTCTTGTTCTAATCCAATGACAAGGACTTCAGAAGTGATCTGATGTTGCTTCCTATTTCACTCAATAGAAAGCAGGTCAAGAAACTTACGTGAGGGACCAGCAGTTAGCGTAATGGCTATGTCGCTGGACTCCCATGTAGTCAACTGCAGTTCGCGTCCCTGACCCGGTGGCTTAAAACTCACGCCGGGTGCGTGTGCGTGCGTGCCCAAGATCACAAGAGGAGAATGGAGGAGAAGGGATTGCGGCGTGGCCATCCCCCCTGGGGGGTGATTTCTCGCTTTCTGTCTCTCTGTGTCTCTCTGTCTGGCGAGCGCATGCGCCCTATAGCAAAAACCTCTCCAAGAAAAAAAAAAATGAAAGAAACTTACATGAATTGGCTATGGCTATCTTGTTTGTTAATGACATAAAAGGGGCACATGGGAACATTACCTGAATGCGAGTCCTAAATCGAGTGGATTAGATTGCAGTTGCTATGGAATTTCAGAGGCAAGCAGGGACTTGGGCATGATAAGGAGACCGTGTCTTGGTCATGGCTGGAATTGAAGATGGGCACTATTTAGTTATGCAGAGGAGAAAAGACCGGAGAAATGCACTTTTCCTTCTCTGTACTCTGGCAAATTCTTGTTCATCCTTCAAGGCTCAGTAGCACTTTTCTGACCTAATTCACAAAATGAATTGCCCTTTTCATGATGTTCTCATAGCCCTTGGTACACGCCTGTATTGTGTGAATTGTAACACAGACACTCTCAGTGTGTCTGCTCCCAGGATATAGACTTACCAGGGGCTGCACCCTTGGGTCTGTGATTCCTGGTGCATGGCATGTAGTAAACAAATAATTGTATGGTAAACAATATGAGAAGAACAGATGTGATGAAAATTATGCATGCTGAGGACAACACAGTGTGTGGAGCATGGATAGGAAGTGATTGGGAATGTGATTAGGTGAAGATTAGAATGAGCCTAGGAAACTGTAAAAACTTGGATTTGCAATTTGTGCAGTGGAAACTAGGCTTCTGCTGTTTAAAGTATTTGTCTTAAAATTCTTTTGGTTTTTGAGCAGAGGGATAAAATAATTGAACTTAACATGCACGCTCTTTGCTTGTGGATCTTGTTAAGATTCAGATTCTGCTTCAGTGAGTTGGGGAATAGCCGAGAGTCTGCATTTCTGTCAGCCCCAGCTAATGCTTATTGTCAAGAGCTACTGTAACCAATAGAGAAAAAATTTGGGGGGGAGTTAAATCTTGATTTTTCCCTTTTAATAATTTACTTATTCTACCATGCAATTTTTGATGTAAGGCATTCTCATCTCTTCCCTACTTTTTTTAAGTTTCATTTTTTACATTTAATCGCTGAGTATCATTATAGCATACCAAATGGATTTTCCCATCATGAATACACGCATATCAGTCCAGTCACTGACATTACCGTAAACCTTATAATCAACAACTTTCTTTCCATTTCGGGTCCCTTAAATGTTTTGCTTCTTTTTTTCTTCCCCTGCATTCCCTCCCTCCCATCCTCCTCCATTTCCCACCCTCCTCCCCCACTGTCCCAAGTATCATCCTTGCTCTTCCCTGCTTTCAAACGTAGGCTTCCAAGCCCTTTTTAAAACTTGCCAGGCTGCAGTTCTTGAAGTCAATACCTGGCCGATAGCGCCATCTACTGGCAAGAAAAATACCTGCAGTCTTTTTCTCTTTCTACAGTAGTTCATGTAAGAAAAATTTTCAGCATTTTAAAGGACCATATCAGGATGAACATATGCAAGGACTGCTTCTATAAAGCAGATCATAGCTCTTTTAGACAACATATTTATTTAAAGCCCCTATTTTAAGTTTCACAATAATCGTATATATGTATGTATATGTGTGTGTGTGTGTGTTCCTCCCTCCCTGCTTCTCTCCCCCCCCCCCCCCCCCCCCCCGAAATCTGAAGGTAGAGGTGACACTGGATGTTCGGCAAAGCTTTAGAGGCCGGCATTGCCAATATTTTGGAATATGAATTATTAATACTTGAGGCAACTGGCCTAGAGTCAGTGACTAAACATTCAACTGGAGTGGTTCCTCCTGTGGAGAAGACATTCTAGGTGGAGAATAAAATGTGTATAACACTGTCCCTTGCTCTGTCTGGAAACTTCTGAAGAGTAGAGTGATAGGTCCCGCCCTTACACTCCTGTCTTCATTAACTTTAAAATGTATCGTTTTTCTTTGGTGTTCCTGACTCACTAACATCACTTTTTTGTTTGTTTTTCCCTTGTGAGCTCTCCAGGGAGTGAGAGAAAGCATTCCCAATGGGACGTTGTCATGCCACAGCCCCTTTTCTCCATTCTGGAAGAACTTTGGGCATGTCCACACAGGTGTCCAGTTTTCAAACTTCCAGAGCCGGGATTCAAACCGCAGTCAATCATGTGGGATTTGGCTCCCTATCTACAGGACTTAGCCACTGCACTATGGCATTGGCCCTTCCTCACATCTTTCTATTTGAGTCTTACGAACTCAACATCTCCTGCTTTCACACGCTGTCTCCCTCATGTTTACTCATGACTTAGCCGTCTTGCAACTTGGATGATAAGCTCAGGGTTAAGTCGGTGTTTTGATTACTTAGATTTTAGCTGGCCCATACTGGGTCACAGGGTCTAGACCTGCCTCCTCCCATCTGTGAAATTCCTGGGAGAGGCACAGCATGAGGTGGGTCCCTGGATCCGAGCTCCCAGGGTACAGTAGGAGGAAAGCTCACGCTGTCTGGGTTTGCACCACCCTCTCTGGACAGGCTTTCCCAGACACCCCTCCCTCAGGGTCAGACACACCACACTGGGGAGAAAGGGAAGACATAGTGACTCACTTCAAATGAGAACTTTGAGTTCCCACAGTTTCTAAATACATGGGCAAATAATTCAGCTCCTCATCTTTGTAAAATAAAGCCCAGACATCTTAACACACACGACTTAACCCACAACTCACTTCAGTGGTCTCATCTCCCACCACTCCATGCCTTACGGATCTCAGAGCCATAGTTTTTCCACGGTATGTCTTGCTGTTTCAAACCATGTGTATCTCCTCCCTGAAACTTCTTCCTCTACTCCATATGGAAAGAGACCACTCACTCTTCTCATCTTTCAAGACACAGTTCAGATACCATCCTTCAAATGCCTTCCCCTAACTCCAAATTTGGGCATAGATGATCTCCTCTGGGCACCCACGTTTCACGGTGGGCATCTCTCATAGCACTTACCATCTTTCATGAATTCATTCACTTCGTTTTGGTCTTTTTCTAAGATTCTGAGCTACTGAGTGTACACATGGACACGGAGTAGAAGCCTAATGTGCATTTCCTGCATAAAGGAATTTATTTGATACCTTAATATCATTGGGGCTGTTCGGAGCCAGGTTGAAATCATTCAGTTATTTCTTCTGTTAACTTTTCTTTTCCTCAGACCTTTCTCCTGCCTTTCTGGGCAGTTGTTTTTTCCATGATCTAGATGCTGCCTACATGATAGAAACCAGGACTAGGTGACACCGCAGAATGTTTCAACCTGCGCTGGAGCTGCAAAGCTTTGATGAAGGTTGATGTGCTCTTTGGACTGATCTGTTAATTGCTCCTCCCCAACTCCAAATCATTATCATTATACTTTCCTTTATGAATAATGCATAGAGCTTCCTTTGAGAGCAAGATGACATCCATCTTGTTCCTCTCTCTATTCGCTCCTGAAAACTATGCCTGGCACATAGTAGGTAATGAGCAAATCTTGTTCATTTCCTTCCAGAAAAATCCACCTGTTGTCTGGGAGGCTGTAGTCTCTCATTGCACCCCACTCTTGCCCTACTATTTGGAGGTAGAACTTTCATTTCACCCTGAGGAATACCCATTCTGACAATATCTGAACACGTTCTGTGATCAATAAGATTTATATCTACAATAGCATGCATGTGTTAGGATTGACCTGTAAACTATTTTTCTTCATCATTTAAAGAAAATAAGGCTTGGGATCAGCAGTTAGTGTAATGGCTATGTCACTGAACTCCCATGTAGCCGACCGCGGTTTGAGTCCCAGACCCGGTGGCTTAAACTCATGCCGGGCGCATGCGCGTGCGTGCCCAAGATGCCAAGAGGAGAATGGAAGAGAAGGGATTGCAGCGTGGCCATCCCCCTGGGGCGGGGTGATTTCTCGCTTTCTATCTCTCTGTCTCTGTCTTTCTGGTGAGCACACGCACCCTAGAGCAAAAAAAACCTCTCCAACGACAACAACAACGAAAAAAGAAAATAAGGCTGTGTGTAAAAGTTGCAGCATTTTGAAAGATTGGAGGACATAAAAGCATTTAAAATAGTTACGGACATGGGAGACAGTGAGGAACGAGGGTGAGAGATGGGACGAGTGTAGGGAAGGAATTTGGGTACAATAAACAGGCAGACACTTGTGGGACACAGTAATGGTTTATTACTTGTTGACTATAATGCATATAGTATTCTCAACTGGACTGGTCTGAGGTGCATTTCACGTGGGGTAAATTCTCTTTGCAAGCCAAATGCTGTATAATAATAATAATAATAAATTGCAACATTTTCACTTGGCACATAGCAGGTGATAACTGCATGAGTGTTTGAGACCCGTTGATGAGCGGCCGCTGTGAAAATGACTGCAGAGTATTTAATCTTGCCACTGAGAAACGAATTATCTTTTTTCTGGTGAATTAGTATTTGTCATACCATTCATTTCTATTTAATAAATTACCACTATTAAAGACCTAAAGTAGTTTCTTGGAGTTAACAGCAGAGTTAATAGAACTCACTTAAATATGTGGCCTTTTTCCTTCCCTCAAAAGGATTGATTTTAAAAAATGCTTTCACTTAAAACACTTATCGTTTTTGTTAATGATACCATATTTTAAAAAGGTTACTTTTTCAAGTAGTAATTATATCATGCCTGACTATCAGCTCTGCTAGTGCAGCCACCCATGTCCTTGCAGGTTATCTCTGCCCAGCTCCAGGGGGCGCTGTTCCACTAGACTGCATTTGAAATGGGCCTCCTGGAAGAAGGCTGTGCACAATTTGCCAGGTTTAATTAATGCCCTCTCCTCAGAAGGTTAAATTGAGATAATTAGGTGTTCTAAATACAATAACTCAAACTGAAAATGAGAAAAACCAAAACTGTGTCCACTCAAATCTTTTAGAGACATCTAGGTTAAGAGAAAGAAATCATTACTTTGTATTTTTATATTTTGAAAAGAGTTCATTACCTAAAATTATATGTGTAATAGGAGAAGCTGATATTAAGATATGCACTCTACCATAGCCAAAAGATGAAGTAATTAACATCAACAATTCATATTGCTCTAGGACTCTAATACTGAAAAATTAATTTTCTAGCAAGTTAGAAATGTTTTATAAATTGGTCATTAAAATGACTCTTGTGGAGACCAGGGTGGAGTGATAGTTAAGGTGCCAGATTCCCACATGGCTGACTATGGTGTGAGTCCTGGACTTGGCAGCTCGAAAATCATACTGTATGTGTGTGTGTGTGTCCAAAATTCCAAGAGGTAAAGGGACTGTGGTGTGACCTTCACCCTCCACACATCCCTCTCTCCACCAGGGGAAGGCAATTTCTCACTTTTCTTCTCTGTCTTACTCCAGGATCACATGCACCCTATGGCGAAAACAAACCAAACCAAAAAAAAAAACAAAAAACAAAAAAAAAATGGGTGTTACCTGTTACACATAAAAGAAAGCCCAGCATGGGATTAAAAAAATGACCCAGTACTTAGTATTGCATAGTATCTAAATCTATGTTTGAATTTGATAGAAAGCAAAATATATCATTTGGTGAAACTGAAGGATTAGTTGCAATAATTAAGGATAGAATGTTATTCTGAAAATTACAGCAAGCACATAAGAAAGGCAGAACTTTTAAATTACAGGTCTGGATGATATGTGGAACAAAAGACCTGCATTGGCCTCTGCAACAACTGGCATACCAATGTGATCATTATCAGTCGCACTTTAGCCCTCGCACCCCAAAGAGTAATTTAATGACTAGTTAACAAGGAGCAACAAAAGGGGGGCACTCACATTTACAAAGGTCTATTCTGAACCAGATAAAAAACTTACTGATGCACTGAATTTTCATAATCACCCTGGAAGGCAGACATCCCTTCTTTTTTGTAGACTGCATTTCTGCAAGATTGTAAATGTTCCTCATTACCCAGTGAGGCCATCCAAGTTAATTCTGACTCAAACCTTGTGCTATTAATCCTATATTAGGGTGATCCTTAAACACAACATCTTAGAGTCATAAACTTTGGAATATTTAGGAAAGAGTAATCGTGACATCTCTGAAGAAAGGACATCACGAGTGGCAAGCCCAGCACAGCTGATCAGACATTATTTGCTCTGGTTGATAAAGTGAGGCATACAAGCTCCTTTGGAACTGTTTAATAAAAAGACTCTCCTTTCATTTCTTGTGCGCCCATTCCACTCTAAGAAATAATCTACAGTACAGTGTTGTATATAGCATAACGATCGTTCTATAAATGTCACATACCTAAAACATTCCAAAAGTGTTCATGTGGGAGTGACATACTTGGCTTAGACAGATATAATCATGGAGAGGGAAAAGTATCAAAGTTGGACTAGCCATGGTCTAGTGGTTAAGGGAACTGGATCTCACATGGTTGACCATGTGGTTTGAATCCTGGCCTTGGTGGATTTAAAAGCATGTGAGGCCCATGTACATGTGTGCCCCAAATCCTGACAGGATGGAGGAGTGAAGGAGAAGGGATTGCAGTGTCATCAAACCCTGTTGGGAGGTGTTTTCTCCCTCTCTCACTCTCTCTCTCTCTTTCTCTCTGTCTTTCTGGTGAGCACATGCACCCTCTGGCAGTTAAAAAAGTCAAAGTAAACTTTGATCTTACTAACTACTAAATTAACTGGGATACTGTGATACTTTTGCTTCAGATAGAAAAAATTATTTCAATAAAATTATACTTAGTTGCCCATATCTCATACAGAGATGGTAAGAATCTGCATGATAAAGTAAAAAAGTAATGTTAAATTATATAGGCTAAGAATGTCTTGATATTGATTTTCCTATATTAAGTAATGATGCTAAATAATAGATAATATACATTAAACACTTACTGAGTATGAAGTCCTGTGATGTGTTCTTCAAATATTGTTGCATTTAATCTTTGCAACAAATTTATGAATTATACATTCTTGTCTACATATTAAAGAGAAGCAGAACCAAGCTTGAAATTAAGAAACTTGCCCAGAGTTACACAATTTAGACATCTAACCTGGACATTGAATCTATGTATGTTTATAAGAGAGGGTGTCTTTAAAATGTTCATGGAAAATGAGTATTATGAAAAACTATGCATGGGTTTTAGTTTTTTTTTTTTTTTTTTTTTTGGTAAAACTAGTACTTTAATTCCATTTTCCCACACACATGTATTATGAAGCTCCCCTTGTAATTATAGCCAAAGCCCATAAATAAAAATTATTTTTTTATTAAGTTTTTGTTATAGGGTGCATGTGCTTGAGAGAAAGTGAGAAATTGCCCTCCCCTACTCCCCTAGGGAATAGACTTTCCTCTTCATTCTCCTTTCAGGATTTTCAGCACACATGCACACACACAACCAACATGTTTCTCTCTCTCTCTTTTTTTTTTTTTTTTTGAGGTTTTTGCCTTAAGGCATGTGTGCTTGCTGGAGAGAGGGACAGACAGAGACAGTGAGAAAGTGAGAAATTCATCCTCCCTGCCCCTGCGGGGGGATGGCCATGCCACAATCTCTTTTCCTCCATTCTCCTCTCAGAATCTTGGACACACATGTACATGTGCCTGGCCTGAGTCTGAAGCCACCGGGTCTGGGACGCGAACCCTGGTAGGCTATGTGGGAGTCCAGCGATGTAACTGCTACATGTAACTTGCTGGCCATGACTCAGTATGTTTCTCAAGCCTCCAGGTCTGGGGTTCTACTTGCCTTAACCTCCATGGTCCTATAACTACTTTTCTATATTGTTTATGATTAGATACTATCAATATTTTAGATGAAAAGACTTATTTTTAATTTTTAAGTAATTAGTGAATATGAGAAATTTCTTCCTATTATTGTCAATTTTTTGTTGCTGTTCCAGGGAACCAAAGTCCTGCAGATGTTCATGTGGTACCTGAATCCACGGCAAGTCTTTGATCTTTCTCAGGAAGGACCAAAAGATGCGTAAGTCTGCAAACACCCTTCAGAATCCATTTGTATTTTAGGCAAATGAGAAGAACTTTGTGCTTTGGGGTCAAACTCCATCATCTGATTACCCTGTTAAGCACCTTTTGCCCATCTCTCATCTACTTTCTCACCCGAACTCTCCTATTTTTTTTTTTTTTGGAGAGGTTTTCGCTATAGGGCGCGTGCACTCGCCAGACAGACAGAGAGAGACATTAGAGACAGAAAGCGAGAAATCACCCCCTAGGGGGGATGGTCACGCCGCAATCCCTTCTCCTCCATTCTCCTCTCGGGATCTTGGGCACGCACGCACACGCGCCCAGCGTGAGTTTTAAGCCACCGGGTCTGGGACGCGAACCGGGGTCGACTACGTGGGAGTCCAGCGACATAGCCATTACGCTAACTGCTGGTTCCCCGAACTTGCCTATTTTTAAAACCGTATTGGATGTTCCTTCTTATTCTTTATTGGGTTGGTGTCTTTAAAGTAAATCTTCTCAGTTATTAACTCGGCGAACACCACTAGTGCGTTTACTGTTAACGTACATGCAAGCAGAGCTGACTCACAGCGAGTCTGTGAATTGAGAAGGCCGCGTCATTTCGCTACATGGGCATGTACGAAGTCTGAGGTGCACACTAACGGGAGTTTAAGTGTGTCTGTGTGGAGGGCGGCCATATTTGTTTATGAACATTTGAATTGGAGGGGTGTGTGTGCATATGCGTGTATTTGGAAGAAAGAGATATTGGTTGGTTGGTTGATTGATTATACTTAAAGACTTGATACCAGTATGGAGGAAGCATTTTCATTCCTGCTTGATCCCTTTTGGGAAATTCTCAGATATTTCATTCTGTTTTTAAATGCTGATAATAAACTCTAGATAGAGGTGATCCATGACCTTTCCTTTCCATAGAGAGGCACATGAGGAAAAAGAGCATGTTGTCTAGTGCCTTGTTTTATTTATTTATTTACTTAGATTTTTGCTCTAGGGCACATGTGCTTGCCAGAAAGACAGAAAGCAAGAAATCACCCGCCACCCCAGTGGGCATAGCCACACTGCAATCTCTTCTCCTTCCTTCTCTCAGGTTTTTGGGCACGCATACACATGCACCTGGCGTGAATGTTAAGCAGTTGGGTCCTGGACTCGAACGTGGCTGACTATGTAGGAGTCCAGGGACGTAATCATTATGCCACCTACTGGTCCCCCAGTTCCTTGTTTTAAATCTATTCACTGACATAGTTTAGATGTTATATGATGAACATAAAAATGAACATTAAAACATAAGGGATACAAATAACTTTTTTTTTTTTTTTTTTTTTTTCTTTTTTTGGAGAGGTTTTTGCTATAGGGCGCGTGCGCTCGCCAGACAGACAGACAGAGAGACAGAAAGCAGGAAATCACCCCCCAGGGGGGATGGCCACGCCGCAATCCCTTCTCCTCCATTCTCCTCTCGGGATCTTGGGCACGCACGCACACGCGCCCGGCGTGAGTTCAAGCCGCCGGGTCCGGGACTCGAACTGCGGTCGACTACGTGGGAGTCCAGTGACATAGCCATTACGCTAACTGCTGGTCCCTACAAATAACTTTTAATAAAGTATTCAAAATAAGTAATATTAGATGCAAAGCAATGTCAGCTCAGATGATTTCTAAAAAATAGTACTCCTATATAAAATGGATGAATCATGTGTTTTAAGTATGTAGAAGAATATGAAATGTGAAATACCAAAATTAATTTTCATCATTCACTTAACCCATGAATTTCTTGCCACTAGAGTTTGCTGTAAGACTTCTGTTTTCCCCTGTATTTGGTTGTGGAAAGGCATGTCTGTTACCCTGGCTTATGCCCTTTTAGGTATTTACTTTTCTTATTTCTAATATCAATTTTAGAAATAGATAACATTTCTAATATTTTATCACTCAGTTTGAGAGTGGGTAGACATTTCACCATCAAAAATGTAGCGGGAGAGGAAATGTTTTTGAGGCAAAAAAAATTAGTTGGTTTAAAAGAGTGGTTTCTTGTAAAGCAGAGCCATTAACAGCTTCACTTAAAAGATACAATGGGTGGGGGAGGGGACCAACAGGTGGTGTAATGGTTATGTCGCTGGACTCTCACGTGGACGACTGTGCTTTGAGTCCTGGACCCAGTGTCTTAAACTCACTCTGGGCGCATGTGCATGTGTGCCTAAAATCCTGAGAGGAGAATGGAAGAGAAGGGATTATGGCGTGGCCACCCCCCCCGAGGTGATTTCTTGCTTTCTGGCTCTCTGTCTTTTGGATGAGCGTATGCACCCTATAGCAAAAACCTCTCTTCAAAAAATGAATAAATAGGGAACCAGCAGTTAGCATAATGGCTATGTCGCTGGACTCCCATGTAGTCGACCGCGGTTCGCGTCCTGGACCCGGTGGCTTAAAACCCACGCCGGGCGCGTGTGCGTGCGTGCCCAAGATCCCGAGAGGAGAATGGAGGAGAAGGGATTGCGGCGTGGCCATCCCCTCTGGGGGGTGATTTCTCGCTTTCTATCTCTCTGTCTCTCTCTGTCTGTCTGGCGAGCGCACGCGCCCTATAGTGAAAAACCTTAAAAAAAATGAATAAATAAATAAATAGATAGATAGATATAACAGGAGCACTATCCCTGCATTTTCTGAGAGTCAACAGGAAAGATAAAGTGATATAATTTCAAGCAGGCAAATTCAACATAAAGAAAATTGAATAAATCTTCCCACTTTGGGCTGGGAGTATAAGTCAGGTGAGAGTACGTAAGTGAGCTGAGAGGTAGGTGAAATCATGGATCTGGTGGTCATGATCCTCCTTGTCTATCTGAAAAAGAGTTTCTGGAACTCAGAGTGGGAAGCAATGGTTTAAAAAATTGACTTATTTGTGAAAAGCTAATAAAATATTAAGACTATTGATTACTAATGAATGATGCTTTCCTTTGAGACAGGAGAGGGGAGAATTATGGGACTAGAAAAAGAAGGGAGGAAGACAAAACTGGTGAGGAAAATAATGTGCTGACACATTAATTGGAATTAAGGAAAATAAAACTATCCTACAACCTACCCCACTCCTGTGTTGGCCGTCTGTAATGTGTACTGCCTATCTCTGACCCAGTCACTGGAGTCGCTTTTCCTGTGCTTACTTGGGAACTAGTTTTGACAATATTGTCATCTCAGGATTAGACGTTTTCTCCGAAGGCCATCGCTCCCATACACTTTGCAACTGTTTTTTCTCTGCTGTTATCAGTGTTGTGTTCTTTTGTTTACTTTTCTTTTTTATTTATTTTATTTTTTTCTATTTCTCTACAGGCTTGAGTTGTACAGAAAAGTGCCAAATCTGCGAATTCTGGCCTGTGGTGGGGATGGAACGGTAGGTCTTTGAAAGCGAATCCAATCCTCCCCTTTATTTTGTCTATATTTTGTTTTCCCTGTGACAGTTCTTTCTCCATTCCCAATCTTTCCATCCTCCTAAAATGCATGTCTCACTCATGTGAATTATAATCTCTAAGATTGGAAGGGACTTTGTTATTATCCTCAAAGATATACCCTTGATCTTTCCAAATATATCTCATTCCCTTAACTATATGATAACCTTGTTGTTCCCAGTAAGGATGTAGTCGTAGTATTAAAATGAAGATTATAGATAGCTAAAATGTTTTTCTTTGTCAGAGGGCCTTTGCACTTGCCAGAGAGAGAGAGTGGGGAAGAGAGAGGAAGAAAGCACCCCCCAGGAGGGATTGGACATGGTCATGCTGCAGTCCCTTCTCCTTCATTTCCCCATGCTGATGGGTTTTGGGGCATGCATACACATGCCCCCAGCATGATTTCAAGCCATTGTGACTGGGATTAGAATTGTAGTCTTTCATATGGGATCTGGCTCTCATAACCACTAGTCTACGGGGTTGGCCCAATAGCTAAATTTTAAAGAATTATTTAATTTTATTTATTCATTTATTTATTTTAATTTGATCAAACACACACACACACACACACACACAAATAGAGAAAGAGAGAGAGAGAGAGAGAGAGAGAGAGAGAGAGAGAGAGAGAAAGTTCGAAAGCAAGCCACCAGGTCCAGGACTTGAACCATGGTCAGCCATGTGGGAGTGTCCAGCACCTTAACCACCATGCCACCTGCTGGTCCCCTCCAATAGCTAAATTAAAAAAAATTTAATTGATCTATTCCCATTAGTGTTTAATAATTTGTCACAATTATATGTAAATATAATTGAATTATATTGAATCTATTGGAATTAAAACTCAGAATATCGACTAACATTGGTTTGGCATAAAAATCAATCATTAATTGGTCCCATTTGTGTTCATTTTTGAAGAAAAGATGGAATTGTGCTGACGTTTAATATCATGGTTGTATTTTCCCATTTCCCTGCTTATTATCTCTCATTTATTTCTTGATTTGCCTTTACTTATATTGATATTTAACAGAGGTAAAGAATGGAGAGCTATGACATTTGGATTATGTTGTCTTTTTCTTCTGGCTTTAGAGTCTGATCCTGTAAGATCTAGGATTGTATTATGACATATCTTTTGTTTTCCCTTAATCTCCTTAACAAGAGGTCTTTATTCTCAAAGGTAACATCAAAATCCTCTAATTTTATCTCTCATAGCATGTAAGCACTAAATACAGCATTGAATAGACTTTGTACATTAATAAACGCAAGTAAAATGAATTGGAACAGTGTTTCCGTTAATCACTCAAGAGACTCAGTGGAGAGGAAAACCTTTTTGAATATTGTTTACTGTTCTTCAAGATTCATGATACACATTATTAGTTTATAGAATTTCGTATAACCTCTTACGAACCTATTTAACTTTGTTGAGTTGGTGATTTCCAAAATTATTTGGCCACGGACTTAATTACATTTAAATTGATTATGGTGCGCTAGGTATATTTAGGGATGAAATATATATCTAATATATTGGGGATAGATGAGGAATTTTCTCAACTTTTCTTCAAAAAAGAATCATATCGTGACCAATCCTCTGGGAAAGGTACGTGTTTCTTTCTAGCTTTATGATCCCCAGACTGGTTATCTTTAATGCCAGGATAATTTTAGCGACTCTTTACTATAGATATCTTCCTTATTTCAGAAGCTACTTGTCTTTCCATGCCACTTCAGCATCGCACTCACATCATTTCTCCTTCGCTAAGTTTCAGTGACAGCAAAAGATAAGTCAAAGATAACCCCAGTGTCTAAATTCACAGCTTTTCCTTTTCCTTACTCACATCCACATTAGCCACCTATTACATCCCCAAGTCCTAGAGGCCATCTTTGAATTGGCTGCCCTGCCTCCCAGCTCTCATCTCTACTGAACCTCCTCTGACACCTCTCCTTGCCCTTTCTGCCTTCTTTCTTCTTTCCTCTAGTCAGCAGATATGTGAAGGAAGGACTGAGCTAGGTTATGTGGTAATTAGAAATTCTCTGCAACTAGATAATTATTTGAAACTGTAGGATTTCAAAGCGTAAAGAATAAAACAGGAAGAAAGCCAAGTCAGACACAAGTGCGGTAAATAATTGTGGAGTCTAAAAGTCTCCAAGGGAAATGAAAGCAGAAGAATAGAAGGTCGACCAGTAGTCCACCCTGTCCCAGAAACAGACCAAACAAGGAGTTTCGAGAAGGAGACAGTAGTTAAATCTTTGAGGAGATACTGAAGGATTATCTTTGAATTTGGAGACAAGGAAGTAATTGGTAATTTCAAAAAGTTTCAGTAAAATGTCCAAGACAGAAACAAAAACAGACAAAAAAACTCGAGCAATGAGTAAGTGAAGTTTGGTACCATCCTAATGAGCACCCAGTGGTCAGATCTAATTACAGTGCTTAATATTTATGAGCTCTCTGATGCCATTGTCTCCTCCTCAACACATAGACTGCCTGTTTGGGCCAGCAGGTGGCATAGTGGTTGAGGGGCTGGACTCCCACATATTTCACCGTGGTTCGAGTCCCATTCCTGGCAGCTTGAAACTCACACCAGGTGCATGTGTGTGTGTGTGCCCAAAATCCTGAGAGAAGAGTGGAGGGAAAGAAGTTGCAGATTGGCTATCCCCCTGGGGGGAGGGGTGATTTCTCAGTTTCTCTGTCTGTCTCTCTCTGTGTCTCCAGCAAGCACATGTGCCCTATACCAAAAAAACAAAAACAAAAAAACAAAATAAAACAACCTTTTAAAAATACAGGCCAAAGTAAACACACACTTTAAATTCCATTTTCCATGAACTTTTTGAAGTCCTTTTGTATGTACTCTATCATTAGTGTGTAATTTTATTTTATTTTAAAATTTTGCCAGAGGTCATATGAGCCACAGAGGAAAAGTGAGAGAGCACCCTGCCATGGTACATAGTCATGCCAGCCACAATCCCTTCTCCCCCATCTCTCCTCTCATTTTGGGACCTGGGGCATGCATGCACACACACCTGGTTTGTTTCTCAAGCTGCCAGGTCCAGGACTTCATCCATGCCGTCAGCCATGGGGACTCTAACATGCTAACCACCAGGCCATGGGCTGGCCCAAATTGGTGTATAATTTTGAACCTTTTTTTTAAATCTAAAATACCATCTGTAGTCCAGTTACTCAGAATCAAAACTTTGCTTATCTTATATCTTATGTAAACCAGGTTTTAGTCTACCTTGCCTGAACAAAGTGTTTTATGAGACACTTATGGGGTTTAGACAATATCCATCATAATATGTAATTGACTTTTTAGTTTTATTAGTTTAGAATATGAAATTTTGCATTTGGGGTGGAGAAAGATTATATAAAGAAGAGGCGACCTGGTGGATTCACAAAGAAAAACTACTGACTTTAGGCAAGTAGGGTACGCAAGAGTATCAGGTGTGTACTTAGCCTAGGGAGCATGTCTATTGCTGTCAGGATTCTGCAGGGCAGTGCAGCGCTCAGGGAGGAATCAGGATCAGATTAGTTTTGACTGATTAGGGTGAGGGTACGTTAACCCTTAACCATATTAGTTTAAATGTACAACACATTATTTAAGATGACAGACTTCAAAATATTTGTGGAAAAAGAATTAAAGTATTTATTTTGGTGCAAAAAAATTGAAATGTATGCACAGAGTATTTTAGGATGTACGTTTCCCATGAACTTCCTGAAGATAACCCTTCATATACAGAAATTTTGCATTACTTTTTTGGGAAAAGTTCTTAGGTCCTAATATTAGTTATTCTAATTGTATGTTATTAAAAAATGTAAGGAGGGGGACCAGCAGTTAGCGTAATGGCTATGTCGCTGGACTCACATGTAGTTGACCGCTGTTCGAGTCCCGGACCTGGTGGCTTAAACTCACGCCGGGCGCATATGTGTGTGTGCCCAAAATCCCAAGAGGAGAACAGAGGAGAAGGGATTGCGGGGTGGCCATCCCCCCTGGGGGGTGATTTCTCGCTTTTTATCTCTCTGTCTCTCTCTGTCTGTCTGGCAAGCGCATGCGCCCTATAGCAAAAACCTCTTAAAAAAAAAAACAAAACCCACAACCAAGTCAGTAATTACAGCTAAATACGTGGGTTTAAAAAAATAAAAAAATAAAAAGAGAAAAAAAAAATGTAAGGAGGCAGAGTAATGTATCTCCCAATAATGCACTTGGAGCTAGAGGTGAAAGTGGTGGTCTGCCACTGTGTTCTGCATCCTCTGAGAAGTTCTTTAACTTTTTTTGATACTTTCTAAATCTGCAAGGAGATACATTTATATCTCTAAGGTTCTTCACAACTGTAGCATTATAGTAGTGTAGACCATTGTTGCTCAAGAGAATTATAATGCAAGTCACATTCGTAAATTTAAATTTTCTACAAGGCATTTAAAAGTTTAGAAACACAGATGAAATTAATTTTATAATGTATTTATTATTTATCCAGAATAATTGTGTACTCTATAAAAATTACTGGTGGGATATCTTACGTCCTATTTCTGTAGTCTTTGAGATCCAGCCTGCATTTTATACTTTCAGCACATCTGGTGTGGATTCGCCACACTCGGATGCCTGTCTCCACCTGTGGCCCATGGGTGGGCAGCGTAATCTCTTTGTAGATGGTTTGCATAATTCAAAGGCTATCACAGAGCTACAGTAACAGATAGCCTGGTCCCACCTTAGGTCTCTATACTAACTCAAGAATGATCTGAAGTCCTCATATTTATAAACTAGAAATAGTCATTCTTGGCCATGGGATAAATGAGGATTTTCTCCCATTCTTGGCCACATCTATACCTATCCAGCTTCCTATGCCTGTCACCCTACTTAGATATTTTTAATTTTTTTTGGAGAGGTTTTTTGCTATAGAGCAGGTGCACTCGCCAGAAAGACAGAGACAGAGAAACAGAAAGCGAGAAATCACCCCCCAGGGGGGATGGTCACGCCGCAATCCCTTCTCCTCCATTCTCCTCTCGGGATCTTGGGCACGCATGCACACTCGCCCGGCGTGAGTTTAAGCCGCCAGGTCCGGGACTCGAACCGTGGTCGACTAACATGGGAGTCCAGCAACATAGCCATTACGCTAACTGCTGGTCCCCACCCTACTTAGATATTAATGAGCCTGTGAATGGAGACTTCAGGCACAGGCACCTTCCTGTGACTCCCCATGGTGTGCCCCAGGATACCTGTCTTTCCCTTGACCCTGAAGAGCTGGATGATAAGCAAGTCTACCTTTAATCATTTTACTTTCTTTCCAAAGGCCTGCAATGAAATTGGCTTTATCCATCCATCTGATGTTTATTCCTGGCTCAGCTGGCTTCCCTACTTGAGGTGAATTCCAAACAGGAGGCACCCCAGGCTCTGACTTATCACAGCCATGCCTGGGAAGGAAGCATAATTTGTCCCTAATTGACAGGAACGGAGCAGATCATTCTAATCTCCTTTTCTCCCTCCGCCTCACCCTGTCCTTGACATGCCCCCACCACGAGTAAGCACACGGTAAACCCTCAGCATGGATTTATTGTGAACCAGTGAATGGGTATCCCGAATCTACATTCTGTTTCCAAAAAAGCCCATGCTGGACTTATCTTGATTCAAGGCTAATTTTAAACATTTTCTCTTCTCTTCTCTTCTCTTCTCTTCTCTTCTCTTCTCTTCTCTTCTCTTCTCTTCTCTTCTCTTCTCTTCTCTTCTCTTCTCTTCTCTTCTCTTCTCTTCTCTTCTCTTCTCTTCTCTTCTCTTCTCTTCTCTCCCTCCCTCCCTCCCTCCCTCCCTCCCTCCCTTCTTTCTTTCTTTCTTTCTTTCTTTTCTTTCTTTCTTTCTTTCTTCCTTCCTTCCTTCCTTCCTTCCTTCCTTCCTTCCTTCCTTCCTTCCTTCCTTCCTTTCTTTCACACATACTGACTTTTTAAACTGTTAAGTGCGAACATGCATTATCTAAGGAAGGCTCATAGTGTATGTGTGGGAATGGGTCATCCAGTTGTCCAGTGCTGCATCTTGATTTTCTTCCAGAGTTCAGAAATGTCGCCCTTGTTTTCTCTAAGTCCCTTCACTTTTCTGCCTACACACACAGCCGGGCGGTGTAACACGCATCTGTTCTGTTCGAAGACAATGTCAGTGCATGGTCCTCTCCACTCTTCAGCCCCCTCTCCTCCCAGAACCCTGCAGAATGAAGATAGGGCTCAAAACGCGGCAGTCAGTGACTGCTAAAGCTGAGGACGGCCAGGCGGTGGCAGCACTGGCCGGCGGCTCTGGCGGCGTGGCTGCTCCGAGCGGGTGCAGAGACCGGGTGTGATCAATCTGCCAGCCCTGCTTTAACTAATTAAGGAAAGAAAGAACTTTGCAAGCTGGAAATGATTTGGCCCAGTTGGGATGAGGTTCTTCAGTTCTGGTGGAAGCTATGCCAAGTGCTGTGAGTTGTGATTAATTAAAGAACTTAATTGGAAGGACGCTGGTGAGCTAGTGAAGATTTGAAAATGCTGCAGCCCTGGCACGCTCAGTCCCTGCCCACAGACCTGCGGTGTGTAGCCTGGACTTTAAGTAAGAACAGGCTCCTGATTGTGGCAAAGGCAGAGCTTCCAGAACAGCTGTGAGGCCTCAAGATGTTTTATATAGTTTTGCTTTTTTAGAAGGGCAAAACCACAAATTATTACCCAAGATCTTTTATGTCTCCTGCTCTTGTAGGTACTTCTATTCTTTGTCTCTCTTTTTATTTTATTTTATTTTATTTTATTTTTAATTTGCTATAAGGCACATGTGCTCACTGAAGAAAGACAGTGAGAGAGATAAATGGAAAACACTCCTCAGGTGGGATGGCCACGCTGCAATCCCTTCTTCTCCACCGTCCTCTCAGAATTTTGAACACACGTATTTGTTTTCCAAGCCACTGGATACAGAATTTGAACCACACTGTCAGCTACGGGAGAGCCAACAGCCTAATCACCGTGTCCTATTACTGAGACGAGGGCCGGCCCCTGTTGTCTTCTTGGAGCTTTTCTGCTGCAGGCTTTCACTGTTCTTTAGAGTTTGCCAAAAAAGGGCTTCTTGGTTTGATGACAACCAAAAGTGGGACTGATGTGCAAACTTTGGACTCAGTTATTCTTTAATGGGAAACAGAGGAAGAGGCATTTTGCTTCCAAGAAACTTCATTGATGCAGTGAGGGAAGAAGAAAATACAGCTGAATCGTGGTTGCTAGTTAATTTAGCATTTTCTATTTGTTGGGCACATGTGAGCAACGCCTACACATGGTTTCATTGGTAAATGAACCTTCGGAGGCAGGTACGATTATGTTCCTCCTCTTGTAGATGAAGAGGGAACTTCGATGAAGTGACTTGCCTAACTTACCTGCCCAGAATGTGGCAGAGCAGGGTTCACTCCAGTCCTGCCCTCTACCCCTGCATTATGCTGCCTTCTGGGGAAGCTGGTCATGATGATACAGCTGTGGCTAAGAAGAACTGCTCAGGACCTGTGTAAGGAAAGATGCAGACCTGCCTGACCTAAAGAATTTTTGCTAACGCTGTTGTCCGTGAGAGAAACTTAAGATGAAAAACCTCTGGGTGTGAGAGGCAGAGCCTTGTGATGACTCCCAGGGTGAAGTCATGATGCATACAAGATTACCTGCTTATCTTCAGGAAAAATTAGTTGATCAGTTAGCTACTAGGAAAAAAAAAAAAGGCGGTAGAATGTATGTATCAAATTTATAAAGCAAATCACCTGTTAAGGAAAGGGACGCTCTGTAGTCAGCAGGTGGCGTGGTGGTTAAGGCGTTGGACTCCTGTAGGGCTGACCGTGGTTTGAGTATCAGACCCTGTGGCTTGGAAGCCATCACACCAGGCGTGCATACATATGTGCCCAAAATCCAGAGAAGAGAATGAAAGAGAAGGGATGGCGGCATGGCCGTCCCTCTGGGGGCTGATTTCTCACTTTCTCTCTGTCTCTTTCAGGCAAACATACTTTTTTAGGCAAAAATATTTTGTGTGTGTGTGACCCCAAAATTACTTATTTTTTGCTTGAAGTATTTTGAGTTATCTTGTTTGTATTCATCATGTCTTAGGCAAAAATCTTTAAAAAAAAAAAGACGACTTGTACGTTCAAATCAACTGTACTTTCCCCTTTTCTGTGTAGGCTAAGCGTAAGAGGAGAGGGGATGGTGGGGAGCCCAGGGACCCCCAGGGCCCATGCCACTCTGTGGTGCCACAGTGCAGTGTCACACCAGTGCTTGACAACCTTCTCCGAGAAAACAAGAACAGAGCCCAAGAAGCTTTGAATGAGGGCAAACATACAGAGCAGAGGACTGTCGGAAGCCACAGCATCACCTCAGGACGGTTATAGGACATTGATTCCAGTCACTTGGAGGTCACTTGTTTTTGTGGGCAGTGAATTAGTCCCTTGACATTTCCATTCATTTAGTATCAGCACTTCTCATGTGATTAGAATTTTTTTTTCAAGTTCATTTTTAGGGGATGTTGTTTTGATTCTTGTACATCTATCTCTGTATCACTTCTCTTTTTTTTTTTTTTTTTTTTGGAGAGAGGTTTTTCGCTATAGGGCGCGTGCGCTCGCCAGACAGACAGACAGAGAGAGACATAGAGACAGAAAGCGAGAAATCACCCCCCAGGGGGGATGGTCACACCACAATCCCTTCTCCTCCATTCTCCTCTCGGGATCTTGGGCACGCACGCACACGTGCCCGGCGTGAGTTGTAAGCCACCGGGTCCGAGACGCGAACCGTGGTCGACTACGTGGGAGTCCAGCAACATAGCCATTACGCTAACCGCTGGTTCCCTGTATCACTTCTCTTCACCTCTAGTAGTTCTGAATTGTTTCCAGGACTTTTAGATTAGAGTCAGGTCATTTAAAGATGGTAGAGGCTGGGACGCTGTTGGGGTGTGTTAGTGAGCTCTAGGAAAGTTAAGCCAAGCACCTGCCAGAGGAAGGTTTCCTCAGCTTTTTCCAGTTAGCTTTCTCTGGGTCATGACCCCAGATAGTGTTTTTTTCTTTTGTTTTTACATTCTTGGGCCCACCTGTTTTCCTCTCTGCTGAGAGCCCAGCTTCAGTACAGCCTTCTACCAGTAGGGGGAAGACTTGTATTTCTTATTTTCAAACAGAAGCCAAACCCAGGTTCCCCCCTTGCAAGTCCAGGAGCCAAGCTGATCCTAACCTAACCTTACCTCAGCTCTTCCAGCTTTGTGTTTTGTTTCTGACCCATGAAGATATCTTCCTTTCTTTCTTTATTCCTCCCTATCATTGCTATTTTAGAGTGAAATGGGGTGTCAAAAAGATACAGCATTATCTTTACCAAGAAAAAAGGGACATATTTAAATTAAACACTGCACCAAGCTTTCTAATTGAAATCTGCCTGAAAGAAAATGGTGTAGCTTGCAAGAACAAATTGGACAGGATAGACAGGGGAGACTGAAGGATCCTCTCCCAGGGACATCTTTTTTCTTTTTTTTTTTTTAATGAGAGGTTTTTGCTATAGGGTGTGTGTGCTTGCCAGAAAGACAGAGAGAGATAGAGAGACAGAAAGTGAGAAATCACCTCCCCCCCCAGGGGGGATGGCCACTCCGCAATCCCTTCTCCTCTTGGGATCTTGGGCACGCACGCACATATGCCCGGCGTGAGTTTAAGCCACCGAGTCCAGGACTGGAACCGCAGTCAACTACATGGGAGTTCAGTGACACAGCCATTACACTAATTGCTGGTCCCTCCCAGGGACATCTTGAAGAGAATGCCTTCTTTCTTTTCTGGGTGGGGTGTTAAATGACATTTCTACGGAGTTCTGTGTCTTATCTACGGGTCTGGTTCTACTCAAGGCTGTTTGCATCCACTGTCACCGACCCATTATTTCTGAGTGTGTGCATCCTGCTCAATGACCTTTAAACCCCCTTCTTGTAGCTTATGAAAACTATCTGCTTTTACTGTGCTCAGCTTGTGCTTTTAGTAGAGCAGAAACAGCGTCTTTCATAGTCATCCGAACTCACTCAGCATCTGGCATTTCTGTTTTCTTTTATTTCAGTAGCAAGCTTTGTTGATACTGCGTATAAGACGAGAACCAAGGAGGCTTTGGGAATCTAAGGAGTTGTCTAGGAGCAAATTGCCCAGTGTGAAGGAATGCATAGACTTTCTGACACTTTCATAGGTCTGGATTTTTAGTTTACTACATTGTGCAAACATAGTGACACTTCTATGGTCTGGATTTTTCATTTAGTACATTGTGTAAATGGTGTGCCTTTTTAGAAAATAAAGTTTTAGACTTACTTGGTGGGGAAATTTTGCTCCCTGGGAAGTGGAAGAGAAAATTTTAAATGGAAATTGAAAAAACTGAAACGACTCTGCCTTTGATACTTCTAATTAGTCTTAAGAAAATTACATGATCTCTGCACCTCTGTCAATAAGTCTGCCAATTAACTGAATTTGATTAAATAAATTCTAAGCGTTTTCCCAGCTCTGAAGTAGTGAGACATCCAGAATTGGGTTTAGTTCTTTATTTTGATTATTTTTTCATAATCAAATTATCATTTATTTTTGAATAAAATTATTATGAAACAGATTTTTCCGATCAAGGGGAGAGAGTACAGTGAGAGCGCATACCCTGGTTACAGGTTAACGACCACATTCTGTCCAACGTGGATGAGCTCCACATGTGTCCAGTGAGAGTGTGAGCATGTGCATTTCAGAATCTCAGATCCTGTGCCAATGTTGCAAATTTGTAAATGTGGAAATAAATACCAAGAGATAAGCATATTTTAAAAATGGAAGTCTTTGACAGTGTTTATAGATCAACTCAATTGTTACATTTAACAATATAGCGAATACATCGACATTACTGCTAGTTCCACTTAATTTCTTCATAATGTGTCTGTCTGGTGTTACATTAGAGAAGATGCTTCCTACAACTACGTGGGTACCCAAGAGACTATAAGGAATCACATTGCAGCAGCCAAGATTATCGACAGAGAATCCTAAATGTCAATAGTGTTCATCTGTTTCAAAAAGAGCGTTGTTTGTCACACACACACACACACACACACACACACACACACACACACAAGTTAAGCCAGATGATGGGTCAGTAAGGGCAGCCCTATAGCCTTTAGCTCAAAGAGCATAGCAAATTTTCTTAGCACCATTGGTAAACTTTCCTAAGAGCATTTCTCTTTCAGTTTCTACCTCTTCAGCCCACATGGTCATATCATTCTTCGTTTTCTGTGTTACAGTCACAATCATTAGTTTTTAGTTTTCTTCTGGAAATACTGGTTCCAAGTCTCTTTGCAGCAATTCCAGACATGTTTGGGACTGCACACTCCACTCTGGCACTGAAAATAATTTACTTCTGCACTGTCAATTTCTTGTGCAGCAGGTGCATCATGGTCCTGAAGTTCGTTCACCTCTCGTGCCATCACAGACTCATGGCTTTCGCGTGATAAATGTTCTGTTAGAACATCAGGCAATGTGTTATGAACCTGGCTTTTCTTCTGTGAAGCAGTACCACTGGGGTGACGATCAAAACCCATGTTCCCAGGAAGCTGAGATCTCTGATCCTGAGGTCCATGTGGTGTCATAGTTTCATCAGGCACAGTGTTTGGAGGTGCAGTGACTCCTGGAGACTCATCGGAACCTGAAGTTCCTGCCAAACGGTCCCTATGTCATGGTTAAGAGGTTGGCTGTTGATGGCATCCCTAATTTTTAAGGCCAGCTCTGCTACATAAATAGTGTGATATTAAACAGGTCATTTAACTTTCTGAGTCTCAAATTCTGAAACTATCTATCTTATGGAGTTGTTTTGGAGTGTAGTAAGATAATTCAGTAAAGGACTTTTTTCAAGGGTAGCACATAGAAAGCAATTCGCATGTCAATCCTTTCATTACCTTAAACTCCCTGAGAGCAGCCATTCTTCCTTATGTATCTCGGCCTAACTCATTTATCTCTTTATTTCAGTTGCTTGTTCTGTGTTTTATGTGTGTAGAACTGAAGCAGGCTAGCTTGAGTTTTAGCAAGACTGCAACCATTTTGAAATTAGGAAAGGTTTTTTTTTTTTTTTTTTTTTTTTGACAGAGACTTTTTGAAAATATATTTTTTAATTTCAAAAAGAGCAGTTTTAACTTTAATAAATCATAGAAATGCTAAGGAACTTTGCTTAAAACTTAAAGCCAGGAACAGGTTAGGATTCTGTTCAAATAGTAGGTACATGAACCTATCGACAGCTCAAGACAGGACAAAAATCCTTAAAACTAGGAAAGAAAGCCTAGAAGAAAATCAGCAATGTTTTAGACAAAAGTCATAAAATGCAATTTCACTAGTTCAGTCTCATGTACTTTATCTTTTGTTGTGGTTTGACAGAGACTTTTTTGCTATAGGGCACATGCACTCACTGGAGAAACAGGCAGAAAACCAGAAATCACCCCCCACCACCACCCCACCCCCAGGAAGGATGGCCATGTTGCAATCCCTTTTCCTCCATTCTCCTCTCAGGATCTTGGGCATGCATGCATATGCACCTGGCTTGAGTTTTAAGCCACAGAGTCTGAGACTCAAATCATGGTCGACTATGGGGAGTCCAGTGGTGTAACCATTCCGCCATCTGCTGATCCCAAAATTAGGAAAGGTGTCTAAGCAAAGAATCTTACCAAGTGCTGAGTCATGGGAAGGTCTGTTTGAGGAATGGTCAGATGAGAAACCAGGAATCAGGATAATTGCTCAAAGGAAAGTGATTGACTTTGATAATAGTGAGGGGTGATTTTCACATGCTTATAGCTTGTATCTATAAATATTGACCACATGCTGAACTTTTTGAGACAGTTTGGTGGTGTTTGCTGATTGTCTCCCTGTAACCCAGTTGCACAAATAAACTTCCTTCTTCTCCAACTTCTGCTGCTTGTTTCGTTGACTGTGAGTAGATGCAACTGGACTTAGTTTGCTGGTTACTGTTCAGTAAATGTATTCTTAAAGTATTTGAAAATCATGAATCTCACACAAATGCAGACTGAATAGATGTCAAAAATATAGTTAGCTTTTTAATGAATTAAATTGCAAGATGGCAATGCTGACTTAAAAGTAGAGGAAAAGAATAATGAAGTTCATACCACAATATTTTTTCCAGTTTGAAACAAAACTGGTTAATGTCCTATGGGGGAATAAAACCATAACTTTTTAAAAAAAAATTTTTTTTTTAGGTTTTTGCCATAGGGTGTGTGTACTCACTGGAGAGAGACAGAGCTAGTGAGAGAGAAAGTGAGAAATCAACCCACAGGGTGGATGGTCATGCAATAATCCCTTCTCCTCCATTCTTCTCCTGGAATTTTGGGTGTGCGTGCACGCACACACACACACACACAAACACAAACACATACACACCAGGTGTGATTTTTCAAGGGGCCAGGACTATGACTTGAACTGCGTTTGGACATGTGGAGTACAGTGCTTTTGCCAACATGCCACCTGCTGGCCCCACAACCATAACTTTTAAAGTAAGCTTGTCTTCTGACATTTGTATCTTTATGCATAGAAATTCATGTGAGCCTACAGTTATAAAATTCCTAGGTAGGGTTGGAGAATCCTATTCTACAATAACACATCTTTGTAAGGATATGTAAGTTTCTTTCTGCTATTTCCAAGTTTGGTATAATTTTTCTAAATATTAGGTTGTTGGAAAAGTCATGACATGCTTTGCTAATGCAAAAATGCGTCATGGCTTTTCTGACAACCCAATAATTATAATAAGACTAAACCTAAGGTACTATTTATCTTAGGAAAAGATTAAACAAGAATATAATTCTAGTATATAAGTATTCATTTTTTGCCTAAATTTATAATAGGTACTAGGTCCACCCGTAATTATGTGTTTGTAATGTTTCATTAAAAAGAATATAGGAATATTCAGGAAAACACTACTAATTTCCAAGATGGTACTATTTTAATTGAGCACTCATTTAATGAGTGCTTACATGAGCCACATACCAAGTTAAGGGTTTTATATACATTTTAGTTTAATCTGTAAACAATCCTGTGAGGAGGTGTTATTATCCCCATTTTGAAAATCAAGTAAATGAGTCTTAGTGAGATTAAATAATTTAATCAAGGTTATACAGTCAGTGTGAGCCAGAATCGAAATTTAGTCTGATTTTGAGTCTTGCATTCCCTCCCATGCCCTATTATATGAATTCCCTAAACCTTAACTTTCCTAAATTTCAAAGTACATCTCTAGTTAAACACACAGATGAATGGGTCTAATTTGGTTTATGATAAAGCATGCACCAAATGATTATTTTCCCTAGGCGAGGTTTACCATTTTAAAACTGCCTAAGTGGCTTTTTTTCCCCCCACACTGGATTAAATCATACATGTTTTACAGAAAAAATAAAACCATTCTGTTTAGTTCTCTAAAACTTTCTCTGACGTTGTCTTCTTTGTAGCTTATTTATCTTTCTTATATCTCTTCTGGCCCCCGATGTGTCTGCAGGTGGGCTGGATCCTTTCCATCCTCGATGAACTGCAGCTGAGTCCTCAGCCACCTGTGGGGGTCCTTCCTCTGGGGACTGGGAATGACCTGGCTCGAACTCTCAACTGGGGAGGGGTAAGAACTCTCGGGGGCTGCCTGTATCATCAAGCAACAGAGTCCTCTGATCCATGATGTCTAAAGAAAGGTGGAGTCCTTCCGGCTGCTGCTCGAGGACTGTGTCGGAACTGGGGATCAGAGTGCCCAGGAACCCTGGGTTTTACATGGAGACTTCTTCAGTTTAAACTTATAAACAGTTACAAGGAAAGGAACGTTGAATGTGAGGAAAATATGGTAGATATTCCACATGCCTAGGACTTTTTGAGGTATCCACTAAAAGCCAGTGAGAGAGTTGCTTCCTGTAAAGCAAGTATGCAGATTTGAATTAATCCTGATCCTGTTTTGTCCAGAATAGCAAATCTGGTTCAGACTTAACCCCTTACTTTGAAAGAGTTACAACTTCTGTTGAGCATTTGGTTTTTCTCATCAGCGTCATCATGAGGGGAACCAACTTCAGGCAAGCTTGGGAGGAAGTATTAGGTTGTCTGGAAAGTCATGATGCATTTTTGCATAGAAAAACTTAGAAAAATATGTGATGACTTTCCTGACAGCTTAATATTTCTCTTGTCACTAACTAGCCCTTTGTTTATTTAGTTTATATTACTTAGATAGTAAGAAGGCACAATGTACTAACATATACATAACATATATGGCCCCACCAACTTTTTATCTGCTCATTGCAGACCACTGCCTGGGCTGGGCTCTGTAAAGATTATCTTCCGATGTAGCATATATCAATTTGGCCTTTGGGTAAATTAAAGTGTTTTTTTTTTTGTTTGTTTTTGTTTTTTAAGTAGGTAGTGTACAAATAGTAAGTATATCAACATGAGGCAACTAAGGTATTAGTGTTAACTTTTCACATCTAAATTAACAACTTGACTATGTTTAGTAAACATGCTGTCAATCATGGATCCCCACGGAGTAAATATCTCCCCACAAGGATTGTTCCTTAGTCAGGCTACCCTGGATCATGGAAGGGATGGTCAGGGAGAGGTGGATACATTTGTTGCATATCTCCCAGAGTCCTCCAGTTAGAGGCACAAAGTCCTGACTTTTACTTTGATACAAGTAGCCATCCAACATGGCTCTTGATACCTACAGATGACTCTTGGTTCCTGGTGACAGCCAGAACGATTCCTCAGATCAAACCAGCCAGAGCGATTGTTTCTATGCATCTTGCCTGTGAGTGTCATCTTATACCCTGAGTACCTTAAGCACAGCATACCCTCCCAGGCTCACTGATTACACAATGCATAGGACTATAGCAAGAGGGCTCCTCCTTGCCTAAAACATTGGCTGCACTCTTCTGTACTCCAGACAGCAATGGGTGTGTCCTCTGATTCCTCAGGGCTACACTGATGAACCTGTGTCTAAGATCCTATGCCAAGTGGAAGATGGGACGATTGTACAGCTAGATCGCTGGAACCTCCATGTGGAAAGAAACCCAGACCTGCCTCCAGAAGAGCTTGAAGATGGTGTGTGTAAGGTTAGAGAGTTCTTTCCTCAGCGGAAAGGAACCCTGGAGCATCTGCCTAAGTCACAGATACACATTTCCGGCTGGAGAGTTATGGGCTGATTCCATCCTATGAGATCACAGGAGAGTGATTTTATTTATGTCTACTAGAGCTATGACTCTAATAATAATACTACGCAATAACTCTATCCCTTAGACCTTCAAAGACCTAGGTTTTAGATTTGTTTCCAGAGCTCAGGGAGCTGTTCTGTCTTCAATTTTCACGTTAGAAAGGCATGTACTCATGTTTCAATCCTATTTATTTATTTATTTATTTTATGGCTTGAAATTGGGTGGGTGCACTCACTAGAGAGAGACAGAAAGAGGGGAAGTGATAAATCACCCCTTTGGAGGGATGGCCACACTGCAATCCTTCTCCATTCTTCTCTGGGGATTTTTGGACTTGCACACACGGATCCAGAGTGTTTTCCAAGCTACCAGGTCCTGGACTCAAACCATGTAGTCCACTATGTGAAATCCAGCTGCCTTAACCACTATGCTATCTGCTAGTCCCATGTTTTAATCTTTTGAGCTAATTGCAAAAAATTAAATTTTAGCTATGAGAATATAAAAAAACGAATATCTTCTGAATCATTAGACATGTATTTCAGTAGCCTCCTGAGCTTTCTGGCTTGACATGAAATATCTTTTATGTTTGGAATGTATTAACTATGCTAGTTTCATCACTTGGTTGGGACTTGAAGATGCCTAAATAAATGTTATCACTTAGTGTCTTCTTTTAGTGATTAAACTTTCATCCTGAACAAAATGAGGGGCACAGTTATAAATATGCTACAGTAAAACTTCACTTGAACATTTGGTTCCAGGTTTTATCTCCAATTTCAGATAAATTTAAGTTTCTGAGTAACTGCTTCTTCTATATTTCTTTCCACTTTTGTTCTGTGATGGTGTTTTCAGTGTATGCATAGGAATTTCCAGGTGTATGTGTTGAATTGCAGATTACAAGACCTGCTTCCTAGATACTCTGATTAGGTAAATAAAGAGTTAAGAACCAGGCATATGCACTAAATAGAACCAGGCTATGGATTGAGGCAAAGATTCGCTGGATGTTATCACCTCGAAATAGATCGATTCTCCTCTCGTGTTAGATCATAATGACACCCATCCATGTACTCAGTAACACCATGGTTTTGACCACTTGTGATATCTACTTAAGTGTCCTGTTTGGCTAAATAAGTTAGAATATAGTTTGCTGGGACCAGGAGATGACATAGTGGTTATATCACTGGACTATCATGTAGCTGAAGGCAGTTTGAATCGTGGACCCAGTGACTTGAAACTCATGTGGTGTGTGTATATGTGTGTGCCCAAAATCCTGAGAGGAAAATGAAGGAGAAAAGATTGCAGCGTGGCCATCCCCTGCCTGGGGTTGATTTCTCACTTTCTGTCTCTCTAGAGAATGCATGTGCCCTATAGCAAAAATCTCTCACTGAAACATTATACACACACACACACACACACACATACACACATATACATACATACATATATATATATGTATGTGTGTTTGTGTGTGTGTGTGTGTGTGTGTGTATATATATATATATATATACACACACACACATATATCTTTTGCCTTTTTTTTTCCCCCACCTAAACTGTGGTCCTAAAACTAATAAAGTTTCTGGTAGATACCACAATCGTTCAGTTGAATTAAGTTCATAATGTTATAATATTATTAAAATAACAGGATCATCTTGGGATGTGGTACTTTTTTCTAATGTATTTGACATAAAGACATTGGATACAAACAGCCAAAGGAGGATGAAGAGTACCATATGGAAACTTTAAGGTCATTTTCCTACTAAACTTGGAATGGTTAGGCCCGCAATAGAAATCCATATTAAATTCTCTTCCCAACAGTCTACGAAATGGAAAGAGTTTTTGGTGCAGCCAGGGAATATCAATCCAGATAATTAAAGGGCTCTGAAAATGGATTTTTAAGGAGATGTGTAGGAAATTGGGGCAAATTTTCATGGAAAATGTGAATCACTTAAAAAACAGACTTAATTGGGATATTATTTAGGAGATGAGGACCAGATGTTCTCCTTAGCTTTCAAGGATACTAAGACATGGGTTAGAATTGTAGCCAAAAGAACATAAATGGTAGAGTTTATGAACGTATTTCTGCTTTTGGCAAGATTACCAACCCATGCTGTCCATGCTGAGGACTGATATTTTGTTGAAGTGCAAGAACTGGACTTTCTCAGTTGCAAAGCCAGAAGAGTAGACATGACTTTGGCGTTATTCTGTGTGTTGTTTCTCTTCGTGTTCTCCAATTAGTTGGAACCATTTCGAAGGTTTGGCCTCTGAATCATTGTAAGCCCTTACTCATGGCTGCCAGGTGGGGTCATTCCTGGCCCATTAGAGACCAAGACAATCCAATTTCATTCTATATTAATCTCTCTCTTGTCCTCTCTCTCATTTTATTTTTCTCCTAGTGGGACAAAATTCTCCCTCTGATCAAAATTGAGCATTTTACTTATCTAGGGGCACAAGGGCACTGTAATAAACTTATTTTTGAAATCCTATGGGTTAAAACACTAACTGGTGTTTCTCACAGAAGACAGATACAGTTCGGTTTGGAGCATAAACCTGATAATTATCTGAGAATATTGCCTCTCTTAATTACACTAACGTTTATCTTCTAATCCATGTTGCAGAAGGTAAAGTGGAGAATGGCTTTCTTTTCGAGCATTTTTCATACACCTTCCTAACATTACAGTTACGCTTTATAATCCCATCAGTTTTGCTTTTTAATGGGGAATTTTAGGCTTCAGCCTTCTCTGCCTCACTCCACTTGTGGCAGTAACAGGCAGGAAAACAGAGGACTCTGGGGAGAAAAGTTAGGGCTCACCTGTGCATCAGTATGGCCACGTTTGCAGATTTCATGGCCATATTAAAGATACAAGGTTTGATAAATTACATGGGAACTCAAATAATACTATTGGTGTGTACATATGCATATATATTTTTCTCTTATAAGTCAACAGTAGAATAAATATTTTTTGAAACTAGATAATAGATAAATAACATTCATCTTAGGTTGCAACATTCATATGCTGAATATAACTCCTTGAAAAAAGTGTATTTGCTAATTAAATAGGTTAGACATGATACTAATAATTGAATTTACTTCCTTTTTTAAAAAAGTATTTATTTATTTAATTCCACTTGTTATTATTTTTAACTTGACTGGAACAAGAGAGAAAGGGAAAGCAAGAAAGCAAGCTGCCAGGTCCAGGATTTGAACTGCTGTCAGTCATGTGGGTGTCCAGCGCCTTCACCACCATGCTACCTGCCAGCCCCTGAATTTACTTTCTAAATTTACTTGCTAACTATTGCAAGTGTGAATCCCTTAGCTTATAAATTTCTATTATTACAACATCTACACAATGGTTATTTAATAATTTGTATGAGTAACTGTTTTGTTTTTAAGAATTATTTATTTAAATTTATTTATTTTAATTTGAGCAGAGAGGGACAGAGAGAGAGAGAGAGAGAGAAGAAAAGTGAGAAAGTAAGCCGCCAGGTCTGGGACTTGAACCACTGTCAGCCACGTGGGGGTCTAGCGCCCTTAACCACCACGCCATCTGCTGGCCCCTGATGAGTAACTCATATGTACACTATTTATAAATCTTGAGATAATTACTTGATTTGGTCCTTCACTCATGAATTAATTCCAGAACTCCCTGTCCCGTCTACATAAACACCCTCTACTTTGGGTTGTGATTGGTTTCTCCCAGGACTTCCCCAGAGATAGTTGTCTGACTTTAGGTTTTATTTATTTTTTTCCACCGAGCTAGCCACAACTTTACTTTTACCTTTGTTTGTCATTGCAGCTTCCTTTGAATGTTTTCAATAATTACTTCAGCCTCGGATTCGATGCTCATGTCACACTGGAGTTCCATGAATCCAGAGGTGAGGACAACGTCCCATTTGCATCTCCCAGGGAGGAAGTTTCCAGCAGGTGTTTTGCATGTTCCCTTTCGTTTGCATATCACTTAAGTGTTTGCAGTGTGCTTCTGTGTTGTTTCATTTTAACCTTCATGGTGACCCTGGTAGTGAGACAAGATAGGACCCTAGAGAAAACAGGAGCCTGGGACCTCATTGTATGAAAAGGGTCTCAGAGATAGCAAAGAATATTAATAGAACCAGAGGTATGTTCTAAGTCTTGGCACTGTTCATCATTGACTGGAAGTTTTGACGTGAAGCACTACAAAGATGTGATCAAGAGAGACCCTTTCATTAACATTTTTAGAATACTCACAGCTTTACCAACCACTGTTATTAAAGTGTAATACTTTGTAACCAGAGCCATTGAAAGATAGCAAAAACAAAAGAGAAGTGTGCATAAACGGAACAGTAGGCATCTTAGACTAATAGAGAGACTGTAGTTAGTCCCGGTTGAAAGAAAAAGAGTGTGATGTGATTGGATTCAGTAGGAAGGTGCAGGGATCCCACTGAATGAGTGTGAATGAGGCTGTGATAATTCCAGGTCTCTAAAGAGATGGAGTCAAGACTAGGGGAACAAAGCTATTTTTAAAAGAGAGATAAGATGAACTAATGACGTTTTAATATTTCCTAAAGCTTTTCCTAGCCCATTCAGTACTCAGAAAATTTTAAATTTGGATTTATGCTTTATAATCCCTATCAACCTTTCTCTTTCTGTCTCTCAATCTCATTCTCCCTATCCTCTCTTAAATTCTCTTGTTAACACAATTATACTATTCATCTATGTGTATGTCTATATCTTAGCTATAGCTGCCTCTAGTTCCTTGTAAATATATTTATGCATAACCAAAACAATGCCGGGATGTTGGTTATTCAGAAACTTGTAAGACAAAAGTCATAGGTGAGAAGGTACTTCACATCTTTTCCTCTAGGTTCTATGAGAGTGTAAGTAGTTTTAAACCATAGAATTTGAAATACAGTGTGAATTTAATTTTTCAGATTCCCAGAGAGAAATAATGCAGAGACAATACTGGTAACACACTTCTGTACTAAAAGCCAAGGGTGGAGCTACAGGATTAAAAGGGAATATAAAACACCAGTGAAGTGCAAATAGGTGAAGTCCCTTACTAAGTTTGGCAATTATAGTAGAATTTGCCTTTCTGGAATCTTGAGACTTTGAGAGGATAGACTCTGTAGAGATCAATTTCTGTGCCCAAAGCAATGATATCGATTGAAGAGAGAGCTGTAGTTCTATGAGAGAGAAAAGAAGAGAGAGAGAGAGAGAGAGAGAGAGAGAGAGAGAGAGAGAGAGAGAGAGAGGGGGAGAGAGGGAGAGAGAGAGAGATGGAGAGGGAGATGGAGAGGCACCCCCAACAGGGTTCTCATGCCATGATCTCACCCCCGGACCCATCCAACCAAGATCATGGGCACTCGTACTGTGCAGGGATGTGAATTCTAGGCCTTCCTATGTGGCTTCCACATTGTGGAGCATTGTGTTACATACTTCCACAGCTGATTTATGTACCTTTAAAAAAATGCATTAGCAGGATCAGCAGATGGCTAATGGTTGTGTTGCTGGACTCCCACATGGTCCACCATGGTTCAAGTTCTAAACCTGGCGGCTTCAACTCATACCAGGCGCATGTGCATGCATGCCCAAAATCTGGAAAGGAGGCTGGAGGAGAGGGGATTGCAGCATGGTCTTCCCCCCGGGGTGGTGATTTCTTGCTTTCTGTCTCTCTGTCTCTCTCTAGTGAGTGCATGTGCCCTATAGCAAAAAATCTCTCTTAAAAAAAGAAGTGTATTAACATAAAGGATCCCTCTACTTCCTGGCTTGTGACTGCTCTTACATATCTGATTTCCCTGGTGCTGGTCTTCCTCTCTGATTAGCCAGAACATCAGAACACATGGTTAGTGGAAGCTCAAATATCCCCAATCAGAAACATCACCACTCTCTCACCTCCCTACCATACTTAGTTCTTGAAGATTAAACTCTCAAAGGGACCTGCCTTTTGGCCAACATTTGTAACCTATTGCCCTTCCTATATTTGAACAGAGTTAATTGGGAAGCAAATGGGGGATTTAATTCTTCATTTCTTACCATATTTTCTTCCTCATGTTCTTTAGGAAACTCTAGGTTTGAGTTTCTTAATAAGATCCCCGAATTTCTTAACAATACTTGAAATGTAACATAATTATCAGTAGTACATCAATTTCCCAAAATAGGCATGAAAAGAGACCAAAATGAATAAGTGGCTGACAGTGAACTCATTCAAAGTGAGTGTAATATTTCATCTAATTAATCTGAAAGTTATTCTAATGATACACTTCCTTATACAATGATGAAATTTCTATATATCAGAGTGAGAGGGGAATAGGGAGAAACACCAAGATAGAAAAGCAAAGCAAACCAAACCAACAAACAAATAAAGAAAACCTAGGCTCTGAAGAGAATTCTTTTGGGGAAAGCAATTTTTTTTTTGTCCTACTTTAAGCTATTTTTTTAATTTTTGAGTTTAATATGCGAAGTGTTGTGTGAATATACACAGTCAGTCATGTGCCATAAACAACATTATACATATACCATGGTGGGAGTCCCCTGATATAATGGAACTAAAACTTTCTGTCGCCTAATGACATCATAGTCCTTGGAACATCATAGCACACCATGGCACTCGTGTTTGTGGCGATGCTGATGTAATCGAACCTATTGGGCTACTGATCATATGAAAGTAAAGCACATAAAATGAAATGCAGTCTTTAATCCTTGGTAATAATAAACGACTATGTTACCAATTCCTGTATTTGCTGCACTATTTATTGTTATTTTAGAGAGTACTCTTTCTACTTATACATATTTGTGTTTTTTCAAAGTTGACTGTGAAACACTATGCCATTTTACTTTGCAGCGGCCTCGTGCATCTCACATTCACTGCATCTCTTGATTTTCTGTGCGTTTGATTTAATCTCCCGTTGGTTTGTTCTTTATGGCCCCTGAGCTAGTGTTGCCAGTAAGAGGCCACGGCAAGTGTGGACCTGGGAACAAAGTTAGAAGTGATTAAAGACTATGAAGGTGGAACTCTGATACCCTCAGAAGGTTGACACGCCTGATGATGCCATCCTCAAAGCATCTTCCTGTCACGAAGCAGTGCGTGCTGTCCATAGTTTGGTATGTCTGCAAGTAGAAAACAGTTGGTTAAAACACACCAATGTCGCTCTTTGCTCAAGCTCAGTGTGCTTTAGTGTAGGATAAAATGGAAGTGCAAGCACTTTCCCTGATGTAAGCCAGAGCCATTGAGGTAAGCCAGGCCCTGAGGAGGTGAGAAGGGAGAACTGGTGTTGACTGAGACTAGTAAATACAATATTTGTGAAAGTGAGGTGATGATACAAAATAAATGTCCATAAGCTATCAGAACTAGATTTTCTTGATGTATCTGGTCTGGAAGTATGGATTGCTCAGTATCTGTTAGTCGATCTTATTTTACATTAAAACCAATTATTTATGTATAAAAACTGTAATTACTCATGGTATTTTTTTTTTTCTTTACTGTATTCACTTGTATTTTCCCCATGGTTTTAGTTAGTCAAAGAGTTCTTCAGTTAAGCTATAGAAGAAAAAGAAAAAGAAGGCCACATTTTCTTTCTTTCTTCTTTTTTAAAAGAGATTTTGGTGTTAGGGCACATGTGCTCACCAGAGAGAGACAGAGAGAAAGAGAAAAATCACCCCTCGGGGGGATGGCCATACTAAAATCCTTTCTCCTCCTGGGATCTTGGGCACGCACACACACTCGCCCAGTGAGATTTTCCAAGCCACATGATCTGGGACTTGAACCGTGGTTGACTATATGGGGGTCCAGAAATGTAACTGCTGTGCTATCTGGTGGGCCCTATATGGCTTATACTTTTAATAAGGGTGGGCCTACTTATTTTAGTTGGTAGATAGTAAGTAGCTAATGAAACTTTCAGCTGTTCTCAAACAGCATCACAGTTTGAAGCTTCATAACAAAACTGGGATCATTTGCATTAAAATATTCAGAGGGTGAGTCAAGCCTCCTGAAAGCCATTGTAAATAAATGAGCTTATCTTGTGGGTCCCATTGCTTAGTGATTAAGAGAGCTGGCACCCACATGGTCAACTGCTGTTCAATTTTAGCCCCAATAGCTTGAAAAACACACAAATGCATGTTCATGTGTGTCCCAAATCCCAACAGGATGGAGAAATGGAGAAGAAGGGATTGCAGTGTGACCACAACCCACTGGGGAGTGCTTCCCCTTCACCCCTTCTGTCTCTCCATCTCTCTCTGGTGAGTATGTGCATGCTCTAGCGATTAAAATAAGTAGAACAAAGTGAGCTTAGCTAATTAATAGATTTTAGTAAAGAAGTATAGTACTTTACATTGGGAATTATGCCAATACATATACATAAAATGGTTAATGATATCAATCTCACAAAGACAGAATTTTTTCAAAGTGTAACTACAGGGCCAGCAGCTGGCATCGTGGTTAAGGTGCTGGATCTCACATGGTCAACTCTGTGGTTAGAGTCCTGGACCTGGTGGCTTTAAAATTATCCTGGGCACGTGTACACATGTGTCTGAAATCTCAAGAAGAGAAAAAGAAGACAAGGGGCTATGGTGTGGCCATGCCCCTAGGGGGTCATTTCTTGCTTTCTTTCTGTCTTTTTCTCTCTTGGCAAGCACACATGACCTATGGTAAAAATAATGTTAAAAAATTAACTATGAATAATTTTTGGCCTGGCTGTGAAAATAGCCCATCAAACTGACAGTTATCAGCATAACTACCTATACTGTATTTCTTTTAGAAGGAGCAATTGAAGTGACATTTATTTGGAGACAGTTTATTAGTGTCATTACTGTGCAATTGCTTTTAGAATTACCACTGGAAAGAATCAAACAAAGAGTAATTATAGTCTTAACACTTTAATGTACTTTGTAGATAAAGAAGGCAAACATTTGATAATTTGATTTGACTTTCTATCGGAAAACAGAGATGTTTTCTTATTCTTCCCAAAGTGGCCAAACAATTCATGGTGGAGCTTAAGTATGAGAAAGTGCAATAGTTTGGAACGGAATTTGGAAATGTCAGTTGGAGTCTTGCCCAGCACTTTTATCAATATTGCATTATGACGGTGCTTGAAGAAGTGCATTGAAAATATACCCATCTATTAACGTACAGCTGTGTTAACAATCATCGTGGTTATCAATGAGAAAGTTAGGTCTCATTTTGCCAGCTTTACGAATGAGATTGTCACTATTCGGACATGAAAGATATTAAACACATCAAACTCTTAGCCTAAGATGAGATCATTAAATTTTACTGCCTTGTGGAAATTACTTACTGTTTGGAGGCATTGAACCTAGTGCTACAAGGTCAGGGGCATACAGTTATGACTCTGGAGAAGGCAGTATTTAACTCAATGTAGGGTTTTCTGTTTTCCCTGAATAAACAGGGACATACAGAACAGTAGGTTTCAAAGGATTATGAATGTTTCATGGCTCATACCGTAGAGAACTGGCAGGTTTCTTTAAACGGGTGTTATTTGCAGCGTCGTGCTAAATTTCATCACAGCTTTCACTGGGTGTTCTTGTTTAGGCACTTAGATTTCAGCACAGTTTGCTCTGGAGAAAGTCTCACTGTCCACCATTTTCTGAAACCTTTTTACCCAGTTAGAACCTCTGTGTGACAAGAGGCAAGTGTACCTCCCTCTAGAACACTGTTCTGATCGTTCCCTGCCCCCCCCCCCCACCCACTTCATCTTGCTATCACCATTTGAAGTAAAATTCAGGAGGCAATCCCCTCAAGAGAAAAAGAGAAGTTTATTGAGCAAGAACACCTGGGAGAAACTGATGGATCTATTCTGGGACACTGCAGGTCATATGTGGCACGTACTCAACATTTTGTGGTTTTTGCTTTACTTCGGGTCATTAGACCCTGTACTTGTTTTGTGATCCTTGCACACTGCTCTCTGGCTCAGCCTGCCCTTGAAGTAGCCATGCCCGGAATGTGGGCCCCTGCCACGGCAGGTCTGCAGAGGGCCAGCCTTGGTTCCTGGTCAGGCCTGGAGCAACACAGGGGGTGCTTAGGGGAACTTTGCGAATGTGACCTGACACACGGGATAGCTCACAGCGTGCCTAAGATGGCATTTTACTTTTCATTTTCAGACCTGTATCTCTCTCTAAGCTCCTCGAGGGCAAAAATCCATGTCTTATTTTTTTTTTGTACTCTCAGTACCCAGTCCTGTGGCTGTCTCAGTAATTGCAGTAATGAACTGTTTAATTGGGGGACAGGCATTACAGATAAAAGCAGTAGAAGGTTATCTACAATAAAGGCAAGATTACTTGTCTGCACAGTAAACAATTTAGGCATTTGGTACTGGTGGCAGAGAATGGAGGATATTTCTAGAAGGCTAGGAGAAAATATGACTGAATGATAAGGGAGGAATGTGATGTAGAGAAGAAATAAAGTGGGTGAGAACATTTCCAATAGGAAAGAAAAGTACAGTGGGACAAATGAGCTGTTTATAAAGATAGATTAGGTGAGCAATCACTGCACAATGGAAGATTCTGCTGCGGCGTTAGTAAAATGGGAGTAACATTTGTACCAAATGGGATATGGCATCGGAAAGAAGGAAATAGTTTTTGATGTATACAGTTTGAACCAAAAGTGGCAGAAATAGCAGAGACAGATTCTGGAGTCATTTGTGTGTATATGATAACTGAAGTTTTAAGATTGGGAAAGAATCTAATGGAGAAAATTAGAAGGTATGTGAGTTACATGGGGTTCACGTTACATATTGATTCTTATAAATATAGTCTTGCACTTATTGTTATGAGTATCTACCTAATATGCCTCCATCAAACTGAGTTTGACAAGAATTTTGGTCAAGAAGTTGAAAATAGAATGAAGTAGAGGTATTTACACAAACTGTATTTATATGTGTGAATAAGCATGGGTATATTTTTAATAGTTGCAAGTGGAAAATCTGAATCATGAGTTAGGGAGCCATGCTTGTCAACATAGAGAGTTGGCAAAAGTGCGTGTGGTGATAAAGTGAGTGATAATTCAATGCAGAACATTTGGAAATACTTGTACCATGTGGAATGGATACGCAAATTCACTTTTTTGTTTCGTCACTTCACCTATAGATATGAGTTAGTTTTCCTTTTTGGTATCTCATCAGAGGCAATTTGTGCTAAGATAAGTTAAAGCAAGTGAAAACATAATGTCTGACTATGCCCTGAAGACAAACAATTGAAGCAGATAATTCCATAGAGGGTTTAGTAGAAGTTCAATATCAGAGAGCAGCTTCCAAAGGGCAGCTGTGTTCAGTGGAATCCAGTTCTCGTTGTGTGCGCCCAGGTCTCTACTGCCTCTGTGCCCCACTCACCATGCCATATGGCTGATGCCATTGCTTGCCCACCCTCAGCCAACTGGAGCCTTTAAAGAGGCTAGTTGAACAATAGGGACAAACTTGAGAGAGAGGTAGGAATGTTCTGGGCTAAAAGATCAAGTGCCAGTATTATGGGCTAAGGAAGCAAGTTAGTTACTTGAGAGCAATGCTTGACTGCTCAAGGCTGAACATCAAAGATCCTTAGTTTTTCCACTGTTGACTTAAGCACAGATTCCTATTTAGGGCTGGTACTGAGTGAATTAGGGTGCAGCAGAAGAGTGGAAGGGCACAGAGATGGTGTCATTTTGGTTCACTTATGCATGCACACACATATACATACAGCCTTTTTAACCAGTCCTTACTCATCTTAAAGAAGTGCATTAGATTACACAATAAGAAACCTTACAAACAGTGTTTATTTAATAAAATCTAAGCGGCTTACAAGGATTCATGTATGTTTTTATCAATAATTTTACATTGTACATTTTTAAGAATGCAAATAATTGGGACTGGCATATGGTGTAGCAATTACATCGCTGGACTCCCACATAGCCAACTGTGGTTCGAGTCCTGGACTTGGTGGCTTGTAACTCATGGTAGGTGCATGTACATGTGTGCCTACCATCCCAGGAGGAAAATGGAGAAGAAGGGATTGTGGCATGGCCTTCCCCCCCCCCACCCCCCCCGGAGAGGGCGAGTTCTCAACTTTCCTCTCTCTGTTTCTGACTCTCTCTCAGGCAAACATATGTGCCCTAAGGCAAAGCCTCTTAAAAAGAAAATAAAACATACTGACCTTTTCTATATTTTTTCTTTTTCTTTCTTTTTTTTTTTTTTTCCGAGAAATGCTTTGTTATAGTGCACTTGTGCTCACCTGAGAGACAGAGAGAGTAAGTGAAGAAGTCACCCCCGGGATGGACATGCAGCAATCCCTTCTCCTCCATTCTCTCCTCTTGGTATTCTGGGCACGCATGCACACACACCTGGCATGAGTTTAAGCCACTGGGTCCAGAATTCAAACTGCAGTTGACTATGTGGGAGTCTAGCAACATAACCATTCCTTCATCTGCTGGTTCCAATACTGACTTACTCAACCATTTCTGCTATATTTTAATATAATTTGCTTTTTTGGGGGGTTGAAATGGAAGAACATGGAGTTGCTTATCTTTTATCCCATGTACTAGATTCCAAAAAATGTGTACAATCTTGAATTTGTTTTCTTTTTAAGATTATTTATCAATAGAACAAATTAACTTAAAAAGAGATAGAGAGACAGATGGGCACCCTCAACAGGGTCTTTGTGATGCACTGTTAGTCTCAGCCAGCCTGGATCAGGGTGGGCACGCACATACCTAGAACGCCCAGGCAGGTCCTGGGTTCATGTCCCAGGACCTTTCCATGTAGGAGGCTGCATTTCTGCTGTACCACCATCTAGCCCCTGTAATACTGGGTTGTTATGAACAGTGCCAAAGAATAGCATTTTGATATGATTCTGTGTGGGCATGGTTTTGTGATTTCATTTGTATGTGTTATTCCAGAATGCAGTCTGTTTGTTACCTGGCAGATCTGATCCATTGCAAGACCAATCATAGACAAAAGTAGGGTTTTAGGATTCTCATTCTGAAGGCACCCATCATATGCTGTATATAAAGACGGGGTTAACGTATTTAATCAATGGAATGGATTAAACTCAGAGCTCTATTGTCATAAATGGATTACATCCAGTGCCAAATCATTTAGGTGATTTAGATGATAAGATCGGGAAATTCAAGCTAATGAGATTTAGACAAAATTTTTGGATTTTGAGTTAATGCTATAATGGGATGAGATGTGGGGGAACCTGGAGACAGTGAATATGTTTTTCATTCGGTAAAAAAACACATCATGGGCACCAGCAGGTTCACTGGTGGTAGAATTTTGGCTTCTGTGATCTTGGCCACCTGGTGTTATGCCTGTGACTGTGTTCCTTTACATGGTAAAAGGACTTTATGGACCTAGTTAAGGTGATAATCAGCTCATTTTAAGGTAGGGAGACAGTCCTGATTATCTGAATGGGCCCAGTTGCAATATAACATGAACCCTTAAAAGCAAAAGTGGAAGTCAGAACCTTTCTGACTTTGACAAGGGAGGGGACTAGGAGCTGAGGCATATAGGTACTTGAGAATGAACCCTAGCCCACAGCCAGCAAAGAAAGAGAACCTCATTTCAGCAGCCTTAGGGAAGTGGAATTTGCAACAACCTTAATGAACTGGAGAGAGAGCGAATCCTTCCAAGAGACTCTCAATGTGCCCAATGGGATGACACCTAGATCTGGGCTTTGGAAGACCCTAAGCAGAGAACCCAGGAGAGCATAGGCCAAACTTTTTACCTAGTAAACTGTAAGAATATAAAAGGACATTGCTTTACGTTGTCGAGTTTGTAGTGATTTGTCATGGCATAAAAAGAAAACTATCTGTCGATATCCAATACATTGTAAATAGGTTAATGGCATAGGCAGTGGGTGTTTGGGCCTATCTATCTCATACCCTCTCATGAAGGAGAAAAATGGGCAACCTAGGAACTGGAGCAATAAGCCATGAACACTTTTGCTATTGGAGTCTTAGGATATTTTGAGAATTTATAGCCTTTCTTCAGAGTGGCCTTTCATGTTGTACCTCATGCCAAATAATAGAAAATTTCTTAAAGGAATGACAGCCCTTAAACTTTCTCACTGACCCTTTTCCAATTCTTTATTTCTTCTCTTCCACCCTTCAACTTCTTGATGTAGTGGGTCCATACTCTTTGGTCTTCTTCAAAGTCACATCAACTCCTGTAGACACACACAGAAACTCAATCAGCCAGCCAGTCCCTTTCTTTCAATGGTCAATGGAGAATGATTGAATAGCTGTTTGAAGGCAATTCCTTGCTTTCTTATGGCCTGGTGTCTGCAAGAAGTAAAGTGCCAGCACAGGCTGGCTCTTTTAGCTCTGGAAAACCCTGTTTCTGAGCTTGATTTGTGGTTGGAATAAAGCAGATATTAAAAATGGGAGAGAGGTTTAATTGCTAAGGCAGGTTCACTCTGGAAGTCCATAGTGGGATACATATGTTTCTCGTCTAGAGACTAACAAGATTTCCTTACATCCCTTTAACCTTCAAGAACAAACCATATGTGTGAATCTCTTACCTCTTTATTTTATGGCTTTTTGCTACCTTTCCAATAATTAATATCATGACAGAGCTTTATTATTTCATCTATCTATCTATTTATTTATTTATTTTTTTTGAGAGATTTTTGCTGTAAGCCATGTGCACTCACCAGAGAGAGAGAGAGAGAGAGAGAGAGAGAGAGAAATAACTGCTCGGGGGGATGGACATGACACAATACCTTCTCTTCAATTCTCCTTGTAGGATCTTGGGCATGCAAGCACATGTGCCTGGCGTGAGTTTTAAGCCACTAGGTCCAGGACTCAAACTATGGTTGACAACGTGGGAGTCCATTGACAACCATTATACCATCTGCTGGTCCCCAGAGCTTTGTTTTTTTAGATTCACTTACTTCATTGAACTTTATCTAGTTAAACTCAGCTGCGATGACTGACTGTTTTCATCAACTGAGTGAGATAATCAAAAACTCAGTTTATTTTTTAATTGTATTCCATCTTTTTCATTATAATCTAATCTTAGAGAAAAAAATGTATCTCTTGAATAAAAAAACCCTATTTTTTTTAAAAAAGATTTTCAGTACTTTAAGGCTCATAGGAACACCTCATGAAGATGTGAATCTTTGCATGTAAATGTTAGTAGTTGATAAATGATTTTCTTGTTGGCTGTGGACATCAGAGCCCTGGACAGTTTTATGCCAGAACTGTGGTAGCTATTTTTTCCATTTTTATAATTTGTTTTATAGTTGTAATCAATTTTTTAAAAAACAGGGCCTATGTATTTATGCATAAATGCATTGCATAACAAAATATGATTATTTTGCCTCTGGCTCTATAAAGTTAGAAAGGATTAATGTAACTGAAAGTGGTACCCAACCAAGTATGTTGCATAAACAACGTCATTGGCAGTTACATTTATCCTGAAGAAGATCTAGAGTGTGAAAATCTGGAGGCAAGAATTGGAGATAAGGGAGGTAGAACAATTGATACTATTTAATCTTCTCTTTATTTGCTATACCATATAAATTTTTTTTTTACCCTTTGTTTACTTTTGTTTCTAGGTTAGAATACTTAATTTGGCAGGACAGAGTGAGTGGTTAAAGAGCATCAGACGACAAAAGCTGGAAATAGATGACTATAGCTCTCAAGAGCTAACCTACAAAATAATCTTTTTTAAGCTCACCGTTCTTTACCCAGTCTCCATATCATGCACTAATATTATGTTGCAATAATCATGAAAATAGTCTAATCATTATTTGTCTAGGATTATCTTTGAGGTCCTGCACTCCTTTTTCTGCCCAATCTTAATGAAATCTTTGCTACTTTTCTTCATCTAAGCAATTCTTGGGAATTGCCATTCAAAAACAGGGGTTAGGACTGGGAAAGTTTTGGCTCACCAGCCAGCTGTCTAAAAAATAATATTTCTTTTAGGAACTTTAGATTCTCTTGAATTCATGTGAAAATTCTCTGGTGCTGTTCTTGTTTCATCTTCCTCCTTCCTTCCCTCCCTCCCTATCTTTTCCTTCTCTTCTCTTCTCTTCTCTTCTCTTCTCTTCTCTTCTCTCTCCCCTTCCTTCCTTCCTTCCTTCCTTCCTTCCTTCCTTCCTTCCTTCCTTCCTTCCCTTCTTCCCTCCCTCCCTTCTTCCTCCTTTCTTTCTTTCTTTCTTTCTTTTCTCTCTTGTTTCTTTCTTTCTTTCTTTCTTTCTTTCTTTCTTTCTTTCTCTCTCTCTCTCTCTCTCTTTCTTTCTTTCTTTTCTCTCTCTTTCTCTCTTTCTTTCTCTGTCTTTCTTTTCTCTCTCTTTCTCCCTTTCTTTCTTTCTTTCTTTCTTTCTTTCTCCCTCTCTCTCTCTCTCTCTCTCTCTCTCTCTCTCTCTCTCTCTCTCTCTCTCTCTCTCTTGTCCTTAATCTATAACACGTAAGAGCACACTCAAATGAAACAATTTTTCAGCTAGAACCTTTGTTGTGATATGCCCTGAATCCATTCAGCAGTCCATCTGTGTATGTGTGTAAGTGTGTATGTGTGTCTTCTCTACTAAACAAAATAATTTTTCAAGATCTATCACAAGGAGGAGGGAAGATGACAATCTGTAGTTTTTGCCAAAAGTGAAAGCAAACTACCATTAGATTTTATCCAAATTCTTCATATTTAACTCCATTTGAAAACTCTACACACAGGGATAGAAGCCATGCCCTGTAGAGGTCCAGGCACATAGTACCCCCTCCCCTTGTCTCCACTTCTCTTTTCTGTTATCTATTGTCTTCTATTATCCCTGCCCCATCACCCTTCCAACCTTTTTAAAAAAATAATTCAGACTCTCTCAGTCTTTAAAGTGCATGACAGTCACCCGGTGAGCTGATTAAACGCCCAGTTCCTATGTCCAGACATTCTAACTCAACAAGTCTGGGGTAGGGCCTATAATCTATACCTAATGCGCTCCCAGTTAACTCTGGCACTGCTGGTTTGAAGCTACATTGTGTAGTACTGGACAATTGTACCTGTAGCCCTGGGCCACACTGTATCAACTGGCCTGGAATGAAGGGAAGATATTATAAATTCATTGGTTCTATTTGATATGCAGTGTGGAGTGAGATTAGGAGTACTAATCTGAATTGCTGTCTTTGAGGAATCTCTATAACAAAACCACCTTTCCTCTTTCACAGAAGCAAATCCAGAGAAATTCAACAGCCGTTTTCGAAATAAAATGTTCTATGCAGGGGTAAGTAAGTACATACTTTATTTTATCATTATTATTATATACTGTGTAATGCTAATTAACTTGTGAGTGATAAAGATGCTAACTACACTAAAATAAAGATACATATCTCAGATATTGTTTTTTATTTTTTAACGTGAGGGTGTGTATGCTTGCATGTGCCCGTGTGAAGGTTTGAGGGAGAGAGAGAGGGAGAGACAGCAAGAGAAAATACTTCCCAGGAGGGCCTGCTCATGCCCTTAATTCATTTTCGTCCAGTTCTCCATCTCATCAGAAACATGGGCACGTGTACACACCTGATGTGAAGGCTGCGGGGTAGGGATTTGAACCCTGCTGGGCCATGTGGGATCTGGCTTCCTCTGCCCAGCACCTAATTGCTGTGTAGCATCTCAGATGTTCACATGTCCGTTTGTCGCTGCCTTGGCTTAAGAATGCCAGGAAGAGTGTGTTTCTTAAATTAGTCGTCAGAAAGAGAGTTGAAGTTCATCATCTTTGAACTTTAAAAGCTTTGAGGCTCCGTGTTGTTTAAGGGGGAATGATATTCAAAAACTGATATAAAAGGGGAACCAGCAGTTAGCCTAATGGCTACGTTGCTGGACTCCCACGTAGTCAACCGCGGTTCGCGTCCCGGACCCGGTGGCTTAAAACTCACGCTGGGCGCGTGTGCATGCGTGCCCAAGATCCCGAGAGGAGAATGGAGGAGAAGGGATTGAGGCGTGACCATCCCCCCTGGGGGGTGATTTCTTGCTTTCTGTCTCTCTGTCTCTGTCTGTCTGGCAAGCGCATGCGCCCTATAGCGAAAATCTCTCCAAAAAAAAAAAGAAGATATAAAAAAGAAAAGTCAAGGCCAATGTAAGGAATGGAGGAATTATGTAGACTGAAAGGTGCATGGAAGGTCTTCAGGAAGAATGGAGTTTTAAGCGGGGGTGTATGTACAGATATTCGATGAGAAATTGGCAGAACCTGGGAAGCTTTTCATGAAAATATATTTTAAATCAAAAGGGCCTCCTTTCTTTTCTACTCTTCCTCCAGACATCCTTTGGAATAAATAGATAAGGGGGAAAAAGACATCCAAAATATTGATAAAGTATGGTTTATGTTCATGTCACTAGATAAAGGGAGTGGACATATCAAATAGGGGGAAGGAAGACATTCTCAGTGTCATGTTATAGATTAAATCAGCATATGGTATAAATGGCAGATGGTGTAATGGTTACATTGCTGGACTCCCACATGGTTGATCGCAGTTCTAGTCTCAGACCCGGCAACTTAAAACTCATGTTGGGCATGTGTGTGTGTGCGTGTCCAAGATCCCGAGAGGAGAATGGAGAAGAAGAAATTGTCTCATGGCCGTTCCTCCTGTGGGGTGATTTCTCGCTTTTTATCTCTCTGTCTCTGTCTCTCTGGCGAGTGCATGCATCCTATAGCAAACATCTATCAAAGAAAAAAAAAGATTATGTCAGCACGTAATGGACAAGTAGGGTGAGGAGAAAAATAGTCAAAAGAAATCTTCAAACTACCCCTTGAAATTATCCATTTTTCAGTTCTCCTGTGCTCTTAAATTTTTATTGTAGAATATATTTTAGAAACAAATTTTGATTTGACAGTTGTTGCACTGCTTTGCTTTGGGTTCAGCCACAAGAGAACTTGTTTTATATTTTGAATAATTTGGAATCATTGGGAATTATCTTCAATATGGAAGCAAGGATTTACCATAACTACGTAATTAAGAATTTCTTTTAATTTTTTTATTTCCTTGTGATATAGGCAGCTTTTTCTGATTTCCTACAGAGGAGTTCTAGAGATCTATCCAAACATGTTAAAGTTGTCGTAAGTACTGAATATGTTAATTTCTTTCACTGGAATATGAACATGAATGCTATAAAATATAACCCCCTCAATACAGATTTACATGTATCGATTCATCAGTGGACCGTACAGACTAGAAATAATTTAGTGTAGTTTTTCAACTAGCATTTGTGAGTCCTCACTATGTGTTGCATGCTGTCTTGGTTATGCTGATGATACAGATAGAGACAATTCACTCCTGAAAAGACTCAGTTTAGTGGAGAAGGACGTACAAATCATTGTAGAAAGATAGAACAAATTTAATTCAGTTGTGTATATGGCAAAAGCACAATTGCCAGAAATGATAACTCTGACTATTGTGAGGTAAGGAAGACCTTTATCAAAAAATGATAATCGTTAGGTCCTGGAGTATAAATATTTAACAAGTAAGTATCTTTGTTCCAAGGCTGTCTGAACAGTCTCCACGTTAAAAGAATGCACTGATTTCTTTATTTTGCAGAGACTTATTCTCTAACCTGGTTAAAGTTCCTCTCCATTGAATGGATTTTTTTGTTGTTGTTGCTATTTCTTCTTGAGTCTCTGGTGCAGGTTTTTTACATATATTGTTGGTGATTAAGAAACATGTAACATGTTCCCTTATAGTAACCATGTTAAAAGAAGGGATGAATGTAGCTTTGTTGTATAGTTGCATAAGTAAATAAAAAATAAGGTCAGGGAAAATTGTATCATTTAAGCAGAAATGAGAATACCCATCACAATGCTTTAATTTATCATGGTGTAGGTAAAAAATAAGAACGTGTGACAAGAAGGAACAGAACAATATATATACATGAAAATAGAGGCAAATACGTGACCTTAAACTAATGGAAATAAGAGGAGTGAAAGAGGGTACAAATCAAAATTTATAATCACTCCAAAAACATATGAGACATCAATGTCCTAAATTAGTTGAAACAGGAGTCCAAGGTCTTTATCCCTGTTATCAGCAGCCCTTGGCATCACTTTCAGACGCTAATCCAGTAAGAGGAAAAGCAAGGGTCTTGTAGTCCCGGTGACTCTTTTTTTTTTTTTTTTTTTTTTTTTAAGAGGTTTTCGCTGTAAGCGTGTGCACTCACCAGACAGACAGAGAGAGACATAGAGACAGAAAGTGAGAAATCACCCCCCAGGGAGGATGGTCACGCCGCAATCCCTTCTCCTCCATTCTCCTCTCGGGATCTTGGGCACGCACGCACACATGCCCGGCGTGAGTTCTAAGCCACCGGGTCTGGGATGGGAACCGCGGTTGACTACGTGGGAGTCCAGCGATGTAGCCATTACGCTAACTGCTGGTTCCCGTCCTGGTGACTCTTGAGAACTTGAATATCGCTTTCTTAAAGCTAGATACAAGAAAGATACATAGCCCATCAACCATATCTTTATTTTGATAACATTGTGGTCACTTAATTTTAGTAGCAGCAATCTGACACCAATCTTCTCCTATTTCTTCAGCTGACTTCAACCCAATCCAAAATAAACTTTACCAAACAGTACGTATTGCACGTAGAAGACCATCAACAGTTCCTGCCAAGAGAACCAGTGACTTGGGCAGAGTGGTGGCAGTATTGAATGGCAATGTGTGGTCCAAGTCAGCTGGGTTGAAATTCAGCTCTATACCCTTCCTAATCATTAGAAAATGTCCCAGTCGGAGGACTTAGATGGCAGAGACTACAAGAAGCTTGCAGAGAACCCTCAAATGCAGCAAATAAGTTGGAAAGATTTGATATCGGTCAATGCATTCAATATTCCAAGTAGAATATTTAGATAATCACATCTTCTTTTACAAGGAAAGGAAAACAAGGGAGCATAAGAAACTAAGTGGGAACATCTAGGACTCAAGCTCAGGTCTGTCTTTACCAGGTGGATGACTTTGGAAAATCATTTAAACTTTCAGAAGAGCTGGTTTTGCATCCTATTAATATAGCACATCCTACGTTTTGGGAGTTTTGGCTGCTTATATTACTCAACTTTGATCATGTAAAATGTCTCCTTGTTCCTTCATTGGCACAGTCATCTATAAACTCATTTCCACGTCTTTAAATGAATTGGGAGACTTCATGTTTGTTTAGTAGTTGAGAGCGCTGTTAAAACACCTTTAATCAATGTCTAGACTTTGATTTCTATCTAAATTACATTTGAAAATATTGTTTATTGGGGACTGTCAGATTTCTTGGAAATAATTTCTGGGAAGACTCATGAAAATGAGTCTGCATTAAGATCATCTGGGGAAAGAATGCATCTACAGAGACAACATTGACCACTTGCAAAATTATTCTACTTAGGTTGAAATCCACCTAATGAAATCTTTAAAAATTTGCAGGCTTGAAAATGTCTTTGCCCTCTCTCCCAAAGAGAAAATAATGGGGACATTCTGTGATGCGGGTTTGTGGGTAACAAATATAAAAGCAGGCTTTATACCTTTGACATCGAAAAGTCTATTGTTGTAACTAGAGGTTTCCTCTTTTGACTGGTGTCACCAGTGGGGAATGAGAAAGGAAATGAAAGCCTTGTCTTTATTCGTCAGTGGCTGATGGGTGCGAGGAGATTGCTAATTGAGCAGGGAAGATGTGTACACAGGTACTGAGGCCAAGTCAGTCCAAACCAGCCCTTGAGGCCCCAGGGTATTTCCACACTCCTGGAAAGCAGTTTATCTCAGCCCAGTGAAAGTCTTTTAAGATGGCGAATTTGTAAGAGAAAAGCACTTGTTATTGCTTTTGTTTTCTAGGTATAGTATTCATACATACATTTTACATCATATGAGCAATTATCAACTACCACCTCCAAAACACTGATTTCACCCTGTGGCAAAGATAAGAGCCTGGTAGGGACAATACTTATTTGTATTAGGTGCCTTTTAAAAAGTTTGCAATATATGGGACCAGCAGTTAGCGTAATGGCTATGTTGCTGGACTCCCATGTAGTCAACAGCGGTTCAAGTCTTGGACCCAGTGGCTTAATTTCACGGTGGGCGCGTGTGCGTGCATGCCCAAGATCCCAAAAGGAGAATAGAGGAGAAGGAATTGCAGTGTGGCCATCCCCCCTGGGGGGTGATTTCTCACTTTCTGTCTCTCTGTCTCTCTCTGTCTTTCTGGCAAGCGTATGCGCTCTGTAACTAAAACTTCTCCAAAAAAAGAAAAAAAAAAGTTTGCAATATATATATTTCTTTTAAGAAGTGTTCAAATGCAGTATGTTGAACACTTCTTAAAAGAAATATATATATTACATACTGCATTTAACATTTCTAAGGTATAAATTATCTTAAAGAGCAAAGAACAAAACTGGTTATATTCATGACTGTTGTTTGATTCAGATGCCTGTGGAGGTGCGTGCCTCAGCTCACGGGTTCATTCTTTTAATGCTCATAAATCTTTCAAAGTTGCTATATAAGCCTAAATATCTAATAATAATCCAAGGTTAAAAATAAAGATATTTTCTTTGATTGTGAGACCAGAGAAAAGAATCATTCTGGTCAAATGGCAGCTTTGTTCTTACATTAAATCAAAATGAAACCGAGTTCTGAACCCTGGGTCTAGTAAAGCTGTGTTCGAAATAAATGTTCAACCACAGTAGCTGCACTCACTAAAACAGTCAGGGCCTGGGAAGACCATAGTATGTATTGTTGTCAACCAGTTATTTTGATTTTAGATTTGTGACTACTTCAAAACTCTTGCCTTTTCTGTTTTGATTGTTGCAGTGTGATGGAACAGATCTTACCCCAAAGATTCAGGAACTGAAATTCCAGTGTATAGTGTTTTTAAATATTCCCAGGTAAGCTTTGCTTGTGTAGTTTCCTTGGCTTGATGAAAACCTAGACTTGAGGTCATCTGTTCTCATAGCAGAGAAATTTCAGGTATTAACTATAAAAATAAGTTATCTTAATGGCTTATTAAAGGATTCTAGGTCTCTGGGACCAGCATTTGATGTAATGGCTATGTCGCTGGACTCCCCTGTAGTTGACCAGGGTTTGGTTCCGGACCTGGTGGTTTGAACTCGGGCTGGGTGCGTGTGCACGTGTGCCCAAGATTCTGAGAGGAGAATGGAGGAGAAGGGATTGTGGCATGGGCATCCCCCCTGAGGGGTGATTTCTCGCTTTCTGTCTCTCTCTGTCTTTCTGGTGGGTGCACATGCCCTATATCAAAAACCTCTCCAAAACAAACAAACAAACAAACAAACAAAAGGTTTATAGGTCTGATAGTTTTATTCTTTCTTTCTTTTTTTCCTTCAATATTCTCTGTTTTAGGTGCTTTTGTGTGGGATATGGTTATGCATGCTCTACACTTACCCAATCCTTAAGAAACCCAGGCACCCCTCTTCATTAGAACTTTTTAATTTAATTCTCAATACTCCCTTTGCTTTTAAAAATGATAGATTAGAGTAAATCCCTGTTCTCAGTTTCCCAAAAGCTCTTAGGAAACCGTCCAACCTGATCTGAGTATGGAATTCATCCCAAACTCTTGCCAGATGATTGCTTTAAAAAATAGGATCAATTAGAGTCATATTTTCTAGCCAGGTTGTTAACTCTCTTTGGTGCTATTATATACCTCAGGAGAAAGGGATATTTAAGATTTAACTAGTCTCCAAATAAGCACATTATCTCAGTGGCATAAAATTAGATTCTAAGCTCTCAGGCCAAGAATTTGGAAGGGGGAGATCTATAACCCTTTTGTATTTGTCTACTAAACAACTCAGACACCAAATTTGCAAATAAGTTCTATTTAGATGGAATGTAACTAAAATGAGATTAGTGTATAAATCTATGATTAGGAAGCATATCATAGTCTTCTGATTATTTTTGCCAGTGCTCAGGATCATCAGATGTAATCTTATTCCAGAAGTATTTTTAGCTTAAAGCAGAAGGGCTAGAATCTCAGGAAGTATTGTTTATTGCCTTTTATTATTTTTTTCTCTTTTTCTTCCTCTTTTTTATTTCTTGTCCCTTGCTGTGCCCCCACTTTTGGTTCTTCTACCTCTACTTTTCTGATTTCCTTTATTTTATCTTCCTTTTTTTTTTTTTGATCTCTTACCCGCCATATTTTCTTCACCATTTTCTTTTTCTTTAGTAACCTTTCTCTTCTGTGGGTGCTTATTATCTTCATTACACACATAATGGCATGTGCTATCCATTTGCATTCTCTTTCTCTTTTCTACTGGTATAGTATGTCTTCCTCCAAGACCAAATTCTGAAATCACCTGTAGCTATTTAGGACGTATCATAGAAAATAAGTCACATGAATCAGAGAGCAAAAATGTTAGTAAGTAAGGAACTAGGAGAACGTTGGATACTATAGGATGCTTGTTATAAAAACTGTGGCCCATTTTCACAGGTTGGTATCTTGGAAATAAGTTCATTTTGTTTTCTATGCGAAGATGTGTGCCAAGAACAGAAAACTGTTCTCAGATCAGATACACATTGAGTCTAACTGTAAATTAATCTCGAATAATAATCATGAGAAGAATAGAATTTAACTTCCTTTCATCTTATCCTTGCAGATATTGTGCTGGTACAATGCCCTGGGGAAACCCAGGGGACCACCATGACTTTGAGCCTCAGCGTCATGATGATGGCTATATCGAGGTCATTGGCTTCACCATGGCATCCTTGGTGAGCAATACGACTATCTTACTGAAATGAAATGAGTTTATTTGCTCTGTAAGACTTTGGTCTCATTTTCTTTCCTGCTTTATCAATTTATAAACTTGGTGTAGTACAGAACTGTTTAGGAAAAACAACAAAAAGTCATTTTTTCATGTGACTAAGAAAGTTAATGAACATTTTGTTTGAACTTTGAAAATAAATGAGTATCATTTGTTAATTTTCCTATTTAACTTTTGAATAGAAAGTGTTCATGCTAATTTAAAAAGCCTCACACCACAGAAATGTACCAGTACTGGTGCAGAAACTACAGCACCTGATACATTTTTATTTTGATTCACTGGGGACTGGAGTGTTTAGGAGAAAAGGAAACTATTTGCATTCAATTCAGATCCATGATTACAAAATGTCTAAATATATAAAAACATTGTTATTGTGATTTTAGTGACTATTCGGTTGCTATAGTTATGAGATACCTTTTATTTTAATTTTGTTTGCTTACACTAAAAAGTAAGTTGATAGTGTAAGTATATTTCTAGCAGGTTTTAGCTATGCATTCCAACCTATGTAATGATGTGGGGACCAATTAAAAAGTATGTTTATTGTTTTATCTTGTGTAAATTAGGCCACACTGTCAGTTTGTAAAGAAAAATCAAAATAAAGCTTCTCTGCATTTCTTTTGGTTAGCACGTGGTTTGCACTACACCTTATGAGTAAAAGCAAAATGGTTCTATTCTATGTTCTAAACAAACTAAGACAAGTCTCTTGTTTTCTTGTGAATTCCAAATGACTCCTTCTCAATCACTTTGAATTAGTGAAATTTAGAATCATAATTGTTTGCAATTATGGCAAGAGTTCCCATGTCCTGAATTGGTAATTTCCTTCTTAGATTTGCCATCTCTAGAATAAAACGGTTGTTACTGGGTAGAAGATTGGGATGAGATTGACCTACTTCTTTTTTTAACATTATTTATTTATTTATCTACTTATGTGCTGTGGTTTTCAAGCCACTGGGTCCAGGATTTGAACCATGGTTGACCATGTGGGAATCCAGAACCTTAACCACGACACCACCTGCTGGCCGTTAAGATTGTCTTACTTTTCAGGGTTGTAGCTATATACAGCTATTTATCTTCAATTTGTTTTAATGCTGATGGCAAGCAAAATCACAACTAGAAGCAAATAGGTTTAAATTTAGAAAGGAACATATGGAAATAACAAAATAATGCTAGTATATGATGGGAAGAACTATGTGTTTACCCATTCTGTACTCACTAATTTATAGTTATGTTTATTGAATGGTTACTGAGTATCAGGGCTTCCTGTCCCAATTGTGTAGCAGAAGTCTCTCAGAGATTTTTTGAGAGATAATGATCTCTTACCTAGCCCAAGGGAATATTAGATACCTCGCCATTGCTCTTAGGATAAAAATCTAAATTCTTACTGGGCCTATAAAGTTAGTTTTGTTTCCCCGGCCTTTCCTACTTCCACCTTTGCCTTCCAGCTCAAGCTGCCTCCAAGTCAAGCATAGCTTAGACATCCTTGCTCTAAGCCCTTGCATCTGCTCTTTCTCTAAGATATCCTTAACTCTCACAATCTGTGGAACTGTCCATACCTCTGTTAGTTTTTTTTTTTTAGTCTTTCTTTTCTTTTCTCTTCTTTTCTCTTCTTTTCTTTTCTTTTCTTTTCTTTTCTTTTCTTTTCTTTTCTTTTCTTTCCTTTCCTTTCCTTTCCTTTCCTTTCCTTTTTTTTCTTTTTCTTTTTCTTTTTCTTTTTCTTTTTCTTTTTCTTTTTCTTTTTCTTTTTCTTTTTCTTTTTCTCTTTCTTTCTTTTTTTTTTTTTTTTATCATTAGAAGGTCTTGTGCTCTCACCAGAGAGAAAGCACCCCTCAATGGGACATGGTCATACTACAATCGCCTTTTCTCCATTTCTCCTTCCTTTCAGGAATTTGGACATGTACACACATGTGGTGGCTGTTTTTCAAATCAGCTGGGGACAGGATTAGGACCATGGTCAGCGCTGTGTACTGTGCTTAACCACTGTGCTACGAGATTGGCTCATGTTTGAGTGGTTTCTGTTTATAATAATCTATATAGTGTCCAAATAGGAAAGAGATGGCAGATTGTAACTGTCACTAGAGGAGAGGTTAATGCAGACATTCTCTAAAAATAATTCACTAAATTTATGAGAAACCATAATTCCTGAGCTGAAGATGCAAAAGTAAAAAACAAACCAACAAAAAAACCCAGCCACCTGCACCAGAATGAACTTTGGAAAGGGCCATCTGATAGAGTGATATGTGCTCAGAGGAAGCAGCCAATCTGTGCTAACCTGGCAGGAAGAGAGTGAGGGACAAAGTCCAGTGACTTTATTCTCCTTGCTTGCAGATCCTCTACTGTAGCTTCCTCTAGAGAATTCTAACCAGAAGCCAGAGGACAAGGGAGTCACTAATACTGTCCAAATGGGTCAGCCCAACCAGGCAGAAAGGAGGACAGGGAAGGCTAGAAGGACAGCCAGAAGTAGCAAATGGTGGCCATCCATCACTCCAGTGTGTAGCTGGTACACAGCAGGGAGCCTATACAGGCAGTTGGCAAAGGGAAAATGGGACTGGCTGGATGCATTTCTCCAGGAGAAGAAGAATGAGACTTGGCATTCAGGAAAAAGGAAAATTTATAAACACTTAGAAGCATTAGCTATCATAGTCCTCTGGGGGAACTCTTAAGTAACTTTATGTTGTTTAAACACAGGTAAAAAGTGAGAGTGAGATCAGTCTGAGATGTGGTGGTTAAGGCAGCTGAATCTCACATAGCTGATTCCTGGACCTGGTGGCATGAAAAACATGCTGGATACATGTGCATGCATACTGAAATCTTGAAAAGGAAGAAATGGAAGAGAAGGAATTGTGGTGTAGCTATCCCCCATGGAATGCTTTCCAACTTTCCCTCACTCTCGCTCTCTCTCTGTATGGTAAGCACACACATCCTAAGGCAGAGAGAGAGAGAGAGAGAGAGAGAGAGAGAGAGAGAGAGAAGTGGTAGTAGATGGTGCTGAGGTATGTGACTGCCAGATTATAATGTACTATGGAATTTATCTAGGAGTTTTTATTTTATTCAGGGGCAGTGGGGCGCTAATAAAATATATTTTTCAAAAACAGATATTTATTATGGGAAAATTTCAATATAAATAGATTGGATGGTATAACAAAACTCTAAGTATTATCACTCAGCTTTTTAAAATATTTTTTATTTCAATTTCTTTTATACGTTCGATCACATATGTCACTTAGCTTGCAAAGTAAATGTTCCAATATGTATATATTTCTCCCCAGTCCAGTTGAGAATACTATACACATTATCTTCAACAGATAATAACCCATTTCTTTGTCCCATAAATGCCTTGCCTCTGTATTTTTCTCTTTAATGTCCTTCCTCAGACTCTCCTCCTTCATTCACCCTCCTCCCACACTGTATCTGGTATTCATAACCATTTTCTATGTTTCTATATCCTCTAGTCATTTAGTTTTGGCTACAGAGTGCAGACACTCGGTATGTATTAAGTGAAGACATACAATGTCTCTCCTTCATAGCCTGGCTTTCTTCACTCAGCAGTAAATCTTCCACATTCACCTACTTTCTGTCAAAATTCAGGGTCTTGTTGTTTTTTATGTCTGAGTAGTATTCCATAGAGTATATGTGTCACACTTTTTCAATCCATTCATCTGTTCGTGGGCATTTGGGTTGGTTCCATGTCTTAGCAATTGTGAATAATTCCACAATAAACATCAATGTGCAAGTACTTTTCTGACTAAGGATTCTCTGTCCTTTGGGTACAAACCAAGGAGTGGGATTGCTGGATCTATTTGTAGATCTTTGAGGAATCTCTGTATCATTCTCCATAGTGGCTGGACCAATTTATATTCCCACCAGCAGTGTAGGAGAGTTCCCCTTTCACCACACCCCATCCAGCACTTAACATGTTTTTTTTTTTTTTAAATCTTAGTCATTCTGACTGGGGTTAGGTGGTATCTCATTGTGTTTTTGATCTGCATCTCCCTTATAATGAGGGATATTGAGCACTTTTCCATTGCCTTTTGGCTATTCATATGTCTTCCTTAGAGAGTGCTTTTTTCCAACTTATTCTCCCATCTTTTAATAGGGTTGATCATCTTTTTTGGGGGGACAGCTGCTTGAGTTTCCTTTGTGTTCTGGTTATCAGTCCCTTACCTGATATATAGTTTACAAAAATATTTTCCCATTCTGAGCGCTATAGATTCACACTGATTAGTGTATCACTCAGCTTTCAAATTTTCATCTCATAAATTGGTTTATATCTGTCCCCACGTACAACCTCTTCCTTTATATTATTTTAGAGCAAATCTCAGATTTTATATTATTTTATTTTTAAATACTTCTGAATGTGTTAGTAAATGATAGATTTTTTTTATAATCACAACAATAATGTTATCTTATGCAGTAAAATTCAAACAATAGTGCCTGAATATCAGTAAATATCCACTCAGAACTCTAATTTCCAATTGTCTTACACATGCTTTTTTATTTTTAATGCTCTGTTAGCTTGACTCAGAGTCCAGATAAAGTTCACACATTGTGATTGACTGATAGGACTCATTTTTATTTCTTAATTGCCAGAGGTCATGAATACTTGCCAGAGAGAGAGAGAGAGAGAGAGAGAGAGAGAGAGAGAGAGAGAGAAAGAAAGAAAGAAATGGTCATGCTGCAGTCCATTCAACATTTCTCCATTTTGTCGGGATTTTAGGCATGCATGAACACCTGCCAGTGTGGTTTTTTGAGCCACTGAACTGAGATTTGAATCACTGTCAGCCATTTGGGATCCCACTCCCTTAACCATTACTATGAGGCTGACCTGGTTGATGGGACTCTTAAGTCTCTATTACTTCTCTTCCAACTTCTTTTTTTCATTCATTTGTTCATTTATTTATATTGACATAGTAATTGTGCATATTCATGGGGTACAATGTGATTTTTCAGTATAATGATCAAATCATGGTAATTAGCACACCATCTCAACTGGTTGTCATTATTTTGTGATGGAAACACTCAAAAAATTCTTTTTTAAGACTAAGTGATTGGCTGTTATTAATAGTGCTACCCCATTCATTTACTGAAGAAACCAGGCCATTTATTCCATAAAGTTTCCAAGTCGCAATTTCACTGGTAGCTAAAAACTAGTGAAGGTTTTATTTGGTTTATTTGGATTATGATTCTGGTGCCTAGAAAGTTCAAATATATGAGGTTGCCATCACTACATGGCTTACAGAATCAGAGGATAGTGGGTGCATACAGAGAGAGAGAGAGAGAGAGAGAAAAAGAGAGGAAGAGTGAGAGCTAATGGCATCCGTGTTCCTCTTATAATCTCTCTCTCTCTTTTTTTTTTTTTTTTTTTTTTTACAAGTTTTTGCTATAGGGCATTTGCGCTCGCCAGAAAGACAGGGACAGAGAGACAGAAAGCGAGAAATCACCCCCTGAGGCGATGGCCATGCCTCAATCCCTTCTCCTCCATTCTCCTCTCGGGATCTTGATCACGCACGCACACGTGCCTGGTGTGTTTAAGCCACGGAGTCCGAGACTGGAACCTCCCTCGAGTACATGGAAGTCCAACAATAAAGCCATTAAGCCAACTGCTGGTCCCTAGACCTAATCTCTTTTAAGAGAGCTGGAACTCAGTCTCTGGAGACAGCATTAATCCATTCATGAGGGCAATACTTCCATAATCCAATCACCACCCATTGATTCTTATCTCTTAAAGGTTTCACTAACTCCCATTGCCATTACAATGGGGAACAATTCCCAAACACAGTCCTTCCTTGGACAAACCATTATTCTGATCACAGCAGACATGATGCTGGATAAAGCAGTTAAGAAATGAACCAAAAGAAATACCCTGTTTGGGGGGGGGGCTCACAACTTAGTGTTGTAAGAAGAGAAAAACAAGTAAACAAGCTGTTAGTCTTGCCAGATAAAAAATTCTAGAAGAAAGGCACATATGAGAATAGAAAGGAAAACTAAAAGTAGAACAGTGTCTGCGAAATGGGGATATCAGGGAAGATTTCACAAAGAAAGAAGGCACCTCTAGGAGTGAAGTTGTCTACAGCCATTCTCACCAGAGGAGTCAACCTAAGAGAACACCACATCCTCGGAGAGCGACTAGTGGTGCCTCAGAGTGATGACACATGCAGTGAATAAAGACAGGGCATGGATAAAGGGCAGAAATGGAGCTCTTTAAACTTGATGGAGAGGCTAAGGGAGACGGGGTGAGAGAGGATCAGCTTGGTGCTTTAGCAAGATTACCCAGCTGTCAGCAGAAAGATTACCAGAAGCTCTATTGTTGGAGCAGACAGGTCAGCATGAAGATACCAGGGTCCAGATGAAGAATTGAGCAGACCTGGAAACCTTAAGTAAGAAAGTGACAGTAGAGATAGGAGGGGCTGGAGAATTTAAGAGAGTTATTTGGACAATGACTTACTACAAAGGGGAGAACAGGAGAGGGGGAAATAAATTCCAAGAGGCCAGCAAAGGATCTAGGTAAAGGATGAATGCATTAAATGAGATAGAAAGTATAAATGAAAGAGAATGTTGTGAAAGAAATGAACTTTGTTTTATGTACTTTAAATTCGAAATCTCTTCAAGACATCTAAGGAAATAAATATTTAGAGCTCTCTCTAGGCTAGAGAGACTATTTGAGGAAAGGAATGTCTGTCAAATCTCTTCCCCATCCTAATTATTAGTTGAAAAAAAAAGAAAAAATAGTAGATGGGAGTTGGTAAAAGGGAAATGGAATACTAAAATTATGTCAATTATCTTTTCTCTTTACATGATATGAATAATGTAATAGATACTCAGTAGCTTGCAACAAACTTATGATTGAATCTAAGATTCTACTGACTTTAAATTGCTTTCAGAATAGAAAATGTTATCTCAGAAAAGCAGAGTTAAATGAAGTTTAACTTGTATAGTTTTAAACCTTCCATGTTTTAAAAATAATACTGGCATTTATTTCTTTATTTCCATATGCATCTTATCTTACTACTCATATGGCAGTATAGAATTACATATGTTATGTATTTATTCAGAATGAATGAGTCCTATTTTCAGTCCTTCAATTTCACATTTCTTGAAACTATTATATTTATTATATTTCCAAGAAGTTAAATTATTGAAAAGCTTACACATCTGTTTAGGATGATTATGTAAACACAAGAGTGTAGTAATTTGGGTGTGTGTGTATATATTTTTGCATAAAATATCTGCTGTATAATTTAAAACTGTAACTAGGAGGTCAAGCCTTTTTAGAAACAAATTATTTTTCTTAGAAATTGTTATGTCTAAAGCATAATAATTAAAGACTATAAACTTTTAAGATCATGGAATAAACTAAAATATATTTGTATAATGATTATAATTTAAATACAAATCAAAGAACAGAAAATTCAGAGTGGCATTATAGACTTTTAAATAGAATTACTGGAATGAGGGGAAAAATACTTTCTTTTAGACTCTTTATCTTGTAATTGCAAATTTTAAAGCAAAAGTCTTCAATTCATTTTATTGGTTGAAATGCATTCTTACTAATTAAGATTATTCTTCACTGGGTGCTGGGCAACCTGATTATGTTTTTGGATTTTTACAGAGACCATAATCCAACATTATAATTTGTATTTATTTCTGCTGTAATTTTTTGCTGTTATAGTTGTGAAGGTCCTTTCATGTTGAGTCTGTTTCAAATTAATTTAAAACTTTTCAAGACAGTTCAAAGCACTATTCAGATAGAGAAATTAGAGCCTAATTTACCATTTGAAATGAAATCCAAAGGTTTTAGTCTAATCAACTTTAAAGCAAGTACATACTGCTCTCTTTTTATTAATTGAAATTAAAGTATGTATGCTCTTTTATATTTATGAATTAGGAAAGCAAAAGGTTTTTCAATGAGAATAAATTACGTGGAGGAATTCCTAGGGTTGAACTTTTATACTTACCATACAATATCTTTTATTCTATTCAGAGAAAAGTAATATTAACTGTTTGCTTACTTTGATAATACATATAGGTATGAAATGTGTGTAAACATCATGTGACTTATAAATATTTACATATCAATGTGTTTCCTGAATGCTTTATTTTTTATGTCTTAAACATGAAATAATATTATTGTAAATACATCCCATACTGCAAAGAGCCACCCATCCTTTCCTTGTATAAATATATCCCAGTTGCTATAATAATTTTTCCTTTATAAAAAGTTTCCTTTATGACACTTCTAGGTATCCAGCGTTTGGTGTTACATATAATCAATGTAATTAATATAATTGCTTATGAACCTCCATTCACATTTCAAAGTGTTTTCTTATGATAAATCCCCAGGAAAGAAATGACTAATTCAATGATATAAATATTTAAAGACTCTGAGTAAAATTGGTTTATAGAAATTTTATGCTGTTTGCTTGCCCAACAGCAACATATAGAATGTTTTAAATTTAATATATAGTATAATTTAAGTTTAAATTTAATTCTCCAGAGATATTGAATATTTGTCAATAAATTGAGACATAAATGCTCTATATCATGCATATTGATGAACAGAATGAGGGGAGAGAGTAAAATTCTGTCCCTAGAAGGATATAAAGGAATTATGTATGTTTTATACAGATAAAATTCTGGAACAGACAATTATGTTCCACTAAACAACACAAAAATGACAGTAAAGACAAGTTGATATTTATCATTACCTTTTATTTTTTCTTTTAAAAAAGTATCTTAGTTTTTTTTGCATATTTTAATTGGTTATCTTTTATCATTGAATTACAAGAGTTGTATATTCTGGATACATGTCTTTTGACAGATTTTTATTACAGACCTATTCTCTCAGTTTATTCTCTTCTTTTTGTGTTCTTCATGTCTGTTTTGATCAAAATAAGTTTTAAACATTTTTATCAATTACAACTTTACGAAGTAGGGTTAATTTGTGTTAGTGCTTTGTACTTAAAAAAATCTTTGGTTACTCTAAAAAAGGATGGGAAGATATTCTCTTTCATTTTCTTCTTGAAGACTTATAGTTCTAGCTTTTATGTGTAATTTGTGATTCAGCTCAGCTCAGATTTTTCTTTCTTGTGTAAGGCTATGCATTCATGTGTAAGGCTATCCATTCATTTAAATAATACATTTATCTGGTTTTCTCCTAGCACTGTTTGTTGAAGTAATATTTCTTTTCTGTAGAATTGGCTTGGTGCCTTTGCCTTACAAGTGTGTGGGGCCAACTTCTGGATTCTATTTCGTTCCATTGATTTGCTTTCCCTTATGCCCGTCCCACACTGCCGTGATTACTAATAACTTCATAGTAGGTCTCCATTCTGATAGTACAAACCCTTTCACTTCATTTTTCTAATGGTGTTTAGGTTATTCTAAGTTTTCTTCATTTGCATATACATTTTAGCATCTGCCAAAGCCTGCAGAAAGCAATACTATCGAGCAAAAGAGTTTTTTCTGATGTAAATAAAATAAGGATGTTTTATAAAGAGATTATCCAAGTAGGTCCAATGGAATCATAAGGATTCTTAGAAGGCAAAGAAAGAGGCAAGAGAGTCAAAGTCAGAGGAGATGTGAGGATAGAAGACATTATGTCTGGAGATTTCCTTGAGTGTGCCCCGCATACCTGACCCAGGGCTGGCTGAACGTAGGGGTGGAGTATGGTGTCAAGACCTTGTTGGGCAGTGCCTATCTCTCTTATCTCTCTCTTTCTCTGTCTTTCTTGCTCTTGGAAGAAATAATTTTTAAAAAAGACAAAGTTTTTTTTTTTTTTTTTTTTTGGTCTTTTAGTGTTGTAGGCGATCCCTGTTGCTTATTTTCTCTGTCAGTGAGGAGTTTAATGTGATCACATAAATCTTAAGCCATAGCTGCAGAGCAAAATGAAGTATAAGGTTTTGGGGCAATGTATTGTTTTGGATGCACTTAGTTCAGGAAGTATCTTAGGTTTGCTTTCAGATCATATGCCACCAGAGAGAATTTTTTTTTTTTAAAGAGATTTTTGCTATAGGGCACATGTGCTCACCAGAGAGACAGAGACACAGACAGGAAGTGAGAAATCATTATAAGTCACAGAGTGTCTATACTTATCATAAATATTCATTCTCTTCTTGGGATTTTTGGAGCACACACACCCAGTGTGAGTTTCAAGCTGCTGGGGCTGGGACTCAAGCCACGGTCAACCCTGTGGGAGTCCAGTGATGGAATCATTATGCCATCTGCTGATCCTGAGACAAAAATTTTGAATTTCTTACAAGGTTGACCATGATAGGTTAAATAGATAATTGGTTTTCTGTCATCAGTGACTCAGTGTGTAAGTAAATGATTCATTCCAGAAAATCATTCTAGAAAATTTTTGACTTTATGGTTCTATGAAGTACCATTTGTTTATTTTCTTTAAATTCACAGTGATTTTGACTTAAAATAACAAGGGTTACATTCTGTATTTACTTTCAGTACAGTATTCAACGAATTACATGGAATAATCAACATTTTATTATAAAATAGGCTTTGTATTCGATGACTCTGTCAAACTATAGGCAGGTTCATATGTGTGTATATTATTAAATAAAATTTGTGTGTTCTATGTATGCTATACATCAGAATTGTGTGACTTTCATTCCTCCCTGAAAGGATAAATGATACTAAGAACTCTTTCTTTCTTTCCTTCTTCCCTTCTTTCTTCCTTTATTTTTCTGACTAGGTCAGCAATGTTGTACTAATGTATAGCTCTTAACAGTAGACTTTAATATTGACTTGAATCTCCATTCTGTAGCATTTGCGGTCAACTGAGCTTTTACTGTGTCTCATTTTGATCCTGAAAGCTGCTTTACTTTCCAGAATGTCTCAATTGTGTAATTGATATTATTTTTCATTTCATTGATCTTACATAGGTTAGAATAGTTTAAGAAGATTTTAGGTAAAAAAGGAAAAATCTACCAAAATTTGAAAATCAACCAACGACAGACTAAGAACTGGAGGGCTGGCTCAAGCCTTGTGGTTTGAGTCCCAGAATTGGTGACTTGAAAAATACACTAGGCGTGTGTGTGTGTGTACATCCAACATCCTGACAGGAGGGAGAAGTGGAGCAGAAGGGACTATGGTGTGACCATGCTCCATGGAGGATGCTTTCTCATTTTCCCTCTCTCTCTGCCTCTCTGTCTCTGGCAAGTACACATTCCCCTTGGCAAAAAAAAAATAAAAAGAAAAAGAAAAAATAAAAAGAAAATAAATAAAAAAAATTAAAAAAAATAAAAAATAAAAGAAAGTGCGATAAATACAATTTGCAAGTTAGTAAATTGTGCTTTATCTTTTTCATATTATTTTCTACTTACATTGCTTATTTAGTGGGACTAAACACAAAAAACTTTTCTACTACATTAGATAATTAAATTTAGATTGAAATATATAAAAGTGAAAAGTGGTAATCAATGTGAATTTATGGTAAAATTCATCAAAAGCTTGAATATTTGGTTTATTTATATTAATGGCTTGTCTAGGTTTCCTATTATACTGTGGCTTGTCTGTTGGGTTGTCGGGAAAGTCCTGACATATTTTTCTAATTCTTCTATGCAGAAATGCATCATGACTTTCCTGATGACCCAATATATTATCAAAGGCCCTATGGTTAAATAAAATGATTTATTAATATAAAATAAGATATAGATGTAAGATATTATTATTGACATATGCTTATCAAAGGCCGTTTGGTTATATATCATGATGAATTAATATAACATAATATAATTAATATATATTTCAGTTTCTGGCCTTCTTAAGTGACAAAGACTAAAGCGTCACTTGCCTTTGACTCTGTTTTCACAGGCTGCCCTGCAAGTTGGAGGCCATGGAGAAAGGCTGCACCAGTGCCGAGAAGTCATGCTTCTAACTTACAAATCTATCCCCATGCAAGTGGATGGGGAGCCCTGCAGGTTGGCGCCAGCCATGATTCGGATCTCCTTGCGGAATCAGGCTAACATGGTGCAGAAGAGCAAGAGGAGGACATCCATGCCTTTACTCAACGAGTGAGTCTGCTCCGTGGCCACCTTGCTGAACATGGAGACCTGGGAGAGGAGAACGCAGAGCATGTGCATGGTCTGGGGACCTCCCTGTGCTGGGAAGAGAAAAGTCCAGGAGTTGTAGCAGTGCCTTGGTTGCTTTCATGGGAACATGTACATTTTTTCTCCTTGTTGATTATGTAGTTACCAAGTTACCATGCCCTTCTTTTAGAAATTAGGGGAATTAGGACTGTGTATGAGATAGCTGATTCTTCTTCACTGACTGCTTAGGGATACACACACACACAGACACAGACACACACAGACTAGTAGAAAATCATTGAGAGTGGTTCTAGGGTCATAATTGGTCTAGGGTCAGATAAATGTGTTCTGTTTTGTTTTGGTTTAGGGAGGGGTGTAGTTAGTTTCTTCATAACCTAGGTACTTGAAGAGTGTTGGTTTCTCCAATGGCAGAGCTAGAGGAGCTGGCCGGCACCTGGCCTCTATCCACATTGCATCCCTTTCTGCCAGTTAGTGAATTGCTTCTGCTCTAATGTTCCTGTTTTGGGACCCTGGATACTCTACTGCTTCAACTCAGTCTCACTATTTTGGGCAACATCCTACTGTCCATATTTAACCTAATCCACTATTTCTACCCCTAAATACATAGACTCTTCCCTTACTTGGGAATTTTGATAAACTGATTTGAGGTAAGGTAATAATGAGTAGATATATAGAATGCATGGTAATTTAACAGTGTGCCTTACTCCAGTTAGTGATTTGAATGTTGTTTGTGGTTGGAGAAGGGGATAGACAAAGAAGAGAATTTGGGGCATCTTTCTGAGTATTTTCTTTATATCATGCTCATATGCTTGAGGTCATTTCAGGGCTTAGCCTTGGGTCATTCTCCATCACAGTGAGGGTCCCTCAAAGGTGCTCCCGTTGGCGGTCTGTGATGCATGGTTACTCATTTGTTCTGAATGGCTGGCTTCCTTGTAGCGCCTGTAAAGCAAGGGCATGCTTGGCCGTGTGTTTAATGAGTCAATAGGACAATCAACAGAAGTGACAATAACCAATGACAAGGGGGCCTGAGCTCACTGCCGTACTTTGGTTCGTTTCCTTGTCTGCAGTGGCACATGTTGAGGAAAGGCTTCACACAGAACTCTCAAAGCCTTTCAGTGTTTAGCATCTGTTTGTGAGTCTGAAGCTGGGATGAGAAATCCTCTTTATCTTCTGCTTTCTACTTTCTCCGAGTCTGGACTTTGGCAATTTTTTCTAGGTACTTATATGGAGGTGTTATTTAGTAATATTTCTTGTTTTGTTTACATTTACAGCTAGTAAAATCCTAGCTCATTCTCAATGCTTTCTGTCTTCCCTTCCTTTATCTTTTATAGGGTTATAAATCTAATTGATAAGTTTATTTATTTGTTTTTTTGATATTTTTGCTATAGGGTACAGAGAGAAAGACAGAGAGATAGGAAGTGAGAGATCACCCCCTGAGGGTATGGTCATGCTGCAGTCCCTTCTCTTCCATTCTCCTCTTAGGATTTTGAGCATGCATGCACATGCACCTAGCATAATTTTCAAGCTTCCAGGTCCAGGACTTGAACCACAGTCAGCCATGTAGGAGTCCAGTGCCTTAACAACTGTGCCACCTGTTAGCCCCGACTTCATATGTTTTAAAAAGAGGGATATCAGCAGTTTTAAATGGCTCACCAAATTCACTCTAGAATTGTTAGAGTTAAGCCATGAACCATTGATGGACAGAAATCTATGAACTAGTAAGTGAAAGCTATGTCTGAAATTCAAGCTAATAGCCCGTGTTGCTGGGTCACCTGCAGACAGTTTATTTGGAAGATATAATAAAGTAAGCATTTTTAACTATTTATAGGCAAAGGTCTAATAATCTCATGCCTGGTGCATCTATATGTGTAACTTTATCAGACATGAAATTGTTTTCAGGTGTTTAGTTTTAAACAGCTCATCTCTTACCCTTGTGTTGAAGAGATTTGTGTTTATTTGCTCAGTAACCATATCGTTTAGAATTCATCTGGGTTCTCTTCACATACAAAACAAATACTGATGTTTTTCTTTTTGTGCTCATGGCACATGTGTCATGAGACATCATTTCTTGGCTGTGTAGGTTTGCGGGAAACAGCATCAACTCAAAAACAGTTTCTTATTTGCCACTAGGAGGCAGTGGTGTTCCCATCACAGCAGCTGCAGGCCATAGAAAAACCTGCAAGGAATGGGAATCATAGCATGCTTTAATTTTAGAAAGAACATTTACAAACCTTAAAAAAATAACATATATTTTTGTTAATATTCACAAACAATTATAATTCAATACTATTTTTAAAGAAAACCAATACAAAGAACGTTCTCCCCCCCCCAAAAAAAAAAACTATTTAACCATGTAATACTTACTAAACCTTAATTTCTCTCACCTCGATCGTATTCACCCTCTGTAATTCCATTGTTTTTCTATTTCAGTAGGAATTTTTGCTTTGAAATCTGTTTCCACTAGATTTCCAAGTAGATTTTCAAGGTTAAGGTCAGCCTTGTTTTTAAGACACTGTTGCAAGCTTTCTTCAACCTTCTGATTCCTCCAAGCTTTCCTTTGGTATGGGCATTGTATGAAGGTCACAGTTTCATCCAAGGACTAAAGGGATACTTGTAAGTCAATTCATTCCTTTATTTCCTGCCTTCCTTTCTTCCTGCCTACTTGTTCTCCCATCTCTTTCTTTCTTATATTTTACCAAGACTGTTTCATTTGTCTGTCTCTTTTCTTCCTCAATATAGAACAAAGAAAATGTTTAAAATGTCTTTAGGGTCAACTCCATGGTGCAGTAGTGATTTGCTGCTCAAGAGACGCTAGAATCCTACTTAATCCTGGTTAGAATTTCTGGCCTGACCAGCCTGGAATATGCTGGGCACATGTGTGAGTGCCCAGGATCCAGTGGTTGGAAGGACTGGAGGAAAGGGGTCATGTGTGACCGGGTCCTGCAGACGGTGGTCCTCTCACTCTGTCTCTCTCTTACTCTCACATACATCTATGTGAACAATTTCACAAATAAAAATACTTAAAAAAATTTAGAATCTTAAACACCTGTGGTGTGTATTCCTGATAATAATAAGATAGCTGTTCAAGTCATCTCAAGGAATTAGACTCCTTTCCCACAATACAGGGGTAACTGTATATTTGAGACTTAACTCTGTAGCTCCCTAAGCTGTCAGTCCATTTCCACTTGAATGCTAATGTTGCTCATGGGTCTGCCTCTTTTCTGGGAGATTGCATCTCAGATCTGCATTTCCAGCCCAGGCTTTCTTCTGAAATTTGAAGACTCAGACCCAAATATTTTAGTTGACATCTTGAATTTAGTATCTCAGAGCAACCTCCAACTACGTGCTAAAAACTACACTCATTCCATTGGTTCCTCTGTTCCTCCTCATTACCATCCAGTGAGCCCGTTCCATCCACAGCTGTATGAATGGCACTACCATCCACTCACTACCAGGTCCCCTGCCCTGTAGGCGTTCCAGCCATCTCCAGTTTTAAACACCTAATAGACTGGCTACCACATTCTTTGACATCTACCTTATATTTATTGGGTTGTCAGAAAAGTCATGACATATTTTGGCATAGAAAAACATAGAAAAAATACATCATGACTTTTCCAACAACTCAGTATTTCCCAAATCTCTAACTTTCATGCCATCTGGCCTCTCTACTCATAAAACAGACTTAGTTCAGAGGCCTGTGTCTTACCTCAGAGCAGCTCTGCTGATGTATACTCATTGTTCCTGTTTTTTTTTCCCTCCTCTTGCTGTCCTTCATATAATGTCTTTTCCAGTACACCAGCTAGTGTGAACTATCGATAAAACTATGAAGCCTGGGGCCAGACTATGGTGCATGGTGGAATGTGGTGCTTTGCCCTGCAGACTCACAACTCCAGATGCTGGTTTGCATCTGGAGACCTTCCTAGTGTACCAGGCACATGTGTGCCCATGATCCAGGCTAGCTGGGGTTGGGGTGGATTGTGGAGTGAGGACCCTGTAGAGGATACTGTCTGTCTCATTCATGAGATAAATAAATGAGTAAATAAACTTAAAAAAAAAGTAAAGGCTGTATTTATTGGCGTTAGAGACCTTTTTGATCTTTACTTTCTTCATTCTCATCGTCCTGTGCTCCAGGGATCATTGCTATTCCTGGGGCAACAGCCCGTCATCACCTGCCTCATCGTGTTTTTATACTTGTTCTTACAGTGCCTTCTTCAGCCCTTTTTCATCTGCCAGCTCTCTGACAATTCAGGACTCCACCGAAATGCCTTTTCCTGAGAGTCCTTTTCTGTCTACTTCTACCTGCTAGATGCACCTTCAGTGCTCCTTGAGTTCTCTTGGTTACTTCCATCACACTATTGATTAAAAAGAGTATAATCTGCAATTTCTTGTCTCTCTACATTGCTCTATTTGGAGGCCCTGGGGTTTTCCCTTAGACTCTCCAGAATGTCATAGTTCCCGTGACATGATTACATGTTGAATCAGTGACTTATACGTGGGTCAGATTTATAATGCTAACTATGCTACACTTTCCAGAAATTATTGCTAAAATGACATAAATCTAAAAGCTGATGAACATAAAAATAATGTAGAATGTGCTTCAATGACCTTGTATTATGTGCAAAAGACGTATTTAATAACTTTAAGACCTGGTTCACTCCGATAGCTGGAAAAGTTAAATAGTGAGTGAGCCTTCCTGATGTCATTTAATTTAAGCAAAAAGTAAAAAATAATGTCTTCTAAAAAGAACATTTCTTGGTTTATAATCCCATTTGCTATTGCTATATACAATTAAAAGATGAGACCTTTTTGGGTTCAGTGGTTCCCATTGGCACAGCAAAATATCTCATTTTACCATGGCACGTGAAGCTGCAGAGTATGAATTCAAGTAAATATCTTACCCCCAAAAAGTAATAGCAGAGTCTATCTAGGTTCAAATTTGCATACCATTAACATGATAGCTAGATAGTTTCTATCTGAAAGGCACCAATGAAGGGATCGGAAACTTAAAATTCCTCAGGTAAATACCTTCACTGTTATACATCCAGTTGGCTACCTAGAGAAGTCTTTAGACTTAGTTCATTAATGTTTAAGGGACATTGGTAAAGATAATTGTCTTATTCAACGGCAAGATTTCTAGTTCGCAAACTTTGAACTGGGCCACTGGATGCCATCATCCTGGGCTGCTCAGTATTATTGGTTGTGGCTGAGAGTCCTTTGAGGATGGCATGGCTAGGAAGAGCCTTGAGCGGTCATTCACTCAGGTGACTTCATATGGGAACTGACACACCCAGCAGAGCAGGGAGCAGGGCAGCTTTGTCTGTTGCTGTCATGATGAAACTGTATTAAGAGGGCGGAGAGAACAGTGATGTACAATAGAAGTGACAGGACATTTGGGGCTTAGTTTCTTAGTTTTAAAATTGTACATTTTGTCTTTTCTAGTGGCCACTGTAGACTTTCTTCATTATAAAAGAAGGGAGAAAAAAAGAGAAGCCTGTGGTTTCACTTTACTACCCAGAATATGGGTGGGACTGCACCTTCACAGTGATGGGATCAGGCTTTCTTGGTGTTACCTTTGGAATTCTTAAAAATTCTCTATTGTTTGACTGAAGGAAGTTAAAAGTTTTTATTGAGCATTTTTTTCCAAGATGACTGTCTTTTGATGTGAGTATCCAAAGCCTGGGGAATGACAAAGGCTGTATGTGAAAGGATGAACTTGACGTTTACTCTCCTCAAAGAGGAGTTTACCTGCCAGTCTGTCAGTCTCTGATGTGTAAGTGTGTGCCTCCTCTCCTTGGGTGTCCTGAGTGACCACAGCAAGGGAGGCCACGATGATCCCTCCTGCCCTATAACCCCGCTCCTGCACTTGCAGCTCGCCTGTCCCCTGCCCGCCCCTGGTCTGTGGCCTGCCTGGAATCAGCCCCTTCCATGTGTCCTGTTGGCTTTGTTGCTGTCACCAGCTTTTTGGATTATTTTGTGGCTGGCTTGATTTTCCTTTTCTGTTTATTCCCCGTTTGGTGACGCGCTCATTTAATTTCTGTTTAAATTTGGTGTGTCTCTTTTTCTCTCCCCTGGCTTGTTCATGTCTGTCCACGCTGTCGTGCTGTCTCCGCTGCTCATTCCCTGCTGCCTCTAGTATTCATCAGGTGCAAACTGCGGACCTGCGGCGGGTGTCTGCTCCCCCCGGCTCCTTCGCCATGTGAGTACAGTGCTGTTCTGTTTCTACATTTCGTCCCTCGGCCTCATCTCCTCCTCAGTTAGAAGACCTGCGTGCTTTTCCTTAACGGGTCTGCTGTTCAGATAAGGACCACCAGCCACAGTTGCTTTCTCATTGCCTTCCTTGATTTGAAAGGGGGCTCTGAACTTCCTTGTGTTCTGTGTCTCCATCCTCCAGCAGTTAGCAGTTTAATTTTTTGATTAGATACCGTAGGGCTCAGGTTGCATGGGGTTGTGTACAATTTCATACTAGGCATTGGTTTTTATGCTAAGTTTCTGACACCATTAGGCCTTTCCATTCCCTGTGACCCAGGGACAAGTTTGGGGAAGTGCCTACAGTCCTTGGTTTTTGGGAGAGCCCTAAAATGATGTATGTAGTTTGAGTGTATGTATGTACATATTTCTAAGTTGAAGATCCAGAGTTGTAATAAAAGATAAATGACCCCAAATTGTTAGTGAGAAGCAAAATGTATTTTTATATGTCTTTAATAGTTTGTACTTAATGTATTCTAGTTGTGTGTGTGTGTACACACACACACACACACACACATTTTTTTTTTTTTCCTGGTGAAAACAAACAAAAAGAACATAGGGATTTTAGCATTTCACTCCAGGATTTTTTTGTGTTGTGGCCTCTGTCTTGTCCTTCTCTCTTTTCTCCATCTAACACATACTAATTGAGCATTGATCATGTTTCAGGTACTGTTGCAGATGATTGCCTTATGCTAACTATTTTATTCTTCCAATACTCCTATGCCATATGTGATATCATCTCTGTTCTGTACTTGAGGCATCTGATGCACAGAAAGGTTAAGTAACTTGCCCAAGGTCACACAGCTATTAAGTCATAGACTGGGATTCAAATTCAGGCAGTCTGACCTCGAAGTCATGGTCTTAACCATTTTTGGTGGGACAAGGGGAGGGGGGCAGGATCCTTTATATTTTTCAAGGCTCAGTTGAATGATTATCTTTCCAAAAAATGCTCCCTTGATTCTTGCTATCAGAATTAATTATATCATCACGGAAGTTCACTACTGATGTATCTGTTATAGTTCTTAAGGTTTAATTTGGCATTATATTTACTCTGTATATTGTGTATATCAAGACTAGATTCAGGCTATGATGAGATGTAGGCTATTAGGTATCATTAGCAGTATTTTTCATATGAATCTTTGCGTTCTAATCTAGATTTTAATACATAATATTCTGAAACTAAAAATAATGGTTAGTTGATGGAATAAATAAAATAATATGTGTCTTTCTTTTGGAGAGGTTTTTGCTGTAGGGCATGTGCGCTTGCCAGAAGGACAGAGAGAGACAGAAAGTGAGAAATCACCTCCCGGGGGGATGGCCATGCTACAATCCCTTCTCCTCCATTTTCCTCTCAAGGACCTTGGGCATGCACACACACATGCCCGGTGTGAGTTTAAGCCACTGGGTCTGGGACTCAAACCGCGGTCAACTACATGGGAGTCCAGCAACATAGTCATTACACCAACTGCTGGGCTCAAGAATATGTGTCTAAATAGAACTGTGAAGTATCTAATAACTAACAATATGACAAAGTAACTCCTCATGTTTAGTCATATAATCTTTCTACTTTATTCTTACAGATACTTGTTTGTTATTTTTCAAAACATGTATTTATTCAAAAATTTTCATTTGCATTTGCTCTTTGTCAGAAAATGTTTTAGGTATGCTGCATATTTAGTGGTAAGCACATCAGAACTACCTTCATGCAGCTTAAAATTGAGCAAAGAGTCAATGAGGAAGTTCCTTAATTTTCAATTTGGAGGTTATTGCTGGAGTAAATTCTACATTTTGTGTAAGTCAGTTCTGTAAAGTGAGTTCAAGAAATGGCTTTCAGTGATCATTATTTTCAATAGCTCCATTAATAGAAATCAAAGAATGAAGAGTATTTACAGAAATGCAGTAAATAGCCATCCAGTATTTTTATCATGGGGGAAAGCTTGGGTAATATGTACACTTTAGTTGTGTGTCTTAAAATGAGGCCATATATTTCTTAGATTAAGTGCATTGCAGTAAGGTAAATTGTCATGTTTGTTTCCAAAAGGTGTAGCAGATGCTTAACTGCAGCTAATCTGACAATTTTATATCTATATATCCCATATATTAAATATTACATGTTATTGATTTTATATCTAGGTATCCATTAAAAAATATATATAATAAAATTTTATTCAATTAGGATATTATTTTTTTAAATCCAATGACAAAACCTTATCAAATAGAGCAAAGAAAGTAGAGAAATGTCGAAGTGCAACATATTTATTGTTTTTTATATTATGGCAGTGACAACTTAGCTTCGATCCACTCTCCTAGTGCCATTTGCTGGTTTCACCAATGTTTAAACATCATATTGTTAAAAGAAAAAAAAAAAGTTTAATTTAGTGGCGTTTAATTGAGCAAATCTTAATCGGAATTGAATGAGGCAGTTTCCCAGACTGATTTTCCAGCAATTCCAGGTAGCCTTGAAGTCAACTCGGTATTTTAAGTTCTGGAAAGGGAAAGCAATGTACAAAAGTGAAAGTGAAGGAATGAAGTAGAGAAACAATTTGGGTTGGCTACATGCTGAAGTTTGTGTGCCTTAACCCGATTTAAAAGGCACAATGCCTGTGATTGACTGGAGTCTAGGTATGAGATTGGTTATAACCCAGCAACCAATCAAAAAGCCAAAAAGCAGCCTTATGCAAATGAGGTTGCAGTTTGTTTATGGAAGCCAAGCAGGAATACCAGGAGTACAGAGGCTCTTTCAATATTCTTCAACAGTATTAACATTGTTCCTCATGAAATTCAGGAGTCCCCATTATCCCTGAACTGAAATTGTCTGATTTTTTTGGGGTGCTCTCAGATTAGCCATTCTTTCCTCAGAACAATCCTTTGTTTTATTTATTTTTTTACTGAGGTTTTCACCAATAAAAAATCCAGAGAGATAGAGAGACATAGAGGAAAAGTGAGAAATCACCCTTTGGGGGTATGGCTACACCACAATTCCTTCTCCTCCTTTATCCTCCTGGGATTGTGAGCACATGTGAGCATGTGTCAGTGTGATTTTCAAGGTTCCAGGTCCAGAACTCCGACCACAGTTGACCATGTGGGAGTCCAGAACCTTAACTACCATGCCAGCTGCTGCCCCCCAGTACAGTTCTTGGTTTTAAAAACAGTCTTTTTTTCCTGGGAAATGCCTCTCTGGTGCTCTTGAAGTAAACATTGCCTCCTTAGAGCAATTTCTTTCTCTTTAATTTGCTGGTGACTTTTTGTTTTGTTTTGTTTTTTTTTTTTTTTCCGCTATAGGGCGCGTGTGCTTGCCAGACAGAGACATAGAGACAGAAAGCGAGAAATCACCCCCCAGGGGGGATGGTCATACCACAATCCCTTCTCCTCCATTCTCCTCTCGGGATCTTGGGCATGCACGCACACGCACCCGCCATGAGTTTTAAGCCACCGGGTTCGGGACGCGAACCGTGGGAGTCCAGCGACATAGCCATTGTGCTAACTGCTGGTTCCCAATTTGCTGATGACTTTTATTGGGCGAACTTAAGGGTGGAAGAATGTATGTTGGAAGCAATGTAGTGGGAGGATCTTTAGAAACTGCAGCATTCTGCTGAAGTCTGTATACAGGCAAAGCATCATCTTTATACAAAGAGTTCTGCAATTTTATGTTTTGGTCATATATGACCATAAATGCATTGATACAGTCCAATCGGAGTTATTTAGTGGCCTCATCCAATAGGATAAAACAAAACAAAGCAAATAGAATATTACTCCATAAATCTTGTGTAGTGTATATTTAAAATTCACATATAGTAAAAGTGATAAAGTTGACTCTTCTGGTGTACAGTTCCATGAATTTTAAGATATATAACCTCCACCATAATCAGAGTACAGATCAGTCTAGAAACTGCCAAAGAGCTACCTTATAATCTACTCCATAGCTGGTAATCAGTGATTACTACAGTTTCATATTTTCTGGGCTATCACAGAAATGGAATCATACATTATGTAAACCATTACACAAACCATTGTATCTGGCTGTAGTTTAATGAATTCTTTATAATTAAGTAGCTTCATAGTAAAGTCTTCATTAAAGGACACATACGTATGCTGCCTTTCATAAATTATAAATCATAGTCAAGTAAATGGTTCTACTAACCAAAAAAGATATAAAGCTGCAAAATGTTTCTTTCTAGAACTGTTACAGCTTTATGTAGCCATCTCTCACTGAGTTTCATGTCTCTGCTGCTCTTTTCCCATCAAAATGTAATAATGTGATCCATATACATGTAATTTGTTTTCATCCTGCAACAAACATTTTGAGGGCTGGCTTCAGATATACAATACTGGAATATCGGACAGAGACTGGAAAGCTGTTTCTGTGCTAGGCCCACAGACACACTGGGAAGGGACCTAGTTGTGTTTTCTAAAAAACGATTACAACTCGATGTGACAGATATCCAAGAAAGAATCTGGTATTTCTTTGTACTCTTTTTTGAGTATTTATTACATTTGCTTTTTTAATATTTAAAATTCATTGGTCTAGAACCCTCTAAAAAGCTGCTTTATAAACTACTCCATTGCTGATAATCACTCATCACTACAGTCTCAACTTTTCTGGACTATCACATAAATGGACCATATGTCATGTAACCCATTGTAGCTGGTTTCTTTGAATATACCATATTTGAGATTTATCCAAGTTGTTGCATATATCAGTCATTTGTTTTTTTTTATTGCTAAGCCATATTCCATTATATGGATGTTTCAGTTTGTACTCATTCATCTGTTGAAGGATATCTGGGTTATTTCCAAATTTGGACGATTATGAATAGAGCTATAAACATTGATGAACAGTTTTTGTGTAAACATAAGTTTTCATTTCTCTAGGTTAAACACCTAGGAATGGGATTGCTGGGTTATATGGTAAGTGTACCTTTCCTTTATAAGAAAATGACAAACTGTTTTCCAGAGTGGTTGCTGCCATTTTGAATTTCTATCAGCAGTGTTTGATGATTCCCCTTGCTCCACATCCTTTTTAATACTTAGTATTGTCATCATTTAAATATTAATCATTCTAATACGGATATAGTGGTATCGCCTCATAGTTTAAATTTGCTTTTCCAAAATGGGTAATGACATTAAGCATCTTATCATGTGTTTATTTGCCAACCATTGCTAAAACAAACGTTCAGGTCTTTTGCTTGGTTTTAATTGAGCTGTTAGTTTTCCTCCTATTGAGCTTTGAGAGTTCATCACATATTCAGATCTAAATCCTTTCTTAGATACATGCTTTGCAAATTTGTCTCCTACTATGTATCTTGACTTTTCATTTTCTTGATAGTATCTTTTATAGTGCAAAAACTGTTTACAAAGACCAAATTATCAATTTTTTTCCTTATAGAGCTGTGCTTTTGGTTTTATGCTCATGTACTTTGGCTAATCTTAGGTTATGGAATTTTTCTCATTTGCTTCTTCTAAAAGTTTTATAGCTTTTAATTTTACATTTAGATCTATGATATATCTTAAGTTAATTTCTTTTTGTGTGTGTAAGATATGCTGTTTAAGTTGAGGTTAATTTTTTAGCCTATGAATACAAGTGATTTTAGCACCATTTGTTGTAAAGATACCTTTTTTTCACCAAATTGCCTTTGCAATTTTTTCAAAATTCAGTTGGATGTACTTACACACATGCACATGCACACACAGGGATCCGTTTATGGATTTTACTCTGTGCTGTTTGGTGAGCTGTGTATTTACATCTTTGCTAGTGCTATGCGCTTTTGATTAGTACACCTTTATAAGAAATCTTAAAATCTGACTGTGTTCTTCCATCATAATTAGTCTTCATTTCAAAAGTGGTCATGTCTACCTAAATTCTTTTGTCTTTCCAAATAAATGTTTAGAATTAGCTTGCCTGTGTGTCAAACTCCTCGTAGGACTTTGAAATTGTATTGAATCTGGGAGATCATTTTGGGTGTATATTGACGTCTTTATTTGTCGAGATTTTTAGCCCATGAATGCTATATGGCTTTTCATTTATTTATTTTGTCTGTCATTGTTTGGTAGTTTCAGCATACAGATATATGTATATTTAATATATATATAACATATACATATATGTGTGTGTGTATATATATATATATTAAAAATATATATAAAATGTGTGTGTGTGTGTGTATATATATATATGTACATATATATATATATATTTAAAATTTGTGCCTAAGTGTTTCATTTTAGGGTGCTATTGTAAATGGTATTTAAAATTTATTTATTTATTTTTGTTATTTTTTTAAATATGCTAGTTCCCAATTGCTTATTGCTAGTATATAAAAATACTACAGATTTTTATGCCTAGACTTTGTAGCCTATGGACTTATTAAATTCACTTTTTAATTTAAAGAGTTTGATAGCATTGTCAGACTTTATGTAATTAAACTTGCCCATGAATAGAAATAGTTTTCTTTCTTTATTTGCAATCTGTGTACTTCTTGTTTCTTTTGCATTATTGCACTGGCTAGAAATTCTAGTATGATGTTAAATAAGAATGATAAGAGTGGACATCCTTACCTTGCTTCTGATAGTAGGGGAAAGTAATTTCATCTTTCATGATTAGGTTGATTGTTAGTTGTAGGTTTGTTTGTTGTTATTATTGAAGTGTTTTACTAGGACATCTGGAAAATATTAGGGCATTATTTGTTCTTTAGCTTTTTTTTTGTTTTTTTAGGGAGAGATTTTTGCTATAGGGCACATGCACTTGCCAGAGAGACAGAGAGAAATAGAGGGACAGGAAGCAAGAAAACGCTCCCTGGGGGGATGACCACATAGCAATCTCTTCTCCATTCTCCTCTCAGGATTCTGGGCATGTACACACACACACACACACACACACACACACACACACCTGGCGTGAGCTTTAAGTTGCCAAGTCTAAGACTTGAACTGTGGTTGTCCACATGGAAGTCCAGTGATGTAAACATTACGCCATCTGCTGGTTCTTATTTGTTCTTTGATGTTTGTTATAATCTGCCAATTAAACCATCTGGGCCTCAGGATTTCTTTCCCCACCATATGCCTATTTTTTTGTTTGTTTGTTTTTTTTTTTTAGGTTTTTGCTATAGGGCGTGTGCACCTGCCAGAGACAGACAGAGAAAGACAATGAGAGGGAAAGTGAGAAATCAGCCCCTGGGGGGTGGGGGAGAGCCTCCATTCTCCTTTTGGGATTTTTGGGCACACACACACACACACACACACACACACACACACATGTGCCCGGCCTGATTTTGATGCTGCTGTTCTGGGACTCAAACCACAGTCAGCCATGTGAGGGTCCAGCACCTTAACTACCATGCCACTTTCTGACTCTTGTTTTTTCCCTTTTTAACTATAAATTCAGTTCCTTTCAGAGTTATAGAACTACCCAGGCTATCTATTTCACCATGGATCAGTTTTAATTTTAGATAGCTGTTTGAAGTCTTTGAGGATTTGGTCCATTTCATCTAAGGTTTTGATTTTGATTAATAAATACATATGTGTATATATATATAATTGTTCATAGTTTTTCTTATCCTCTCAGTTGTTGAGGTCTGTAGTGATAGTCCTCTTTTCTTCTGACTTGTAATTTGTATATTTTCTCTTTGTCTAACTTGGTAGAGGTTTGTCAGTTTTATTAATTTTTTGAATAATGAGCTTTTGGCTTCATTGATTTTCTTCATTGTTTTTCTGTTTACAATTTCACTGATTTCTGCCTTTTATTATTTTCTTACTTCTGCTTTCTTTGGATTTAATTCCAATTCTTTAAAATGAAAACTTAATGATTTATTTGCTTTAGTAGGCAATTGACCCAGTTGAGTTCAGGCAACAAGTTTTGACTAACCTTCTTAGGGTTGTGGCTGCAGTAGCAGGTCTGCTTTCAAAGCCTTCCAGTGCTATTCATATCTGCCTGGCATGTGCTCCACTATGTGGTCAGTGTGGGACCTGAATGGGCGTCTACACACAGTGCCTTTCCTACGTCTGTGCTATGACATGTAAGACCAAATTCATGTATTCACAGCCTAGGGATGAACCCCCAAAAGTTCATAAATACAGTTTTGGAATTGATTGCTGAGTTCCTCTTTCTCTACCGTTATCTCTGTTACTTTCTGGTCTCCCAGGACACAATCCTTTGGTCCTTTAGTTAGAAAACTGATGTGTTAGTTACCCCACTGTGCCACATAATTTCTGCAACTGTGCTCACGCCCAGGGCCAAGCAATGACATAACAGAGAGAAGGAAGCAGTGGTGGTTTATCCCTCCCTCTGGGTATCACAGCTCTATGATCAGGTGCCATAATTTAAGTACAAAGTCTTTGTTTTCACCGCTGCAGCTGCAGCCATTGTAGTGAAATGGCCTGAGTGCTGCAGTATGAGAAAAAGAAGAAAAAACAAAAGAGAAAAGGGCGATTCTCTCTCATTGTCTCTCAGTATTGAGGAAAAGGGCGATTCTCTCTCATTGTCTCTCAGCATTGAGGAAAAGGGTGATCTCTCTCAGTGTCTCCCAGCATTCAGGATCCCTTTGTTTTTCTCAAGCCGGGCACAAGCATGCTTTAGAGCCCCATCTGCTTGTACTCTCTGTTCACTTTCAGGCTTAGTACTACCTGGAGCCCACTCCAGGGTGGATTGGAGGTACTGGGTGGGGGAAACTCATCATCAATTTGATGATATTTTAAATTCTGATCTTCCCAATCTACTGCTATTATGTACTTTTCAAAGTTCTCAAGCAATCGTTTAATAAATTCTGTCAGGGTTTTATAGCTGCATTCAGAGAGGGAGAAAGTCTGGTATGTGCTTGCCTGCCTTAGTCAGCACCAGGACCCCCCACCCCTTGCCTTTTAATCGAGACTCTTGTCCTGCATCCATTTTTCTCATCCACTGCAATTATACTGCAAATGCCAGAATACAGAGCTGAAAATCTTCCATCTTCATAATCGAAGAAAACACAAATTGCATAGGTGATTTAGTAGTTGTATGTCTCTGGCCAGGGAACTAAACTGAAAGTACTTTCTAAAATTCTGTAATTTTCTTTTCCGATTAGTCAGGTCAAAAGTTTTATTTTAACATTTTCTTGAATTAGTGTTTTATATTATGAAAGGCTATTTCATTTAATACTGGCCTTCTAATAAGAAAATAAGACTTGATCTGAGTTATTTGGAACCATCTTTCTTTTCTTATCTCTATGAACTCCACTCTACCACACTCTGGACTCCATTGGGAAATAGCAAAAATACTGGAAAGGTAGACATTTATCTGTATGTCTTTGTGAACTAGAGGCTACCTCTAAAGCAGTTTTAGATGAACCATCAGACATGCATCGCCTCAATGAATTTTAGTAGTTAACACAAACTTTCCTGAGAACCTCAGGATGAACAGTACTCAGAAGCCAGGAATGTGAGCCCCTAGAAACATGCTTCATGTCTGGAGCAGTAGCCTGGTCATGTTCTGATTCATGGATTGTCACTTTGGGGTCATAGTTTCTGGACCCCCAAACCAATTTTGAGCAAACCAAAGGGCCTAGAACTCCCAATATTGTGATTTGGTATGTTATTCATGCCTTTGTTATTATTATTATTATATATCTGAATTATTATTCTGACTGGCAGGATTATAGATCATTGTTTTTGTAGGCTTTCTATATTATCTGATTGGTTTCAATGAATATGCATTACCTCTATAGAGGGGTAAAAGTAAAAAAAAAAACTCATATTTTTGAAAGAGCAGTAGAGAATTACTATATCTATAGAGTTGAAAGAAATGTGACTTGCTCAATCTTGGGTTAGATAGGTAGCTTCAGTTCTCTGGGAAGCAAAGCTATTTGCTCTCTAAAGCTCTGAGCAAAGGAAGCTGCTAAGCTTTGTCCATCTTCTCCTTTTCTTTCCTTCCCCTCCTGCCACTCACACATTTTCTGAATGATTTTACTAGGGATTTCACTTTCCACTGTCCAATTCATTGACCTTCTGTCTTAGCATAATGCTATTCTTTCCTTTCTTCTTCTTCTGTCATCCTTTTCTGCCGGTTCCATAAAACAGATACACTGAACAGAAAATTCCAAAGAATAGGAAGTAAGACCTCCTTGGGCCTCATTGCATGCCAGTCTCCCAAATCACAGCCTAAGCTGCAACTTGGCCAATAGGTTTTTTCCTTCTTGTGCTCTGCAAGTTTCTTCCATGCATTCCTTCACTCTGCCTTGCCCTCTGTTCCACTCAGAGAGTTCTAGTGACACAAGGAAGTTGGGCAGCAGAGTGTAACTGGGTATCTTTCTCTTCATTCATAAACCCTCCTTCCCCATGGTAATATCCTCTGTTTCGAGTATCTGGGGGAGACCTGCCTTTGTCTGTAACACTGATCATTCATTAACCTTTTGCTTTTCAGTTTTTCAGAGAATATTATAAATTAATAAATAAATGCAGTTAGTCCCTGGGATTCCTATCAGTTTTGAAGTTCTATTATGATAAAATTCAGGGCATGACCTCTTAATCATATGCAGATCTGTCCCAGAGGGATCTAAGACATCAAATAGATGAGATTTGCCATAGAATATGACAAGGCGATCTGTGGTCCTGAGCACTGAGATGGAAGCCAGGTCTGTACCGCCTTGGTAAGCTAAGTCAGCGTCTCACCTGCTGACAGCAAAACCCAAGTAAATGCTTACCCTTTAGCCAGAGGTCTTATGTACCTGTGCTATGCTAAGCACTGGTGTTATGATCAGATTTAACACCCCTAACGCATTAACAATTGCTTCTATTCCCATTCTGTAGCTGAGAAGACTGAGAAGAAATGATGGGAAATTTGTCTATGATACATGGTATAAATTGATAAAGTTGGAATTAAAATCCAGAGCTAGTTGCTTTGTAGGTAACGTTTTGAGCACTGAACTCTAATATAGCCTCTGGCCATTTTCTTACATGTGTATGTATTTATATATATATTATGTGCGTGTGTATACATATACATATATATCAATATATACATATATATGATTTATTTATTTTAATAAAATCATACTATGCCAAACTTTACAGAAAATCTGGGCATAATAATAACAACTTAGAATTCAATTTGGAGTGTTTCAAATGTGTGAATTTTTAGTGTTTTGGTTTGTGGTTTAAGCACTGTTTTAAGAAAAAATTCAGAATAAGTGACAAATCCCAGTTAAAAATAGGCCAGCCATGGTGGTACAGTGGTAATGTCATGTTTTATGATGCTGAAGCCACATAGGAAGATCCCAGGTTCAAATCTAGAAACTTCCTTGTGCAAACTGGCTGGGGGGAAAATTGCAGTGTGAAGGTTCTGTTGGAGATGCTTCTTTGTTTCTCTCATGAAATAAATAAATTAATAAATTTAAAAAGCAAATAAATAACCAGCAACAAAATTGAATTCTAACACAGCTAAGAATTTGGAGTCTTTTCGCATTGTTAATGGTGGTGATCGGTCTGTAAAATAGGTTTATTGGGAAGGATCGTGCCTGTATCCCCAGGGGAGGATCATTTCTGTGTTCTTCTCCTGGTAAAGGTCAACACAGAGCTCGGCGTTCAGTACACTTATATAAAGGCATAGTACATTTCAAACTCCTCCAACATTTAAAATTACATCTTGTTACTTTTAAAATTTATTTTTAAAGATGAATTATTCATGTCTGTGTAGGTGTAGAAAGAGTTTACAACTCAGCACTTTTTTTGTGTAGTAAAAGGTCACATCAAAAGTGAAGCAAATATTTATTGCAAATTTTGTTGGCTAGGGTGGGCAGGGCATGGGGGTTATTATAGAAGTCGGATTTGGGCTAAGGAGAAGAGTTTACAGAAATGCTTGGCACATATCCCAGGTATATTGGGCAGGGAAAAGGGGGGAGGAAAAGTTATGTTGTTGTTTCTAAATAAAAGTAAATTTAAACATTAAGAGTAATCTGACATTAGAAATAGCATTAGCCCAGTGAAAACAGCAATTTCTTTTAGATATTTAAAAATAAACAAAGACTTTCAAAAGAAGTAAAAACTAGGGTCTGGGCTGGCTTCATGGCCTACTGGTTAAGATAATCAGTCCTACCTGGTCCACTGTGGGCTTTGAATCCTGGCCCCAGTGTCTTGAAAAACATATAAGGTATGTGTGCATGTGCCCAAAATACCAACAGGGTGGAAAAACGGAGGAAAGGTGCCTTCTCCTCCTCCCTCTGTGTCTCTCTGTCAAGCATATGTATCCTCTGACAATTAAAAAGAAATTAGGATATGACTATCCAGAAGAAGTATATTAAGTAGGCAGAGATTTCTAAGCCAGTTGGGAATTTTGAAAAGTGAAAAGTTGGATTTCTCTAATTTTTTGATTGTATCTTTTTATAAACACTAATTTTAAGATTGAAACAATAAGTTAGTTCTCTTAGCACGTTTTTTTAGTAGGTATCTGTATAAATTTGCAAGGGCTGTGATAAAATAGCATGGACTAAGTGGCGTCTACAGCAGAAATTTATTTTCTCACCATTCTGGAGGCTGGAGATCCAAGATAAAGCTCTCAGTGGGGTTTACTTATTCTGGAGCCTCTTTCCTGGGCTTGTAGATGACCATTTTCTTGTGTCTTTTTGATTTTTTCCCTCTGCACATGTCTGTGCCAAAGTCCTTTTTTCATAAAGGTCATGTTGGGTCCACCCTAGCAACTTCCTCTTACCTTTACCTCATTAAAGACCCTGACTGCAGATGCAGTTCCATTCTGAGGGCTTATGGGTAGGAGGTCACAATACCAATTTCATGGGAACACAACTCAGCACCTCACCACATTACACTGGATAAATTTGATTAAATTTTAATTATTTTTTTTCATATATGTCAGCAATTATTTGTATGGTAAATTAACTTCAAATATATTACTTGTTTTTGGAGAGGTTTTTGCTATAGGGCGCGTGCGCTTGCCAGACAGACAGGACAGAGAGAGACATAGAGACAGAAAGCGAGAAATCACCCCCCAGGGGGGATGGTCACGCCGCAGTCCCTTCTCCTCCATTCTTCTCTCGGGATCCTGGGCACGCACGCACATGCGCCCGGCATGAGTTTTAAGCCACCGGGTCTGTGACGCGAACCTCAGTCGACTACGTGGGAGTCCAGCGATATAGTCATTATGCTAACTGCTGGTTCCCTATATTACTTGTTTTAATAGCCTAATTCTTTAATTTTTTTTTTTTAAATTAAGGAGTATAGAAGGGATGGAAGAATATTATTCTTTTCTTTAGAGCAGATTTTCATGATTAATTATATGGTTACTGTAAGAGTACTCTGGACCCAGATTTATTTTCTGTAAAACAACATCACCGGAGACCAGCAGTTGGTGTAATGACTATGTCGCTGGATTCCCACGTAGTCGACCATGGTTCGAGTCCTGGACCCGGTAGCTTAAACTCACGCTGGGTGCATGTGTACGTGTGCCCAAAATCCTGAGAGGAGAATGGTGGAGAAGGGATTTCAGTGTGGCCATCCACCCTTGGGGGTGATTTATGGCTTTCTGTCTCTCTGTCTTTCTCTGTCTTTCTGGCGAGCACACACACCCTATAGTAAAAACCTCTCCCCCCAAAAGAAAAATCACTGAACAGTATGCACTTTAAATTTGTGATCAAACTGAATCCCTAAAGTACTATTATAATAAAAACTATCAAAGATGTACGTACAGACCCAAGTGGAGAAGGAAAAGAGTAATTTTGCTAGTGTTTATGAGTAAAATATTTATTTACAAATAAACTCTCCATTCAGAAAAATAAAAACAATATATTTAGGCTGGCCATTATAATTGCAGTATTATTACTGGGTTTTCTGCATTCAGGGAGAAAAAAGAGACATTTCATTTTTTAGTCCAATACTACAGTAATAACCAGTCTTATCTTCTGACTTAGAGGAACATATCAATAACAAAGAAATCTGGATGTTTGTTTTGAGCGTTCCAAGAGTGTGTTTATTTTTGTATTACTTTGCTGAGGTGGTAATGAACTGTGAGGTACCTTTCATTTAGAAGAGTTTCAATTTAATTATATCAATTCAATCGAGTTTTCCTGGTTTGTCATAACACCCTGCAACACTTACATGAAATGAAAGGAGAGTGTGCTTTAAAAGGCATAAAAAAGAAAATATTTGTTGATGCCAGTTTTAATTAATCCCTAGAACTCAACATCACACTTTGTCTTAGAAAATGAAATTCTAAAAATGAATTCAGCAAGTTCTAGTTCTAGCTAAGGTATAAATGAAAGTGCCATTGGAAGAATTACAAATGGAGCAAAAGGCCAAAGATTTTTAACTTTGTATTACAGATCGGTAGTTTTATTTATTTTAAAGAAGTAATCACTTAGACCTTCCTACTCTCAGGAGTCATGAGCTCCTTGAGGTCAGGATGCCCAGCCATAGCTATCTTTATGTTCCCACAGCCTTATCAGAAAGACAGACATTTTCTACTTCACCTTTCAATGTCTTTCTATCAAACAAACATCTTACACTCGTTTGCTATTTATAGTATCAAAAAATCTTTGTCTGGATTTCAATCATAAACTGTTGTATGATCCTATTCTTCTTGTATTTGCAACTGATAAACAAATTCTCTTTCTTTACTGTCAAGAAGTATGAAGAGAGTGTTATAGTTTATGTAGTTTAAGAAGTGTCATCTTGGGCCAGCAGGTGGCAGAGTAGTTACATCACTAGACTTCCACATGGCTGACAGAGGTTTGAGTCCTGGACCTGGTGGCTTGAAACTCACACCATAAAAACATGTTAGGTCCTAAAAACACATGAACAAATTCTGTTAATGTGATTCTGGGTTTTCCTTGATTTAAGGCTCAAAACCTTCTCTACAATTTATTTCAGATTCCCAGGGCATTATTCTCTACTCCCAACGAAAGACAACAGAATTATTTGGATTCTGTCTGATCCCAGCATGTGTCAAAAAGTCATTTGAGATCTCTCTTCAGAAGCCTTAATTCAATTTGGTTTTATTGTTCAACGTAAGGAGACCTTCTTGGATGTGTTTTTTGGATAGGTTATTTTCAGAGGCAGCTCTAAAATATCCCAGGGTAAATTTCAGCAGTTTCTAGGGAGTTGCTAAAGGAAGTCATCGAGTACAATTGCATTTAAATAAGGCTGATGTCAGGACGTGATGTAGATGTTCCTGGTTCACAATTACTTAATTGAAGAACAGATAAGAACCTAAAATGGCTTATATTTTTGGTAGGGATATTTACCATTGTTTGCTCTTTTCTCTGTTTTTAATTTCTGTGAATCACACGGGAGTTAAAATGCACGATAGTGAAAGCATAATCCAACATGAATTTACCTCCTCATCGAGAGATCGGACAATGAATGGAAACAGACAGTCATGTCAGAGTTTTGCCTGGAGTTCACAAATAGAAACACCATCAGAAGGAACTCAGAGAAGCCCCAACGCCAAAGTTTGCTAAAGCCTTGGGGCTATATGTAGACCCAGGGGAATTCTCCACGCTTGCATTTCATTGACTCATTTGTTCCAACACATTTATTGACAACAGTATGGCCAGACTCTGTACTAGATGCTGGGTGGCACTGCAAAGAAGAGAAAGAAATGGTTTTTCATGTTGTGAATTCACACTGGAAATTAATAGTCAGTCAAAGCCCATTTATAAAATAAGAGCCATTTCAAACGAATTTAATTAAAGGTTAGTTAGAAACACACCTCATTACATCTAGATTATGATCAGGTAGAATCTCAAATTTGTACTGCTTGAAAGAATTTAAGACAATTTATTATTATTAAATCAAGCATACAGGGAGAAAGGTAGAGTCGTGATGCTTTTCTGCCTCACAAAGGAAAATCAACTCTCTACATGAATAACAAATGCCTGGTTAAATTGCAATTCTTCATAAAAATCAGTACATCTGCTTAGTGAATGTTATAAGAAGCAAGACTGACACTGAGACATCTAAGAAATGTGAAGTTCAGGATATTTTCAAGGTAGAATAAATAGAGTAGCTATATAAATGTAAGAGTCTTCTCTGTAACATGAATTAGGATTGATATTCTTTGTATCTGTAAGTAAAATATTTTGCAAATATCCACCATCCCCATTACATGTTTATCTGGCAGACTGTAGATGGCCCCATTATTCTGAATCTCGTCTCCTCACCCATGTTGACATAGTCTCACCCTGCTAACATTTGCTGTCTACTGATTGCTAGTTAGAACTGCAACTCTGGCCTCTGCTCTGATGTTATTATCCAGGCTGAAGTAAAAAAATATAAAGCATGTGGAAATACAGTAAGCATTAGGGTGCTAGTAGAAGCAGTAGCAATATTATTTTGGACCATGTACTGTTTACCAGAAGTCTGCTCACTGCTTTAAACGTACCTTTCCAACTGCTCCTCGTGTGTTGCTATCACTCCCAGCCTCACATCAGAATATGGTTTAGAGGAGATAACTTTAGAGTTCTAAAGGTCAAACACAAATTAATTGGCAGAGTTCATGTTGGAGTTAAGATTTCTCTGCCTACCCATTCTGCTTTACCCACTATCTTACATTTCTCAGTGTTATCCATCTCAGATAATTCATGTGTTGGATGGCCAGAAGGAATTATGTGGCTCCAGTGGTCTGAGAGTGACTCTGAACCACAGCACTTGGGTCATTTGCTTTATCTGCAGAGATGAGGCCTTGGTGAGAGATGGAATGAGAGGCGACTTTATGTAGTCTCAGAGAAACAGTATTACTAAAGAAATTATCAAAAGGATTAAGAGATTTGAGATCATAAGGGAGGAATTTGACCCTAATGTTTAAAATTCTACAGAGGAACTTTTTTTTTTTTTTTTTTTTTTTTTTTTTAACAGAGATTGGCAGGATCAGTGGGAGAGGAAAGAGTAGCATGAATTAAGTTTCAACTGAATAGCATTGAGTGTTCAGGGAGTCCTCTTGAAGGGGTGACAGTTCACTTCCCTTCTAACATATCCATGAACAATCATGTATAACATGGACAGAGACGCTGTTGTCTGGAGGTTTTTGGAAACTCATGTGAGTGATACAATGAGAAGTGCTCTTATTCTAGTTCTTGAGAAAGTCATCCTTGGTGATACCTGGTAGTTAAGTCCAGAGTGTGTAAACTTCCACTCTGTGTAAGGAACTCAGTGACAACGTTGCAGAGGAAATTAGTGAGGAGACAGATTGTGATCACTATCTTTCTGTGAAAGGAGGTTGATGGGGCCTGCAGATGGTGTCATGGTTACCTCACTGGACTCCCACATGGCTGACTGCAATTCAAGTCCCAGATTAGCAGCTTGAAAATCACACTAGGCACATGTGAATGCATGCCCAAGATCCAGGAGGAGGTTGTAGGAGAAGGGATTGTGATGTGTCCATTCCTCCAGGAGGTGATTTCTCACTTTCCCTCTCACTGTCTCTCTGTCTCCAACAAGTGCACATACCCTAAGGCAAAAACTTCTTTTTAAAAAAATGGGGAGTTGATGCTGAGTCTCTTTCAGAAACCTTGAGAGTTTCCATAGAAGTTAGGTTTAGAATCCCTAATGTAGAGCTTATATTAATATGGTAGTAGCTTGCCATAGGTCTTGGCAAAAGGGCAAATTTATTAAATTTAGCCTAGTTGTTAGTCTCTTCAATGCTCTATTAACTTTATTGGCAAAATTTAATTTTAGGAAACTAATAGCAGTGCTGTTCTCCAGACTCTAAGGAACAATTTTGTCATCCTTCACCTCTGTCAGCCTTCAATGGGACACTAATATATTTTGACATAAAGAGACAAAATGAATTTCTTGGCTTTAATTTATTATTTGTGTACCTTTTCTCTCCCATGTGATAGCTCTCTGTTTTCAGGTTACTAGTAAGCCTTGTAAAATATCAGGTGGAAGAAGATCCAGGAGTGTGAAATGTCCTGACACCAGTCAAGCTAGTCACTTTCTCTCTAGATGATGACCAGCATCGTGCCAAAAATCTCTATAGAGGTTCCACTATAGGATCTAAACTTATTCTGATGCAGCAGCAGCTGCTGTTGTTTCTCAGGCAGAACCTTCTCTAGGAGAGCAATTTTCAGAATAATTATTATAGCGATAATAGCTAATATCAATGGAGTACTTATAGTGTGCCAGGCCTTTTTTTAAGCACATCACATATATTGACTCATTTAATTCTCATTATATCCCCATGAGGTAGAGACTGCTGTCATCTCTATGTATGAAGAAACTAAAGCATGGGGTTTCCTGATTGACCAGCAATTGGGAAGAACTTTATTTCAAATCACGTAATCTGACTTGGAGCCTGAGTTTCTCCCCTCTGCTGTTTTGCCTCCCATATCTACTGCTTACATGCAGGCTGAGAATGACACAGAAGGAGCTTCCATTATGGACCAATCCTATGGCCTAATGCCCTAACAGTTGCTAATGAGCTTCAACTGGGACAGTGTGTGATAGGAACTAAAACACCAGATATCACACTCAGAATTCTGAGTTTAAGCAAGCCGCTAGTGGTAGGAAAGTGCAGTATGTTATAGGTTGTTGGGAGAATATGGGAGCTGAGAGTAAATGAGTAAATATGTAGGAAAGTGGAGGGGAGAGAGTGTTCAGTGGTGGTTAATGAGAGTCTCCGTTTCTTCTCTCTTGCTTAGTTGGTTATTCTGGAGATTAAGTGAAATAACATTTGAATTCATCTGGGATCTGAAAAATTATACCCAAATAATACTTCTTGTTGTATATCCAGGAACTGAAAGTCAGGAATCCCCCAGAAGTCATAAAGGTTTTTGGGGACCTATGATTGAGTGTTATAAAACTGGAGTGTGTAGATAGGAATCTGGGAGCTAGAAGAGTGTGGGCAGGGAGCAGACACTGGTGGATTTTGAGAGAGATGGTTCACACAGTTAGCCTAGAGTCAGGGGAGTTCCATAAGGAAGGGTGCAGCGACTGGTCCATAGTCATTCTCTGATTCCTTTTCCCAACTGGTAACTTCTGCAGAAATGAGGGCTTAGTCTTAAGGTCTTAGTCTTGGGTCTACTGTAGTGACATCTTTGCCCACTAAAGAATTTTGGAGTCCACTACTATTAGAGCTACTGTTAGTTCAAAAATATATTTAAGTACAGTTCATTCAACCACTTCCTGTCCCCTTCTCCCCTTACAGAGTATGATGGGCATCCACATTCTATAGTTCTAGCTTCCCTCTCATCTGCTATATTTGCAAGAAAATGTTTGCTAATTACACTCTGCAGATCACTTGGGAGAACGTGGAAATAAAAAGATCAGACCCCCTTAATTTTTTTTTTTTGAGAGATTTTCGCTATAGGGCACGTGCGCTCACCAGGCAGACAGAGAGACAGAAAGCGAGAAATCACCCCCCAGGGGTGATGGCTGTGCCGCAATCCCTTCTCCTCCTTTCTCCTCTCGGGATCTTGGGCACACACGCACACACGCCCGGCGTGAGTTTTAAGCCACCAGGTCCAGGACGTGAACCATGGTCGACTACGTGGGAGTCCAGCAACATAGCCATTACACTAACTGCTGGTTCCCAGACCCCCTTAATTTTGGGACAAGCATTTAGTATGAACATTATTTGGTCACTCTATTAATTGCTTAAGTTGTTTCCTCTCTGTATATATCTGAAATGTAACACTTCTTGCTCTAAGATTTATTTTTGTTCATGCCTCTGTATTATCATTTATGTACATATAGATAACATTTTTTAAAAGATATTTTTGCTATAGGGCTCTGCGCTTGCCAGAGACACAGAGACAGAGATACAGAAAGTGAGAAATAATTCCCCGGGGGGATGGCCATGTTGCTGTTTTCCCTCCTCCATTCTCCTCTCAGGAGTTTGAACACACACTCACATATGCCCAGCATGAGTTTTAAGCCACTGGATCCAGGATTTGAACTGTAGTGGTCATGTGGGAGTTCAGCAACGTAACCATTACTCTATCTGCTGGTCCCCATAAGAATATACTTTTAAAGTAGCTCTGTTATTTCTCTAAAAATGATGCAACTGAATGTAGAATAATATCAGATCTCAGCACATAGAGATAACTACCTAGAACAGCTTGCTGAACGTTTCTCCAGACACGTCTCTGCATATACAAATTCCTAAGTGCTGCAACTTGTATGAAGGAGCTTACGTTATGCGTATTTTTCCATGCCTTTTAAAGAATTTAACAATATGTGATAGCCCATATAGTTCCCTCTAGATAAATATAGGTTGATCTCTACATTCATTTGTAATAACTGCCCAGTATTCTTTTGTTTGAATATACCACAGTTCACTTAAGCATCCTCCTTTCAATGGTTTATTGATAGAGTCTGAGTACCACATAAAGCTTATCTGACTGCCAATTCAGACTTCATGGCTTTGTTGTAAAATACATAGGATCTGCATTGTTTACTCAATTACCAAAGAGTCTGAACTTCTGAGAGAAGCACAGTATGATAGAGCATGAAACTAAAGAGTGGAGAGTCCAAGGTTCTGCTCCCAGCTCTGCCACTTAGTAGCTATGTGACCTTAAAATCAGTTCACCTTCCTGAACCTCAGTTTTCCTATCTATAAATGATGTTATGGGTATGCATGATATTTAAAGTCTGTTCTACTAATTTGCAAATATTATGCTGTCAAACTGTATCTCCCATCACAACTTTAATACTAATGTCAGCTGTGTTCATCAACGCCCCTTAAATGTCAGCACAATGCCACTATGAAGTAGACACTGAACAAATACACTTGGAATGAATGGACCAATATAGCTATTGAATTTGTTTGTTCAACTTTTCCTAAGGAATACTCATCTTTGTGGTTTTGTAATTGAGTGATTTCAGTTGGATTGAAACAGACACTGTTACCTGTCTGCCATCTCTCTTCAATATTTGTGCATTTACATCTACACTTTAAAAATAGTCAAGTAAGTTTAAATCTCTCATCTGTACATGTGAGAGAGAAAGAGAGAGAGAGAAATAAAACCATGTGTGGGTGTACACATATGTATCTATAGTTGGATATGTATATGTTTATTTTTTGGGATAAGTAGAGTAAGAATTTGCATAAAGAAAGTTACTATACTTTGCCCTAACATAAAGTTTTAGAAAAGAGAATGAGATTTTTTTTTTCCTTCCTCATCCAGAGTTGCAATGAAATTACATAGGTATTTGTCCATGTCTCTGTGTGTTACATTTGAAGTATGGGGAGAAAGAGGTACCCTGATTATTACATTTAAAGTATTCCTTCCTTCCTTCTCTCAATTTTCTTTTCCCTTCTTTGCAGAAATGAATTGAAGAGTAGTGCTAGTCTTACTACTTTAGTGAATGGTGACTTTCATCACCATTTAATATAAAAACTGAGATGCAATCCTGTATTTGAAAAAATTTTCTCAATGGGAAAAAATCTAAGTATAAAGTAGTATTTCAGGACAAATAGAGATTGTTATATTAATATGTTAAAGAGATGTATTGATTCATAGTGGTGATGATGAAAATTAAATTAGTTCACTCAACCAATGTCCAAAGCTACTTTGAAAACATTATTTAAGATGAAAATCGGAGGCGGCTAGTTAAAGTTATCCTGAGGGTGAACAGGGTACTTCACAAAGTTCAGCACCACCCCCTTTAATTGTTTAATACGTGTCCTGGACAAGTCCGAATTGAATTCTTTTGAAATGGGTTACACATTTTATTTTCTACCTTAAGAGAGCAAACTGTATGTAAACTTTTCCCTTAGTTTGAGGCACTCAAGCGCCATCACAGACAGCATTTATTGTAACAGGTCTTTGAGAAGCATTCCCACACTTTTGAAGTCTGTAGAGATATTTTAATCTCAGTCCTGTGCTTTCTGGATTGTTAGTCTGCTTTTTTACATTTTTCTATCTCTCCTGGGGTCAGACTGCCATTGACCGTGTATAACTGTTACAGACACATTTGCCTGTAGCTCGCTACAAATTTCTCCCCACTTTTTGCTATTTTAGATTAGTTGTATTTCATTTATTATATAACTAAACACATGGGATTATTAAAAATTTTAATAAATTAATAGCAAATATGATAGCAAATGATCCCCAAATACTTTTCTGCTTATTCCCATGGTCTTGCCTAAATTCCTGAAGCTTTAGGTCGCTGGAGAAGTATTCTCCAGAGTAACTGCTGTGTTTGGGTAAAGAACTGGTTCAGATGTAAACTTTTTCTTTTAAGCACGAAGAGATGATATTTTCCCTTATTTCTTCAGATGCATAATTCTCAGTTCTACTCTCTCACTGATATATGACCATTTGGTTCTTATTTTGCAGTCCCCAGTCTGTCCCAGATCGCCTGAGGATCCGGGTGAACAAAATCAGTTTACAAGACTATGAAGGATTCCACTATGACAAAGAGAAACTCCGGGAAGCCTGTAAGTTGGCAATGCCTCGTTGATTTCATGTTGATCTTCAGTTTCTTGATTCTCCTGTATCTGTTGGGTAGATTCACTAATCCTTATGTCCGAAAACCATGTTTGGAGAAGCAAGGGAAACACAGTCTCATGCGAACTCCAAGTGATTACATTCGGGCTGAAGAAGATGGAAATGATAGATGAAAGCAGCAGCAGAATAAAATGATTCCATCGCGGATGTCACACCAGGATCTCTTGGCTTATTCACCATTTTAGTCTCAGATTTGTCTAAAAGGAGAAAAATAAAAAGATGGTGGTACCACATGGTATCGTAACATTTAGGCACTCTTGAGACGACACAGGTCTCTTCCTGGGGCCTGTGTTGTCAAGGAGGGTCACTGTTCTTCATATAGGTGTGGCAGAGTTATTCGCGAAGATACATGTCGCTCTTCTAGCTATTATGCTATGTTCAATGTGAGAGAAAGCCCACAGGACATGATTGTTGCGACGATAAAATGGTTTATTGATGATGAGGTGCCATTGCTTTTGAAATCTTAAAACCAAATCAGTATATAAGTTACTTCTCAAAGTTTGTATTTTCTGTATGCTTCTTTGAAAGCATGGATAGTTGTTACTTCACCTTCTTGATCAGTATTTATTGGACACTTTATTCTAGTCACTATTTAAGATTTATGTCTGTATCATGATATGTGAGGCAACTGGGCCAAGTCGGTCAGAAGAAGTTGAGGCCATGGGTATATGAGGGCTCTGGGCTCCCTGATCATTTTGGGTACCAGCAGTAAACAGTCAAGTACAAAAAAGTCAGAGATAAGGAAGACCAGTTTATAAGAGAATAGGCAAAGGTGTCCGCAGAAAGAAAGGAGTTTTATTGAAAAACCCAAGATTTATGAGCTTATATCCAACATATTCTCTAAGCGGGGACCAGCCTAGAAGTGTGAAAGGCAAATAGTTAAAACTGGTTCAGTTGATGTAGAGGAAGCATTCTGGGAGAGTGACTTCTGAGCTCTTAATTCTGAGCCTACAGTCTGGAGAGAGGTTCAGTGGGTAGAAATCCTGAAATCTAAGGACAGGCTAAGGGGTGGCTGCAGGGGCTTTTAGAATCTGTAGTTGGTAGTGAGCAAGGATCTCTTTTCCCAGTAGCCCAATACCTGAATCTATTAGAGAATTCTGTGTGAATTTCCTGTGTTTTCAATTCTCTCAGCTCTTTCAGCTTCCTCAACTCTTCCAATTGTTTCCCTTAAACATCAATCCCTACAGTTTCTGTCCATCCTTCTCACTTCTATCTTGCACCCTCATTTCCTTTGGTAGGAAAATTTGAGCTGGAGAAAGTACAATTCCCTAAGTCTCTGCATTTTCACCTGTTGTAAACAACGTATTACATTTTCTAATATGCATGAGATTATAAGTGATAGATTAGCACAAAATTTAATTTAACCCATAAAGTGAAGGACATGTGTATTGGGTCATCAGAAAATCATGACATATTTTTTTCCATGCAAAAATGAATCAACTTTTGTGTTGACCCAATATTTGCCGTAAGAGGTACAGATAAAATATGAATAAATTTGATTTTTAGAGGCTACTAATTATAAAGATCTGTGTTTTATGGTTTTCTTATTTTAAATTTCCAGTTTCTTTTTTCTTTTTTGGAGAGTTGATTTTTTGCTATAGGGCACGTGCGCTCACCAGACAGAGAGAGACAGAGAGACAGAAAGCAAGAAATCACTCCCTGGGGAGATAGCCATGCTGCAATCCCTTCTCCTCCATTCTCCTCTTGGGATCTTGGGCATGCATGTACATGCACCTGGCGTGAGCTTAAGCCACCGGGTCCAGGACTCGAATCATGGTTGACTACATGGGAGTCCAGCGACATAGCCATTATGCCAACTGCTGGTTCCTAGTTTATTTTTTTTTAAGGTAATGAATATCAAGTAATAACCTTCAGCTTGCTCTCAACTTTGAATAAAGTCAAGTTGGAGTGGGGGCACATTTGAAATTTTTTGGCTGAAATGAGTTTAGAAGCTTGTCTATGGCTCTCAGTGATCTGTTCTTTTTCCGTGCCGTCGTCTGTCTACCCTTGCCAGAGGTGATTGTGATTTGAGTTTTTACAAGAGCATGACATTACCTGGCAAGTGCTTTACTCCTCATATTCTATGTGATAAAACTCCTCTGTGAGGAAACATCTAAAATCAAATTGGGAAAAGAAACTTGGTATAAACTTCAGCTTAATAAATGCAGCAGTGTCTTTGGGATCCAAAAGAACAAAGAAAATCTCGAAAGGGAAATAAAAGTTACTCTACAGATTTAAAGACCCATTCTAAAGATTTGGGTTTGAAGGAAACCGCACATTAATAAAATAAGTGAAATTAGTAAAAGCGGCCCACTCTGTCATTCTACTTTTATGGTGTGAGGATGAGGTTTGCAACCTGTGGTTGCTCAGAAAAGCTTATCCTTCAAGGTTATAGATTTGCTTTTACTCAGTCTAATTTCTTTGCCTGGCTTTAACTTGCAACTGACCAGAAAGTCATGAAAAGTAAGGCTGACAGAGCTCCAGTTATAAAGACAAAAACCAGTCTAAGTCCATATGTGACATGCATGCTAAAATAGACATGTTATTGCAGAAGCATTAATTAAGTGAAATTCATAGACGTATTTGGATGGAAGTCACTCTAGAAATGTACTCCAACTTGTATCTCCAACAAACAAAGGGAGTGAATCCTCTTAGGCCCTTCATTTATTGTCCAGAATCAAAGTCTGAATAGAGCAGTGTTGTGTTACCAGGTTTAAAAATTAGTTCCCTTTCTTGATGATACACTAAGTGACTTTTTCAGGCAGTATGTGGCTGTTTGCCCTCACTGTTTAACAGAATCTTGCTCATGTTTCTAGATTCTTGTTCATATTAGATTACAAGTTCCAGTGTTCGCTGTCTAACAAAGACCTGCTGCTGTCTGTAATGCAAGGCTCCTTCATAATATAGGATGACAGCCCTTTTAATTACAACTATACTATTTCAAACCCTTCTCAACCCCCTTCCATTTATCCCCATCTCACCTGGGAGCATTTCCCCTAAAGTAATAGTATGAAGGGAGTTCATTTGTGATAGTTCTCTCTTAGTTCTTGCTGATAAATTTTAGACTTTCTTACAACATTCAGTCTTCCTCACTGGGTATGATTTATCAGTCCTGAAGATAATGGTTATGATTTACAAGAGGGGAAAATCTATTGTATTTAACTTAAAAGAAAGAACATAAGGAGAAAGTGGCCTTATTTATTTATTTATTTGGAGAGGTTTTTGCTCTAGGGCACGTGCGCTCGCCAGAAAGACAGAGAGACAGAGAGATAGAAAGTGAGAAATCACCCCCCAGGCAGGATGGCCACGCCGCAATCCCTTCTCCTCCATTTTCCTCTCGGGATCTTGGGCACACACGCACACACCCCCAGCGTGAGTTTAAGCCACCGGGTCCGGGACTTGAACATTGGTTGACTACATGGGAGTTCAGTGACATAGCCATTACGCTAACTGCTGGTCCTGAAAGTGGCTTTATTAAAAAACATTTTGAAGCAAATCTGTAACAAGAACAGTGGAAAATTATTCCCATAAATTGAATCAGATACAAGGTAAGTATCTCTTACCTACAATGCTTGGGACCAGAAATGTTTAGGATTTTGGATATTTTGAAATTTTTCAGATTTTGAAATATTCACAAGTACATAATGAGGTATCTCAGGGATAGAACCCAATTTTAAACATACAATTCGTTTTTATCTCATATATCTTAAACGATATCCTGAAGATAATTTCACGCAACATTTTTATATTGTAGCATTTTGACTGTGACCCGTCATATGAGGCCAGGTGTGGTTTCATGTGGACACTCAAAGTTTGAGACTTTGGAGCATTTTGGATTTAGAATTTTCAGGTTAGGGATGATCAATCTGTGTATAAATGGCTCCTTAATAAAGCATGTAATCATATTTTCTAAGTAAGGGGTAATCATTTTTTGGATATCTGTTTTATACCTAATACCAAAAGAGATTCAGCAACATGTGGCATTCATTTTTATAGCTAGAATATGTTAGATGCTGGCCAACATTTAATTCTATTTGATGCAACTGGTTAAATTTTACTTTTGGCACTAACTCTCTCTGTACTTTTGAATTGCCATGATAATTTGCATGAGTCTAGGGTCTAAAGCTCAACAGCAAAAACCATTTTTGGAGCTAACTGAAAACAGATGTATTCTATAAAGATAGGGCGGGGCTAACATTTGTTTTATAGCAAATGTAGTTCTCTGTGTTACTTTCGCATATATTACCTCAGTATAATGAGTATTATCTGGATAAATACAACATATCTAGGATATCAGTGTATTGGCTAAGATTAGTGATATTAAGATTTTATACTTATTAAATATTTAGGCATTTGGCTCAGTGGAATTTTCTTGTTTACTAATTTAGTAGAAATGTCAGACATGTTTGTATTTGAATTTCAGTTGCAACCTTGACAAAGTAATTTAATTTCTCTAGTGACCAGATCTCTCATCTTTAAAATGAGAATATAATTGCAACCTCATAGAGTGTTGAGTGTTAAATATAATCTGTAAACAAAACCCTTAGTGTAAAGTCTGGCGTGTTAGCATGCTCTCCAAAAATGGTAACTCTGATTATTTTGGTTGCTGTCATTGAAAAGTTCCGATACTGTCCCACGGCTCATTAGTCTACAGGTCCATCAAAACAGACCCTGAGTAGGGGCCAATCTCCTCTCTGCAGAGCTTTTTTGTTCTGAGGCAACTCTTTGCACACTGCACATACTACCGCCCTCCAACTCACTTTCTCGCTTTCAAAAATAGAATAAAAAATGCCAATAAATATTACAGAAGGATTATGGGAAGAAAATGTGTTTGATCATTTTGTTTGCTTTTATTGTGTCTAGTAATATTGAAGTCTATGGTGAAGACACCATGTTTAAACCTAGGGTGCATGTAAACACTCCCTGCCCATACTTGATGATTTATCTCAAAGTTCCTTCCTTAAGTTCTAATATGTTAAGTACATCATCCAGTATTCATCCCTGAATTTTTAAAAATAAACTTTTTATTTTTAAATAATTTTAGATTTATAAAAATGTTGCAAAGATACTAGAAGTAGATATTATATATCCTTCACCCAGTTTTCTCTTTTCTATTACTGTGGCACATTGGTCAAAGAAACTGATGTACCATTACAATTAACTCTTTTTTTAGTGTGTTTTTTTTTTGAGAGGTTTTCGCTATAGGGCGCGTGCACTTTCCAGAAAGACAGAGACAGAGAGATAGAAAGCGAGAAATCACCCCCCCCCGGGGGGGGGGGATGGCCACACCGCAATCCCTTCTCCTCCATTCTCCTCTCGGGATCTTTGGCACGCACGCACACGCGCCCAGTGTGTTTTAAGCCACCGGGTCCAGGACTTGATCCGCGGTTGGCTACATGGGAGTCCAGCGACATAGCCATTACACTAACTGCTGGTCCCACAATTAACTCTTTTTTTTAAAAAAATATTTTAATTTACATTTAACCGCATATACCTTTACAGTGTACAACATTGTTTATTCCAGCATGAATTAACCTAACTAATGGACTGCCTGACTCTTTTGAGTCTCCTGTGGTCTGTGACAGCTTCTTTGCTTTTTTCTTCTCCTTTTGATATTCTTTCATTTTTTCCTTCCTTCCTTCCTTCTTTCTTTCTTTCTTTCTTTCTTTCTTTCTTTCTTTCTTTCTTTCTTTCTTTCTTTCTTCTTTCTTTTTGAGAGGTTTTTGCCATAGGGCGCATGTGCTTGCCAGACAGAGAGACAGAGAGACAGAAAGCGAGAAATCACCCCCCAGGGGGGATGGCCACGCTGCAATCCCTTCTCCTCCACTCTCCTCTCGGGATCTTGGGCACGCACACACACGCGTCCAGCATGAGTTTAAGCCACCAGGTCCAGAACGCAAACCGTGGTCGACTACATGGGAGTCCAGAGACATAGCCATTACGCTAACTGCTGGTTCCTGTTTCTTTCTTTTTTGACCTTGATCGTCTTGAGGAATACTGTCAGGTGTCTTGTAGAATATCTTCCAGTCTATCGTTTTGCTCATAATTAATCTGAAATGATAGGTTCTTAGAACGAATACTGCAGAGGTGGAGTTCCCTTCTTTACCCATCATATCAGAACTTATTATCTCCATGATTTCTACGGTGTTAACCTGATCACTTGATTAAAGTGGTATTTGCCAGGTTTCTTCACTGTGAAATTACAATTTTGTTCTTTCCTTACTCTATTGTTTAGAAGTGAGTCACCATGTTCAAAAGGGTGGAGGTGAATAACAGGAGTTTTTGTTTCCAGTTTCCATATTTGACCTTAATTGAATGAACTGAATATACTAAAATGGTAGAGCCATTCAACCAATCCTACATTCAGACTTCTAACAAGGACATGTTTACATTAATTATGTTCCAGATACCAGCTAGATGTTGGGCACTGAAAAATGAGCCAGATCACCCAACATTACAATATAATTTATTCAAGCACATTTACTGAGTTCTAACTGTGAACAATCAGTAGCCAGAAAACAAAACAAAACAAAACAAAAAATAACAGAATTAGTCCTGATTTGCTGGAGCTTTTTTATGCGATAAGGACTATGATAGGGCTATGAAAACACCGGGTGCCTATTTTTCTAACAAACATCACTTCAGTAAAGAAAGGAAGAGATAAAACATACAGGCAAGAAAGAGAAAAGCCAATGTAACCACTAATTAGCTCTATGACCTTGGGCAATGCATTTATCTTCTTCAGGCTTCAGTTTCCTTATCTGCTAAATGCAGTAGTTAAACAAGGTATTTCCTAAGAACATATTATATTCTAATAAATGTTTAGCACTAGAGAAACCTATTATAGGATTTCAATCTTTTCCTATAACATGTTTCTTTAATAGTTTTAAAAGCGCCAACATCACTCATGCGAAGTATAAACATTAGAAAATGGCATAAGGGTATTTTGCTTCACAAGTTTGCCAAAAAATGCTGATTATTTTCTATCGATTGCATCATCTAAAATTGAATCTTTCCCCCTCATTTAACAAGTTGACAACAGGGCTGTTCAGTAGAGATTAGGCCTGCATTTGATGGAGGGCATTCCAATTTGAAATCTGTCTGAGGAGGTAAATGATGTCAGTTTGTCCTCTGAAGGACATTGTCCATCCTTTTGCAAGTGTGTTTATGTTTATTCCTATTTTTAAAGATGGATATTTTCCCACAAAATATCTAAACTAAAAAGATAGTCAGACTTGCTTAGTTTCTATTCCTGTCCATTCCTGTCTTTTGTCTGTATCTTAGACTTACTACTTTATTTAATATAATGAAAATAATAGTTACATTCATAAACCACTATTTTTCCTGGAGCCTGTGTTCTGCCGACCAGGGAGAAACAGCTGCTGGTGAGGTGAGCTGAGACAGAAGACCGCTCCAGCCTTCTTCCTGCCTCCTAGCTCATTCCAGGTTAGCTCAGGCGCACCTGGTCAAGAGACTGGGAAAGAAAGAAACACCTAAAGGTGGCTATATACACACTCTCTGACTAGAAGACAAGACCCTCTACCACGAACACACCTGAGTAGTAGTTTTTCTTCTCCCCACCCCCAACAATATAGAGTCAACAACAGAAAAGCAGGAAGTAGTCTGTAATCCTTTAGATGACCAGAAACCAGCACAGGGATACAAAAGTATGGGGAGACAAACAAACAAAAATACCTCTTCTTCAATGGAACAGAACAACTCTTCTTCAACCATGGACAGCACAGAAGAATTTGCAGAACTGTCAGAAATAGAGTTCAGAATATTCATGGTGACAGAGATGAGGAAGTCCTTCTAGGATTTGAAGGAGGACATAGACACCATTTAAAAAGGCAGTGATACAGGAAATCAAGACCTCCTTTCAAAGTATTAATAGTAGACTGGACCTCACAGAAGATAGGATCTCTGAGCTGGAAGACAAAACCTTAGATAAAAACACCAGAAATAATGAAAAAATAATTTTTTTAAAAAATGAAGACAACATACAAGAAATACTAGATACTACGAAATGCCCAAATATTCTAATTATAGGTATTCCAGAAGGTGAAGAATTGGACAAGGTCATAGAAGGTCTATTCCATGAAATACTTGCAGAAAACTTCCCAAACCTAGAGAAACAATCAAACATCCAAACCTAAGAAATACAAAGGACTCCAAATAGAATCAACCCAAGAAGATCATCTTCATGGCACATCATAACCAGAATGACCAAAATCACAAATAAAGACAAGATACTAAAAATGGCAAGAGAGAAACGTCAAGTTACCTACGAAAGTTATCCCATTAGGCTAACATTGGGCCTCTCAGCGGAAACAATGCAAACGAGGAAAGAATGAGAAGATATATGCAAAGTGTTAAAAGAAAAACAGCTTCAGCCAAGATTACTATATCTAGCAAGATTATCCTTTAAATGAGAAGAAAAGATCAAAATATTCTCAGATAAACAAAATTGAAAGAATTTAGCAACACCAGACCAGCTCTTTAAGAAGCTCTGCAGGGAATGCTGTGTCAGAAAAACTAAAGACAGACAGAAACAAGAGAACAATAAACAACCAAGAAAATGGCTAATATAATGGTAGGAACAAGTCTGGAAATATCAATAAGAGCATTGAATGTTAATGGATTAAATTCTCCAGTCAAGAGACACAGATGGGCTAACTGGATTATAGAACAAATCCTCATGGATAAGGAGCCCCCAAAAAGGAAAAGCCTGAGTGAAAGATAGAAAGAGGGAGTAGAACATACAAAAAAGGGAAAAAGAGAAACAGAAAGGAAAAAAGGAAGCCTAGAAAGAGAAGACAGACACTGGCCAGTGCTCCCAGGGCCTTTCAGGGACAGTGCAAGGGTTAGGAGTGACCCAACGCTATGAAGATCTGTGCTTTTAAAGTGCATTTATCATGTTTCAAAAAAAGATGAAAGCTTCTACAAAACACTTAAAGAAGAGTTAACTTCCATTCTACTCAAATTCTTTCTTTTTTTTTTTTTTTCTTTTGGAGAGGTTTTCGCTATAGGGCACGTGTGCTCGCCAGAGAGAGAGAGAGCGAGACATAGAGACAGAAAGCGAGAAATCACCCCCCCCCCCCCCCCGAGGGGATGGTCACGCCGCAATCCCTTCTCCTCTATTCTCCTCTTGGGATCTTGGGCATGCACACACACGTGCCCGGCGTGAGTTTTTAAGCCACCGAGTCCGGGACGTGAACTGTGGTCGACTATGTGGGAGTCCAGCGACATAGCCATTACGCTAACTGCTGGTTCCCTCAAATTATTTCTAAAGATCCAAAAGGAAGGAAACCTCCCAAATTCATTTTATGAAGTCTCTGTCATCCTCATTCCCAGAACAGATAAAGATGTGACAAAAAAGGAAAACTACAGACCAATATCTCTGATGAATATAGATGCAAAAATTCTTAACAAGATACTTTCGAATCATATCCAACAACATATAAAACAGATTATGTATCACGACCAGATAGGCTTTATTCCAGGGATGCAAGGGTGGTTCAACATGCACAAAAACATAAACGTAATACACCATGATAACAGAAAGATAAAACTCATATGACATAAAGCATTGAAAATTGTTATGGACACTGGGGACAAAACAGAAGGTGAGTGGGAGAAGGGAAAAGTGTAGGAAAAAAAATTGGGTGGAAAAAGAGAGGTAGGACATTTTTGGGATACAGATATGGTTTATTACCTGTTGATGATGACATGTACAGTATTCTCAACTGGACTGGTCTGAGGTGTATATCATGCTTGGTAAATTCTCTTTACAATCTAAATGATGTATTATAAGTAATAATAAATAATAGTGAAAAGAAAATAAAAATGATTATTTTAATTGATGCAGAGAAAACAGTTGACAAACTACAACATCCCTTCATGATTAAGACTCAGCAAAATTGGCATAGAAGGTTCATTTCTCTGGATAATAAACGCCATATATGAAAAGCCCTATAGCTAACATTATACTGAAAGGCTTTCAGCTAACATTATTCTGAAAAGCTTTCAGCTTTTCCACTAAAACCTGGTACAAGATAAGGCTCCTCACTTTCTCCACTCCTTTTCATTATAGTACTATAAGTCCTAGCTAATGCAATCAGAAAAGGGAATAAAATAAAAGGCATTCAAATAGGGAAAGAAGAGTTGAAATTATCCCTATATGCAGATGACATGATTGTATACATAGAAGACCCAGAGGTATTCACAAAAACTTCTCCAAGTAATAAATAAATACAGTAAAGGGGCAAAATACAAAATCAACTCAAAGAAATCTATAGCATCTCTATATACAAACAACAAGAGACAGAGGTAGAACTGAAGAAAGTAATCCTGTTTACCATAGCCACAAAAAGTATAAGATACCTAGGAATAAATCGAACCAAGGAAGTCAAAGACCTCTACAATGAAAACTATGAAAATCTTTAAAAGAAATTGAAAATCACACAAAAAAGAGGAAGGACATCCCATGTTCCTGGATTGGAAGAATTAATATAGTCAAAATGGCATTCTACCCAAATTAATGTACATATTTAATGCAATCTCTATCAAGTTACTGGAGACATTCTTCACAGATATAGAAAAAACAATCATAGAATTTGTCTGGAATCATAAAAAACCTCATATTGCAAAAGCAATCCTGTGCAAGAAGAATGGAGTGGGTGACATCTCACTTGCTGACCCCAAAATATACTATAAAGCTGTGATAATCAAACAGCATGATATTGGCACAAAACCAGACTTATGTACCAATGGAAGAGAATAGAGATTCTGGAAATAAACCCTAAAACATATAGCCAAATACATAGCCCTTTGATCTTTGACAAAGGGTACCAGTCAATCTAGTGGGAAAAAGGAAAACCTCTTTAGCAAATGATGCTGGATAAACTGGGTATCCACTGGCAGAAAGATGAATCTGAACCCCTATCTCTCATCATTAACAAAAATCAACTCAAAATGGATAAAATATCTAAACATAAGACCTCAAACTATGAAACTACTGGTGGAAAACACTGAGGAAACTCTGTGAGACTTTGGGACAGGCAAAGACTTCTTTAAAAAAAAAAAAAAAAAAACACAAGCAATGATCCTCAAAATAGGTAAGTGAAATTACATCAGATTAAGAAGTTTCTGTACAGCAAAAGACACAGTAATTAGTGTGAATTGACAACCCTCAGAATATTTTTGTAAACTATGCCTCAGAAAAGGGACTGATAACCAGAATACATAGGTAACTCAAGTGGCTTAGTCCCTAAAAAATGATTAACCCAATTAAAAGATGGGAAAATGAGCTGAATTATTTAATTTGTTAAGGAAGACATATGAATAGCCAAAAAGCATATGAAAAAATGCTCAACATCCCTCATCATAAGGGAGATGCAGATCAAAACCACAAGGAGATACCACCTAACCCCAGTCAGAATGGCAAAGATTTAAAAAACAAAAAATGGTAAGTGCTGGCGGGGATGTGGTGAAAGGGGAACTCTCCTACATTGTTGGTGGGAATGTAAATTGGTCCAGCCACTATGGAGAAAAATATGGAGGTTCCTCAAAGACCTTCACATAGAACTAGTGTATGATCAAGCAACTCCACTCCTGGGTATCTACCCAAAGGATAGAACAATGCTTGGTTGGGAAATGCTTGCACATCTATTTTTATTGCAGCATTATTCACTATTGCTAAGACATGGAACCAACCCAAATGTCTACAAACAGAAGAATGGATTGAAAAGTGTGGCACATATACTCTGTGGAATATTACTCAGCCATAAACAAGACACTGGCATTTGATAGAAAGTGGATAAATATAGAAGATTTACTGCTGAGTGAAGCAAGTCTACAAAGGAAAGACCTTTGTTTCTTATGAAAGAGAGACATTGTATGTCTCCACTTAACATATATTGACTGTACACACTCTATGGTGAAAACTGAAAGATTAGAGGACATAGAAGTATTGAAAATGTTTATGGATTCTGGAGATAATGTGGTAAGAGGGCAGGAGAAGGGAGATAGTGTAAGGAAAGAAGGCAAGACATTTATGGGATGCATATTATTACCTGTTGATGATAACAAGTATTCTTTTTTTTTTTTGGAGAGGTTTTTGCTATAGGGCGCGTGCGCTCGCCAGACAGACAGAGAGAGACAGAGAGAGACAGAGAGACAGAAAGCGAGAAATCACCCCCCAGGGGGGATGGCCACGCCGCACTCCCTTCTCCTCTATTCTCCTCTCGGGATCTTGGGCACGCACACACACATGCCCGGTGTGAGTTTAAGCCACTGGATCTGGGACTCGAACCACGGTCGACCACGTGGGAGTCCAGCGACATAGCCATTACACTAACTGCTGGTCCCGATAACATCTATTCTTGTTGGGTAAATTCAACTTATAAGCTAAGTGATGTGTAGTGATTAAGTGTGTAAAATAAAGTTAAGAAAAAATAGTTAACATACTGTATGATTACTGTGAATTTTTTTATACATATCATGTAATTTATTTCCCCCAACATCATGTGTTATTACCATTTTACACATAGAACAACTGCGTCACAGAAAACATAAGCAAACTAAGGGGTTGGCATCCTGAGTCCTTATCTAGTCACTGTGCTCTGTTTCCACCAGATAGTACTTTCTGTTTTCCTATATTAAATATGTTTAATAGCTTAAATAATAACATGAGTATATCTCAATCTTCATAAATCTTCTTTAATAGCGTAAGAGTATTTTATTCTCTTTCAATACCATATCAAATGCTTTTTTTAAATGTTTAAACTGACCTTAATTTACTGTACTCCAGTCTGTTGAACACATTTCTCTTTGGGATCTCTTTAACCTCAAATTGCCCATTCATAAATTCAAACACCGTTTATTGTCTGCTTCTCATATTTGTAGTACTAGTTCATGTGATAGGGTTACTGGAAAGTGCTTGTCCTCACAGAGTTTAGATTCCAGTGGAAGAGACTGACAACTGAATAGGTAATGGAGTATAGCAGGAAGGGCTCTGGAGAAAGGTAAAGCCGGAGTACGGCAAAGGACTCTGTTTTAGATAAGGCAACTGGGGAGAGACTCTCTGAGGAGGTGACATTTAAGAAGAGACTGAGAGCCAGAGTCCACACACGTATGGATTTCTGGGGGAAGTGATCCCCGCCAAACGGGGGGAGAAGCCTTAAACGCTAAGACCCAGTATGCTCTGTTAATAACAGCAATGAAGTTCATTTGGCTGAAACCTGGTTAGGTGGAGGGTGAGGGTTAGAAAATGATTTTGAAGTTGTAAGAAAGTATCAGTGCATGGCAGGTCCTGAGCCTCAGAGAGGGCTTTGGATTAGATTCAGGACATGATAAGATGGTGTTAGAATTATTGAAAGGGGGGAACCAGCAGTTAGCGTAATGGCTATGTCGCTGGACTCCCACGTAGTCAACCGCGGTTCGCGTCCCAGACCCGGTGGCTTAAAACTCACGCCGGGCACGTGTGCGTGCATGTCCAAGATCCCGAGAGGAGAATGGAGGAGAAGGGATTGCGGCGTGACCATCCCCCCTGGGGGGTGATTTCTCGCTTTCTGTCTCTATGTCTCTCTCTGTCTGTCTGGTGAGCGCACGCGCCCTATAGCAAAAAAAACCTCTCCAAAAAAAAAAAAAGAAAAAAAGAGAATTATTGGAAGGGTATAACATGGCCGAATTTATTGTGAATGAATGTGGCTATTGAGTGAAGAGCTGCCTGTCGGGTTGCAAGGATGGAACTAAGGCAACACAAGCAAGACTAGTGTGTTGTAGGTAAGAGGTGACAGGAGTGAGAAAGTATGAATAGTAGAGTTGGAGAGAAACAGTTGGATTCCAGATACGTTTTGGAGGAAATGTTGGTAAGATGAACTAAGAGTACAAAATGATTCAAAATTGACTGAGATTTTTACTTTGGCTAACATGTAAATAGAGATACGATAAATGGAAGTCCAGTGAAGGAGACCAAAGAAAAATATGCAGTGAGCTAGAAGGACAGCAGGAGAGCTTGCTTGTTGGAAGCAAAAAGAAAAGAAATATCTCATAAAAATAGAGTCTAACTGTTCCAGAGAGGTTGAAGAAGATGCACACTAACAGTCAGTAATTGGATTTGAGTAGAGGGTGGTTATTATTATAGTAACCTTGTGAGGTTGTGGAGTGAAAAAGATCAAGTGACTAGAGTGGGTTCATGTGAAAATGAGAGCAAAGTAAGTAACTCAGCACAGTTTGCTCTTCAAAGGTGTTTAACTATGGTGGGGGTAGAAATGAGATGGTGGCTGGAAAAAAAAGAATCAAATGAGGATATTTTATTTTCTAATTGTAACGTAGTGCACAACTGGTATACTGATGAGACCAATCCACTAGAAAGGTGCATCTTGATTCCACGGAAAGAAGGTCAAGTGCAGGAGTAGTGCCTTTGAGTAGGTAATGAGATGGGATCTGGCTTGCAGAGAAGAGGTGTGTGTATGTGGGGCTGGCGGGGGGTGTGGGGTGGTTGTCAAGTCCTCCAGGTTACAGAGAAAGAAGACAGAAGAGTAGGTGCACAAGTCAACTGGTGGATTTGGTCCTAGGGAGAAGCAAAAGTTCTATTCTGTTTGCCTTTGTTTTCTCAGTGAAATAAGAAGCAAGCCTAGTAGCTGAAAGTTAGAAGGGGAGGAAATCAGTGCTCAGAAAGAGAGGAGCAATATGGAATAGTCACTTTGAAGAGTGAGACAATGAAGGGCCTGGGCACAATTGCTGACCTGCTCTTTAGCAATGGACCATTGAGGGGTAAGCAGGTAGAACAGTGATTGAGGCACTGGACTCCTACATGGCTGACTAGGGTTCAAGTCCTGGACCCGGTGGCTTGGAAATCTTGCTGGGCATATCTGTGTGTGCATGCCCAAAATCTTGAGAGGAGAATGAAAGAGAAGAAAATTGTGGTGTGGCCATCCCCTCTCAGGGGGTGATTTTGCACTTTCCCTCTCACTGTCTCTGTCTCTCTCTGGTGAGTGAACATGCCCTATGATGAAAGCCTAAAAAAAGAAAAGAAATAAAAGAAATGGAACATTGAACACAACTGGCTTTTCATAAGCACACAGACCTCACCTGATGGATCCTGGAGATCTTGGCTTATAGCTGAGCATACTGTCTAATTGCAAAGCACTCTGATGCCCGAGGAATGTTGGGCTGAAAGGTGATCTTGTTATTAATATAAATTCTTTGTTATGGAATTCTGTTTATGATTCAAAGCCTTGCTTTTCTTTTTAAAGACATTTTTTTTTTCCATACGATGTGAGCACTCACTGCAAAGAGAATGAGAGAGAAAGTGAGAAATCACCCCCGGGAGGATGGCCACACTGCAGTTTCTTCTCCTCTATTCTCCTCCTGGGATAGGCATCTGGTGTGATTTTCATGCCACTGGGTCCAGGATTTGAACAGTGGAGTCAGCCTTGTGGGAGTCCAACATCTTAACCACCATGTCACCTGCCTGCTGGTGCCACCTTGCTTTGTTTTTTAAGAAAACGAGATGTGCTTCCATAACTGTGCTGTATTAGATGTTAATAATGTTAGGTCTCAGACAAGAAAATGGACACAAAGTAGTGATAATGATGTTTGACCCGTCCTCCATGATTAAAAAAAAAGTTTTTGATAATGAGAATAATCAATTACAGGTATATTCTAAGTCTCTGCCCAAAATGAGATTTTTCTTTTCTTTAAGTTTATCTTATGTAACACACACACACATACACACACACTAATAGTCAAAACTTAAGTCACATATACTAACCTTGTCCACTTGATTACTATCTTACCAGGTTGATGAGTCTGAGATACAAGCTCAGATGGTAGGTAGGTTTCTCTCTGAGGAGTTTTTTTTTTTTTTTTCAAAGAAGCTTATCTAAAATTATTATTTTTATTCATTACGTTAATGAATGAGTGGTGTAGTGTCAGCTACTGCAGAGTCATGACCATCATCCTTACTACGAAATAACACCCAATAGTTGCGCTGTTTCATAGTTCACTGTTTCAGAGGCCTGTTGTGTATGCTGGTCACAGAAACACAGTTTCTGCTTATGATCCAAAGCCTTGCTTTTCTTTTTAAAAACCATTTTTTGTTCTTTGCCATAAGAATGTGAGCACTCATTGCAGAGAGAGAGAGAGAGAGAGAGAGAGAGAGAGAGAGGGAGGGAGAGACATTGCTGCAATAGGATTATTACAGGACATAACATCTTTTCTTTCTTAATCAGTTTGCTTTCCAGTACACACCTGACTTATTTCGTAAAAGCATAGCTATGCATTTATGGAAATGTGTTATTTAGAAATGAGGGGCCATGGTTTTTATCTGTTGGCTTCCCTGGAAAACAGGCTGTGGCACTTAGTTTTGTGTGTAGGAGGTTTGTTGGGGATTGGCCTAGTGAGGATTCCAGCCATTCAGGGAAAGGACAGCAGGACTGGGCAGAGGGAGGAGTTGAGCTTTGAAGCAGTTGCATCAGAGGATTTCCACAAGGACTTTTGGATTGGGATGGCCATTTAGACTTATCCCAATTGAGTCAAGGGTTATTGGATATAGGTTATTTGTCCATCCCTCTGGACAAACCTTGACTAAGGAAACTTCTTTCCTAGAGAGGGACTTATCTGTGAGCACCAGTAGAATCCAACATGGGGGAATGAGTGCCTCAGTCTTAACCTGGGTCAGGGTGAGGCATTTCAGGTCTGAAAGCACAGTCTTGCTGACATAACTCGGTACCTGACCTTTGAACTAAGGCCAGAATGGAACCACGTACATCTCCAAATACTTTTTTCTGTCCATTTATCTTCATCTAACAACTACCTATGTAACACCTGCTGTGTGTCCTGCACTTTTCTAGGTACTGAGCTTAAATGAACATTCGCTCCCAAATTTTCCTCTTTATTTCTTTTCAATTGACCTTCCTACTATACCATATAAGTTAATTATTTTCTCCAGAAATGTGTGGGTTAGCAAGTAAAATGGGAACCTAAAATGGGAACGCTGACCTTTTTTCTAAAGTTCTTTTTGGCATAAACTATTGCCAAGCCAAGCCAAATAGTGTTCATTTAGAATTTGAGTATGAGAGATGGATACCTAAATGCAAGACAATATGATTGCGAGGCTGTTATTTCTAGCCTTAAGTTGTAGTCAGTAGAGATAACTTCAGAGTTTGATTCTCAGCCAGATGGGTATGTCTTCTATATAGTCATCCATCCAATTTATTGGTCATGGTATTGAACTGAACAGAATCAAGGACAGGAATGTGAGCTAGTTTGAAAAAGCCTCTTAGTAGAAATGACTCAAACCACAATTTTAAGTGCAGGTTACATAGCTAAGAGCTGCAAGCCTTTGATATTCAGACTGGTGGAACACCACTCTTTCTTAATATGTCATGGGTTTCCTGAATTCCTGATCACTGCCATTCTATTGGAGTCACCTGTACATTGAATTAGAGATGTCCCTAGGTTGTCAGATACTAGGGACATGTTTTCTCGAGTCTGCCCTATTTCAGAGCTCTTCAGCGGAGCTGTCTATGTATAGTTTGTTTATTCTTTTCATTTCCAGGAGTCTTGATGGGGCCTCTTCAGTTGATTTTAGAAACTATTTCTGTCATTAATTCTCTATATGTATCCAATCAACTCAAAATTCAGGGCTGTGTGATTGAAGGTGTCCCTGGCATTTGTTTGTTGGTGACCTTGCCCATCACCCTACAACGTGATAGGCAGTATCATGTTGAAATTTTGGAAGGGATTTGGACCAGTAACTCTAGTCATCATTTCAAGTGTTTAAGTTTTGGGTAGGGTTATGAGTCTTTGCTCTGGGACACTTAATATTTCATCTTAATTTTCACATGTATTTGGCTGGCCTGTTCCTATAGTTGAGATTCCAATGTCACAGTCAAGTATTTGTTATCTCCTTTCCAAATACCTGAATGTTGGCAGTAAATTGTCAGTAATGGTTCTTCCCTGTGTTTAAGAATTTTGCAAATGTTAATTTCCCAATGGAAGCACTCATGAAAAATGTGCATTGTTTTCCAGTGCCCATTGGTGAGTGCATTTAAGACCTCATGGTTAAAAACTCCCATCATATTTAAGACTAGGGAGGAATGCTAAGGAATCACATAACTAGTTTTGCTATACTAGAATTTAGTTGCCTGGGACATTAGGCAACTTCATTGAAATTAAGGGAGTCAGCTCCCACATGGCCAACTGCCAACTGCGGTTCAAATTCTGGCCCTGGAAGCTTGAGTAACAGCAAGTAGAGGTACATGCATGTCCCCAAACCCAATAGGATGGAGAAATGGATGAAATAAAATTTTATCCATCATTGTCAGTGAATTTTCATAGTAGGTTGGAAGATGATGACATTTCATAGAACCCTTTAATTTTGTTCTTTGGTTCCTAGCATGTATTAGAAAAGAAAGGCAAGTGGTCCTTCCGCCCATGCTTTCTCCTGGATTACCACTGGTAAAATAGGAACTGTAGGGAAAGTAAAACTAATGCAATTATGAGCAGTATCCATGGCTGTATGACATTTTTCACGTGATTCCTTTCTCTTTGTATAGAAGACTAGGCTTTAACAACTCCCTTTTCCCCTGAGTTTTTCTTTCCCACTCCTGCTTTTCTATTTATCACGTCACATCTGCTGTTGTTTTAGAAAAAGAAAAAGAAAAGGCTCTCTGACTGACTAACTCCTGAGGAGTTGTGATCTAGGCTCTGGGAGACATCTGGGAAGTTCCAGTGTTCCTTATCCTTCTTCTTCCTCTACTCTTTGTTTTCCAGTCTTCATAATATTTCCTTCCAATTCTAGCTCAGAATCTTTGTCCTGGTATTTTAGAGGGTATGTCTTTGAGGCATGCATACATAGTCCCTGTTGTCCTTTATTACAAGATCCACTTAATCTTATGATCTTTTCGCACCTTCCTTTCCTTTACTACCTTATTTTCTCTCTTGTACTCCCCAGTTGAGCAGGCCACGAGTCCACCGTGGTGTTAGGCAAGTGTGTCAGAAGGTTGTAGCCCCCACAGACATGCCAAACAACTCTGGGTCACCCTTGCACATTTATCCTCTCACTACCCAGTTGATCACTGAGGAGTTGGTTTTTTGGTCTTAATATCTCTCTCATCCCTCTCCCTTCTGATCTTTACTGTCACTCTTTTATCTTGACTCCACTCTTCATCTTTTACTGCGATAACTTTCTAACTTATCCTCCAGACACTCACCTTGTTTTCCACCAATTTGTCTTCAATATTGCCACTAATGATTTTTCTAAAATTTTGTCCTAGGAAAAGGTAAGTATTATTTTATTTTGATACATTCAATCACTGTATATCATTGCAGCTTGCAAAATAAAATTTCCCAGGATTAATACACTGAATATTAGTCCAGTTATCATACACATTATCATCAACAGATAATTTTCTTTTTTTGGAGAGATTTTCACTATAAGGTGCGTGCACTTGCCAGACAGACAGAGAGAGAGAGACATAGAGACAGAAAGTGAGAAATCACCCCCCAGGGGGGATGGTCACGCCACTATCCCTTCTCCTCCATTCTCCTCTAGGAATCTTGGGTACGCACGCACATGCGCCCGGCGTGAGTTTTAAGCAACCGGGTCCGGGACGCGAACTGCGGTCAACTACGTGGGAGTCCAGCAACATAGCCATTACGCTAACTGCTGATTCCCCAGATAATTTTCCATTTTTGTGTCCCTTAAATGTTTTGCTTCTTTTTTATCGCTCCTGGAAAGCTGATTCCCTTAATCACTAGGCCGTGGGGCTGGTTAGTAGGCAGGAGATTTTTAAGTACTGGAATGAGCTTAAGCAAAAGTACTTAAGGTTGTTGGAAGTTAGACAGATGTTGGTCAATGCGGTTAGATTTTCTATGTTTGCAAATTTTTTCTTGTTACAAATAATTAGGTTCCTATCATTCCAAAGAGACCTGAAGATAGAAGCATTATCTTTCATGATGTCACATTTCAAAATAGGATGACTTCCACTTCTTTAAGAAGATTGTCCCTTGGGATCAGCAGATGGCATAATGGTTTTGTCGCTGTACTCCCACATGGCCAATCGTGGTTTGAGTCCCAGACTGGGTACCTTGAAACTTATGTCGGAAGCATGTGAGTGCCTGCCCAAAATCCTGAGAGGAGCATGTAGGGCAGTGATTCTTGTGTGGCCATCCCCCCGGGGGTGACTTCTCATTTTCTGTCTCTCTTTGTTTCTCTGGTGAGCACACATGCCCTATAGCAAAAATCTCTCTTAAAAATAAGAAAGTAAAAGAAAATAAAGAAAGACATTCCTTGGTGAAACTGACAAGTCACTGAGAAAAGATCTGTACAGAGGCATAGAGGCAGGGAAGGAATTACAACGGAAAGTTCACTAAGGGAATAGGAGCCTATACTTAGGAAGAAAGCTGTCTGACGGAAACATTAAAGCTGTCCTGGTCAGTGTAAATCTGAAGTTTTTGTCTTCTGTTGTTAATGCAGCAGCATCTGCCCATCCTTTTGAAAATAAAGTCTCAACTTCTTAGAATAAAAAAATTAAGCCTCTGTCATCAGCCTCATACCACCTTCCTCTGCATCTACTTACCTTCCTAATTCCCGAAGATTTGTTTCTTTTCATGCCTTGGTCTCTTAGACCATCAAAGATGATGGTCTAAGACTTAGATCACTTCCTTTGTCCAAAAAACTCTCATTCTTCCTGTCAAACTATCTCATTTTCTTCATTGGAAAGACAGTTTATGGAAGTGTGTCTGATCCTGGTGAATATGTAGCTCTCCTGGATCCTAAATATACTTAGCACTTGTCTGTCAGCATTTTTGTCACAAAGATATCATCAGTAGGATGTCTGAGAATTTTTTGCAGGCAAGTACTGCTTCTGACTCAGTATTTATGCCCAATTTTGGCACTGGAGTTGCCACTGGCACCAAAAAGCTTTTAAACTTGTTAGCTGAAATGATTGAGTGATTTATGGACCTGAAAAAATATTTTGGCACAATTTCTTGTACATAGAATATGCATTTATGAAATTAAATGAAAATGAAAACCATGAGTTGCTATTCAAGATTATAAATGCCATTATCATTTAGAGAATTGAAAAAGTGAACTGCTTATTTCTTGGGTTTCCTTAAGAAAGTAGTATACTATCATGATAAAAAAGCAGAATTTGATCTGTAATTTGAAACAGAGTAGAAGAGAATCTTCTAGCTTCAGAAATCTTACCCTTGAATAGGATCCAGTGAAAACTATATAGTTTACTTTTATCTTATGGGTGACATTTTTAATTGATTGTAAATAGGATCTGTGGTCTAGCCAAGCTAGGGAAACCAAATGCTAGGATCATTTTTAATCATAAGAAGTACGAGTTGTGAACCTTTTACAACTCCCAGGGCATGGCATAGCAAGGTAGAAGTTTCTAGGGTGTATGTTTCCTACGAATACTGATGTACCTTTAGTTGCCCTTATTTGGTGCTTGGTGAGCATTGGGCAGTCAATGATAACGGATTGTTATAAAACAGACCCGTGGCCCACAGCGTAGGAGAAATTGGATTGAAATATTGCCAGCTCATTCTGCCTACTTATTATCAGCCATCAAGTGAGAATTTTAGTTTCCTATAACCTTAGTGCATTTGGAACTTATGAGGTAAAATGGAGATTCCATTTGTCCCCTGCCATCCTCCTTTGTTTCCTTCCTCTGTCCCCACCTCTTCTCCTTGATCTTTAGTCTCTTATTCTCAGGATTTCTGAGACTTCCTGAGTAGTGCTCATGCTGTGTCTAAGAAAGTAGATAATATTTATTATTCTATGTCAGTATAAGCTGGTATCAGCAAAGTATCTGTCTATAGGAAACTCAGAACAGTTTTTTTCTTGTCTCTTGATTTTTCTGTTGTTTGCTTTGAATTTATAGACTTATTTTAAAAAGCAGTGTTAAGTTTATAAAAAAAATTAAATGGGAAAATACAAAAAAGTTCACATATCCCCTCAAACCCTCCCACTCCCAACTCCATGCAAAAAGTGAATTGCATATTCCTTGAGTTTCCTTACAAAAATAGTATACTATCATAATAAAAAGCAGAATTTGTAATAGAATGTGGTAATAAAACAATAAGAAAGATAGCAAGTGGGGCCAGCAGATGGTGTAGTGTTTATGTGCCTGGACTCCCACATGGCCACTGGAGTTTGGGTTTCTATTATATTAACAACTTGCATTGATGTGGTACATTATAATTGATGAACCAGTATCAATATATTGCTATTAACAAAAGCCCATTGTTTACATTAGGATTTACTCTTAGGTTCTATAAATCTACAGGTTTACACAAATCTAAGTAATGGCATCTGTGCATTAGTATAGCATCATACAGCATAGTTTTACTATCCTAAAAGTATTCTATGCGGGGAACCAGCAGTTAGCATAATGGCTATGTCGCTGGACTCCCACGTAGTCGACCGTGGTTCGAGTCCCGGACCCGGTGGCTTAGAACTCACGCCGGGCGCGTGTGCGTGCGTGCCCAAGATCCCGAGAGGAGAATGGAGGAGAAGGGATTGCGGCGTGACCATCCCCCCTGGGGGGTGATTTCTCGCTTTCTGTCTCCATGTCTCTCTCTGTCTGTCTGGCGAGTGCACGCACCCTATAGCGAAAACCTCTCAAAAAAAAAAAAAAAAAAAGGTATTCTATGCGGTACCTTTTCATCCTTCTTTCCCTCTCTCCAACCCTGGCAACCATTGATCCTTTACTGTTCTCATAGTTGCCCCTCTTCCAGAATTTCATATGTTGGGTAATTGGGAAAGTCAAGACATAATTCGTGTTTTTCTACGTAAAAATGCATCATGACTTTCCTGATGACCCAATAGTTGGAATCATATATTATACACCCTTTTCAGATTAGTGTCTTTCCCTCTGCGATATACATTTGGAATCCTGCCATGTCTTTTCATCGCTTCATAGCTCATTTTTATTGTTGTTTCCTAAATCATATTCCATTGTTTGGACATACCACAATTTGTTTACTCATCTAATAAATGAAGGACATCTTGGTTGCTTCCAAGTTGTGGCATTTATAAGTAAAGATTCTATGAACATGCATATGCATATTTTTGCATGGACATAATGTTCAGCTCTGCTGAGTAAATACCAAGGGATGATGTGGGGTTGTATCATAAAGAGTACACTTAGTTTCTTAAGAAATTGTCAAGGTGTCTTTTGAACTGGCTGAACCATTTTGTACTTCCACCAGCAATGAATGAGGTTACTGTTGCTCCATAGCCAGTTATGGCACTTGGTGGTGTTCATTTATTTTTAAAAACTTGCCAGAGAGTATGTACACTCTCACAAGAAAAAGAATGAGAGAGAATGAGAGAAAGAATAATAATAACCATTCCACAATTCCTTCTCCTTCATTTCTTCCTCCTTTTTGGATTCTAAACATGCACATATACATGCCTGGCATGTTTCTCAAGTCACTGAGTCTGAGACTCAAACTACACCATTGACTATTTGCCTTAACTATCATGCCACGTGCTGGCCCTCTGGCCTTAATTTAAAAGTTAATTAATTATTTTTACAGGCATTTTTTTGCTAGAGTGCGTGTGTGCTCACCTTAGAGACAGAGAGAGACAGAAAGCAAGAAATCACCCCCCCCCCCAAGGGAGATGGCCACACCCCAATCCCTTCTCCTCCATTCTTCTCTCAGGATTTTGGGCATGCACACACATGCGCCTGGCATGAGGTTTAAGCCACCACATCCAGGATTTGAAACATAGTCAACTACATGGGAATCCATTGATGTAACAATTACACCATATGCTGGTCCCTAATTTGTTAATTTTTAAAGCCATTTGAATAGGTGATTAGTAATATAGTTATTTAATTTACAATTCTCTAATAATGTATATTTTGATATGCTAATTTGTTCTCTGTATCTTTTTTCAGCTAGATGTTTGTTTAGATCCTTTGTCCAGTTTTTTGTTATTACCAGAGGACATGTGCACTTGTGAGAGAGAGAGAGAAAGAGAGAGAGAGCCTCCAATAGGGTGCAGTCATGCCACAGTCCTTTCCCTCCATTTCTCTATCCCTTCATGATTTTGTGCACACACGCACACACGCACACATACCAGTATGGTTTTCACACCTCTGAGGCTGGGAATTGAACTGCAGTTGTTAATGTAGAATCCAATTCCTGAAGTAGTTAATGTAGAATCCAATTCCTGAAGTACAACACTTATCTACTGCACTATGAGGCCTGCCCTCGTTGCCTATTATTTAATTGGTTTTCTTGCTGTTGCGTTTTAAGAGTTCTATATATTTTTTTAGGTCCTTTATCAGCTATATGTTTTGCAAAGATTTTCTCCCAATCTGTTGTCTTTTAATTATTTTTAGCAATATTTTTCACAGAAGTTTTCATTTTAATGAAGTCCAGCTTATTTTTTTTTTTCTTTTACAGAACATGATTTTGGTGTTTTATTTAAAATCATTGCCAAACCAAACTTACCTAGCTTTTCTCCTATGTTATTTTCTAAGGAATAGTTTCTTTTTCAGGTTATTAGTTTATCTTCGTTTTTAAAAAACTTATTTATTTATTTTTCCCTTGAGTAAGAGAGACACGAAGAGGGAGGGACAAAGAGATGGCATCCCCATAGGGTATTCATGGTACTCTCTCCCTAACTTCAGCCAGCCCCTAATCACAGGCACAGGTATGCCTGTCATACTCAGGGAAGTCTCTAGATGTGAACTGGGAACCTTCCACGGAGGTCAGCCTCACAGAAAGTCATATTTTAACTCTGTGCCATTATTTGGCCCCAGATTTTCTGAAAACTGCATATAGGTTGATAAAAAGGTAACAATAAGTTGGCCCCATAACCCAGTGGTTAAGGGAGCTTGATCCCACATGGGCAAACATAATTCAAATCCTGGCCCCAGCTGCTTGGGAAACATGCTGAGTATATGTATGTGCATGCCTCAAAACCCTGACAGGATGGAGAAATGGAGGAGAAGAGATTGCAGTGGTATCGTGCCCCATTGTGCGCGCACTATCTCTCTCTTTCTCTCTCTGGGGTCAACACATGAGCCCTCTGGTAATAAAACAGAAAGAAAGATAACAGGTAGGGCCAGCAGGTGGTGTAGTGTTTATGTCCTTGGACTCCCACATGGCCTCTGTAGTTTGGTCCTAGACCCGGTGGTGTGGGTGCCCAAGATTCTGGGAGGAGAATGGAGGACATGGGATTGTAGCATGACCATCGCCTTGGGGGATGATTTCTCACTTTCTCTCTTACTGTTTCTGTCTGTTTCTCTCTCTCTGGTGAGCGAATGTGTCCTAAGATAAAAACCTCTTAAAAAATTAAATTAAAATTTTAAAAAGATAGCAAGTATTTGACATGAACTCTATATTAATAAATCTAAAATCAATGCTTAAAGAAATGTCATGTTTTAAAATATATATATCCAAATAGTGTTAGCACAAAATGCATTGATTATAATATTATATTCTATATTTTGATGGTTTTCTATATTTTTCAATGTTCTTTCCTATTTATGACTTTAACTCTGAGGTTATATTTATTTATTTTTTTATTTCAGAAAGTGACAATTTTTTTTTAGTCTTAGTAGAGCCTCTGCAATTCTAATATTTTTATGTATATATTTAGAACTTAAAATAAAATCTTTGCAAACCTTAGCATTTTTCTGAGAAGTTTTTCTCTAAGTCATCAACCCCTTTTAATGATCCCATTGAAGATAGTTGTTGGTGCCTTGAGCAGGTAAACGGCTTCATTTAGCTGCAATTCTGTTTTAACAGGAATTGCACTGTAATAGCAAAAATGTCAGATAATTAAATCTTTTCTTTTTTAAAAATGCTGAGCTCCTAGCCCTTTCTTTTCACGGTGATATCTTGCTTAATACATCACAGTACCTTGCAGGGAATGAATTAACCGCTGTGAGTTTTGTATAAATCCCATTATCAATTTCACATGGTCTTAGTGTTAAAGGCGGCTTTTTCTTCTTTTGGCTCTGAGGGTTCTTGCTATGTCATAAAGCAGCCAGCTGTGATTCCCCTTTTCACCTTGTAGGTTTGATTGATTCTTTTATTCACATGTTTTACTTTAGGCTTAGGCAGTAGAAACTTCAATGTAATACATTTGCTATAAAAGTTCTCATATATGGTCTATTGAAATTTGTTTGAGGTTTTTAAGTAGCTAGTATGTGTTGATAAAAGTAAGAGGAAACAGATGAGTGGATTGAAAAAGTATGGCACATATACACCACAGAATACTACGTAGCCATAAATAACAGTGAGACCCTGGCATTTGATAGAAAGTAGAAAAATACAGAAGATTTACTGCTGAGTGAAGCAAGTCAAACTAAGAAAGAGAGAGGCATTGTATGTCCCCACTCCATATATACTGAATGTCTGTACTGTATGAAAGAAACTGAAAGACTGGAGGATATAAAAGTATAGTGGACAATTGCAGATACCAGAGACAGGTGGGAGGATGGTGAGAAATGGGGCAGGGTGAGAGGAAAGGAATCAAGAGGAAAAAGAAAGAAACAAAACATATGAGGGACACAAAAATGGAAAAATTATCTGTGGATGATAATGTGTACATCGTTAACTAGACTAGTATACAGTGGGTTCATGATGGGAAAATTCACTTTGCATGCTAATGAGGTACCATGATTGAATGTATAAATATATATATGTAAAAGAGGAGAATGTGTTGAATTTAATAAGACTAAGAAGAATAACTATAGCATGGATTTACTATAGTACTGCTTTCCAGGCATTGACTTCATCTTCACAATAACCCAGAGAGGTAGGTACCATGATCTCTCCCATGAAATTGGGCCTTTATTACTATATTTTAAAGAATCGAGGACAAAATAAGCTTATAAAGCAATCAAAATTATCAAAAGTATCTGTAATTATGAGTTTCCTGAATATAGTTAATTACCTAGGATAATTAAACATTAAAATGAATAGTATAAAAATACTTATCATAGCAAAACTAACAAATTGAAAATATCAAATGCACTGGAAATGAATGTTCAGTAGATGCTTTGTCAAAAATCTCTGGGAAGCACCTTTGACTATCTTGTGCCTCTGATGTAATGAACTTTTTACACCTTGAGTGAGAGCAGGGGTTTTGTTTTATGTTTATGTTAACGTCAACAGCTTCTTCAGTTCAGTATTGGAAATTCTAATATAAGGATTTCTAGAGCAAAATATGCCCTGAGATTTTCCATAGAAATTGTCATTAAAATCTGATGTACTCTTATCTTCTGTATTGTCCCAATAATTAGCATCTGCTCATCATTGGACAGTAACACTCACTTTAATTCCATGACTCCCAAATTATGGACAAGGATATATAGTAAGCCTGTCACCAGTTTCAACAAGTTTGAATCATGGTCTCTAGGTCTTTTAGAAGCTGGCCTATTAAAAAAGGAATGGAGTGGGGGAGCACTGAAAGGTGATCCCATTTCTGCTAAATAAGTTCATAATAGTATGTCTGACTTGACTTGTAGTTCCTGAACCTCCTGGTGCTGTCTTTTTGTCCAGGCCTTGAACTATTGACTTTGGCTCTGCTTCCCACCCGCTTGGGGCCTTTCCCTAGTGCCGTGGCACTCTACTAATAGGACTTGTGATCCCATCTTCACTCCTTTGTCAGCCTGTCACCTGTTTCTGCCTTCACCTCTCTGAGCTCAGTGTTGAAAACTAGTGGAGACTCCATCGTTTGTGTGTCTTGGGTTTTGTAGAAAGTGGGAATAGTTCAGAATAGGAGCTTTTGTGTAAAAAACAAAAAGTTTTATTTTATTCATTTTTGAGAGCACATGCATGCACATGAGAGAGAGAGAAAGAGAAGCATCCTGAAGAGTTATGTCATGCTGCAGTCCTCTTTGCCAAGCCTTCTTGTTTCCCAGCCCTTAGGATTTTGGACAGCATAAACACTTTTAGTGTTTTAAAGCTAATCCCAGGGCTTTGAACTCATGGTTAACCATGTGGCTTCCAGCACTGCAGACCAGTTTGGGACCAACTGTGCCACCAGCCTGGGCTAGAGAACAGAATCTTCTCTGTAAGAGAAACCTAAAATAGAAACTGAGCTGTTGCATTTAGTGGCAGTGACACTTAGAGAAGGTTACCTGATATTTCTGAGACTCAGTTTCCTCATTCTAAAAGTGTGAATACTGATGATATTTTCCTCTTAGGATTGTAGCAAAGATTAAATAACACAATAAAATTAGTACATTATTTACATTAATGTAAGTTGTTTTGTTCTTCTCTTCCCATTTCTCTTCTTTCCTCATCATTACCCTCTTCTTGGTCTTCCTCTTCTTTGTCCTTTCGATCATTTCCTGCTTATCCAGATTCATTTCACTCATGCCTAAATTTATCATATTGCATGCAGTCTAAACCCTTACAACGTCACTCAAAATTATATGTCTTTTATATAATTCCGCTTTCAGAGCACATGTACAGAAAAAAGTCTGGTTCCCTAGCTTGCTTTCTCAGAAGTAGGATAGGATTCACTAATACAAAAAAAAAAAAAAAATGGCATTAGCCACTCTACTCTCTCAGTTCTGCTTCTCTGAACCCGAGGCTTAGGCTCTAGGCAGCTGTGTCTAGGACGAGTGCTCCTAGCTCAGTCCAGCACCTGGGAACTGATAAGATTTGTGTTTGCATTAACTTTTGATTTCCACTCGTTGTGAGTTTTCGTTGGCCTCCACGTAATTTAGCACTCCCCTAAAGTACCAGAATAAAATTTGCTTCAGAGTTCTATGAGAGAGACAGTTTATATCAGGGTTGACTCTCAAGGGTCTTCTGTCTTCAACTGAATAATTAATTCACTTGAAGAAATTAGTTGACTGTTTTATGCCTCATACCTCCTAATCTTGGGGAAATATTTTGCATGTTTTCTCAAAACTTTAGGCACCTTCCTGTAGAGGTTTTAACAATTTTGGTTTTAAGGTTTTTGGCAACTCAGTACCTGAGATTGGTCTATTCTACCTGTGCTTAGCATTTCTGATAAAATACGTATTTTAGAAACCACATTTTAATGTTTCCTTTTAGTGCATACATATCTTAGAAGTTTCTTATAGACAACAGAGTATATTTGTGGATTAGTTTCTAGAAGATTTTAACTTGCCGAAGATGGATAGTACTAATTTATGCACTCTTTGGCATAAATTTGGATAACAAATCCAAGCAGCCCTAACTTGAAGTATGGAAGACAAGATTAATTAGTATGACCTATTGGCATTTTATTTCAAACATAAAATCCAGAGCATGCACATGTGAAATGTATAATGGATTTCTCAACCAATTAGTTTAATTGCATTCTGGATTATGGGACATTTAAACAAACAGAAATAGAGAAAAGGGTTAATGGAGGTCAGGGTGAAGGCTTAGAGAGAGTCAGGGCATGATTCATCTTTTGGCTGGAAAGAAGTAATTGGTAGTATAATTTTCCCAGGGCTGAGGATCACCACTTAACTCCACAATTTCTTTTCTATTTCTGTTCCTGAACCTGTCAAAGTTTCATCATTGTTGTAGTCTGCTCAGGGCTGAATAACAAATACTATAGATGGGGTGACATCAACAACAGAAATGTGTCTATCACAGTTCTGGAGGTAGGAAGTCCAAGATCAGGATGCCAGCGTGGATAGGTTCTGGTGAAGGCTCTCTTGCTGCCTTGTAGATGGACACCTTTTAAGTGTGTCCTCAGATATATGTGCATTAGTCAAGGTTCTCTAGAGGAACAGAACTAATAAGATTTATAGATGTGTAACAGGAGATCTCCTGTGAAAATTAGCTCATATGATTATGGAGACTGAGGAGTCCCATGATATGCCATCTGTAAGCTAGAGAATCAGAAAAGCCAATGGTATAAATCAGTCTGAGTTCCACATTCAGGGGAGCCAATATTGTATCTTCCAGTGTAAAACCAATGGTCTGAGATCTGGGGTAGATTGAGGAGGTGTCACTGGTATGAGTCCCAGGGTCCAAAGGACAGTGAACTGGGAAGTATAATGCCTGCAAACAGAAAACAACAGATATATGAGCTCAAAGTCAGAGAGAATTTGCCCTTCCTTCATCTTTTTGCTCTCTCTAGGGCTTCAACAGATTGGATGATACCTGTCCACACTGGCAAGAATAGATTTTTTTTTTTTACTCAGTTTACTTGTACAAATGCTAGCCTCTTCTGGCAACACTTTCAAAGGCACAGCCAGAAATAATGTTTTACCAGCTCTCTGGGCATTTCCTAGCCTAGTTGAATTGACACAGAAAATGAACCATTACAATGTCTATATAAAATGCATAGGCTTATGGCTAGTAGTGATAGTGCAGCAGTAATGCAAAACTCTGCAATATTGAAGCTACATGGAAGGTCCCATGTTCACACCCTGAGGTCTCTTTGTACACATTAGGTACATGTGCTTACCTGGGTGGCTGAAGCTGGGGAGGGATTTCAGCATGAAGACCCTGTTAAGTTTTCTGCCTGTTCCTCTCCCCCATCTCTCTGTCTCATGAAGACACAAACAAGTACATTTTGAAAAGCATAAGCTTAAAGGTTAATAGATACCCATTTACTTGCCACCTAGATGAAGAAACAAAACAAGTACCTCCACTTAATTCTCTCCTACCATGAAAACTACTATATTGATTTTTGTATTTACCATTCTCTTGAAAGGTATATATTTACCACCAACATATACATATGTAAACCAGATATTGGGTGAGTTTGCAAAACTGAGTAGCACACTTGGTCTTCATGTGTGAAGATAAGATGATGCTTTTACTTTTATTTTAAAATTATTATTATTTTCAAGATTTTTGCTATAAGGTTCACGTGCTTGCCAGAGAGACAGAGAGAGAGACAGCGAAACAAAAAGTGAGAAATTACCCTCCGGGGGGGGATGGCTATGTAATGATCCCTTCTCCAATCTCCTTTTGGGATTTTGGGCACATGCCTGGTGTGAGTTTCAAGCTGCTGGATATGGGACTTAAACGTGATCAACCACATGGGAGTCTAGTGCTTTAACCATTATGCCACCTACTAGCCCCTTAATTAGTACTCTGACAGGATCTCACTGACTCTCCCTTTCATTCTCTTCAAAGGTGCATGATGGTCATGCTAATAACTTTTGAATGCTTTTGTTTATTTTTAAAAAGAATAGAAAAATATTCTTCATATTCTTCCAGACAATTATCTTCCCCAGACATATGACTCTTACAGGGTCTCTCACCCTTCTGTCTTGCTTTGCTTCTTGAAGGTAGGCAAGAAGAATCTCCAGCCCAGTGCTCACTCTCAGCTCCTGATCTAAACCCTGAATAGGTCTCAACACTTGAACAGGTCCCAAGTCTGTCTTTCTCCCTCTTTTTACAAAAGTATCTATCATGTCTCTACCAGGCATCAGGGAAATGAAGGTAAAAATACTTTACCTTACATGAGAGGATCCATACTCAATCACAGGCTTTTATAGTTGGACAAGATGATTAATGCTTTAAAGCTTTATTTCTGAAGAGATTTCAAAAGTTTGTGGAAAAATGGAATTAAAGTACAATTTTATTTTAGTGCAAAGGAATTAAAATCCATGTAATTTTTTTTAAGCAATATGCATTTTCTGTGAAATTTTTGAAGACCCCTCATACGTAGCACCTCAAGAACCTAAAGTTCTAGAGTGGTAGTATCGATTAGGTTTTTCTAGTAGAAACCAATCTAGGACATAATACTAAAAAAACTAGCTCTAATTTTGTTTCTCTGGACCATTCTTTTTCTTCTAGCTGAAAGATAAAAATGGAATTTCCTATTCTCTGCTCCCCAGAAAAGAATTAGTCCCTCCTATAATTTTTAAATGATGAGGCTCATACATTTAATGTAGATTGTGTTAGATCATTATTTTTAGATGTATGCCTTTTAGACCATTTTGATACTTCCTTAAATACTTTTCATGCATTAAAAATATTTTATTTTATGTAGTATTACTTTTAAAATCCTAGCATATTGCATTTTTGAGCCTACATAGTGGTAATGAGGCTTTCAAAATAAAGAAGTTAGATGTTTATGTTAGTTGGCTGGTTCAAGATCTTGCAATTTTTTTGTTGAATTGTAGATTTAATAGTGAAGCTGTACTATTAAAATAAGAAATATGTACATTGTATTTTGAAGTTTGGCGAAGAAGACTATTTTCAGCATTTTAGAAATCTTAGGATTATGTCTGAACTTGGAGGTTCTGTCACCAGAGCAACTGTGAGAAATTTGCTACAAGCTGAGTAGGGTATTTTATAAGGCACATAGTTTAGTTGTTTCTTCTTTCCTGAGGTTCTGCTATTACCACACGAAAAACACTACTCATTCAAAAGCAGTTAACTTTTACTCAGCTCCTTGAGGAATAGGCAAAGTTGTTGATTTTATACTGGTAGTAGAGCTGTATAACACATCTTCACCAACAAACTTTCCTAGCTGTTCTTTTTTGATTCCAGGTCTTAATATTCAATCTCTAATTGTTCCTTAAAATATATCTTTAAAATCAGTTTTAAGCTGTACCTCTTCTGAAAGCTCTGCTTTGTTTTCTTCCCTCCCTGCCCTCCCTTCCCCTTTCCCTTGCTCCCTTCCTTCTGTCCCTCCTTCTTTGTTTTGTAATTTCATGCCCTTAGTCTTGGTGTTGACCACCAGGTAGCAACAGTGCCATGAGTAGCTTGAGTCTCACAGGGAACTGTTGAAAACTGACAAAAAGATTAAGCTCCATTATTAAGGAGGGAAGGGGTAAGTTCCAGCATTATGACGTTTTCTTTCTGGACTGTATCCTCATGCTAAATGCAGGCATCAATTATCAGCTGGCTGCAAGCAGACTCCTGGTTCTGCCAAATCATTGTTACTGTGATACTGAGATAAGTGCTATGAAGGCAGAGTGGCAAGGGGGTGACATGGATCATGCAAAGAAAGTGTATGACAACTGCGGACAAGAAGGGATTAAAATCCTAAGGGAAGCATAGGGAGAGGATGCTTACTTCTTCTGTAAATATCTCAAAAACCTATCATATGCGTGAGATATTTTTAACCATCAGAAACACATTTATGTCAATCTAGAAAAATCAAATATGTTATTTTAGATTTTTCTTTTTCCTTCACCCTTAGCCATACCTCTGGGTATTCTAGTTGTGCGTGGAGACTGTGATTTGGAGACTTGTCGTATGTACATAGACCGCCTACAAGAGGTGAGTTTATTTAGCCAATTATTTATTCTCTTCAGCTTTCTATTTTGTAAACAATTACTGGCAGACATATTTGCATTTGAAATGATGCATGTGGGGAGGAAATGGAAAGGAGGTGGCCTTGTCCTCTAATGCATACACCCAGATCTCCCCCTGCACACCCTGTACACCTCCTTCCTCAGGTGGTGAAATGGGAAAGGACTAGTTGTGTTAACTCCAGGGTGCTGTTGTTCCAGTGTGTGCCTTAACTAGGCTTTGGGACGTCTTGTTTCTTACCAGACCAGATACCTCTATTTTTTGAGTTCTCCACAATTTCAAAGGGCACTGATAAATAATGAAAGGAAATAGAGATTTGGGGTTATTTAATGTTTTGTGTCTGGCATAGACTTCAGTCAGAGATAACTAGATTTTTTTAAAATGAAACTTCTATAGAAATGAAAAAAGCTTCTAAATTTCATAGGAATTTGTGAGAACACAGAGAAATAATTTGTTCTATTTCCCCCTCAATTTGGCCTAACCATAGAGATACAGCCAGGACATAATCTCATATATAGTAGTCTTATGAATTTAAACTGCCCCACTAAACTCAGGGAACCCAAACAACTCATGGTTGTTTTTGTCATGTTCTGAGGAGGGCTATCAACTCCATTCTACAAATGGCAAAAAGCATCAATAGCAATTTTTTTTAAATCATTGTTTCCTGATGGACGGTACATAGTAGAGTCACTTTTGTATTTTTTAAACCGTTAGGTGAGTCTGTCTCAGATAACATATGTAAATATAATAAAGGTATAGTATTTAAAATCCCTTCAAGTTATAGCCACTAAGCTTTAAACAATAGATTCTCTTTTTGGTAGAAATAAATTCAGATGGGAGGCAAATTTTTCTCCTTATCATCATGAAGGATAGAGATGAAATTGTGAATGCAAAATATTTACACATAGTTGCCAGAATTTGAATAATGATATGGGTGAGTGGAGAAATCAAAACATTTTATATTTGTAACTTCCTCTAGGTATTCTGACTGAGAAAACTGTAAATAGGTTAAAATTTGGAAACATTTTAACATGAGATTCAGGTCCAAATCTATATTCCTAGAGTGCGTATCATTTCATTTTTCAAAGTAATGTTTGTATTTTTTGTGGAACATCATTCAACATACCTACAATGAAAAAGTAAATTGTAACTGGTTTCAAACCCTTTTTTCTGTATATTTAACACTCAGATGACGTTGTTAATAAGACTTTATAGTAGTAAAATACATGTGGAAAAAATTTTACTGTGGGGAAAGCCAATTTAACTAACTTACACTAGTATTCAACTAAAGGTAGGCTTCTTTATTAAAAAAAAAAAAAAAAAAAAAAAAAAAAAAAAAAACACAAAGAGAACTCGACAAATGAAGAAGAAAAGTTTTTAAAACTAATTCGGGGACAGAGAGCAAGTTGATCAAACCCCGTGTGAGGCAGGGAGAATGATAAAGGGACCTAGGATTGCTGATAGCTGTAAATAGAATCGCTGCCTTCGTTAGCCATGAAGCCTTCGGGACATGACAATAGTGATAACTTTGTTATAAATCTTTATAAAGGGAGTTAGGCTTTCAGAATCTGCCAGTAAAACCTCATTAATTCCAACCTTGTTAATTTGCCCTTCGTGATACTGTGGAGGTAGTCAGTGATTTCCTCCTCTCAGTCTATGAGAATCTGTGTTTGCCCAGCAACTCAATGATATAAACCCAATTTCTATGGCAGTATGTATTTGGTCTAAGACAAAGAAATCCTTTCTAAGTGTTTAAAGATACTTCAGAAGCATTCTTCACAAGCCAAAAGTTCAGATTAAATTAAATATGATCGCTACTTACTTTAAATCACCTATTCTTTACTTTTCCTCTTCTTAAAATTATGATATGTCTACTTAACTCTAAATACTGTTTAGGATTTAAGTTATATTTGCTACATGACCTCTCTTTTCACAGTTCAACTTGGTGTGCTTTTATTATTTCTGACAGTACCTTCTTTGTTTAACCTTGATAAATTTCGGTGAGTTAGATGCTTTCCAGATGAGCATAATAATGTTAAAATGGGAGTTCAGTTGATCGAGTTGTAGGGCAGCTTGTTCAAACCAATTTTAAGGTATGGATTTTTTTTTTCTACTTTCTCATTAGGATCTGCAGTCAGTTTCTTCTGGCTCCCAGAGAGTTCATTACCAGGTAACACATAATTAACTCTCCTTGTTTTGTACCTTCAGGTCAAAAGAAGTTTATCTTTTAGATAATGTCTCATTTTGATTTAGAGTCTACATCTTCCTTAGGGATAGAATTCACTCTAAGAAGAACCTAGTAAGGTTATTCTTTCTTTTCTTTCTCTCTCTCTCTCTCTCTTTTTTTGGCCATAAGGCATGTGCACTTACAGAGAAAAAGAAAGTGATGAATCACTCCTCAGTGGAGATAGCCATATGGCAATTCCTTCTTTATTCTCCCCTTGGGATTTTCAGCATTTATTCACATGCACCTGGCATGATTTTCAAATTGCCCGTTCTGGGACTTGAGCCGTGGTTGGCCATATGAGAATCCAAAGCCTTAACTACCATGCCACCTGCTGGCGCCATGTTATTATTCTGATTCTTTTGTATTTTCTGGATTTTACATTATCCTAATCTAGCACAAATTTGGATGGCAGCATTTCTCCCAGGTCATTTAGAAGAGATTATAAAATAAAATGCTTTTGGCACCGAATAACAGAAAACTCAGCTCAAACTAGCTTAGCAGGGAATAGTTTATGGTTCATGTATGCAAAAAGTCCAGATCAAGGGTAGACTCATGGACCTTTTGGTCAAGATTTCTGCTCCATTTTCTGCTAGTTTTTGAGTTTTGCTCTCCTTTTCTGTCAATCTGTCTTCTGAGCTAGGTGTTTTCATGGTCCAAGATTATTGCCATTAACTTGTAGAGAGCATTAGATAAAGAGGAGGCCCAGTGTCATCTGTAGAATTATTCATCAGTCAGGAAGAGCCATGGAACTTGAGACAAGCCTCAGGAGACTTGGAAATCAAGGACAGGTGATATCTTGAAAGCCAAAAGTGAAATGAATTTCATCAAGAAGGGAGTAATGATCTATGTCAAATGCTGCTGAGAGGCTGAGATGAGGTAGATTGATTTCTGTACTTTTTTCTAAGAGTGCATATAAAATAAATGCTATACACGTGCTATTAATTTTCTTGTAGATGTGGCAGGAAGTTTAAAACTAAGTCTTTGTTTCTTGATGCAGAAACTGTTACTATTAGAATCTCTAGCCTGTCTCCACAGGGGTGGAGAGATGTATATTAAAAGAAAATGCTGTAAGAAACATGGACAACAGAATGGCTTAAATGCTTTTTAATGAATGTTCTTGCGTGTAAGATGGTATTAAACGTGCTTAGAGAATTAACTGAAGAAAATGAATAAACACCAGTGAGTTTCAAAATCTGAGACTCTTGTCAATTCACTAATTTGCAGCAGGGCGTTTAACTGCCTATTTTCTAAGGCTAGGAAAAAACTCAAGAGAAAAACTAAAGGTGTACTAGTGCCCAAGACACCTTATTAGTGAGCCATATGGCAGTTCCTTGCTAAGTACGCATTTCATTGCTTTGGTTTCTTCCTCTTCCAAATTCTTAGTGAAATGCCAGCAAAGCACTCAGGCTCAAAAAATGACACCTTGTATTAACTTAACAAGGCATTATGGGTTCTTGTTCAAGAATGTGTTGGATATTTATAACTTGCTGAAAATTCTTACCTTCACCATTTCTGAGGTCAAAATCCAAAATCTCCTCAATCCTATGGCACATATGTAACTTCCAACTGATATGTTAGACAACAAAGTGCATTGTGGTTGCAGATTTAAGATATTTTTGAGATTGGGTTATTTCCAATAATTCCAGGGAGGAATTAGACTCTACCTATTTGACAAGGATATTTCCTGAAGCCCCGCTACTGTGATATCATTTCTCTTTTGTTCCCTCCCAGGAAAGCATTATTTCTCTTCTTAACTTAAAGTCATGAAGTTACTAAGGATTAGAGACAGATTCAACCATTAACCAGTGGTTCTCAACTAAGTAAGATTTTGTTCCTGTAGCAATGTCTGGAGACACATTTTGGAATCTGTTGTGCAGAAGCCAAGGATGCTGTTAAACATCAACCAATGCACAGGGAGGCTCTCCATCATAAAGCATGGTCTAGCTTCAAACATCTGGTGTAGAACTTGAGACAGCCATCATTCTGATGGTACTCTGGGGACCATGGGTAGGTGTAAGTGCTAGATGAGGAAAGGAGAAAGAAAAAGGAAGAGAAAAAGTACAGACAGAAATTAGAAAGAGGCTTCTATGTATATGGTAGGGTGGAGTATAGAGAGAACCAACAGCAATTAGGCCTTTTTAAAATTTTTTTAAGACATTCTGAGTTTCCTCATCTCCCCTGTGGAGCACTGTATATCATGAGTTATAAGCTGAGATTTTTTAATGAATACCATAAAATTCAATAGCAGGTGCAAAAATGGGTTCATGCAGGTAATTCCTTTCTCTAAGAATTAATTCACTTAAAAATAACTCTGGAGTGGTTGGAATATTTAAAAATAGATGTAACATTTTTGAAAGTCTTTTCATTCTTTAAAGTAGTACAGATTTCTTTTGCATCTGTGAAAAAATATCTCTTAGATCTAAGTCTACATCTATTTGTTCATTCTCTGATCTCTCTCTCTCTCTCTCTCTCTCTCTCTCTCTCTCTCTCTCTCTCTCTGTTTTTAACCTACATACCTGCTCTTTGGTCTGCGTTGTATTTCATTAAAGCACTGCCTAGTTCTAAGCAAACATCATTTTCCTACAACTATTTGATTTTTCCCGCTCTCTATGCTGACTCCTTATTCATCCCTCTCCTTGTTCTAAAATCTCTTTTACTTGTTTTCTGGATTCTAAAAGAGTTCTTGAGTGAATAGTGTGAAATATGTTTCAGGGAATCTTCTTGGCAATTAATTTATCTTATCTTAGAGAAGGACTGGGCCAGCTAGGAACTTCAGAAACTTGAGGAACTTTGGAGAATGTTGTTTCTTTGGACTAGACTGAAGAAATCAGAAGTAGGTCAATGAGGAATTGAAGTAGGACTTGCCTAGGGCCAGGTCTGTTGACTGTTAGATATGAAGTCAATATTGTTAATACACACACATACACACACACACACACACACACACACACACACACACACACAGAGTTGTTATTAATGGAGGACTTTCTCTTATGAAGGCACTCTTGAAAATGTTGAAATAGCTCCCACTTCCATCTCATACCACATCATCACTGTTTCATCATCTCCCAAAGCTGGCTTGAAGAATTGCCATCTCATTTCTGTGTTCTTTTAGAGGTATTGTGAGCAACAAGGTAGATTGGGGATGGAAGATTTTTGACATATAAAAATAATAGTAGCAAATCTATTAATTAAGACTATAATTGGATAGAGACATATGAACATATATTTTTGTACAACTTGGTGATAAAAGAAAAAATGGATCTATAGATTGATTTTTGTATGATAGATATCAGAGAGAGAAATGAGAAATTTTGATGGGTAAATAAGAGAAATTTAAAATTAAGGTGACAGTTAAATGAAGCAGGGGCTTCCAACTGAAAGGACTTTCATTATGCCTTTGCTTATGTCTTTCCTAAATTTTGTGAAAGAAAAAGAATTTCATTGATATGAAAGGTACACTTACATGCTAGGTAACTATTGCTTAATTGGCTAGCTTACTGGAGTATGTAATGGGCCGCTGTGCCCTCGTTAAATGATGAGTAGTTGAATGCAAATTAAGGGCAGTTTGGCATATGCATGCCAAATAGTGGTTTAGATGATTTCCTTATTTATTTATATGTAATACATGCCAATCGGCTTTCAGAAATATCTATATATGAGAAATATCAAGTTTGCCTTTGTGCATCTGGGCATATTTTTAGCTTGAAAAACAGATTTCCATTAATATATATCAAAAAAGAAAATTCACATATCAGGGACTTTGAAATGATCAGCTTTCATTATTATTTTTCATTTAAAGAGGATGTAACTTCCTAAGATTATTACATTTAAAATAGAAAAGAGCATGGTGCATCTAAGGTTGTGTCACTTGGCTTCCATTATAGAGCCATGACAGTTATATTAATGTAATCACACCATTTATATGAAGAAAAATAACAGATCAAAAAATGAGCAAGTCAAGTATCTTATCTCTTTGATGAATCATTGATTTGATTATGTAATTTGAGACGGCTGAAGAGGCCTGAGGACCTAAATTATCACTGAAAGCAGTAGATGTGATGGTTAGAGGCACAGCTCAGGTAATTATGTGGTGTCTTCTGAACTGTCGCTGTGTTCATACAATCACATTTCTTAAGTGCCTACAGTCAAATGGTTTTGAAAGGTGAATATTTTTAAGCTTGTATTTTTGACTCTATCAGAAAAGTAGGTCACTGAACATGTATTTTAATATATAGCATTCACAAATCAAGCATACTTTTGAGCATGCATTCATGCTCTGGTTTATGAGAATACTGGAAGATCCAACCTGGGTTGTTCATGAAGTTAAGGTCTGCCCTTGGACCCAGTGCTCACTCCCTGTGAAGTGGGTTTATTTATTTATTTTTCCATCACTCACTCCCTGTGAAGTGGGTTTATTTATTTATTTTTCCATCACTTTCTCTTTCCTTTGCAAATTGATTCATGGTCTAGATTCCACAGCTGGTCACTTTCCTGCAGGGGGAAATCTGAAATTTCTTAATGTCACAGCCACTAAACACCCACTCTCTGTCAATTCCTCTGTGAGGACACAGTGAGGTATTTACCTGTTGGAGGTGTATCATCCACAATGGGTTAGTAATGACATTTTGACATTTTTATTTTACTTTAAATAAAAATTGTAACATGTTCAATGTTACCTCACTATTGACATCACCATTATTTGCTCATATTCTAATTCTCTTTTTTAAATAGGAGAGAAAGATAGCTAGACAAGTTGCAGGAATTACTTGCACATATGTACATAAAAGCCTAGTCACTTACGTGAAGAACAGTCAAGTGTACCAAGTTCATGGACCATGTCTGTAAGTTGTGAATCTTTTTTTTTTTTTTTAATTGTCAGAGGATGCATGAACTCACTATGGAGAGAGAAAGAAAGCATTCCCCAGTGGGGCTGTGATCCCACTGTAATCACTTTCCTCCATTTCCCCACCCTGCCAGGATTTTAGCACCCACATACATGTGCCTGGTGTGTTTTTCAAGCCACTGGGGTTGGGATTTGAACAATAGTTGGCCATGTGGGGGTCTGGCTTCCCACACACAGTACTTAACTGCTGCACTATGGTGCTAGCCCATGAATACATTTTTGACAATCTGTTTCTCTTCCTGTTCCCTATTTTTTTTTTTTTTAAAGTTTTGCTATGGAGTATGTGCACTCAATGGAAAGAGACAGAGGGAGAGAGAAAGTGAGCAATCATCCCTTGGGGTGATTGGCTAAACCACAGTCAGTTCTCCATTCTTCTGGGATTTTGGGCATGCTCACACACACACAAACACACACACACACACACACACACCCCGTGTGATTTTCAAGCTACCAGGTCTGGTACTTAAACCATGGCTGACCATGTAGGAGTCAAGCACTTTAACCACTATGCCATCTGCTGGCGCTCTCCTGCTCCATTTTTAACCCATCCAAAATGCTCTTTGCTATCAAGGTTCTCACAGTATTAAGCTTTTTTAAAATGCATATTTGTTATTAAATACTTTATGTTTAAAAATTACATAATCTTACATATACAATGTTTATATTAACTCCCATTAGATCAGATATTTACTTTCTCATTATCAATTGAAAATTGGTTTTTTGTCAAAATAGCTAATCTTTCTCTAATTTTTCTTTTATTTTTGTATTTCTTTTGGCTTTAATTAATTAGCTATGTGTGTTGTATAGCCTTCTAGGCATTATAATCTTGTTTTACTTTAGTTTTCAGATTATAGATAATTCTAGGCTTCTGTTTGGTTATTAAGGCCCTATCCAAGGATGCCTTCTGGATAGCATATTTCTGCTGTGCATCCTTTTATACCTCTTTCCACATCTGTACAAATTTGTACACATAGAAACACATGAATACACGTATGAGAATTTGTTTTATAAAGTAAAAATGGATTTTCAGTATTTTGAGTGCTTGCTGTATTGTATCACAATTTATTTTTTAATTCTATTTTTATTATTTTATCATGGCTATATTTATCAACCTTTATCCTTTCCATTTTTCATTGGTACATTGTTGACAAAGAATTGGGGACTCTGGGGAAGTAACGAACTTAATAACAGAGACATTCACATGGAAAACTAGTACTCTGATTTTTTTTTCCCTTAGGAGAGTGAGAACATTTTTTTCCTCGTAAACTATAGAGACTGAGAGTGATGACCTCTTTCAAATGAGGAGAAAGTCATTGAACATCATACTATGCCACTACACTTCAGACTATAGCCTTTTTTAAAAAAGAATTATTTAATTTTATTTATCATTATTATGTTTTAATTTGATACAGGCACTCATCAGAGAGAGACAGACAGACAGAGAGATAGAGAAAGTGAGAAAGCAAGCTGCCAGATCTGGGACTCGAACCACAGTCAGCCCCGTGGGAGTTCAGTGCCCAACCACCATGCCACCTTCTGGCTCCCTGACTATAGTTTTAAAGTGCATTTGATTGACACTCTTTGATTCATTGGTTCTTTTTATTTTATTTTAATACATTCAATCACTATATATCATTACAGCTTGCAAAATGAATATTTCCACCATGAATACACTGTATATTAGTCCAGATAAAGATATTATTGTACATGTTATCATTTATATTAACAGTAATATATCTTGGAAATTATATTTAACAGTAATATATTGTGGAAATTATATCTTGCTAACAAGCAAAACTCTAACTCAGTCTTTTAAAACTGCCACTGTACCCCATGGTTTATACTTAACCCTGTGTGGATGGACATTTAGGTTATATAGAGTTGCCATTATTTTTGTGAATAATACTTCAATAATCATGGTGCAGATTTAAAAACTAAAGTTGTAACATAAATGATAGTCATGTTACAAGCTAAAAACCTATTAAGATTAGCCATACTTATATGGAGTTTTGAGTTATAATCATGGAACCATACTGCAAAGTTATCCAAAATCCTACCATTGGAATTTTCATTAAATTACTATAGCTTCAGTTCGTGTCTTTGGGTTGTGGTTTGCTATTGTTCCCATTCATTACCATATCTCTATAGCATTCTCCACCAGCAAGGTATGCAGTGGTGGGAAATAGGCAGAGGACCTGACTGGGGAATTCAATGGAGTAGAAACTCTGACTTATCAGGAGCAAACTGTCTGATAAGAAACTAGGAAGATGTCTTTGACAGTTAACAAAAGCTGAAACTATGAAACCTTTTTTTTTTTTCTTTTTCTATAGGGCACATGCGCTCACTGGAGAGACAAACAGAAAGCGAGAAATCACCTCGCTGGGGTGATGGGCACACCACAATATCTTATCCTCCATTCTCCTCTCAGGGTTTTAGGCATGCATGCAATGTGTCTGGCAAGGGTTTTAAGCCACAGTGTCTGGGACGCAAACTGCGGTCGATTATGCGGGAGTCCAGTGATGTAACCATTACACCATCTGCTGGGCCTGACTATGGATCATTCTTGTTTATTAGAGTGGAAGGAAGGTCTTCCTAGTCACTGAGGCCATTTGAGCTCTTCTTCCTTCTTGTTTTTGCTCGAGCTGAGTCTAAAAAAATTTCCTTTCTCAAATTTGATCTGTACAAATCCCTCCTATCTTTTAAAATCCCAAACAGTTCTAATTCTTCTAGAAGCTGTAAAATCCAGTACATAAGACCATGGACTCTGAAGTAAAAGAGGCCTGTATTCTCCATCACTTAAAAGCTTAAGTAGAGTCATGTTTATTAGAAAATTCTCAGAAGAAAAGAAATGAGAATCTTGGAAAAGAAGAAAAGTTTCTAGTCACCAAATCATTCTTCAGTGATTATTTGACAACTTGTCTGGATTAGTGTGTCCTATCCTTTAGTGCCAGACAGTGGAGATGAGTCAGGGTAGTTGCTGTCGCTGGAGGACTACGTGAAGGAATGAACAATAGGGAGACTCAAAAGCTACCTGTTCTATTTGACAGCATGACAATGATCTCTGTGCACTGGTTTGAGTATTCAGGATTGTCTATTGGGCTATCTTAGCCGTTCTTTAGTGCCAGGACTATTTGAAAACTGCCTCAGAAGTTTGCCAATCCCAAATTTCATGTTCAAAAGGAAAAGGTTTTCTTAAATATGAATTGAATTTTCCATTTGCTTTACCAATTAGTATCTCCCGCTATCTTCATTACCAGACTGTTTTTGGCAGCCGACTCAAAGTCTTTTCCCCCAAATTGGTGGCTCTCGGCAATAGCCAGAAAATAAATTAAAATCGTAGTCAAAATATGCATCTCATGGGAAAAGTTGAAACTTGATGAATCAGATATATCGTAACTCCAAAAACTGGAGCCAGAAAGGAGCATGGCTTGTTCACAGTGAGTTGCAACCCTTTGAAGTTAATGCATTCTCATTATAAGTAACTTTCAGTTTCTTAACTCAGGTAAGATTCAGTAACAAGCACCTTAGCTCCCACCAGGTTTTCCCTTCCTAGCTTGCTCTTGACTTCCTGTTCTCCCTCAAATCCTTTAGATGTAGTTCTAGCACCCAGTTATACTTAGTACCTTGACTTCCTTGTTTTTTATAGATTTGTAGGTTTGTTTTATATCTTGTCAACTTGCTTCCTTGGAACAACATTTTAACACTGAGTTCAGAATAATCTCCAACTTTTGTGTTTCAACTTAAGTGAGGTATATATCAGATGACTTCAAGAAGTTCTTGAAGATATGGAATTAAAGTACAAATTCATTTTTGGTGCAAAAAATGAGAAATCTGTGCCTAATTTTTTATGATATGCATTTTCTATTTCTGTTTTTAAAGTTTATTTATTTGTTATATGAGCAAAAGAGACAGAGAGAGTGAGAGGGTACATTCCCAACAAGATTTTGATGCCACAGTCCCTCCCTGGTCTTCAGTTAATCCTGATCATGGGCAGCTGTGTGCCTGGCAAACACCAGGATGGGAACTGGAAGCCTTCTCATGTAGGATTACCTCTCAGTGCATTGCATTTTACTGCCAACACCTCAATAAACTTGTTGAAGACCCTTCCTGTGTGTATAGATTAGATCCAAAGGCAAAATTTGGTTGACACTTGACAGATTTTATATATCTTTTTGTATATATACGATTTTAAAATAAGTAGTTCAATTATTTATTTTTAGAGGTTTTTGCTTTCTGGCGCGTGCGCTCGCCATAAAGACAGAGAGAGACAGAAAGCGAGAAATCACTCCCCACGGGGGATGGCCACGACGCAGTCCCTTCTCTTCCATTCTCCTCTTGGGATCTTGGGCACACACGCACACACGCCCGGTGTGAGTTTCAAGTCACGAGTCCGGGACGTGAACCGCGGTTGACTACGTGGGAATCCAGCGACATAGCCATTACGCTAACTGCTGGTCCCAGTAGTTCAATTATTAATACATTAGAAATATACTCAGATCTTAATTACATTTTCTTTGGAATTCAAACGACCTCATTGTATTATTAACTGTCCCCTTAAAACTTCTCTCTCTTTTTTTTTTTTCTTTTTCTTTTCTTCTTTTTTTTTTTTTTGAACAAGGGGAAAGAGCTTCAAAGAAGAGGATGGAAATCTACTGGGCTGTTGTAAAAGTCATGATGTATTTTTTCTGTTTTTCTATGCAGAAATCTGTCATGACTTTTCCAACACCCAATATTTCAGGGAAGCATTTCAGAGAAGTTAGGGCTCTGTTTGTGTCTTTCTAGCAGGTCACTAGGAAAGTGTCTAATTATTCATTAAAATTGTCCTCTCAATTAGTTTGCTGTGTCTTCAATGAATAATATGTTGTTTAGCCTCAGTTTCTAAGACTATCCATTGCTTGGTATAAATGTACTTCCCCTTGTCTGTTAAAAAAAAAAAAATGAATGTAAGTAGAAGAATTTAAAGAACTGAAGGGAAATGTTTGAGAAGGACCGTGGATGGAAATAAGCAAAAAGTTTAAGTCCTTCTATGCAGAAATCAGACCGCTTTTCGCCCACTATGAAAAGAACCACGAGCTCAGGTTCTGATGTTGAGGTCATCACCGGTAACTTTGAAACGGTGATTCCTGTGTTTGTGAGCCTTCGATGTAGCTAAGGCATTTTACTGATTAGCATCGTAATTTGCTGAATTCCTTCTGATCAAAATTTTGGATGATTTAAATTAGTATCTTGCTCACCTTTTGAGAATCTGAAATGATCTAATAGTCTATAGAAAATGAGGTGTCCTCTGAACAGGAAATTTCACATACCTACAGACATACCAGACTTAGCACAAAATTTTAGGAAGTTCAAGAATTGTTGAACCTCTTAAAGACCCATCAAAGTGTTTTAAAGATTTGTTTTGGAACTATGTTTTCAACTAGCAAACAGATAACTTTATGTTTAAATAAAACCTCTGCAAGGATACAGAGTTATATAAAATGCTTTATGGATCAAGGTGTAGTCTAAATAAATCAACAGATATAAGCCAAAAAAAAAGGATACATCAAGTCAGGTACTTGCATATAACTCTTCAGACAAACAGACACACCTGTTCATAAATATGTATACAATTATGCCAGTGTCCCTGACTAGCCTATGGTAAACTACCCAGGTTGCTGACGTAATACGCCAATCTTCATTTTATTACTAGCTTAAATAAAATATAGTTTTTCTAGTTTGAGTATCTTAGCCGTAGCGTTATCAATCCTTAGATTTTTCAAATGATAACTTAAGCATTTTTTATATTTCTTCAGATTAATTTTTCACCTAGTGGAATTAGGATATGTTTTTATGATGATCTCCGTGGCACATTCAGTATCAATATTCAGAAAATACTCTTCCTGTGAACCTTCTTTACTCTTAGAGAAGACAGTCATGTAACTGTTTAGTATCTTTATTTACTAGCTTTTATCAGTGCTACTATACATTTCAGATCACTTTCAAATTTCCTGGTCTATAATTACATTTTCCACCAAACTGAGAGCTGTCGGTAGCTTTACACATTTTGTAAAAATGCATTAAGAACCTGAAGTTCTTTTAAAACAAAATGTCACATGTCAAAATACAATTCTCAAAATACTATATGTCATCCTCACAGAAATAGGTACTGAGCACATGCCAAGCTTTCATTTAGCTCAACCAGCAAGATAACAGAGCCAGCTCAAAAGAGAGAAATATCTATCTTTTGATTCATAGCAATATCAACTTGATATTTATAAATATAAATTTTGGCCCAGCTGCAGTGGTGCAGGTGGTAGGGTGCCACTGGTTGATGCTGGAATGGCCGGGTTTCAGATCTGTGATGAACCTGAGCACACTGGGAGAGCAGACTGCAGGGCTAGGGGTGGGATTGTGGCATGACAGGTTCTGTCAGGGGTTCTGTCCCTGTTTCTTTCTATCTTTCTCATAGAATAGATAATTATTATATACATACTCACAAACACACATATGCATCAAAATATGTCTATGATTTTGACAGTCCTGAGACCACATTTTCTCTATCCCTTATTTAACTCATAGAATCTACTCATATTAAGAATGCCATGCACTCAAGATTTGAATAATAGGATGGATCCCTTTTGTCCTAGTAACTGCAAGTTTCTGGTTCTAGGTCGTAGTGTTCATCAGACTCACCAGAAAGGCTTGTTGAAACAGATGGCTGGGTTCCACCCACAGGGTTTCCTTAGTCTTGGAGCAGGACTGAGGCAGCTGTTTCAGAGCTCATACTTTGAGAACCTCTGATTTACGTATGGGCTTTGCCCGAGGATCAAGTGAGGCAGCAGGGAGTATTGATGAACCACCAAGCAAGTCAATGTAACCTCTCATTGACTCTCTTCCGTGACTTCCCCTGTGTTATTCCTGTTCCTTTCTGTCTCTCTTTTATGACGTGATGACCCGCACCTGTGGCTCCTGCTGCTAAGTCTACATTGCTGCCAGCACAGCTGCTCTTAGGGATGTCCCCGCATTCAAACATTTCAAATCCCTAATAAGGGTCAAGTGCTAGTGTCCTCCCACAGAAACTCAGCTTCACTTTTTGGTCCCACTTCTGCCAGTAATTATAATTTCACTGTGATCTGGGGATAGAATGCTCCAAATCATGTATCGTAAGGCAGAAGGCAAGCAAACCAACACTTGGGAGAGTTTCTCTTTGTAAGAGAGCTTTTTAATTCATGAAAATTTGGAATCATAGATACTCCTTTCAGTTTTCAACCCGACAATTCCCTAGTCTATTCTTCAAGTGATGTAGCCTGAATTCTTTGTAATAAAGAAAAGCTCCAGACACTCCAAGGCAGTTTGGAGGCTGAGGAGAATATTCAATCAGGAAAGGAAACTGGCCCTGGATGCCTCTTAGAAAAGGAGCTTTCCAAGCCTGGGTCACAAGTCAGGCTTCTAGGGTCACAATGGAAGTGGGTAAGTGAGAGCTGGAGTCAGGAGATAAACTCATGCTTCAGGAGTTTGGCAGAGCGAGAAAGGAGAGATGAAGAAAATTGTTAGAAGATGCAACAGGATTAGTCAAGGAGGATTTTTTTTAGGACAAGGGAACCACTGGAATCAGAAGAGTTACTGAGTTTGAGGATAGGGGAGTAAGTTTTAGCAATGGTATAGAAATAAATATTTAAAAGAGGGAGGATAGTCACTAGAGACTAACTAGAGAAGCTAGCTTTGGAGAAGAGAGTCTTAAGACTAATCCAAAGAATGAGGGTGCTTATATCAGATGGCCTTGAGGTCGATATTAGGGGAGTGAATGTGGTAGTCTTAGAAGTGGGGCACCTCAGGCTGGCCTTTGGGCTTGGTGTTTCAGAGAGTTGGATCCCACATGGCTGAATGCATGGCTTGAATCCAAGCCTTGATAGCTGAAGAAACATGCTGGGAGCATGTGCGTGCATATCCCAAATTCCATTAAGATGGAGAAATGGAGGAGAAGGGATTGTAGTATGACCATGCCCTATTGGGTGGCGCTTTCTCCCTCTCCTTTTCTCTTTCTTTCTCTCTGTCTCTCTTTGGTGAGTGCACAAACCCCATAGTGCAAAAACAAAACAACAGATTAAAAAAGTAAAGAAAGAAAAAAGAAATAAGAGCAAGAAGTGGAACACCTGGAGAATACTCAGGTAGAATAGCACATTGCTGGCTGGGTCAGCATTGGACAAAGTAATATTTGTCATGAGTCAAGTTGATGGAACTTTAAAAAAATTATTTATTTAATTTTATTTATTATTATTATTCAATTTGAGCAGAGAGAGACACACACAGAGAGAGAGAGAGAGAGAGAGAGAGAGAGAGAGAGAGAGAGAGAGAGAGGTGGGGGGAAGTAAAAAAGCAAGCCACCAGGTCTGGGACTCAAACTGTGGTTGGCCATGTGGGAGTCTGCCTTAATCAGCATGCCTCCTGTCAGCCTCGCTTGTGGAACTTTTATTCCTCCATGTCTACTCTTTTGTAGTCAGCTTCCATGAAGAGGGCCTAGAGGAAAGATGATCTCAACATATGAGTTTAATTTTCTTTGCTTTTATGCAGATGAGTGGCCCATAGAAGCTCCTCTAGTTCAGAGGTTTGAAGCTGCAGGTGGACAGCTTGTGGTTTTCCTTACATACTAGTCCTGTCTGGCCGGTAGATGCAGTCCGGTTGTTTTCCATTCTGTGCCAATTGCCTGATACCTACCTATGTGGAGAACTGAAATGTAAACAGTAGCCAAGTCCAGAAGTTTCCCGGCTTCACAAAGTGAAAGACACACATTCCCAAAAGGAAGTAAACATCCCCAGTTAGATCGTTTATGAATGTATAATAGAATGATGAAACACTTCCTGAAAACTTTATGTGGAGGATATTTTTAAAAGTTACATAGAAGATCATTCTTTTCCAAGCAGAGCCTGTGTTTCTATTTTTAGTAAGAACAAAATCTGTTCCTAGGTCTTCTCTCCAGTGTTTTGTTGAGGTCAGGATGCTTGCTCCCAGACATAGGTGATATGGCAGAACATCCAGACCTTTGAAGGACGCTCTGCAGGTTTTTCGAATGGAGCCATGAGAATGTGTGTGTCTCTTTCTAGGACCACGAAACCTCCTTCCCCAGGGCGCTTTCAGCTCAAAGGCTCTCCCCTCGGTGGTGCTTCCTAGACGGTGAGTGCTCTGTGTTTCATGAAGGGAGGGGTTTGGGGAACTGTGGAGCAAGGTAGTGATTAGTAGAGTGGACTCTGGTTTTCCAGATCCTTAGTCAGAAGGCCTTCATGTGACTCCACATGACTGGGATTTGCATCTCAAATGAGGTAGACTGGCTTATGTTGCTGGACTCTTTCCTGAAGTCACTTCCCGCAAAGATAATTGGTTATCCTGTAAAGTTACAGGCTAAACTTCTCAGAGTCTAGTTGCTCAGGCTGACATTTCCCTTTTATCACCCTCCTTTTTGAAAAATTGTTAAATCCATACCCTAAACGAAGGCCAGTACCGGGTACCAATTTCCATATTGTTTGTATGTCCTGAACTTTTATATTTTCATGAGGCCATCATTTCCGTATGATGTGTGAACTTTTATAAAAAGAATAGAACATTCCACTTATGTTCAATTTGCTTTACTGAGCATAACATATTGCATGCATAATAGGGGACTTTATGATTATTTAATGAGTCTATGCTCCATCTCAAGCATCTCTCACTCTTTTAGAAGCTGCCTAATACTCTGAGGGGGGTCTTAAAAAGTTCATGAATAATGTGTATTATGAAAGAATTGTGTGTGGATTTCAAGTTTTTGTTTTTTAGTTCCAAAATAAACTCATCCTTTAATTCTATTTTTCATAAATTCTTTGATGTTTTCTGCATTTTGCTATTCAATTACCATTATTGCAATACTTTCTGGCTCTGTACATTCTTGCTTATGTACTATGCAATGTAATAGATACAGCCTCTCACTTGTCTATGCAGAGACAAGGCTTTCATTGGAGATGTGTCTTTTGTTTATCTGCATGTGTATTTGAGAGGACATAAACGTGGATAAGACTATGACAGGATATGTGTGTATAGGAATGATGTCTTGAAGATGGGCACTTGCAGTGTGAGACCCAATCCACACAGATTGTGATGCAAGTGTTCATTAATGGCTCATCCACTGCCTCTGAAGATTGTCCTCCAGCTCACTGCTTACATAGAAATGAAAAGTACATTTGTTGTTCCTGATTTTACAGAGGAACAACTTGTATTTTTAAAATTATGAAAATATTTATGTAAGTTATGATCTATATATAGTTTTCTGTAAAACTGCAAGTATAGATAATAGTCTAACTCGAACATTAGTTTTACTTTATAAAGAGCTTCGTTACAAACTTTTAAAAGGTAATTTCACTCATGGTTAAAAGGAACAAAGCAAAAGAAGTTTTTTAGAGGTAAATTTTATCCTTTTCTTACCTTCTAGAGAACAGAGACTATGACTGTCTCATTTCTCAGCTCAGCTCCTTTGGAGAGAAGCTTCTTATTAAACATTTGCAGTTTGCAAATGATTACTTGCATTTGAGTTTTTCTCACTTGTGCTTTTTTCTTTTTCTGTAGAAAATCTTTTTGTAATATTTTGGCTCTGTTAAATTTAAGTGAAGAGGAGCATCATTGTTTTTAATATTAAAAATAATAAAAATAATTTCTAGAATTTTCAAACTTGTAATTTTTATTTATATTTTTCTTAAACCACCAGTGCAACGCAATTCCTTTTAGAAATTCTTAAATAATTTTTTTTCTGTTTTGGGTTCTTCAGACATGGCTCTAAGGAGGCAGTTTGGAAGTGAAATAGTTGCATTATGGCTAGAGGTGGACCCTGGTCTGCTTCTATAATCTGCTTTCTAAAATGGGAACCACCTCCCCAAGAAGTCTGTGCCACTACAGTTTTTTTTGTCCTAACTTTATTTATTTAATAAATACATATCAAGTCTCGGCTCTGTTAGAGGACCTGTGCTAATTTCTGGAGACATAAAAAAATATTCATAAACAGAAACCTTTAATTTTCTTTAATTTTTTTTTTTTTTTTTTTTTTTTTTTTTTTTTTTTTTTTTTTTTTTTTTTTTTTTAGAGATTTTTGCTATAGGGCAATACGCTTGCTGGAGAGACAGAGAGACAGAAGGTAGAAAGTGAGAAATCATCCCCACCCAGGGGTGATGGCTACACCATAACCCTTCTTCTCCATTCTCCTCTTGGGATTTTGGGCATGCACACACATACACCTGGCATGAGTTTCAAATGGCTGGATCTGGAACTAGAACTGCAGTTGGTCACATGGGAGTCCAGCATCTTAGCCACTATGTCACCTGCTGGCCCAAAGAAACAGAGACACATCTCTTAGTCTCATAATTGTCCATGAAGACAGTCTTTCTAAGTTTAAGCAAAATGTAAAGGTGCACAGATATTGGAGCAGTGAATTCTCTCTTGGGTAGGGACGTTGAGACTGAGGAATGTTTATGGAGGCTAAAGCATTTGAACTGGTCCTTAAAAACAAATAAGGTTTAAATGGTAGACACAATGGGAGGGTGTCTAAGCATTGGAATAGCAGCAGCAGAGATGTGGAATTAGACTTTTAAAAATAGAGTTAGAGACTGGCTGGTAGTTCAGTAAGGGTTTTTTTTGGGTACAGTGGAAGAGAAGGCTCTAAGTCATAGATGACTCTGAATGCCATATGCTTTTTTTTTTTCCCCCTAGCAACTTCTGCTGATCGCTTTTATCGGATAGACAGATCTCAGGTAAGTTTTTCTTCAGCCTGCTTATGAGAGTAAAAAATCCCCCAGTCAATATGCTTTATATTTTACATTTATTTTAAATATTTTTTTTTTTTTTGGAGAGGTTTTTTGCTATAGGGCGCGTGCGCTCGCCAGACAGACAGAGAGAGACATAGAGACAGAAAGCGAGAAATCACCCCCCAGGGGGGATGGTCACGCCGCAATCCCTTCTCCTCCATTCTCCTCTCGGGATCTTGGGCACGCACGCACACGCGCCCGGCGTGAGTTGTAAGCCACCGGGTCCGAGACGCGAACCGCGGTCGACTACGTGGGAGTCCAGCGACATAGCCATTACGCTAACTGCTGGTTCCCTATTTTAAATATTTTTAAGAGAGTTTTTTTGCTATAGGGTGCTTGCCTGAGAGCTAGAGAAAGATGGAGAGAGAGAAAAAATGAAAAATCACCCCATTTGTAATCCCTTCCCCACCTTTCTCCTCTCAGGATTTTGGGCACACACAAGTACACACACCCAGCATGAGTTTCCAGTTGCTGGGTCCAGGATTCGAACTGCTGTCAGCCATGTGGAAATCTAATGCCTTAACCACTACTCCACTTGGTGCCATATGCTTTATTGATAGCTAATCTCATCAAGTTTTATAACAAAAATACTGAAACATTACCAATTTTGGAATAGGATTCATAACTTAAGCTATAAACCTTTGCTTTGTCTTCATGTATTTTAGCATTTATGGGCTTTGGATAACATGGCTTGATTTGGCAAAAACACACAAAAGATAACTTGACTTTATAGATATGACCACCAACCTGCCCCCTAAAGTATCACTCAAACTGCTAGTTTTACTTCTTTCTAGCTAAACTTTATGCATTTTTAAGATAATTTCTGATTGGCAATTTGAAACTTCACATGTCTATTTTGGCTACTTAGTTTCAGCTCATCAATCCCCAGAGTTCAGTAATGAGAAAAAGAAAGTGTTTTGTCCAAGGTTATCAAATCTTTCACTGTCTGAATTCTCCTGGGAAAAAAAGTGTACAGTTTCAGTTTCAGTTTCAAAAGCAGTAAGAAGCCCAGTGGTAACCATACCACTTAGCTTTGGCCAGACCCTGAGGGCATAAATGCAGGATTTTGTCCACTCTGCTGGACCTAGGGACATTCTTTTTTTTTTTTTTAAGAGTTTTTATTTTTTATTTATTTATTTTTTTGGCTATAGAGCGTGTCCACTCACCAGAAAGACAGAAAGTGAGAACACCCCCTAGGGGGGTGGCCATGCCACAATCCCTTGTCCTCCATTCTCTTCTTGGAATTTGGGCATGCACACATATGTGCCTGGCGTGAGTTTAAGCCACCGGGTCCAGGACTCAAACCACGCTTGACTACATGGGAGTCCAGTGACATAGCCATTATGCCATCAGCTGGTCCCTCCCAGGGACATTCTTTGACACTATTTAGAAAAGGTAAGAGGCAAGACCATTTCTGGTTATTTCTAACAAGATCTTAGTCAAGTAGGAATCCTGAAGCAAGGGCACTCATCGCTCCCCATCACCCACTGCCTGCTACCGTATTGCTTCAGTGAAGTGGTCCACTGGGCAGGACTCTGACGATGTACTGTGATCATCTGACATGTCACAGAATGTCCTTCTTCCTCGAGACCAAGAATGCTTTGTTTTATTATTCTTCAGATGATGGATTTGAGCATCCCACCAATCCTTTGACAGGCTTGTTTTCCTTCCTTAGGAACATTTGCACTTTGTGATGGAGATTTCTCAAGATGAGATTTTTATTCTGGACCCAGATATGGTGGTGTCACAGCAGGCGGGGACACCTCCTGGCATGCCAGATCTTGTGGTGGAGCAAGCCTCGGGGTGAGTGTGCTTTGCCTTTGTTGATACACATGGGAGGCTGGCCACAGGGTGACTTTGTGGCTGGCTTGGCTTTGGACTTGACGTTCTAAGGACCTCAGTCTATTTTGAAATGTAAGTTTTCTTCTTGTGTTTCCTTAGTGTGGGAAATTGCTGGTTCTACTGTAAGTCTTAGAAGTACTCTTTCCCAGCCAGATTAATACCACTTCCAAGCATTCTTGCTTACCATTTGAGACAAACCTAGAAAATACTAGTATTTGCATTTGTGCATATACATCTAATGACTCTGTTACCCAATTAAAAAGAAAAATGGACACAGGTGATCTGACAAGGATTCCTCTATCTTTGTTATTTCAAGGCTGCCCGAGACTTGGCGTAACAATAACTGGCAAACCAACTATTTACCATAACGGTGTACAGTGCTACCTGTGCCCCTACCACCACCTCACAGCGACTTAATCATTCCTTACCACTCTTTTCTCTGTCCTCATCTGTAAAATACAAATAGAAAATGCCTACTCAGAGAATTGTTTGAAGATTAAACAAAATGATACATACAAAAGCACTTTGAATAGTTGCTGACACTTAGCAGACATTCATGAACTATTATTTCACTAGCGTAATCATCATGGTTCTTATTTTACAATGACTCTGCTTATTTAGTGTGGTTACTATCTTAAATCCCTAGATAAGAAAATTCAGGATTAGAGGATTATGCCGATTATTGCCCAGGAAATAAATGGAAAACTGAGACTCAGTCCCCCAGGTTTTCTGATGCCAGAGCCTGAGCACTAAACCACTGCATTACCCCACCAAAATATTTTTGCTATTCCTAGATATTTGAACAATTTAGAATAAGTAATGTCTTTGTCTTGACTGACATGCATGGTATTTGTGTTAGACAAAGAAATGTATACTGTAAAGACATATAATTAAATGTAAATAATTTTTTTTAAATGAACTAAAAAAAAAAACAATAAAGGATTGCCCTAGAAAGCACGCACACACACTTAAATAGCTAACACAACCTGCGTGCACGATCTCATGTAACTTAATAGGCACATTCACTTGAGTACTCTAATTGTTTTCTCCTCTTTACTTGATTTACTTTAAAATACTTTTTGAGTATTGCTATTTTTTAGTATTTTTCCCACTGCTAGGGCCACAGTGTGTGGGGAGTCCAAAGAGAGCAGACGTGGTAGCAGCATGGACAGACAGCTGTGTTTAGGAAGGCAGAGCCAGTGGTCCTAGAGCCATGCTGGTGGGAGAGAATGACCCAGAGGCACAAGACAGTGGCTTGAAGTAACCCTGGGAGTCCCAAAGGTGTGTGGAGGAGACTGCTCTTGCAGGCCTGGCCCTCCACTGAGCCTCAGTTATAGGGAAAGCAGCCATGAGGCTGGTCTCCTGCAGAGCAGCAGGTGCTGGAGTCTCTGCCCTTCTACCCACTCATTCAGGTCCAGCTCTTTATCTGATCAGGGGCAAAGCCGTTCTGACAAGTGAGTTCTAGTCTTTGCCCTCCCAGTCATTCCTCCATGCTGAACAGTGGCCAGAAGGCGTGGCTTTGTCCTGGGGCATCTCTGTTAGCTCCAACTCCATAAATGACATGACCTGAAAATCTACTACGACTTGAATCCTCTCCTTTTTCTTTTCTCACCACTTGGCTCCTCTAGAAGTAAACCAGAAATAAGGAATCAGTAAAAGAGGGTGAACTTGGTTATTTCCTAATTTCCTCTTAACCTGTGGCACATTGTACATGACATAATCTTGAAATTCAATTCTTTCATTTGTAAAGAGGTCAGGATCACACAAAGAAATGATGATTATGGCAAATAGCATGGGAAAAAATAAATGTGAAGTATCTGGTAAATAACCAATAAAGATTCATTTTACCTCTCATCTGTAGAGACGAGTATCTTGAGGAAAAAATGGAATAGGCAGAGGCTGACTGCAAATGCTTACCTGTCTGGTGCCCTTCTTTCTCTCAGGATATCAGACTGGTGGAATCCTGCCCTCCGGAAACGCATGCTGAGTGACAGTGGGCTGGGAATGATAGCTCCCCATTATGAGGACTCAGATATGAAAGACCTCAGCCACTCCCATGCGCTACAGTAAGAGCTCTCCCACTGTCCTTCTCAGCCACCACATGGCTGGGCGTGCATTGTTCCACGGGCTCTCACCAATGGCAAGGATTGTTCTCTCAGTGGTCCTCATGCTGTCTCATGTCTGTGTCACTTTGCGGTTTGATATTTTATTCACCTTGCTTACTTTATCCATCCCACGCTCCTGACAACACCACCATCCTTTTCTCTGGCTCCTGAGCCACCTTGAGATATTGCATGTGGATCTATAAATGCTTAAATCTCATGTTTTCTGTACTGGATTTTAGTATTTATCAGATGTTCCTGTTTGTCACATCGTCAAGTCGTGCATGAGGGTGATCATGAGTATTTTGACAGAGACACATTGTTTCATTTGTGGGAATATTTTGACTCGCTGTTTTGTCTGTCTCAGGCCCTGAGCCTGTGCCTGTGTGCTCTGTGTAACATAGAGCTGAAGGTGGTGCTGCTTGTGCTGTGGGTGCAAGTCTCTGTGGGCAAACAATGCAGCATTTGCTCATGGGTCAGAAGAGAACCTGTGCCTTCTTCTGAGGTCTGATCATGGTCAGAAAGTAGGGCTCAGGTTGGAGTTTCTCAACGCTGTTGGTACCTTTGCACCCAGGGAATCCTCCTTTCTGCCATCTCTCGTTGTGGGAGCAGTTCTAGATGCAGACCGTTGTCACAGACACACACTCAGTCACATCTCCTCTTTAATTTCAGAGTCACCGCATCCCAGAGGTTATGCAAGTTTACTGCGGTTTATGAAATTGGGCTGGTCTTCAATCCTTTCCAAATAGTGACAATGGCTTTGTAAACACACAGTTTTACTATTTTGACAGAATAACAAGATTACTAAAATTCCTAGAAGCCTTGGGTTAACTGAACAGGCAAGACCGTGCATTGTTTCTAAGGGAGGACGGGAAGCAATTACAGTATGACAAAGGAGAGAAAGACGAGGAATGGGAAAGCTAATTATCTCACTGGCAAAGGTTCTACTCAGACACCCTGAGGGTAAAAGGAGACTTCATTTTAATCGCTTCTCTATATTACCTCTTATTTCTTGTGGGAAGAGGGGAAAGGCAAAAAAATGAATTACTATGGATTTTCCTTTTTAATTAAACTGTGTTGTTTCTGATGGTATTTTGATTACTTACAATTTAGGGTGTTTTTCCACTTCCTTTTTATACAGAATTGAGATTTGTGAGTAAGGGTGAGTCAGCCACCCATGGATGGCTTAAAAAGTGGCCATCTAGCTGTGGGCAGACTTATTGGAAAATTAGCGTTTTAATTAGCTCCAGAATTAGAAATTAAGCACAAATTAGATGAGTGTTTTAGTTGTTCTTATAAACAGGCTATTTCCAAAAAGTGGAATATGATTCGAATCTAGTTTTCTGTGCCTAATTTTTCTTTATGTAACAAATCAATGTATGTATCATGATACATGAAGTGATTGTTTTTAAGGTCATAAATATTCTTCCCAAGAATCACTAACAGATGTTCCACTTTATACAATAGCCAAGTTCTTAAAACCCTATGGCAAACTTAACTCAGTTTTTATCTGGGTTATATATATATATATTTTTTTAAGGATTTAAAAAATTTTCTGATTGATCTTTAATTGTCATCTCTCAGTTTTCAAGGACATTTATACTCCTTTAGTTCTTAAATACACTGGAGTAGTTGACTCATTTTTAAAAAATTCTGCAAAATTACTTGGAAACCAAAGTAACACTCATTCATTCATTCCTAGCCTTTGGGTCTTTCTAGCTGAATGTGAATCATGGAACTGAGACCAGTCATCCCCACCAGGCTCTTACTGATCCCTGACTCACAGGAGACACAAGCATAATGAAAATATTGTCTTAAAAATCACTTAAAAGCAAATTAAGGAACCAGTATATAGCATAATGGTTATGTCACTGGATTCCCCCATAGTCGAACATGGTTTGAGTCCTAGACTCATTGGCTTAAAACTCACTCCAGGCGCATGTGCATAGATGGCCAAAATGCCAAGAGGAGAATGGAGGAGAAGGGATTGTGGTGTGGCCATTCCCTCTGGGGACTAATCTCTCAGTTTCTGTCACTCTATCTGTATCTGTCTCTCCAGAGAGCGCATGCACCCTGTAACAAAAATTTTTCTCTCAAAAAAAAAAAAAAAAAACCAAAAAACCAAATTAAATATCTTACCTCAACTTGCTCATTAACTAACTTAAAAACTATGTCCATTAATTGCTTAGAAAGAACATTTTTTTAATTGTCAAAAAGTACATGTGTTTGGGACCAGCAGATGGCGAGATGGTTATGTTACTGGACTCCCACGTACTTAATTGCAGTTTGAATCCTGGACTCGGTGGCTTAAAACACGCTGGTTGCGTGTGTGTGTGTGTGTGCATGCCCAAAATACTGAGAGGAGAGTGGAGGAGAAGGGATTACGGCATGGCCATTCCCCCTGGGGGGTGATTTCTCACTTTCTCTCTCTCTGTTTCTCTGGCAAGTGCACACTCCCTGTAGCATAAATCTCTCAGAGAAAAAAGAAAAAGTACATGCATTCACCAGAGAGAGAGAGAAGGAGAAGACAGCACCCCTCAGTGGGGCATATCATGCTTCACTTCCTCCTTCTCCGTGTCTCTCTCCGGTCAGGATTTTGGTCAAACACATACACACGTGGCATGTTTTTCAAGCTGCTGGAGCCAGCATTCTAAATGCAGTTGGCCGTGTGAGATCTGGCTCTCTTAATCACTAGGCTATGACGCCAACCCAGAAAGGCTATATATATATGTATGTATGTGTGTGTGTGTGTGTGTGTGTATATATACATATATATATATATATACATATATACACACACACACACACACATATATTTATGGGGCTAGCTGATGGTATGGAATAAGGTGGCTGGATCTCACATGCTGATGATGCAGACTCAGTGGCTTGAAAAACATTTGGGGCATGTGTGCATGCATGTCCATAATTCTAAAAGGAGGAGAAGAGATTGCAGCATGGCCATTCCCCCTGGGAGTACTTTTTCACTTTTTCTTTCTCTCTGTGTGCTTAACCACTATGCTGTTGCCAACCCAATACAATATAATTATTATTTTAAAATTTATTCATTATTATTATTATTATTATTTTATGCATTCAATTGCTATACATCATTTAGCTTATAGAGAGAATTATCAAACATGAAATACACCTCAGACCAATCCAGTTGAGAATATTATATACATTATCATCAATAAGCAATAAACCATTTCTGTGTCCCACAAATGTCTTACTTCTGTACTTTTCTCCCTAATTTCCTTCCCTATACTCTTCCCCTTTCCCTCTCTCCTTCCACAATGTCTCCAGTGTCCATAACTATTTTCAATGCTTTTATGCCGTCCAATCTTTCAGTCTCTACCATAAAGTGCAGACAGTTGGTATATGTTAAGTGGTGACATACAATGCTTCTTTCATGGCCTGACTTGCTTCACTTAGCAACAAATCTTTCAATTCGTCCACTTTCTATCAAATGCCAGGGTCTTGTTGTTTTTTATGTCTGAATAGTATTCCATGGAGTATATTTGCCATACTTTTTCAATCCATTCATCTGTTCATGGACATTTGGGTTGGTTCCATGTCTTAGTAGTTGTGAATTTTACCGCAGTAAACATAGATGTGCCAGCACTTTTTTGACTGAGCATTCTCCTGTTCTTTGGGTAGATAAAAAAATAATTATTTTTAAAAATGTAGCAAACACCCTGTTACATGCTTGCTTTCCAGTGAACTCATATGCCCAATGACAAACTGTTTTCTTTTATTCTTTTATTATTGATTTATCAGAACCAGCAGATGGCATAATGGTTAGATCACCGGACTCCCATGTAGTCATATGCAGTTCAAGTCCCAGACTGATGACTTAAAACTCATGCTGGGCATGTGTGCATGCGTGCCCAATATCCTGAGGGGAGAATGGAGGAGAAGGGATTGCAACATGACCATCCCCCTTGGGGGCGATTTCTTGCTTTCTATCTCTCTGTCTCTCTGGCAAGTGCATGTGCCCTATAGCAAAAATCTTTCTTAAAGAATTAGTGATTTATTGGGGACTATCAGTTAGCATAATGGCTATGTTGCTGAACTCCCATGTAGCCTACCACAGTTCAAGTCTCGGCCCCAGTGGCTTAAACTCACACCGGGTGTGTGTGTGTGCATGCCAAAGATCCTAAGAGGAGAATGGAGGAGAAGGGACTGTGGTGTGGCCATCCCCGCTGGGGGTTGATTTCTCACTTTCTATCTCTCTGTCTCTCTCTGTCTTTCTGGCAAGTGCACAGGCCTTATAGCAAAAAAACCTCTCAAAAAACAAAAAAGAATTATCAATTTATTTATGAAAGGAAGAGACAGGGAGAAAGGAGAGATAGAGAAAGATAAGTTGGTTGATATTTTAAAAGTGTATGTATTCTTTTCATGAGTGGGAAAGACAGAAAGAGAGAAAGAGAGAGAGAGCGAAAGAGACTGTACCCCCGACAATGTCTTGATGCCTTGATCCACCCAGCTTTAGCCAGCTCCAGATAACAGGTACCCAATGTGCCGAGCATCCTCAGAGAGTTCACATGTGAACTGAGAGAGCCTTCCTATGTAGCTCAGCATCACAGAGCATCACGTCTACCACCGTGCCACTGCTCAGCTCCAGCTGATGAATTTTTTTTTTTTTTTTGGAGAGGTTTTCGCTATGGGGCGCGTGCGCTCGCCAGACAGACAGAGAGAGACATAGAGACAGAAAGCAGGAAATCACCCCCCAGGGGGGATGGTCACGCCGCAATCCCTTCTCCTCCGTTCTCCTCTCGGGATCTTGGGCATGCACGCACAGGCGCCCGGCGTGAATTTTAAGCCACCAGGTCCGGGACGCGAACCGCGGTCGACTATGTGGGAGTCCAGCGACATAGCCATTACGCTAACTGCTGGTTCCCCAGCTGATGAATTTTTGACAGAATCTCACATGTCAGGATCTTCCTGCTCCACCCTCCCATCTAGCTAGGATTAGTCATTTGCCAGTGCATGTGGACTGTTTGGGTTGGACTGGGAAGCAAACCGGGGCCTCTAATGTGGCCTCAGCATTTGAGCAGAAGCATCTTAGCAGTGCATACCACTGTGGCTGAGCCAGAAAGAATAACTTTTCACTCCTTCAGAGATTATCTCTGGTACAAATAGGTATAACTGCAATTATGAAAATATCTAATAATGTCAGTAATAGCACTAATGGACTCCCTCCTCCTGGTTTTGCAGCACAGTTAAATTATCTTTAATCCTTTACTATACCTTTAAAGTTAGCCATTGCTTCACAGATAAGTAAACTGAGACTCACCGATGGTGAAATATTTATCTTGATCAGTCAAGATAACAAATGTGGGAAGCATGGTTTGAAGCAACAGTGTCAGTTGGACTTCTGGCTCCATGCTCTTTCCACTTTACTCCACTGATTTTCCAAAGGGTCCTTGCAAAGACAGTGTGCCCCATACCCCAGAGCCCCAGAAAAACTCACTTTGGTTTCTTTCTTTTTAACATTTGTAAAGTGAAAAATTTTATAATATAGAGATATGATGTATGCACATTAAATATATACCTGTAAACTTATCCGTAAGTAAATATGGCTGAGAATTACTTTCTTTTTTTTAAAAAAAGATTTATCATTTATTTTGCTTAATTTTATTTGTTATTATTTATTTTTTATTATACAGAGAGAGAGAGAGAGAGAGAGAGAAAGGGAAAGTGAGAAAGCAAGCACCCAGGTCTGGGACTTGAACCACAATCCACCATGTGGGAGTCCAGCACCAACCACCACACCACCTTGCCATTGATGAACTACTGAGAATTACTTTCAAAGGTGTTTTTCAAAGCTATTTTTGCTTACAAAAATAGATTGAAATAAAAATTAAGTGTGGTAGACTTCTATTTAAAATTTACTAAATCTGTATGAAATACGTCCCAATCCAAATAAGTAAAAAATTGTATAAAAGGCACTCATATACCAACTGCCCTGATTTATCGCATCACTCTTTTGTATTCTTTGCATTAGGACTTTTCTTCAACCCATAAATAACATGGAGTAGTATAAAAGTATATAATATTGTTTTATGATTTTGATTATATTATACTTTTTAATCACCTGTATTATACAAGGCATGTACTTTTGGAACTTACCATTTCATTCAGCATCACATTTTAAAAAATTTATTCATATTGATATATACTGATATAAGTAGGTTTATTTCTTTTTTTTTCTGTTGGAGAGGTTTTTTTGTTTGTTTGTTTGTTTTTTGCTATAGGGCACATGTGCTCGCCAGAAAGACAGAGAGAGATGGAGAAACAGAAAGCGAGAAATCGCCTCCCGGGGGTATGGCCACGCCGCAATCCCTTCTCCTCCATTCTCCTCTCGGGATCTTGGGTACGCACGCACATGCACCCAGTGTGAGTTTAAGCCACCAGGTACGGGACTCGAACTGCAGTTGACTACATGGGAGTTCAGTGACATAGCCATTACGCTAACTGCTGGTCCCATGATATAAGTAGGTTTTAAATGGTTTTATTTGACATCAAATTTATTTGGAATCATACATGTGTTATATTTTCTCATTTGATATTAATTTATAACATTTTATTATTTTAAGAAATGCCACAGTAGTTTTATTTGACATCAACTTTATTTAGCATCCTAAATAAGCCATAATTTATTTCTTCATTTGACATTAATTTATTAATAAATGTTATTATTATATTTTAAATATATGTATTTAAACTTTATTTTCTTTACTTATTTTTTTTAATTGTCAAGGGTGCATGTGCTTGCCAGAGAGACAGAGACAGAGGGGACCCCTCAGCGTGTTATGGTCATGCTACAATCTCTTTCCTCCATATCTCCTTCCCATCAGGATTTGGGGCATGTGTGCACATGTACCTTAGGTGTCTTTCAAGCTGCTAGGGTTGAGATGTGAACTGTGATCAGCCATGTGGGATACAGCCCAGTACATTGAGTTTAACCACTGTGCTATGGCCAGCCCAGTAATATGTATATATATTTTAAATGTAGCAAACATCCTGTTACATGGGTCCCTCTGTGTTGCAGAGTATATATAAAATTTCAGTTGTGTTCCATATTGCAAAGTTTATCTTCCCACCATAAATAATTAAGAATCAGTACATGAAAGAGTTTGAAAAATTACTGTAATAGTCAAGATACATTTAGCATCTGTTGCTTTTAGTTTTAGAGCCCTGTCAATTTGGAGATAGGAAATATTCAATTTTATCATCCTGTTGACAATGCTAAGTAACTCTCTATATAAAAAGAAATCAAAAGGGAACTTTAAATTCTTGGCAAGTACTGTTTATCAGAATTTTCAGGACACTACTGAAGTAGTACTCATCAAATGATTTGTAGCTCCAAGTTTATTTATCAAGGAAAAATTGACAGCATACAAAAAAGCAAGGCATTTAATTTTTTTTTTCCCGTTTTGGCTTAATTTTGAAATTTATTCTTTTTTTTTTTTAATTTATTTTTTTATTTTTACATTTTTCCACAAACATTTACTTTACATAGCAAAAAATTTTAGCTCATACTCCATAATTCTTGACAGTTTACAAACAACTTTCAAGATCTCAAAATACTGAATTTTAAAGATAATGTTCAAAATATGTCTTATAATTTTGTATAAATTTAAAACTCTATAACAACAGAAGCAGAATGGTTTCAAAAATATATATATATATATATATACACATATATATACAAATATATATGTGTATATATATATACACATTTAGAGTGCAGACACTCGGTATATATTAAGTGGGGACATAAAATGTCTCTCCTTCATAGCATGGCTTGCTTCACTCAACAGTAAGTCTTCCAGATTCATCCACTTCCTTTCAAAAGTCAGGGATTTGTTGTTTTTTATGGATGAATAGTATTCCATTGAGTATATGTGCCACAGTTTTTCTAACCATTCATCAGTTCGTGGGCATTTAGGTTGTTTCCATGACTTAGCAATCGTGAAAAGTGCCGCAATAAACATCGATGTGCAAGCACTTTTTCGATTAAGTATTCTTCTGTCCTTCAGGTAGATACCAAGGAGTGGGATTGCTGGATCATATGGTAGTTCTATTTGTAGATTTTGGAGGAATCTCCAAATTGTTCTCCACAGTGGTTGTACCAATTTACAGTCCCACCAGCAGTGTAAGAGAGTTCCCTTTTCACCACACCCCCTCCAGCACTTATCATTTTTTGTTTTTTTTAATCTTAGACATTCTGACTGGGCTTAGGTGATATCTCATTGTTGTTTTGATCTGCATTTCTCTTACAATGAGGGATGTTGAGCATTTTTTCATATGCCTTTTAGCTATTCGTATGTCATCTTTAGAAAGTGGTTTTTTCAACTCATTCTCCTATCTTTTAATAGGATTGATTGTCTTTTTCCGAAACAGCCGCTTGAGTTCCTTGTGGATTCTGGTTATCAGTCCCTTGTCTGATGCATAGTTTACAAAAATATTTTCCCATTCTGAGGGCTGTCTGTTCACACTAATCACTGTGTCTTTTGCCATGCAGAAACTTCTTAGTCTGATGTAATCACACTTGTCTATTTTAGGGATCATAGACTGTGCATTGGGAGTCTTATTTAAGAAGTTTTTCCCTACCCCAATGTCTCCCAGAGTTTCCCCGGTGTTTTATAGTTTGAGGTCTTAGGTTTAGATCTTTGATCCACCTTGACTTTATTTTTGTCAGAGGTGAGAGGTAGGGGTTCAGATTCATCTTTCTGCAAGTGGAGATCCAGTTTTGCCAGCCCTATTTGCTGAAGAGGTTATCCTTTTCCCACAGGATTGACTGGTGCCCCTTGTCAAAAATCAGTTGGCTGTATGTTTGAGCATTCATTTCTGGGGACTCTATTCTGTTCCATTGGTCCACCTGTCTGTTCCTGTGCCAGTACCATGCTGTTTTGATTACCACAGCTTTGTAGTATATTTTTGGGTCAGGGAGTGAGATGCCGCCCACTCCATTCTTCTTGTGCAAAACTGCTTTGACAATACGGGGTCTTTTATGATTCCAGACAAACGTTATGATTGTCTTTCCTAGATCTGTGAAGAATGTGTCTGGTACTTTGATTGGCATTGCATTAAATAGGTAGATTAATTTGGGTAAAATTGCCATTTTGATTATATTAATTCTTCCAATCCAGGAACATGGGATGTCCTTCCACTTTTTTGTGTCATTTTCAATTTCTTTTTTTATCTTCTCATAGTTTTCCTTGTGGAGGTCTTTAACTTCTTTAGTTAGATTTATCCCTAAGTATCTTATACTTTTTGTGGCTATGGTAAATGGAACAACTTTTTTCAGTTCCATCTCAGTCTGCCTGTTGTTTGTATACAGAAATGCTATAGATTTCTGGATATTAATTTTGTATCCTGCAACATTACTGTATTCATGTATTACTTCCAGAGGCATTTAATTTAATACATTGGAAAAAGTATTCAAGAATAAAGAACAGAGAAACAAGAGAGGAGAAATAATAGTAAAGACAGAATCAGTGACAAGCAGAATAATAAATTTAAAAAGATAATTAAACAAGAATAAAATTTTTTTAAAATTGTTTCTTTAAAAAGATAAAGCAGAGATACAAAATTCTTAAGAAGACTAATTAAAAACAAGACAAAACATGGGGGTGGCAGCAGATGGTATAGTGGTTAGGTCACTGGAATCCCACATGGCTGACCACAGTGCGAGTTCTGGACCCAGTGGTTTGAAACTGACACTAGTGAATGTGCTTGTGTGCCCCAAAACCCAAGAGAAGAATGGAGAGGGGATTGTGGTGTGGCCATCCCCCTTGAGAGTTGATTTCTCACTTTCTGTCTCTGCGTCTCCAGCAAGTGCATGTGCCCTATAGCAAAAAGCTCTCTTTCAAAACAAACAAACAAACAAACAAACAAACAAACAAAAAAAGGTACAGGAAATAGGAATACAACTAGAATGCTTTTCATGTTCATTCTTCTTATATGGCACTCAGTCTACTTCTGTACAAAGTGACCTTTTCCCCTCCAAATTGGAGCTGACCCAACCTCCTTAGGTATCCTCTGACTTTTCTAACAGTTTTCAACTTTGGTTTCTTAGATTTATCAAGCTCCCTTTCTTCAGGGAGAGTGAGAGGGAGTGAACAAACAGGATGAACTAGAGACCTCTCATTACTAGAAAGGGCTGTGTTTATGTTACATGTTTCCAGTCCCCTGCCATGTTGTACAGTGGGAGCACAGTGCTCCGTACTGCTAGAAGCCAAATGGAAGATCAGAATTCAGTTCCCAGGTGGGTCTGTGCACAGTGGGCATGCATGCGTTCTCTTGTCATGGTCCTCACTGGCTCAGAAAGCTTGTGAGAGAAAATGTAGCATGAGAAACTGGCTTGTCTCTCTCAATATAAACTTAAATGTTTCCACTTAGAAACATTATAATTTTTTTTGAATTTGCTAGGTGCATGCACTCACGAGAGAGAGAGAGAGAGAGAGAGAGAGAGAGAGAGAGAGAGAGAAAGCACCTCCCAGAGAAGATAGCTACACAACAATCACTTCTCCTCCATTCTCCTTTCAGAATTTTGGGTATGCACACAAACATGCCTGGCATATCTTTCAAGTTGCCAGGTCCAGAACTCACATTATGATTTTTTTTTTTAAGAGAGATTTTTGCTATAGGGTGTGTGCTCGCTGGAGAAACAGAGAGTCAGAAAACAAATATTACCCCCTAGAGGATGCACACCACAATCTTTTCTCCTCCATTGTCATCCCGGAATCTTAGGCACATGTGCCTGGCATGAGTTTTAAGTTTCCAGGTTCGGGAGTTGAACCATGGTCAACTATGTCATAGTTCAACAATGTAGCCATTACGTCATCTACTGGTCCTAACAAATTAGTCTTTAGGTTAGAAGCAAAAACAAAAATAAAAACAAAAACATGTTTTCAGTATCTAAGATAGTTCTATGTAAGATAACATGATTCTGAAAACAAGTTTTCTCTTAATTGTACCACTACTATTAGCTACAAGACTATATTTCATTTTGGCAGAAGATTAATAAGGAGGGAACTAACTTAAATGTTAGCAGACAGAATCTGAATTGTAAGGAAGAACTTGCCAACTTTAGCATCTATGAGATAAGAAAAAAGGTACCGAATGAAAGTCTGATACAGTCTTCTCTAGTTATCTTTGAGAAAAGGACAGTCTTGCCTCTGAGTCAGATGGGTTAAAAGCAGGCAGGTAAGGTACCTGGAAGATATTGCTTTCGTTTCTGAATCAGAATAACCTTTTTTCAGTTCTTAGTTTTGCAGTTCATAAGAAACCCCTAACTGACTGCTTTCTTTTCTTAAATTTTAATTTCCAGAGAGTTTATGTAATCGTCAGAAAAAGGCGGAGAGACAGAGAGGAAGAAAGCACTCCCCGTGGTGCATGTTCACATTGCAGTTCCTTTTCTCTGTTTCTCTGTCCTGTCAGGATCTGGGGCATGCACATATACATGGTGTGCTTTTCAGGTTGCTAGGGTCAGGATTTGAATTGTGTGGTTGGCCATGGGACCCAACTCGCTTGACCACCAGGCCATGGGGCCAACCTGAAACACACTCCCTCTCTGTATCCCTTAGTCTTAGGCCTGAAGGAACTAAGACAAAGTATCATCACACAAGTAAACGTAGAGTACCTTGTCCCTGGACTGACAGTGGTATAGACTAACCGGGCACAAACTTTCAACCCAGATGCCTCTGTCCACACAGGTATCTGTCACCCAGCCAACTGCATAGGGCTAATGGATTTTTGTGATTGGCAGGACATTTGTCTCAAATAAGAGATAATGTTATTGAAGATTGAGCTACAATGCGTGAGGTATGATTTATGATTTCATTTGAATTCTGAGAAACAGGTTGAGCCATTGAGTCAATCTTTTATTGGGCAAATCAGTACTGGACACCTTCTGTGCCTGTAGCTAGGCATTGAATATGTATTGATAAAACTAAGTAAGAAATGTCAGGCATGGTAGAGTGAGCCTGGAGCGCCTGTTACTCTGGAGGCTGAGCAGGATAATGAGTTCGAGGCCAGTCTGGCCAACATAGTAGGACCTCATCTCAAACAAACAAAAATCAAAACAAAATAAAAACCTAAATAAGAAAGAATGATTTCTCTCAAAGAGCTTATATTGAATGGTTAAATGTTATGTAAACCATGTATCGTAGTTTCCCAAAGATAAGTGTTACGATGGCTATATACAAAGTGTTCTGGAAATACGAGGAAGTAGGATTTGCTGCTTCCTCTAGATTCTACGTCTTCATTTTTATATGAAAATACTTTTTAAAAGTTAGTGAAAATATTAGCTTAAAAGAAAACAAATAGACCTTTTAGGGATTCTGTGCATATTTTCTTCAACCTTTATGCATGAGCAGGTATGTACCTCTTTTTTCTCATTATGTAGCCAGAATGCCCCTCAAATAACTGAAAATACTGAGTGGTGATCTGCCATCACTCTACCTGTTGTGTGCTTAAGGAAAATGGACAACTGAGAAATTATTTGTGTATATTCAAAATACATAATATTTAAAAATGAAAAACTGGCTTTTTTTTAGGGTGTCTACAATTTTGAATAATGGTATCAAGAAGGAAGGACTAAAACCTGTCCCCTTGTGAAAATTGAAATGTTGTGATCTGAGCATAAGAAAATAGCTTCATTCCCCTCTGCTCCTCCACTCTACCCTTTACCTAATTTCTGCTGGGAACATTAGGTTATGGCCTGACCCTAATGAAAAGGGTAATTGTACTTATTGTCAAAGCTCCAGATTCCTAGCAGGCAGGTTGACTTTGGGGTCATGATTTTGGTTTTGGAAATATCCTTTGGACATCACAATCAGATAAGAGGGAGAAAATTAATCTTCTTAGTAGGATTCAGGTTTTGCTGAAATATATCTTAGAAATGAAATCAGTACTCTCAGGACTGAGAGAGTTTCTGGCATCTGTTTCACCGAGATAGTTGGGTCTTGTCCTCACTTACCTTTGGTGTAAATCTTACTTGTTCTGGACAATCACTCCAGCTGGAAAAATGCAGGGTAGATTACATGTATCTTCCTTTCGTGTTTTTCTCCCTGCTTTACCTCAGGTTGTTATCATCTCTATTTAGTCAAGAACATACAACTACTCTGTTCCTATGTGTGTGCAAAATATTTACAAGAGATTTTTGCTCTGTTCTTTCTGTAATTGTTCCTCAAACAGTTATGCACATGAAGGTAGCTCAATCACTTGGGGGACATGGAGTGCATTCCCATGTGACAAAAGTCAAAACCAAGCAAGTTCAGCTAGTATAAGAGCCAACACAGAATTCTTTATGCACCAGATCTTATTTTGACCAACATTGAAAAAAAAGATAACAGGGTGAAAAAATAAAAGGGTGAAAATAGAGTAAAGTGTTTTAATATGAAACATTCATTTCATTTAAAATGATGATAGGAATTTCTGATTTTCTATTTCCGTGAGTTCCAGGTTTTGCCAATGATTATAATATGAGGAGATATTAGTACTGATAACTAGCTTTCTTTGTTTTCATTGGTAGAAGCTGCTGACCTTAACTCGTCACAGGTCAGGAATATTGCGAAGGTGAGGGAAAATGGATCGAATCATTCTCTTAGACATGTGAATTCTTTGGAATGGCCGAACTGTATTGTGATCACGCTGTTTATAGCACTTTGCACCATCCCCAGAAGAAGAGGCATTCAATAAGGCAGACTCTTTGGATGAAGACATGAATATTAGAGAAAAGGCCCTATCAAACCAGAATAGGTTTATGTCTCGTATTGCTCTAGGAAACCCAGTGTTCATCACATAGCGATGGTAACAAGGTAGTATTGGGTTGTCAAGAAAGTCATGATGCATTTTTCTATAGAAAAACAGAAAAAATACATCATAACTCTCCCAACAAGCTAATATAATAAAATGCTAAATATATTCGTTAGGGTATGGGATCCATTTACGTTTCAAATTTTAACTTGATGTGCATGATCCAGGGAGTACACTTATTAAAATAATAAAGATGTACTTGAATCCCTGACTCAGAGAATGTCGGTATTTCCCAAGTGAAAAATTAAAAGATAAATATGGTGTATATACAAAGTTATCAGTATGGTGACGAGCACTGTGGTAGGGTAGGGTGGCAGGACGAACCAAATCAAGAAGCCCATGTGGGGAGATGTTTCCCCTGTTATGTCGCTGGATAATTTTGGTTCTTCCAGTGCAGTTTAGTCATGGAAGAGATTTTGGATGTTCTTTGAATGGAAGAAAGATGACTTGGCACCTGAGAAACCATGAACTATCAAACATTCTTATATGAACCGAACCCCAGAAATTCCTAGAGATTTCTAAAAAATGGGAGACAAAGCAAAGCAAGAGAGAACAGTGGCAGTGCGGGTGGAAAAGCTGCCTTTCTTTAGTTACGAATGGGCTAGGAGTGACAGAAAGGGCCATTCAGGGAATGATCAATCTCCTTTAAAACTCCCTCCCCCCTTTTTTTTCCTGGAAAAAAAGAATTCTTTCAATAACATATTCCACCCTAGGGCATTAAGGAGAGCTGGTAGGAGGTGACAGAGCCTTTTGTGACAAGACCACTGCAGCATCATCTAAGAAGGGAAAGTGATGGCTTCATGTCTTGGTGTCCCAAGGAGGTAGAGTCCGGGTGAGCTGACAGAAAGACGGCTGGTGTGCATTGTCTATGTTGGATGTCAGAACTTGTTTAAACAGCCTGTGTTCCTTGGGAATCATCCGTTTTTGTATACTTGGTCCTCTTCCCTAATCCAATGACTGGACCTTCCTTAAGGGCCTAGTGGTGACAGTTTGACATTGAAATGTCATCAGTTTGGTAAATGGGTATGGATAGAGGGTAGATAGGATGGCACCCAAGCCAAACAAGCTGGCCTTGCTGTAAGGGGTGAGAAATCTGCAAAACAACGGGGGGGTCCAACTTTTCTCAGCTTGGGGGCTAATATTCAGTCAGGATGATTAATAATAATCCCCTAGAGCATACTGAGGAAAAGCCCATTTCATCGTAAAGTAGACGAGTTTCTGAGGCCCCGACAGTGCTTTTTCCTTCATTTCTGAAAAGGGGACAAATATCCAAAGTGAGCTGTGGGGTCATCCTCATCCCTCCTCAGAGAATCCCTACCCCGTAAAGACCAGGTACACCAGGATTTCCACCATGTCACTGGGCCATCAGAGCAGGTTTTGACAACTGGAGGATATGAGGGAAGCGATTTTTCTGTCCCATAAATTGTCACATCATGAAGAGTGGCTGTCAGGACTGGAGCTAAGTATTTGTTTCTAATTCTGACAGTCATAGTGGAGACCAGGACAAGAGATATCTCTACAGCATGGAGAAGAAGATACTTGTTTGGAATGCAGAGAGATGGAGGCTACATTTTTCCCTTTTCCTCCTTTTTCTGAATCACGCGTAAGAACAGCAACTCACCTTGCCTGCAGTCTTCGCCAGGGCTCTGCTCCATGTCAGTCTCACTCCCTAACTCCCTGGGATCTCCTGGGAAGTGGGAATGAATAAGTATCTCTCACAACTTCTGGGATGGAGTTAAGCACCTAGGAGTGCTTGATGTGCAAATACAAATTAATTGAATTATTCTCGAAGACAGAACCTCTGGAGCCTGCTTTCACTTGCTGGTCTCAGTAGTGCTTTGATTTATTTGATTTGTTCTATCATTTTCTCACAGAGGTCTTTGCTCTTTGTGTTTGTTTAGATATATTATTGAGAAACGCACCTGTCCAGAGAGTTTGGAGGAGACAGACATTTTTCAGACTTTCTTTCCTACCCTAATGTCCCGAACACGAACACTCTCCCTGAGTAGTGTGTGGGTTGGGAGATGTTGGCAGAAACATCTCTGGGATACGTTGTCTTGATCTTCAGCAGAAGTGCCAAAGCATCCTCCAGCTCCACCTATTGTTTTTTCTTCTGCTTTCTTTTTTTATTTTATTATTATTATTATTTTAATTGTCGGGAGCACATGCAGTCACTAAAGAGAAAATGAAGACAGATGGGGAAAGAGAGAACCCCTCTCAGTGGGGCATGATCACACTGCAGGCTCTTCTCCATTTCTCCATCCCGTCAGGGATTTGGGGCACGCACGTCCATGTACCCAGCATGTTTTTCAAGCCACTGGGACTGGAATTAAAACTGTGGTCGGCCATGTGGTTTCCGACTTCCTATGCATAGCACTTAACTTCTGTACCATGGGCTGGTCTTTTTTTTTGCCATGTTCTAAAGCTGGCCTCAGAAGTCCTTATTTGAATTTCACAAAAATAATTAGCTGGTGGTGAACCCTTACTCAATTACCGTGGACCCACAAGGTAGATACTGCATGTCTTGAATCATGAGATGAGGAAGATGGCCTTCCCTGTAAGCTTCATGTGCTGTAACAGTAAACATGGCGCCTACACAATTTGCCTTCACAGTCTTGAGCTTCAGTTTTCAACTTTGCTGTAAAAAAAGCTCACTTCCACAAGATCCAGATGGATCACGTCTCAGCAGAAGCTATTGGTCAGAGAACCCAGTCTCTCGGATAAAGCCAGGGGCTTGGTTCTTGGGAGGTTTCCGCTCCTGGCTCTCTTTCGATTTGTCTCCCCCGGTTGGATTTTAGAATAACATGCGTTTTCCATCCCTTTACTCCATTTTGAGACAGTGGCCTGGCAAACCTATTGCAAAGACAGGTTTCTAAAGTGAGGCCTCACATCCTTTATTTGTAGAAGGATGGGCTGTGTTTAAGAAATTTAAAAAATCTTATCTTCATAATGATAAAACAGTAGTAATGTGGAAATCAGAACTTGTGAAATGTTTATTTTCCAACTCCTTTTCTTTGATCTATTTTCCCCTGCATTCACTGCCCACTTTGCCCATGCTTAGTCTTTTTTCCTCATTTTGTTGCAGTTCTTAGTTTTGAACAGTAGATGGCAGTAAAATGTCAAGCTCAAAGGGGTTTTTAGGGACCTCAGAAAACTGATTAAGGCGCCTATACAGGAAAAACTAAATTGTGCTAGTTAATGGGAAAACAGTACTGTTTTCTAAAAGCCAAATACAATTAAATACAGGAATCTTTTTTTAAAATGTTTTAAACACAGCTTAGTTGGGTATTGTAAGGGTATGTATTTGGGTAGGAGAGTCTTAAAGACTAGGGAAATAGGAGAATGAAGGGAATTAGTGGAAATTTACATCAAATGAAAAACTCACCAAGCAGCCTTTATTATCTGCATTCTGGGATTTACTTCCTTACCTCCACACAAATGCCCATCCCTGTCTCCTTCCTTCGCTTCTCTCCTTCTGTCGCCCTCCCCTCTGTTGGTGGTGAATGTTACCTTTGAGGCTGTTTGGCATTCCCTGAATGGGTTTGTGACCACTTGAATAGAGAATGTGTTTGTCTCATTTCAATGCCACTTTGTGCGGTTGCTGTAACTTTCATCTCTCTCTCTCTCATTCTCGCCTGCTCTCGTTTACTGTATGTGCTTTGTTCATTGTCTTAAGAGAAATATCCATAATTAGAAGGAGCTAAAGCAAACAAAGAAAGGATTATATAGTTGATGGAGAGTCTCAGTGCTCAGGGCTTTCTGGTTCTGTTTCACCTAATTAGAGATGCTCTGGGGCTAGAGTGATAGCAATGAAGATATTGCTGAGATCCATGATCTTGCTGTTTCCTACCTCGGGCCCTCAAAATGATGTCATGGGCACGGTATACCAGTTCTCCAGGGATAGGCAGCACACATTAGAGAGAAACCGAAGGGAGGAAAGCTATTGTCCAGCGATAACAATCTATGGCCATGTTTTCTAAGCACATTAAATCATCCTGTGACTTACTTGATTTAATGAAGATTCTTGTCCATCGACGGCTTCAGAACATAAACTGAATTAATTTAACATTACCACTTCAGGGAAAATCAGAAGAAAAATGAAGGTGGTTATTTCCATAGCAGTGGGGCAGTCTCTTGAAATGTGCCTAGGAAGAGTGTCCAATGGGAAAATCAGTTTTTATTTGGGATTTCTTAGGAGTTTAACAGAGAATCAGCAGAATGGTTCAAGCAGGGGGCAAAGCAAATTTGGGGAATTTTGAGCATGCCCAGGTGTTCCTGCACATTCACTATAGAAGAAAGCAAGCATGTGCTGGGAGGCTATCTCAACAAAAGACGACTCAGTTGCACCGAAGTATGGGAAAGAGAGTTGAGAGAAACTCCACGAATTCTCAGGGCTGTGATCAGGAGAGGGGAAATGAAATAAAAGAAAAATGATAGGAGAGAGAAGGGAAGAACATTCAGGGTTTACATAAAACTGGGTATGTATCCAGCTTTTCTTTCTCTAAGTGGGATGGATGGTCACCTCTTGCTTATAAAAAGTGGTATTTTTGTGTGGTCTCCATCCACAAAGTTGGATGATAAAGAGGAAGGTCAGATACAAAAAAACAAAATTAAAATTGCATGCATGTGAGCTAGCCCTGTGGATTGGTGGTTAAGGGAATCAGATCTCTCATGGCTGATCATTGTTCAAATCCCAGACCTTCAAAAACTTGGTCACAATTTCCACAGGATGGAGAAATGGAGAAGAGGTTGGGTCATGACCATGCCTGCCAGGTGGTGCTCTCTCTCTCTCTTCCTCTCTCTGATGAGCACAATACACTCTGACAATAATAATTAAAAACTAATTCAAAAATCCGTAGTGAGAGTGGCTTTCTGTGTGTGAGCAGGTGTATTTTGACTTGTTCTCCAATGAGGACTTTACAATTAAGGAAGAGTTTTATGTAATATCCCAGGCAGAGTGTGAAGTCGCATAGCTTCTTGCTCACTCTAGCAGTCTTCCTTTGTTTCCTACTATAGTTCTGTGATGGTAACAAGAAAAAGAAGGGACTTTGGCTCCTCTAGTCAGGTCTGTGAGTTGGAGAACATATCTCACAATGCTCTTGCTACACCTGCCATCTATTGTCTCAGAAAAATTCTACTGTCAAGATTTTCAGAATATAAATGTCTGTCTTGTGCTCATTCAGACTGCTTTGTCGTATACGTTTACTTCAAACTCATCTCTGTGTGGTGGCCTCATCTTTTGGCTGTCTCCCCCCTCTCCAGGTGATGGTTTAGAAGTACTAAGTAGAAGTACTATGTCTAAGGGACACTAGGAAGGGAGATAAACATTCATTTGTGAAATAATCTCTCCAAAAGTTAATAGGCCCATTGTACTAGTCTGTTGTGATGTGGCTGAACAGAAATACATGAGTCTGGGTAATTTATAATAAAGAGAGGTTTATTTGGCTCATAATTCTGGTAGCTGGGAAGCCTGAAGGCACTTGGCTGGCATCTGATCGGCTTCTGGTGCTGTACTAAAACATGGCCAAGAGAAGTAGGCAGGTCATCAATCATTTGGAGAGAGAGATAGGAAACAGACTTTTCCGCTTTCTCTGTCCCTCCCAGGCTCTCAGTTGATTGGATAATTCCCACTGCTATTGAAGGCAGATCTTCCTCTCTCAGTCTACTGACTCACATGCCAATCTTGTTCGGCAAGGTTCCCCACTACATTGAAGGTGAGTCTTCCTTTTAAAGGACTCACTACCTCTCAATGTCCTTGCATTAGGGACCAAATTCCTTGGGAGACAAACAATTTGGTCATTGGGAAAATCATGTCGTATTCTATGCTAAAATACGTCATGAATTTCCCAACAATCCAATATTACCCAAACCATATAATCCATGTAGATAATACTCCAATATATTTATCTAGTCTATCTTCTATTTTTAGGAAAGACACTAAAAGGGGTAATCTATTTGCATCCTATCTATCTCCAAGGAAGGAAATAATGTCAACATTCTGAGAAAAGGCCAAATGGGAAAGCCATGGTGCTATTGAATTAAAGTAATCAGATATAAAGAAAAAGAAAACATTGTATAAAGGCTTAAGGAAAAAAGCAGAGTTAGGTTAGTATTATTTTTTTGTTTAAGGTGTTGTATTAGGGTGAATTAGTAAGTTTAGAGCATTTTGAGAAACTTACCAAGTAATGCGTGTATATAGAACCCAGATTGTGAAGGCTTTAATAGTCATGATAACCATCATTTCAGCTTCGGTATTGTTGACTAACAATAATAAAGCATTACAGAGAGTGCAGTATTTTTAAAGACCCTTTGTCTTTACCAATATAACACTTCTATTACTATTTTGCTGATAGAAAACTAGGCATATTTAGGAAATTTGCTGATGGAAAGCAATCTAAAGAACTGCCTTTGAGTTTCTTAAAGATTCTTTGTGTCTTAGTGATAATAGACTCTAGCTACAGTGGTGTCCAATGTAGTAGCTACTATCCAGTGTGTGCCTTATGTCTCATTCCCTCAGATTCTTGAGATCTGTCTATGAGATTAGTAAGATGATTTACTCTAAGATATTATAGCTCTATTTAGTTGGCTAATTTAATATAGTCAGACTTTTTCATGGAAATATTACTGTTTCAGAGAACAAACTCACTCCCTTGAGGACCTGGAGACTTTGCCTGAAGCTAACTGCCTCAAACACAGGTTTTCTTCTGTTGTTTTTGAAGTGTGTTGCTTTAAGAATTCAAGTGACTTTTGCTTTGGGATTTATAATTAGGCTGTGCTGGTTTCAATATGAAAATAATATTTTAATTCTAACCAGCTAAATTACATAATGCTCCATCTAAAACAGTTTTTTTTTTTTTTTTTTCCTAGAGCTTTCCTTATTTTCAAGTTTCCATGAGTACCTTAGTTTAAAAAGCATTGTCTTCGTTTAAAAGGAGGCAAAACTCAGCCCAGCAGCACACACTGGTAGATGCTGCTACTCAGTGGTCTGAGGCCACATACGAGGTCTAGGTGAGATTCTACGGCCTACTTTAAGGCTGCGCGAGATGGTGTGCCTTTAGTCCCAGCTGCTTGGGGAGCTGAAGCAGGGAAATTATGACAGAGCAAGATTCTATTAAAACAGAAGGAGGAGGAGAAAAGAAAACAAAGAGAAGAAAAGAAGGAGAGCGAAGAAGAAGAGGAGGAGGAGGAGGAAGACAAATGAATATAGATTTTCTACTAAGCAGGGCTAGCATTGGAAAGGGAATTTTGACCAACAGATATTTAAATGAAGACTCATAGAACAGTAATTCAAACTGAAAAACAAGCAAAAGAATTTCCACAAAACACATACTTGAATACATTTAAAAATGAATGTGTATATATATATATATATATATATATATATATATATGCATATGTATAGCATATAATTTTATTTGATAATTTAAAAATAAATATACAAAATTTTAAAATAAGAATATTATATATGTATATAGTTTAGAATGTCTGGACATAAACTAGAGGAACTAATTTCAATTTAATTATATACATTACCTCCCACAGTCATCATTTTTGTGGTAAGAACACTTAACATTCACTGTCTTGACATTTTTTAAAAAATGTCATAATTAACTATAGTCACCGTGTTTTACAATAGATCTCTGGAACTTATTCCTCCTAGCTTGCTGTAATTTTGTCTTTTTATCAACATTTTTCCACTTTCCAACCTTCCTATCCTCTGATAGCCTCTGTTCTATTCTCTGGTTCTACGAGATCAACTTTTTTAGGTTTTACACACAAGTGAGATCGTGTGGTTTTTTTATGCCTGGCTTATTTCACTTAACATTATGTTCTTGAGTGTTGCTGCAAATGATAGGGTCTCCTTTTACATTGCTGAATACTATTCCATATGTAGTTAGGGACCAGCAGTTAGTGTAATGGCTATGTTGCTGGAATCCCTGGACTTGGTGGCTTAAACTCACACTGGACGCATGTGCGTGCGTGCCCAAGATCCCGAGAGGAGAATGGAGGAGAAGGGATTGCGGCGTGGCCATCTCCTCTAGGGGGTGATTTCTTGCTTTCTGTCTTTCTGTCTCTCTCTGTCTTTCTGGCAAGCGCACATGCCCTGTAGCAGAAACCTCTCTGAAAAAAAAAAAAAAAAAAAAAAAAAAAAAAAAAAAAAAAAAAAAGGGCAGTTTAGTCCATGCAGTAGATCGGATCTTGAATGTTGAAGGCAAAACCTCTGACCTTGGAAAAACAACCAAAAAAACTGAGAAAATAATCAGAAAAAAAATGAGAATGCTGTATGAGAAATGCTAGATATGATTAAGTGCCTAAACATCTGGATAATTGGTATCCTAGAAGGTGAAGAAACTAAAAAGGGCATTGATAATCTATTTCATGAAATTTTGGAAGAAAACTTTCCAAACTAGAGAGGTATTCAAATATCCAAAGCCAAGAAATACAAAGGACCCCAGACAGAATCAACCCAAGAAGATCTTCTCCAAGACACATCATAGCCAGATTGGCAAAATCCACAAAGACAAGGTACTAAAATTGGCAAGAGGGAAATGTCAGGTTACTTATAAAGGTTATCCCATCAGGCTGAAATCAGACCTCTCGTCAGAAACAATGCAGTCCAGGAAAGAATGGGAAAATATATTCAAAGTGTTAAGCGAAAAACAGTTTTAACCAAGAACACTATACCTAACAAGATTATTCTTCATATGGGAAGAAAGGATAAAACATTCTCAGATAAGCAAAACCTGAAAGAATTTACCAACACCAGGTCAGCACTTCAAGTTTTTAGAGGAGTGTTTTACCAGGAAAACTAAAGACACATATATACAGTACTGAGAGAACAAAAAGCAACCAAGAACATGACCAATTTAAAGCTAGGGACAAAAAAAATCAATAATGTTGAATGTTAACTTCCAGGAAAGATTGGACCACAGTAATGCTGCAAACTCAACAGAAGAGAGATTAATTGCATGAATGAACTGGTGAAATAGAATTTTATGACTTTTGAGTAAAACATTACTGTCTTTTTCTTTACTATGCTTTGCTTTCCCACTTTAAGGATTTTGCTTTCTTTTGAGCTGTTGATAGGTTCAGCAATTTGTTAAAATGTTTTTTCTTCTTGTTTGTGTGTTTCTTTAAATGGAAACATAAACTTTTCTCCCTTCTTGACCCCTCTGGAATAGAAAAATATTGGGGAGTATTCTTATTTTGTGGTGGAATGGTTATTTGCATAAGTTCAATCATACTTGATGCCTTGAAGCAGAAGTTGGAAATACTCATTATTGAACAGGCCTTTGACTGGAATGTCACATCTGAAGATCAAACTAGAAAACTATGGAACTAGGTTAGATCTCAAGTAAGTCAACAGAAGCTCTTGGAAAGATGGCCTGGCACCATGAACAGTACTGCCTGGCAGAGAGGATTAGAGAAGCTATATGAAAGAATTCGTACTATCAAATAATCTGGACTTTTCCAGTCCAGCATTGTAATCAGTAGAGATCGCAAAAGAACAGCCACAACCAGAGGATTATCTTGAGGAAGACTTTGAAGGAAGAAAAAGAGGCTGATCTTTGCTAACATGATATATCACAGAATACTTGGTGGGCAGAGCTCAATTGAGAAGGTTTGTGTGATTAGTGTGCTGGGCATTTGCTTTTCAACAGTATGATTAATTGACAAGTAAATATTTTCTCAAAAATATTTAAAACCATATTGTCTCTGTTGTTACAGAGTCACAAACAAAATTATAACAAATATTTTGAACATTATTTTTAAAATTTAGTTTTTTGAAATTTTGAAAGTTGTTTATTAGCTATCAAGAACTATGGAATATGAGCAAAAAAAAATTTTCTTTTTTTTGGGAGAGGTTTTTGTTATAGGGCGCGTGCACTCACCAGAGAGACAGAGAGAAAGCGAGAAATCACCCCCCAGAGGGGACGGCCATGCCGCAATCCCTTCTCCATTCTCCTCTCGGGATCTTGGGCACACACGCACACGTGCCCGGCTTGAGTTTTAAGCCACCGGGTCCAGGACGCGAACTGCGGTCGACTACGTGGGAGTCCAGCGACATAGCCATTACGCTAACTGCTGGTCCCAGCAAAAAATTTTTGATATGTAAAGTAAATGTTTGTGGGACAATGTAAAAATAAATGAATAAGTAATTAAAAAAAGAAAAAATTCTTTTATCAATTCTTTATTATATATTAATATGTTTTTAATTATTATTTGCCTTCTGTTAATCTTTTTTTTCCCAGGGAGGTGGTGACACAGTGGACAAAGCCCTCAAATTATCTCTATAATCTACTAGTTCAACTCTGTTCTTTTTTGCATCCTGAAATCTTGTAACTATTTCTTGGTTATTTTTTTTTTTATGTTTATGTTTCATAGAGGTTCTATTTCCTCTCCTTGCTTATTTCTACCTTCTTTGCATTTTTAAATTTCAAACCTTTTTGGAGATTCATTTACAGTTTTTACTTGCTTTGTGCCATTATCTTTTAAAGGTGCTCCCACCCAAAGTTTTATTTTCTTGTGATATTTTTGCATACAAATTATGCTGGTTTCTTTTTGATTATTGCTTCTAGTAATTACATTGGGTGAGTTCTCTCTAAAGCTTCTAGTTTGGGGTGGATAATTGAGGTTATAGGGGTGGTATGTTGCTGGAAGTTTGGTTTTGAGCCTGTTGTCTTCAAGCTTTGCTTTAGTAGCACTCTTCTGGGGGCTGATACAACCTTTGACTAGCAGGACATTTGGTTCACAGTAAAGGGCTTTATACTGGAGGTTTTGCACTGGTGTAATAGACAGCATGTGTCTGTTCAGCTAAGATTGAAACTCTCTTGTTGCTCTGAAACATTGTGCAAGCTTCCCTATATTTGCTAGCTGTTCTTCACGTATGATGGTTTACATTTTTATGCACCTAGTTTAGTTACAGAGCTTATTTCTTTTACTGTTTCTCATCTTAACTGATACTTCCCATGCGTTTCAAAAAGAATTAGAGAAAAGAAATTCAATTACTGCATTATCGACATGGATGTTTTACAGTAATTAGCTTGTCTTTTTGCTCCTTTATAGTACACTCGCCACATGTTGTTTGTTCAAAAGCGCAAATTCTCTGTTTCAAAAGCTTGCTCCAGTTGCTCAGGAGTAAATCGCAAGTACTTCAGAATCACCTCACAGGCCCTGTAGGAAATGACTTCTGCCTCTTCTCTGGTCGTTTTATTGCTCTTTTACATTTTAGCACACTGAGTTACTACGGAGTTTCATTTCTTTATTCCTCTATATGTGCCTATTGTTTCTGCCTGGAATTCTTCTCCTTGCTTATTTACCCAGTAAGCTCCTGTTTATTCTTCAAAATCCAGCTTAGATGGTACTTGTTTCTTTTTTAAAAAAATATTTATTTCTTCCATGAATGAGAGAAACAGACAGACATAGGCAGCACCCCAGCAAGGTCTTGATGCCAAGATTAAGCTCCAGTTTCCACCCTGTATTATGGGCACACACATGTGGCATGTTCAGGGAAGTCTCTTGAGTGTGGGCTTTTCCGGGGGTGGGGTTTAGCCTTTCAGAACATTGTGTTACTCTTGTGTCATTGTTGGCCACAGTTCTTGCTTTTTGAAGTCTTTTTCACTTTTTTTTAATAACATAATTTATCTCTCTCTTTTGTCTGTTACCTCTTTATATATATTTTGAGCACAGTATTTCACTAATTATAATCATTTGCTTATATACCATTTGTCTTCATCAAATTTTGAGGTTTCTTTTTTTTTTTTTTTTAACTTGTTCTTTGTGTCTCCATCACTTAGCACAAGGCCTGGTATTTAATACGGTCACAGGTAATAAATAGAGGCAACATGAATTGAAATACTAAAATCTGAATAATAATTATCAAGAGAAAGATTTTAAAATGTAAACCTTAAATTTTTGTTCTTTTTCTTCTTCTTCTTTTTTTTATTTTGCTGAATTGGAATGAAATGAAAATGTAAAAAAATATCAAAACAAATACAAAGATTCTATAGACCCTAATAAAGTGCCAGGGATTAGGAGAGCAGTAGAATTATTTGAATGGTAGTCGTCCTTTGCATCGTGAAGGTAAATGCTAGCTCTAAAAAAAGCGCATTATGAGGGAAAATAAACAGGGACAGAAACCACAAGTCTTTCAGGTGTGATGGGAGGAATTATCAGTGATCTTTCCCATGTGCTTCAGTTGTTAGTCTGAGGAAGATTATCTGTTCCTGGGATTCAACCTCTTTATTTTTAAACTAACTACTTCTGTTGCTGCTTTCAGAATATTTCTTCTCTCCTGAGCGAAGTTCTGCAAAACATACGTATGCCCATTTCCAACAATAATGGATGATGTGCATGTCTCCGTAGTGTAATTTACTGACTCATTTCAGTGAGAGGTGAAATACTGAGTGAGGATTGAAATACTCCATATGTCTTAAAATTCCACAAATCCAGGCATGTAGGAGACATTCAGTACAGAAACTCAACATGACTAATCCTTCCAAAACACTCTGAAATCGATAGTTCTTCCCCACTGCCTGGACATACTGCAGAATGCATACCCTTGAGACGTTTGACAGAGCCATCTGGAAGTTTTCAGTTTTAATATTAGTGCTTTGCTTTGCAGAAAGGCAGCAAAGACCCTGCTTCACGAGCTCTGTACCTGAGACACTTGGTTGTCCATTGACATAGATCTTTCTTTGTTCCTATAGCTCTGTGAGAAATTAATTGCAAACAATCCAAGAATCGTTTTTTACTTCTCTTCAGAAAGCAGCGGGAGTGAAAAGTTTCCTTATTGGTGCCTCTTGATTATGCTTTAGCTAGTTTAAGAAATTAGCTCTTATTTCAAATATATGTTTCTCTTTAAATTCACTTTTAACCCCATTTCATCTTCCATTCAAAACCTCATAGTATTTCTAGGTGCTGTGGAGGTTCTAGGATTCAGAATGCCCACGCTATAACCAGTCTGGGGCCTTGGGCTAAATTCCTAGGCCTTTTTCTTATCACTGGCCTATGAGCAGGCACATTTGTCCTGAAGGTCATTTGCAGGTAATAGATGACTTTTTGAGGAGTACCAGGGTGTTTCTGAGTCTGGATTCCCAGTGTGACAGTGCTGAAATTTATTGAGTTCAACACATTTTCATGAGTCAAGGGTCCACTTGTTTAAAACAAGATACAGTCCTAGTTTTCCAAAGACTTAAAACCTTATGGGGATGACTGGGATGCAGACATTGCAATAGAGGGGAATTCCAAGGAGTGGGTAAATCAGAACCACCTGGAGAGGCCAAGAGGTGTTTCCAAGGTAGCCATGACACTGACTGTGGCAAGTTCCTGCTCCCTGCTCCCTTATCACTCTCCCAGATTGCAGTTTTCTTTCCAGCAACTTGTGGACCCTCTAATTTTCACGTGCAAAAGTCTACCTGAAGAGTTTGGAAGACTGAAATGATCTGGCACTTTGTCACTAGTGGAGGCCCTAGACTTTCTCTCTATTACGATTATATATTTATTACTAATAAGTAGATAAAGTAAGATAGTGTGAAACATTCCAAAGAGCCATTCATTTATTTAAACCACTTGTGTATCTTCCTTTTTTAAGTTTTTGCTTTGAGGTGCATGGACTCACTAGGGAGAGAGCAAGAGAGAGAGAGAGAGAGAGAGAGAGAGAGAGAGAGAGAGAGGGAAAGTGAGTGGCCACGGTGCAGTTCCTTCTCCTTCATTCTCCTCTTGGGATACTGGGCATGCACAAGCATGTGCCTGATGTGATTTTCAAGCTACTGAGTCTGGACCTCAAACCGCACAGCTGTCCATGTGGGACCCAGCAGCCTTAACCTCCATATGAACTGTTTGCCCGAAAGACAGAGAGATTCAGAGAAACAGAAAGCGAGAAATTACCCATGAGGGGGATGGCCACGCTGCAATCCCTTCTCCTCCATTCTCCTCTCGGGATCTTGGGCACACACGCATGCCTGCATATGCACCGGGTGTGAGTTTAAGCCACCAGATCCAGGACTTGAATCACGGTCAACTACATAGGAGTCCAGTGACATAGCCATTACGCCAACTGCTGATCCCTGGAAGTAGAGTCTTCTACAAGGTTGTGTCTGTATTGCTCAAAGTATCTCAGCTATGAATCAAATGAGGAGGGAAAACTATTTTATGTTTGGTATGATGCTTCATTCAGTATTTTAGTGCCACAATTAGAAGTGAACCCATAAAAGGTTTATGAAAGTTCTGAGGGACCTCAATGGTTGCTCTCCTGTCTTCTTCCTAATTCTGACAGAGTTAGACATATAGGTCAACATAGGGGGAGTTTATTGCTCACTCAAACATGAACTCCCATGAAGAGTAGAAACAATAAACAATAGTGATAAGGGTGCATGCCATGGTTTTTACTTGTGTCTCATTTTTTTTATTGTCCAAGTAGATAGATCTCTTTTTACTTACAGACATTCAGTCCAGTGCTTATTTACATCCCTGGTATTTTCTCTGAAAGCTTTACCTTAGGTACTAGGTAACATCATGGGATATTATCCAATACTGAGTATCTATGATCTTTCCTTTCTCTCCTCTCCCCTCCCCTCCTCTCACTTCCCCCCTCCTCCCTTCTCTCCTCTCCTCTCTTCCTCTCTTTCTCTCTTCTTCTCTTCTCTGCTCCTCTCCTCTCCTCTCCCCTTCTCTTTCTCTCCCTCCCTCCCTCCCTCCCTCCCTCCTTCCTTCCTTCCTTCCTTCCTTCCTTCCTTCCTTCCTTCCTTCCTTCCTTCCTTAATTCATGATGAATCTAGACTTTGTGTAAGAGTGAACGTGCTAAATCCAAGTTTGTTGTAGCCTTGTCACACCATGCATAGAATGACATTTTAGAGACCCCTAATATGTCAGCCATCATGAAAGATTTTGGAACTATTAATTGGAATATACCATGCAACCAAGCCATAATTTTACTGTCTACTATATTCAGTTTCTATTTGACTAAATTTGAGGAATATAATTTCTATGAAATTATTCTTGATTTCTATTACAGTCATTATATACAAAATATTTATCATGCCTATTATCTCTTTTCAGGTCACCAGTCTCTTCAGAAGATCATGGTAAGAGTCTATTTTACTGATGCTAATTTGAGATTAAAAGTTGAGCCCTGGTCCTTGTATATCATTGTCAGAGCAAAGAATTGTGTAATAAAATATCTTTAAGGTGTTAGCCCTGTATTTTTTAAGTGTGAAATGTCAAACACTTTAAGAAACTCAATTCACCCTCACTAAATTTGGTATTTCATATTATTTTCAAATCTGTTACAATTTTTGATTGACAAATATTGTGAAGCTTAATGTATTCTGCCTGAATTCTGTTTTGTCACAAGAAACCACTTGTGATTTTTATGTTACTTATGCAAGTTCTCTGAATCAGATTTTCATCTTAAGAACGGAGGTTCTTAGCAGACATTTCCAAAAGTCTGTAACAGATTGGACACTGGGGCCATGTCTCAGCGTATCCATTTGCAAAGAGTGTTCTAGTCTGAACAAAGCTAATTAGCATTCTGTATGAATTGTTATCTAGTTAGGGTGAGATGTTTTTATTTTAAAGACAATTATTAGGTAGTTGGAAAAGTCATGACTTTTTATGTTTTTATATGCAAAAATGTGTCATGAGTTTTCCAATGACCCGCTATTTACTCAAAGGATAAAATGTCTCACTTTGTCCCATCTAACCTTGGAGTTATTCATTTATTCAATTAGTCCTTCAAAAATGTTTGTTATGGGACCAGCAGATGGCATAATGGTTACGATACTGGACTCCCATGTAGTCAGCTGCTGTTTGAGTCCCAGACTTGCCGGCTTAAAACTCATGCCTGGCGTGTGCGTGCATCCCCAAGATACTGAGAGGAAAATGTAGGAGAAGGGATTGCGGCATGGCCATCCTCCCTAAGGGGGTGATTCCTCGCTTTCTGTCTCTGACTCTGTCTTTTCAGTGAGCCCTATACCGAAAATCTCTCTTAAAAAAGAACAACAATAACAAAAATGTTTTCTATGCAGCTACAATGAGTGAGTGAATTATGCTATATATTATGTCTTCAAATATCTATATGGGGCTTTCATTTAAGACTTCTTTGTGTCTTACTTGGACTTTTGAAATTGCCTCATAAGTGGTATCCACATCTCTGAATTTCATTCCACTAATTCACTGTTTACCTAGTTAGCACCAAACTGATTGTTCTATGGTAAAAACCCACTTCCATTGCTATATGGTGAGCTCTTTCCAGTAGATGAAGCACTCTGTTCAGCCTTCCAATTTTGTATTTTAGCAAGGATTAGTAAGGCCTGAATAGTCTTCCTCAATTTCTTACTGTTTCATCTGCCATCTTTTCCTCTTCTCCTATCCATGAACTACCCTCAGCCATGTGGTACTACATCTGGTTTTTAGAGCTCTCCCTGCTTTTATCTGTATTGTTCTTCCTAGTGGGAAGCCATTCTACCCTTTTGCCATTTAGTTCCTACTTAGCTCAACTTCTGTGATCTTTCTGGTCCACATATTATCATGCTAATATTTTTCTCCATTTTAGGGGTTAATAAAAAAATCTAATATTTTGCTTATGCCCTGTATGCCCTACTAAACTGTGAGCTCTTTTATGTAATTTTCTTTTTATTTTTAAGAGGTTTTTGTTATAGGGCGTGTGCACTCGCCAGACACAGAGAGAGAGAGACATAGAGACAGAAAGCGAGAAATCACTCCCCCCAGGGGGGGTGGCCACGCCACAATCCCTTCTCCTCCATTCTCCTCTCGGGATCTTGGGCACACACGCACATGCGCCCGGCGTGAGTTTAAGCCACCGGGTCTGGGACTCAAACTGCGGTCGACTACATGGGAGTCCAGCGACATAGCCATTACACTAACTGCTGGTCCCTTTTATGTAATTTTCAACAAATAGTGAACTCCTAAAAATGTTTGGTAAATGAATGAATTAAGGAAATGGAGAAGAAGTGATAGGCAGACCTCTTTCACTGCCACATCATGAAATCTGTTCCAATATAAGAATGATGCTGTGCCGTGTTCTAGAATGATTCATAAAGAAAATTATGTTCAAGCCCATTAAGTCAGAATTAGGTAACTCAACACCTAATAATAACCCATTGTTGTATGCTGTTTTGCTGATTGTCATTGGTATGATTATGGTTTTGATTGCATATTTTTAGGTCCTTGGTAAAGTATCATAGAAGCTTGTGTTTAGTTTTTATTTTGAACAACAGTTTCACTTAATGACCTTCTGTTAGTTTTGCCTTGCTATCTATAAGAACATATTCTCCATTCCATAAAAGGGAACTTCTTAATTGTAATTTTATAGTCCACTACAACTTCTTAAGGGGTTATGAGAGGTCTGTGAGCATATGTCACGGTCTTTTGAAGTCCTGAGAGAAACTGCTACCAAAAAGACCTGCTCAGTGTTAAGAACACTTTGAAATTGATTGTTTTAAGAACAGTTGTATGTGATTTGCTAAAGAAACATTATCCAAATTAGGAGGTTTTTATATTTTCGTGTCTTCAAAATAATTTATTACATGTCTGTGCCTCTTAGTTTGCTTGTGCAACTTACAAAAATGGATCTAATAGGTAATGCCAAATTTTAACTCTGATTTGTCTAATCTTATCCTTGGAAAAATATTCTAATGTTTTTCCTTATTATAAGGATTTTCTGTCACTCAAAATGTGCTTCTTTATGTCTATTCACTTTTACGGGTTTGTATTTACTGTGATAACATAAAACTTCCTGCATGTTATACCAGAAATTTACATAGATTTTATATACAAAAATGACATTGCAATACATTTGAAAGATAGGCATTTTCTCTTTCAAAAATTAATGGACAGAAAATTTGGGGGAAAATATGAAATTGTAATATAAATCTCTATGCCTTTTGGTTTTCTAATTTGTTTGTTTTCCACCAATGATCCTGTTTACCTCCTTAGTAATTGGTTGCTTTGACTATCTCAAAAATGAGATAATTCTTGAGACCAGCAGTTAGTGTAATGGCTAGATCTCTGGACTCCCATGTAGTCGACCATGGTTTGAGTCCTGGACCCCATGACTTAAACTCACACCGGGCTCATGTGCATGTGTGCCCAGGATCCCGAGAGGAGAATGGAGGAGAAGGGATTTTGCGGCATGGCCAACCCCTCTGGGGGGTGATTTCTCGCTTTCTGTCTCTCTCTGTGTTTCTGGCAAGCAAACTCGCCCGATAGCGGGGGGAAGAAAAAAAAAAACAAAAAAAAAACCTCTCCAAATAATAAAAAAAATGAGATAATTCTTGGGAAAATCTAATTTTGTGAAGTCTGTGTCACTTAGCATGCCCACAAGTACCCTTTTGTAAAGAGTTTTAATACAGTGGCTTTGTCGTTTGCTTATTCTCAGTTTTGTTTTCTTTATCTGTAAAATGGGACTGTATATATCAACTTTGCATAACTCATGGGATTGTTTTGAATTCAAATGGGAAAGCATTTTGTGAAATGGCTTTCTAATTTGTTAAAAGCACCCCCAAATAATGTTGTTATTCTCTAGCATCCAGGCAGTGGAAGCGGCAGCATGCATTTTCCAGAGATGTTAAGTCTGCTTTGCACACTGCCTTTGAAAAGTTAAAAGACATGGGCAAGAGAGGGAGGTAACTGTTTCCTTCAACACTATTATTAAATATTAAATTTTCATTGGAAAGCTTCTTTATATGAAGATGAAGAGATGTTTAATACACAATCTAGCTCATATGCGGGAGTAAAGGCTTAGTTCACCATTAGATGTGTATATCTGGAATTGGAGATGCAACGCATAAATCACTTGTAAAGGATTTCTATTTATATGATAGAGTTGGAGCACTTTAGCTCAGTGCCTCTGCATAAGCACTCAACACATGCTAGCCTTTATTCTTAATGACCCTGATACTCTATTATTGCATTTCCTCTTTAACAAATAACACTATTGTGTATGTATCATCCTCAATTTCATAGCTGGGGAAACAGGCTCAGAGTGTTTAAACAACTTGCTTAAGGTCACAGAGCTAGAAAGTGGTCAAATTCACCTTTAAACTCGGTTTTAACAACCAAACTCTTGCTCTTTTATACACCCTGTATGCCCTTGGCAGACCAAAGAAGTGATTGTTCATATTAAGATAAATTGATAGAATTACAGAGGGGGAAAAAATGTTTTTTCCTTCTAATGAGAGTTTATTTACTATGGTGTAAGTAATTTCTTTTTAATGACAAGACAAAATAGAACAAAAATAACAACTTCTCCTTCCTGCTGAGAATGATTTCTCCCCATAGAAAAAGTAAATGCCAATGTCACATTTTCTCATAATTAGTTAACTGAGTGAAACTGAAGCTTCGGGGAAACCTGCCACGTGAAATCCCAGGGGAAACATTACATTTTAATGTTACATCTGGAAGTTGGAGTCCCATTCCTTGTCAGGAGATAAGCCTGGCAGTGATGGATTGTCCTGTCCTCTGAGTTTCTCCTGCATTTAGTGCCTCTCACCTCATCATTTAAATTGCTCCTGGAGCCACCTCCTGTGCCCGGGTGCTTTCCCTGCTCTGAGCTCTCCTGTTCTGTTCTGTCATCCGAACCTGCTTATTTTCAGGCCTCGCAGAAAGCTGCTCTTAACGTGCTTCCTGCGGCAACACACTGACGCAAGGTCATCTTCCAACTCATGCTTGCTCACTTGCAGAATTAAAGGCATTCATCGACTCTTTTGAAAGGAAGTGCCAACAATCTGCTTGGTCCTCCTGGAACATCAGAGGCTGCCATTCCGCTTTTGTCCTACCTCCTGGATCTGTTGTCACAACCAGTACTGGTTGTCACATTCTGTGGTAGTTTTTTTGATGCAACAGTAACATAGTGGACAGGATGGCAGTGGTGAGTATCTCTCTGGAAGTAAAATTTTAACAACCAGAATCACTAGGGTAGGGTGTTCAAGGATGAGGCTGCCATCAGATTGAAATCCACCGGGTGTGACCCAAAGCTCTGTGGGATATCAGTAGCTATCCTTTTTTCATTCGTTTTATTTAGGATAGGTAATATGATGGGTTTTCAAAAAGTCCATGGAAAATGCACATCATGAAGAAGCCATGCACAAATTTCAAACATTTTTTGCAGCAAAATAAACTTGTCTTTGAATTTTTTTCTTTATTCATGATAGAGTGCTTATGTGCACCAGGGTGAAGGTACTGAAGAGGAAGGGAAGGAAGGGAGCACCTATCATGCCTGACCATGCCATGATTACCTTCCTCCAGGGGTCCAGCCCACTGGACCTTGGGCACTTGTGGGTGTGCCAGTGTGTTTCAGGCTGTCCAGCCTGGGGAACTGAACTATGGTCACCAAGTGGGGTCTGCCTTCTCTTGAGCGGGAGATTACCATTGCACCACAAAGCCAGCCCTAAACTCTACTTTAATTCCATTTCCTTTGAACTTTTTCAAATCTCCTCATATTCATAAAAAAGTATTAAGTTCTTTCGATAACCAGAGCCAGAACGGTGTACCTGGACCCCAGCTTAAAAAAAAAAACAAAACAGTCCTAGTAGCCTGGGAGCTTCATGTTGTCTGTCTTCTTTCCCTTCTTTCCCTTTCAGAAATAATTGCTATTCTGTCTTTTTGATAAGCATGTTCTTGTTCCTTTTTATCACTATGCCACATGTATGCATATCCCATATATGAAAGTGTATGTGTATATGCACACATACGTATGTATTCATATATATTTGTCTACATGAGTGTCAGCTATCTGTATCCACAGGTTCCATATCCAAAGATTTGATCCATCACAAATCAAAAATATTTTTTAGAGAATTATTTATTTATTACTATTCTTACTCTGTAATTTGATGAGAGAGAGAGCGAGAGCGCGCTCAAGAGAGAGCAAGATAGAGAGGGAAAGTGAGAAAGCAAGCTACTGGGTCTGGAAATCAAACCATGGTCAGCCACGTGGGAGTCCAGCACCTTACCCACCATGTCACCTGCTGGCCTCCAAATCAAAAATATTTTAAAACATAGAAATTGATCACATAGGTGCTAAATATGTACAATTTTTTCTGTGTCATTATTCCAGTAAATAACATGATATAACAACCTATGCATATCTATTCTACTACTGATGAATGTTTATATTGTTTCTATTTTTGTTTTTATTTTGATTTTGCAATCAATAACACTATAAGACATTCTTTTTTATAACTCTTCATGGTATCCCTGTATAAGAGTTTCTGTAGGTTTTAAACCTGGAGATGGCTTAGTCATGTGGTAGGTTATTTATGTATTAAATATGTTAGGTAATAACAAATTATATTCCAAAGTGATCATTCTAATACATTTCCAAATTCAGTAGATAAGAATTCCATTGATCCACATCCTTGACAACACTTGATATCAACTAGTTAAAACTGTTCGCTAATCTAATGGTAGTGTAAAATGGTATCTCGTTGAGCCTTTGATTTGTGTTCAGTGATTACACATCAAATTGAAGATCTTTCATATATTTATAGGCCATTTGTATAACTCTTCTATGAAATGCCTTTTTATTTCTTTTGTCCATTTTCCTCACGGGGGTTGTGTTTTTGTTAATGATTCATAAATATTTTTTTTTTTGAGAGGTTTTTGCCATAGGGTGAGTGCGCTCGCCAGACAGACAGAGAGAGACAGAGAGACAGAAAGTGAGAAATCATCCCCCAGGGGGGATGGCCACGCTGCAATCCCTTCTCCTCCATTCTCCTCTCGGGATCTTGGGCACGCACACACACGCGCCTGGCGTGAGTTTTAAGCCACCGGGTCCGGGATGCGAACCGCGGTCCACTACGTGGGAGTCCAGCGACATAGCCATTACACTAACTGCTGGTCCCATGATTCATAAATATTTTTAATGTGTTCTAGGTTAATAATTTTTTTTTGAGTGTGTGTTTTACAAATTTCCCCCAGCTTGTGGCTTATCTTTTCAAGCTCTTTTTGGTGCCATTGGATGAACAGATATTCTTTATTTAAATATAATCAAATTATTAATTTTTAAATGGTTTATGCCTTTGGTTTGTTTTTGGGAGAAAGGTTTTCCTAGCACAATCAAAGATATTGTACCATATTATCTACTAAAATTTTTACAGTGCTGCCTTCCATATTTAATATCTTGAGATTGATTTTTGTGCTTTGATGAGAGGTAAAGGTTAAATTTTACTTTGATTTTTTTCATATACATAACCAGTTATCTCATTTATTTTCTTCATTGTCTTCTTATAAAATCTGTTCTGTCTTCTCATATATTGCATTTCTACCTTCTCCTTTTTGTCTTATTTCTGTATATCTATTTTTGTACCAGTACCACATTATTTTAATTGTTATAACATTGGTATAAATTTCAATATCTGGTAGAGGACATACTTTGATGTTCTTCTTCAGGAATGTCTTGGTTATACTTTCCTTTTTCTGCTTCATATAAATTTAAAATTATCTTATCAGGGTCAGCCAAGGTATGGTGGTTCTCTTCTACTTATTACTTCTTCCTTCTTTACGGGACTTTGGGCACACATGTACATGTGCCCAATGTGTTTTTTTAAGCTTCTGGGGCCAAGACTCAAACCATGCAGTTGGCCATGTGGGATCCAACCACCTTACTCACTATGCTACTGACTGTCCCAATGTAGTTGATTTTTTAAATTGTGTTTCTCTATCAAGATTTTTCTGGAATATCTTGTGTGTACTACTGTTATTTCCATTTTACAGATAAGGAAACTAAGGCACAAACCTACTGAATTGGTTGTCTAAGTTCACATGTATAGTTAGTAAGAGTTAAAAAAATTAGGATGAAAACTCAGGTAATCTGGATCCAAATCCTATTCCCAATGATACCTTTATGTCATTGCTAAGACCTGGGCTTATGTAATAGGAAATCGTGATTCTGTTTGTGGAATGTAATTATATAAATTTTTATTGATTAATAATTGATTATTAAAGATGACTTTTTTCATACATAAGTGAGAGGTATCCTCGACATAGAGATGTATTCTTGACTCACTTCTCCTACCCCTGTATTTCATAAGCAAAGAAACAGGAATCCAATTTCCTGTCCCTAGCACTTACTCTGTAAAAGGCTGAAATCTTGTAAAGTAACTATTTCTTTACAAAAGTATCATAAGTAGGAAGACAATTATTATGACCAGAAAGTAGAGTGGATTAGAAACATAGGTATTTTTCTCTGTTTCTGTAGGCTATGTTTGAGTAAAATGTGATGAGGGCACTTGGTTGATGATGCAGATGGGGACATCTGCAGATCTGTAGTTGTTTTACTGGGAAGAGCTCATCATCTTGGCCATCACAGCATGCCACGTAACATTGACTTTGGCTATCTAATACAAAGTTGCTGGAGTGTTCGTTTCTGCCCCATATCTGGTTTCTTCTTATGGAATCCCCCATTGGCTTTCTAATTAGATTCAAACTTTTTAGTGCTCACTTTTGAGGCTCCTCTTCACCCTGGTTTAGCTCACATTGCTTTAGTGAATTATTTCAATTTCCCTACTTGCAAGTCCCTTCCAGATTCCACCTTCTTGGGTTCTCTCCGCCATATGGTTTATATCGCCTCCTCCCTTCTCCTGCCAGACCTCCTCCATTGTCTTTTATTCAGGTCTCTCCTCAGGGCTCACTAACTTCTGTGTCTTAGATCCACCTCTATAGATTCTCAGGACAAACAATGGTGAATTTTCTGAACAACTCAAATGCCCAGGGTTTCTCCTCCCTTACTCACCTACTGTTTTTTTGAGTGTATTCCCAGTTTTTTTCCTCATGGGTGGTGTTGCTCTTTTTATTTGACTATAAACTCAATGAATAGAGACATTGCTCTGTTCTATGCTGTGCCCTGGCAGAAAACTGGCTCTCTGTAGACAAGTCTTACTGCTAAATGTGCTGCAGTATGTGGTGTTGGCAAACAGACACTTTCATTACACATCCTTGAATTCCATTGCACCCTCATTAATATTGTTCCCTGTTGTAGAAGATAGGTCAGTCCTGGTTCTTTTCCAAAGAGCTTCAGTTACTAATGTGCTGAAAAGATGTCCTTTTATGGTGGTCTCACCAAAGACTGTGAAAGGAAAGGAATAAGAGTGACAGTATATCTTTTCTTGGTTAGCCTTTCACAAATCTAGGAAAATAGACAATCTACCACTGATTATAAAACAGTATAAAACAAGCAAACAAACAAAGCCCAAACTAAAACAAAACCTCTGGTATTTCCAAAATCTGGAAATATTAGTTTATATATGTCTGGCCCTACTTCTCTCTCTCCAGTCCCTTTACTTAATCCCACTATTGATTATAACCATATAATCCTTTGATCCTTTTGGTTTGTTTGGAATGCTTTGTTGGTGATAATTATCTTCTGAACTTGATTGTAAATGTGTGTGTGTTGGGAGGGAGCAGAGTTTTTGTTTTTTTTTTTTTTTTACAGTGATAGTTTTACTAAAAATGCTATTTAAAAAATTTACCTACAGCCCTGCTTTAGTTTGCCTTTGGGTTTAGAGAACATTTACATTAAAATATTTAAAACATTGCAAAATAAGAAAGAGAAGAAAGGAAAGAGTTAGGAAAGGAAGAAAGCTTACTTCCTGTTTTGTGTGTTTTTTCTTTTTTTTGGAGAGATTTTCGCTATAGGGCACGTGCACTTGCCAGACAGAGAGAGACAGAGAGACAGAAAGCGAGAAATCACCCCCCAGGGGGGATGGCCACGCCGCAATCCCTTCTCCTCCATTCTCCTCTCGGGATCTTGGGCACGCACACACACGCGCCTGGCGTGAGTTTTAAGCCACCGGGTCCGGGACGCGAACCGCGGTCCACTACGTGGGAGTCCAGCGACATAGCCATTACGCTAACTGCTGGTTCCCTGTTTTTGGTTTTTTTTTAATGGTTTTTTTTTTTTTTTTTTTTTTTTTTTGGTGTGTGTGTGTGGTGTTTTGGACAGCTCTCACTTGCTATAATCCTCCTGCCTCAGCCTCCCGAGCAGGTGGAACCACAATACATGCCACCATGTTTGGCTCCTTCATCTCACTATATTGCCCACACAGGTCTTGAGCTGGCAATTCTCTTGTTTCAGCTTCTCAAGTACCTGGGCCCACAAACATGTGCAACTGTACCTGACTTTTAGGGTGGAATGGGAATCAAACCTGCGACTCCCATGTGGCCTCAGCTGCTAATCAGCAGCATCCAGCACACACTCCTCCAGCTGGGCCACTCCTGGTTTGCTTTTAAGTGGAAGAATAAGATGAGGCCATCTGGACTAGTGTAAAGTGTATTCATGTTGCTTAAATTCACTATACAAGCTATGGTGATATATAGTGATTGAATGTATAAAAGAATTAAAATAATAATAATAAAAAGAAGTGGCCATCAAACAAGGTGATGTCTAGCAACAAATGTGAAAATGTGGCTATCATTGATTTCATTCCCATAAAGAAGTGAATACAGTGTTTAAAAGGAAATAAAAATCCTTGACTCTTGGTCTCTGTGTACTTATCTATGCTAGCAGAAAGGAAGAACTAAATCATGCTTACTTTTAAAAGTTTACTGTGCTTATTTAAGATTTCTACTATATGAAGCTATATAATCTAGGCTATAGTATATAATTATATTCTCTGGGTTACCACCCAGTGTAACCAAGGGGCTAGGTTGGTACACTGACAGTTATTGTAATGTAATCCTCATATGAAGATGATTGTTACTCCATTTCTCAATTTTATACTTGATTAGAAATCCCAATATCTAAAAAAATTCCCCAGTACACTCCACCTAGAGCTCATTTTTTAATTTTGGTAGTTTCCTCTTATGAAGAGTCTGCTGGTAACTGATTTCCATGATTTGTGGTCTTAGCTTAAATATCTCTTGTCATGATTACCGGTTGTAAAATAGTAGACTAGGTCGTCATTTTTTTAATTGGTTTTTAGAAAGTTAGTCCTAGATAGGTTACTTTATGTGTTCCAGTACTTCGGAAGCATTTTTTTTTCCTGTTTGTATTTCTGTTTGCCCAGGCTGTCTCTTAAAGCTACTTAGGCCTGGCTGTCCTGGGCAGAGCTCTGAAAATGTCTGTTAGCCCAGCCCTGTTACAAAGCAATGAAGTCAACTGAATGTGTTCTCATTTTGCCAGCCTTCTTAGATCAGTCTTCATTTTCTGAGTCCGTTTTGGGTGCCCCACCTGTTAGCACGTGGTTTTCACAGCATCATACAACTTCCTTTCCCGGCAGCTTAGCTCTACATAGTACTTAGGAGCAGTTCATTTCTACAGCTTTTCCTTTCCTATAGCAGGGAAACTTGATTTTCCATAGCTTCCCTCATCTGAAGCAGAAACATGTGGGCTATGGAGATTACTAAAACTGCAGCCCCTGAGCTGGTCAGGGAAACCCTGGCAACAGAAGATCTGGTAGGGAAGGGAAGACTTACTGACTCTATAGCACTGTTTGGTAGTCTGTGCAGCCAGATAAAGGGAAGCCATGTGGGACCCTGCAGGAAAGATAGGCTTTCTAGTAAGTCTTTCTCTTCCTGTGTCTACATCCTGGCTCTTTTATGTATTGGTTATGTGGCCTTGAACTAATAGCTTCGTGTCGCTAAGCTGCAATTGCTTCATCCTGAAAATGGGATGATGATAATATAGTATGTATGTAGTAGGTTTATTGTGAGGATAAAATAACTTAGGTAAAACATCTCACCCTGTGCTTCCACACAGTGTGCTCGCAAACATCAACAAAAGAAAGGGACAACATAGGAGGGTAAAAGTGAAAGAAAGAACAGGAAAACCATTGGTGTCAAATAGCCAAAATGGGAATGTGTTTTTCTGTTACAGACCTCACGTGTCCTATTTGCATGAACTTCAAGATTATTAAAGCCTGACATTGGGTCTAGGTGGTGGCCCGTAGTGTTACAGTGAGGCCCATGTGAGATAGGTCCAGAGTTCCTGTCCTGCAACCTCCCTGAGCATGCTGGGAAGTGTCTATGCACCCATGATCTATGCCAGCTGAGACGGGGTGGATTGGTGTGAAGACCTAGTTGAAGGTGCCTATCTCTCTCTCTCATAGAAGAAATAAATACATAAAATCGGAAAAGTTTTTGAAAAGGTAACTCTGACTTTCTGGATTTACTACATCTAGACATTTCCTTTAGGTTTCAGTCCAGTGGGCAGAGAATGATGTGTATCATTCTGAGCATTGGTCACTTGAGCAGGGTTGGTGGGGTCAGCAGTGACAAGAGCCATGGTTTGGCATGGGAAGTCACTTGTGTTGGGCCTTGGTTCTTCATCCACTGGGCTGAGATGACTGCCGTCCAAGGCCTCTTCTGCTCTGTAGACCTCCAGGCCTCTGAGCCAGGAAAGAACACTGAGCAATGAAACACATGAAGACAAACCACAAATGTCGCCTTCAATCTGGGGGAGGTATTTTGGAGACACAAATGCCCTTCCCTCTAAAGAGCATGTGTTGGATTTCTGCACATTCTAGTCTCTTGTTTCTGCTAGTGATGACAACGAGGGACTGCAATTGCCCTACCTTGTCATGGACCCACTTTCTGAAATAATAAAACCAGCTTTGCAACTATATAAATACTGCAGGCAGTTTCCACACTGGCTCCTTTCTTTAACAAGGTAATAAAATATGTTAGTATTTAATTATATAGTGTCCAACTTTTCTGCTGACAAAGCAAAATTCCACTGCTTATTGAAAAGGGAATTTGTAAGCAGCCAGAACCCACTTGGTTTTCGTCATTGGGTGATACATCTACCCCCTCTGCCACCCTGGGAAGTGAAGGCATTTATTTCAGCCATTGCAGAAATGTTAGAGTGGTGCTACATAAGACTGCAAAAAAAGTCATTTAAATCTCTACTGTTTGTGCTGCTAGCTTTGTTTCTCTGATCACATGTTTCTCTAGTCATCATTATTTAACTAACCCTGTGAGCTCTCATTCTCAAAATGCCTGGCCTGCCCAGAGATATTCTTCAGGCATCTGATTTCCTACCATTCTTTCTGTTATATATTTAAATTCCTGTTGATCTTTGAGGAAGAAAGTGGTAGTCTTGATCAGGGATCTCTTTCTCGAGAATAAAGACTGAATGGTTTTCACTAACATCATGGGGCAGAGGGAGGAGTCTCTCACATCACTCTCTGAGTCTTGGAAAGTATTTTTCCAGCTTTTTCCTTTTCCCTCTGTTTCTAACTCATTTCTCCATCTTCACATTGCAGGCATGCTTTATCGAGTGATTTTTTTTTTTTTTTTTTTATCATTTCTCCCTCCATTCCCCTATGTTGGCTGTTCTTTTATACAGAAATCTATCTTTCCACCTTTTCTACCAATGCAGATCTTCCCTTTGGGGGCAATTTCTTAGAATTTCCTTAGGAAATCATTTTTCCACATCACTCTGTTTCTTTAGCATTCAGAGGCTACATTTAGATGTGTAAGTGTACATGTGTTCATCTTCTAGATACTATTTTTGAAGAGCACATGAATTCCTACAAAGAATGAAGTCCTATTTTACTTCTCTTCACAGCAATTGGACAGTAAAATCTGATCCTTAATAAATATCACCGAAGACTGGCTGAGACACTACTGCGTTCTAGTCTATTTTGTACTTTATATTTTAAGCATGCTCTATTTACAATTAAGAACTATCTACATGCTATCTCTTGCTTCTAAGGCATGATGTTGCTTAGCCAACTTAGCATGAAATTGTAGTCAAAACGAAGACTTCCTTTTCTGATATAAAATGTTTAATTTTTCTGTTCTTCCAGTTTACATCTGTCTCTGCTTAGATTATCAAGATTCAAAGTTAATGTTTCAAAGCAAATAATCTTGTTTATCTTTATACTTTAGTATGTGAGGATGTGCTCTAGAAATTGATCATTTTTAAATATTGTACAGCTTTGCTACCTGTGTCCCTGAATATGACCTTTGCTGTGTCCACTCCTCCTTAGGTTTACTTTTGTTCCAGTGAAGAGTGTTTTGACTAACTCTGTTCTTCTTGGTTAAAAAGGGTCTTCATCTTAAAGAGTGGTCAGTTGGCTGGTAGATGCTGATAAGATATTTAATGTTCATCCAGATGACCGGATGACCCACAAACTTCTAATCTTCCTGAGCTATAGAACACACTCATCTGTACTTGGCTTCTGGCCTTAAACACCATTTCCCATGCAGCCTTGATGTTTGGTTAAAGCCAATAACCATCTATCACTTTCAGGCCACAACAGATCTGCTTACAGCTATCACCAAGTGAAATATGAGCACACATTTTCAACCCGAGTTCCTTTTAGAGGTCCTGAAGGACTCTGCTAAAGTCCATCAAATGAATTCAGGGAGACCAATCACAGGCAGAATGCTGGCCTGATGTTGAGGGAGGGGATGAAGACAAAGCCCTGATGCTATCCCGAACTTTTCTGTAAGGTCATTGGGACCTCCAGGCCAGCGACTCATCTTTTACCTGGTACTTCCCTCTCATCTGTGAAACTACTGAGGACTTTATTCATTCATTCTTCTATTTCTCTTACCCTCTCGGGGTTATAGCTTTATCCTCCAAATGCCAGGAAAGCAAAAATAAACAAGGTTTGTCGATCTAAATTTAATTCTCTCAACATCCTAGGGATGGAAGACCTTCTAACAATGCTAGAGTTTTAAAAATCTCTTACATTGCTAAATCAATATGCAACATACTAAGCATTTTAATAGATGTTAACCTTATTCAGATGTTAAGAAGTGGAAAGGGTATGATTGTGTTCCATAATTATTTTCAGTTCATTAATTTAGTAAGGTGTAATCAGCTTAGAATCCTTTACAAATATGAAAAATCCTTTCTGCTTGTAAAAGCTTAATATTTACTGGACAAAAACAGTTAATAGCCTTCTTTAATGCTGAAGCTAGAAATGAATTTTCATTTTTCTAGTCTTAAAAGAATAGTTGATATTGATTTAGATAGTGGTACAATATAAAAAATATGTTGACCCATTACAGCCAAAGATAAAGATATTTACCACTAGAGAAAACATTAATATTGAGTTGTAGAGATTGGTCAAAAGATATTTTCAATAACTGCTGCTGGTTTCCCTCGTGACTGCTGGCACATATTTTACACAGTGGCTGTAGGTAAGAGTGTGACTGTGGAAGAATGTGAGCCCCACTGACCTTTTAACCTATGAACTCACTTTCACTAATTCAAGGCTCAAAGCCAGTTAATTAACCCATGAAGTCTGCTTTAACACTGACATAAGGCTTACCAGCAATGTTCAAGGAGGTGCCATGTATTATTGCTTAATATAATACTCTGATATGACCCACAACACAAACAGGTCTCATATAAGAGAGGGAATCATAGCAGTGTTATGCTGCATCTAATAAATGCTGTTATTATTCTCAAAGAGATGCAAAGACATTTGCAACTCCAGAATTGATTGTTTTGTGTAGCCAGGGCCAATGAAACAGGCTTTCTTCCATTCCCTAGAATGTCTTCTTCCACCTAGAGGACAAAGTTTATTGAAATGACAGCCAGCGAAATCACCAGGCCATAGATACCAGTCATCATGCATGTCCTCTAACCATAGTTATCTGTGAAAGAGGGAGTACGGGTAAAACAGAAATAAAAACCTACTTTCCATTCTTGTGGCTTAATTGCAGAGACGAAACTTAGGCATGTGAAACGACCAAACAATTTCACAACAGCAGATACACAAATGGGATGCTTTGGAGAGACATCTGGTCCCTGTACTGTCTGTAGCCAATTCCAGTGGGAAATAAAAGAAGTAGAACTGACTGCTTCTGCAGGGAGCACATCCTGGTCCTCTGGCAGCAAGGTAGAGGTTTTCTGCCAGGAGGGAACACTAGATGGGGGCTGTTTATTTTTTCTCCAAACAGAAAAGCTTTTCCATGCTAATAGGAGCTTCAAAAGGAATGCAGCCGCAGATGGAGAGACCTCATATACATTCATGCATTCAATTAGCAGGAACTAATTGAATTTGGGGATTAACTCTGCTATTAGAGCGATGCGAAACTTATTTCTGTTTCCTATCTATGGTTACATGTCTCAGATTCAGCACAGGTGGTATTTGAATACAAGACCACTGTAGTCTGTAATGGCCTTGAGGTGCCACAGTTGCATTAATCCCAGTGACAAGGAGATGATAAGTGATGTGAGATGTGTGTTCAGCACCTTCCACTCGGTATTTCAGCTATGAAGGAGTATGAGGGCTAGAGGGCTAGAGTTAGGTGAGACTGTCTGGCTGAGGAGAAAATGGGGAAGAAAATCAGGAGCAACTCCTCTCCCACATCTGCTTATTAAAGAGAGATTAGGGGCAGACCTCATCTACGATAGAACTTCTAATTCAGTACAATAGCATTGGTTTGCTGCCTAGGCTCTACTCACCACCTTTGGTCTTTCTGCTCTAAAAAAGCTGTTTCTTCAGATAAACTGTTCTTTTTTCTTTTCTTTCTTTCTTTCTTTCTTTCTTTCTTTCTTTCTTTCTTTCTTTCTTTTTTTTTTTTTTTTTTTTTTTGCTAGAGGGCATGTGCACTTGCCAGAAAGAGAGAAACAGCGAGACAGAAAGCGAGAAATCCCCACTGGGGGGATGGCCACGCTGCAATCCCTTCTCCTCCATTCTTCTCTCAGGATCTTGGGCACGCATGCACATGCACCCAGCGTGAGTCTAAGCCACTGGGACTTGAACTGCGGTCGACTACATGGAATTCCAGAGACATAGCCATAACGCCAACTGCTGGTCACCCAGATAAGCTGTTCTTAACATTTTTCTATTTTTCTGCTAAGATATTCATGACACAAAATAGATGACATTATATGTGTAATACATTCCCATAGTAACATAGGTAGCAAAGGCTGTTGGCCACAGCTATTTCTCAACATGAATTGAAAGTCAAAACCAACTCTTCGACTCAAAGCATACCACTCACAACTATCACATATCACAGCTATCACAAGAGTATGATGTGATAGCTATTCTTTCTAATAACAGCTCCAGCGCATCTCCTGTCCTATATAGATACCTAGCCATGTGACTTTGACACTTCGTATTGAGATGTGGGGTCTGTGTCCTCTGTCCTGGATATAGGCAAACCTGGAACTTTCGTGGGAATGATACTTTGTGGTTTCCAAGGAAAGGTGAAGTAACCACTCTGGGGCTCTGTTGGGATGGTTGCTTTTGGAATCTAGACACCGTTTCATGAGGAAGCCCAAGCAGCCCATGGAAACCTACATAAGAAGAACTAGCAATATGGGGACCAGCAATTAGCATAATGGATATGTCGCTGGACTCTCATGTAGTCAACCGCGGTTCGCGTCCTGGACCCAGTGGCTTAAAACTCATGCAGGGCACGTGTGCATGCATGCCCAAGATCCTGAGAGGAGAACGGAGGAGAAAGGATTGTGGCGTGGCCATCCCCCTGGGTAGTGATTTCTTGCTTTCTGTCTCTCTGTCTTTCTCTGTCTTTCTGGCGAGCGTACGCACCCTATAGCAAAAACCTCTCCAAAAAATAAATAAATAAAATAATAACTAGCAATATGTATGATGACATTAAAACTGGATCTTTGGAGGAGGCCCTGTAGCCTAATGGTTAAGGGAGCTGGATCTCACATGGCTAACCATAGTTTAAGTTTTGGACGTGGCAACTTAAAAAACATGCTGGACACATGTGCTCGAGTGCCCGAACCTCCCCAAAATGGAGAAATTGGGGAGGAGGGATTGTGGTTTGACTACATCCCACTGGGGAATGCTTTTTTTCTGTCTCTCTCTTTGTTTCTGTGTCTCTCTGGCAAATAGATAAATAAAATATAGATAGATAGATAGATAGATAGATAGATAGATAGATAGTTCTTTCAGTATTCTATGGAGCAGCTCCAACTGATGCCATGTATAACAGAGATAAAGAATGCAGAATGTTGGAAACAGCAGATGACATAGTAGTTAAGGCACTGGACTACCATGTAGTTGACCATGGTTCACATCCCAGACCTGGCAGCTTGAAATTCACACTGGGTGCATGTGTGTGCCTACCCAAAATCCCAAGAGGAGAATGGAGGAGAAGGAATTGCAGCATGGCCATTTCCCCGAGTAGTGATTTCTTGCTTGCTGTCTCTCTGTCTCTCTCTGTCTCTCTGGCAAACTCACACGCCCTATAACAAAAATCTCCCTCTCAAAAAAAAATGCAGAATGTTGAACAAAATTAATAATTAGAGTATTTTAAGCCACTGTGTTTTGTGATGGTTTGCTAGTTAGTAATAGAAAATAGAGACATATTTGCATGTCATTATAAGAACAATTTTAATCTGTTCTAAGATATTATAAATAATCCTCAGTATTTTAGCTTTTATTACAATAAACAATTTGTCACATCTTATTCTTGATTGTCAGAAACTTCTCTAGGCCCAGATTGAAGTACAGAGGTCTATAGAAATATCTAATTTCTTCTTTTCTTGCCTCATATTGGACTTATTCAGTAGTGTTATGTAAATTCATATTAATTACCATCATCTTCTTGAGCTGCTTCCCATTTATGCCTAATTAACATGATTTGCGATGGTTAGCTATGCTACTAAATGTGTGTTAGATTACCTTTGTTGTGTTTGACGATTATACTAAATTCTGGTTTTGAGAGCTAAGCCTTCAGTTTGCTGCTCATGTACCATGGCTGGCCGCTCATATAATACAGAAGTTGGACAGAATGTTTCTCATAAGGTAAACACAGGAAAAATAATGCAAAAATATGTATATCAAAGAAGTGTCAAAGAATGTGACATTTGTCCTGAGTATGCTTGTTTTTCGATGTTTCCATCGTCACAAAAGAATTGAAGTCAGCTTAAAACCATAATTAGACTTTACGTCACTTTATATGTCAGCCATTCATGAAACTTGGGGAGAGTTATTTGTTTGAGCTTTTGGCCACCCTGCTCAGAGTTAAACAAAGGAGAAAGAATATAAGATGGTAGAAGAAACTCTGGGGAACCAGCAGTTAGCGTAATGGCTATGTCGCTGGACTTCCACATAGTTGACCGCAGTTCGTGTCCCGGACCGGGTGGCTTAAATCTCACACTGGGCGTGTGTGCGTGCTTGCCCAAGAGGAGAATGGAGGAGAAGGGATTGCGGCGTGGCCATCCCCCCCCCGGGGAGTGATTTCTCGCCTTCTGTCTCTCTGTCTCTCTCTGTCTATCTGGCGAGTGCACGCGCCCTTTAGCGAAAACCTCTCCAAAAAAAATAAAAAAAAGAGAGACTCTGACCTGAGGATGAGGTTGCAGGGCACATAAATGAAGGAAGAATTTGTTTCTAAGCAGCATTATTAACTGTGTGACCCTGGAAAAAGGTCAGTTCACATCTCAAACCTCACATTTCTCATGAGAGGGTGAGATGGAGGCCAGATACAGCTCTACATATGTCTTTTGCTGAAGAGGTAGTTTAAGATTGAGTTTCTTGCTTTGCAAATAAAAATATTTAAGAGTAAAAGGTATGCAGAACTTGGCATCTTTTACAATTATTTTTGAAGATTTAGATGGCTGCTACCATAAGCAGATGCCCAATAGACAATTTGATAAAAAATTAGTACTTTAAAAACGAAAAAGGGGGAAGGGGGGCTAGTGTAATGGTTATGTTGCTGGACTCCCACGTAGTCAACCACAGTTCAAGTCCTGGACCCTGTGGGTTAAAACACTGGGCACATGCGTATATGTTGAAGATCCCCAGAAGAGAATAGAGGAATTGCGGTGTGGGCCTCCGCCCTTGGGGGGTAATTTTTCTTGCTTTTTGTTTCTCTGTCTCTCTGTCTGTCTGTCTGTCCAGCAAATACACATGACCTATAGGAAAAAAAATCTCTAAAAGCAGAAAAAAAACTGAATACGAAAGATTAAGCTGTTGAAATATATAGAAGTACTTAAGATTGTGCTTCTACGTTATATATAACAATGTAGTTATTTTAGCCAGTTTTTTGAGAATCACAGGTATATGTGGCTCAGCTCTGTACTGTGTGATTTTTATTTCAAAATAGTTTCATCTGCAGAGCCATAACAATGTTAAACTCTCCTTTCAGAAGTAGTCACGTGCCAAATTCTAGTGCTATAATTGGCCTTAGTCTAGAGTCATTCTTTTTTTGTGTGATACGAGTTAAAAATATCAGTACTCCATGGTGTGTTATACAGGTGACTGTAACAGTCAGGTTCTATGTACCTTGGTCTTATTTTCAAGGAAGCATATCCAAATAACTGTTTATAATCTTTCTTTTTCCAACAGAAGAACTGAAGTTTTGTAATTTGCTCAAGGTCATAACTAGTTAATGGCACGCACAGGACTTAAACTCAAGCAATCTGAATCTAAACTCATTTACAGTATGTCCTTTCTTAATTATAGTCAGATCTTATTTTGTACTTGCCAACATGGAAGCTCCATAAGAGACTGAAGTTTGTTTTATACCTTGCTACACCATCACCCCCTCAAACAGGGCCCAGCTGCGGGAGCCAATAGGACTCTTAGCTTGTTCCTGCTCCTGTAACAAAATACCTTAGACTGGACAATGACTAAGTATAATAACATAGGCTTACTCTTCATGGCTCTAGGGGCTGAAAAGTCAAATACCAAGGCTCCAGTAGATTCTGTATTAGTAAGGCCTTGGTCTTTTTCTCCAAGTTGACGCCATTTTGCTGCATTCTCACATTGTGGAAAAGCAAAAAAGTGTGAAAGTTGTGTTCTTCCTTAGTAAAAGATATGAAAGGGTAAGGCAGCTCTCTGAAGTCTCTTTTTAAGGATATGAATCCCTTTACTAGGGTGAAGCCCTTGTGATTTAATTACATTTCCAAAGGCCTCACATCTTAATACCATCACATTTGCGATTAAGTTTCAACATGAATTTCAGAGGGTTACAAACATTTGAATCAGAGCAGCTGTCTTTCCCTTTCATGATTCCACGGGATTGGAGCCATATTTTCCTTACATACATGGGTGTCTGAGGACATTCAGAGTCTTGGGAATCCAGGCCTAGTAAAGAGAGGCTGTGAGACAAAGATGGCAATTTCTTCCTAGTAGTCCTGATTTGTGAGTTTTAGCCTTCTGTCTTGGGATGAGCACTGGGCAGCAAATTGAAGGCATGGCATAGAGGAAAAATAAACTATCTGGACTGGTGATTCAACTTCTAACCTCTAAAAATAATAAGTTTCTCAGTTCTCTACCCTCTTCCTTTCCTGTCTTACTATATAAGTTTATGCCATTTAATTTTTCAGGAAACTTGTTACTCATCTACTCAATAAGATTTATGTCCCATTAAAATTTGGCTTCTCTTGCTACTTTGAATTTTGGAGCATTGTTTTCTTAGTATGAAGGGTTTTTAGAAAAAGCAAGAAGGCAAGCTCAGAGCTCAAGAAATAATAAAGAATAATACTGTAATCATAACAGCTCTTATTTGTTTTGAAGCATGATCTTTCAGAAGGTTATTATCTGGAGTTGAATATTAATGGATTCAGGCTCTCTTTATGCACAGGAAATCTTAAACAACTATATTCATAGGGAAGGACATTAATCAGGAGAGAGAAGTGAACCTTGTTCCTAATAATGTTTGCAAAATAGCTACCCATGGGTTTGTAGCTTGACTTAGAAATACATATTCATGCTTTCCATATCTAGTACAATTGGAAGTTATTTGTGGTTATGGTTCTGTTATATGATCCTCACCTATTCATGGGGGCTTCAAGCTGGCAGACTGTTGGAAATCAACAAACGTGAATTATAAAGCCTGTGAATGATAGGGGCTAGAAGCTAAAAGAGGTTATAATGTGAGTGATCAGGAGCAAAGGAATGAGGAGGAGGATAGAACTCAGTTTTCAGAACAGGAAGAAAGAAAAAAAAATGCACTGGCATGCTTATTGACACTTTTATGCTCCCCTGATTTGCTTTTAACTCTCCGATAGTTTGTCATCACCTGCAGGATAAAGCCCAGAGCTGCCAGGTATGGTGGTGTGTGCTTGTGATCCCAGAACCGTAGGCTGAGGCAGGAGGATTTTGAGTTTGAGGCAAGCCTGGACAACCTAGTGACACCCTTCATTATTGGGCATAAGAGACTTCCTGAAGTAGTCCCCCAGGAAACTGCAGTACATTATCTGAGCCTACTCTTCACCTCATATGTAAAAATATAGAGCTCTTTGCAAGTTTCCTCAGATGCCAGAATCCTCAACTTCCATGTCTTTGGTCATACTAGTCCTTCACCTTGCAAGGGTTTTCCAAGTCTTCTTTGCTAATTAATTCTACTTGTGGATGTGCGGGCTTAAACTTCTCCTCCAAGAAGCCGCTTCTGTATTCCACAGCTGGCCAGTCAGTTTTAGTGCAGTTTTATTTTATTTTGCTTTGATTTATTTTATTTATTTACTATGTATGCATGTATGTATTTATTTATAGTGACCCTTAAATAGACGTTATCTTCAGAAATCCTTTTATCGTCTTTCTTTATTGCTTACATGCACCCAATTTTATTACACAAGCGTTTTAAGTGAATGTATTCAGTTTTTTCTTTTTTCTCTTCTGTATTTCTATCTCCTTTTTTTCCTAACTTTTAAATTTTAAGAAATGTTTCAATATGGTATTGAAGCATAGGTTGTGCTACTGTTTTTAACTTCTGTGTGTTAGAGGTTTTTGCATTAACTGCTTCCTTGTATAATTTTCCTGACCATATTTTTCCTAATATGGATATTCTGCTTCAGCCAAGAGAACATCCGGTAGTATAAAAGTCAAAACTGATTTGTTCTCCTAGACATGCCATCATTAATCCCTTCTCCAGCCTCTCCCTGCCTGTCTTCTGAATACAGTTTATGTCTTGGGGTCAAACACCAGGCCCCCGACTCTTTTATCTCTGACTGTCATCTGATAGGTACTATATTAACAAAGATATGTCTGCTTAACTTCACGTGCCAATTTTACCTTTATTGAAAGTGTTTATATGTCTTTTCGTGTACTTATGTGCAGACACAAAAGCTGTGAAAACTTTTCCTTCTGTTTATATATCTGTTTATAAAACACTTTTTAAAATTTTATCCTCCCAACAGAGAGGTGAACAGAGCAGTGTTTCATCTTATTTGCAAATGAGGAAAATGGTTCAAAAAATTGGATAGCTTTATAAATGTGTGTGTTCAGGGAATTGCAGAAGTTACAGTTAGGCTCCAGTGCACTCCCTTTCACACAGCACTGAAGACCCGAGACCTCATTCCCTGCGCCCTTCTGCAGGCCTCCCAGAGCCTGGTAGAGTTCTGTACTTGACGAGCTCACCAAAGGCACTAGACAGAAGAATGGGCACAAGGGCCTTGTCATGGTGCCCATTGGGCCACATCTGGCTCTGTGCCCAAGAGAGTCCCTTTACTCCAAACCCCCGTGTCTCTCCCTATTTATAACATGTTTTCTTCATTCCTTTAGACATATAACAGTTTATTGATTTATTTTTTCTTGTTATTTTACCTCTCCGCCCCTCTCACTCCTTTTCTGTCTTTGCTCACATTTGAATCAGTTCAAGGACTACTTGGTACTCCTCGACCAGTGCACACCAGTGTGCTAGGATGCACAGGGAGGCCAAGGAGTTTGCTGCCTCCAGCTGGTTATGGAACGAAGCCTTTCCTCCCTCCATTTCCTGTTCCCTGCTTTTCCCCATACTTCTCTCCTTCCCACATCTTCCTTCCTCTCATGATCAAGAGGCCTCTTCATTTCCATAGGTTTTTTTTGTATTTTTTCTTTACTTTATCTTATACATTTAATTACTGTGTACCGTTACAGCATACCAAACAAATTTTTCCATCATAAATATACTGCTTCTTGGTCCAGTCAAAGACATTACCACATTATAATCAAAGGATTTCTTTCTATTTTGGGTCCCTTAAATATTTCACTTCTTTTTTCTTCCCCTTACCTTCCTCCTCCTTACCCTCTGCCATTTTCCATCCTCCTTCCCCCACTGTCTCTAGTATCATCCTTGCTCTCCATGCTTTTATATCTTCCAATCATTCAGTTTCTGCCATAGAGTGCCCTCATTCAGTATATATGGATGGGGACATACAATGCTTCTCTTTTATTGTCTGGCTTACTTCACTGAGCAGTAAATCTTCCATATTTGTCCACTTTCTATCAAATGCCAGAGTCTCATTTTTTGTATGTGTGACTAACTAGTATTCTGTAGTATATATGTTCCACACTTTTTCAATTTATTCATCTACTTGTGGACATTTGGGTTGGTTCCATGTCTTAGCAATTGTGAATAATGCTGCAGTAAACATGAATGTGCAAGTGTTTTCCTGACTGAGCATTTTCCTATCCTTTGGGTAGATATTCAGGATTAGAAGAATTAATATAATCAGAATATCTATTCTACTCAAATGAATCTACATATTTATTGTAATCCCAATCAAATTACCGGAGTAATTCATCACAGATTTAGAAAAAAACAATCATAGAATTTGTCTGGAATCATAAGAATTGACAAAGCAATTCTGTGCAAGAAGAGTAGAGTAAGAGGCATCTCACTCCCTGACCCCAAATTATATTACAAAGTTCTGATAATCAAAACAGCCTGGTACTTGCACAAAAACAGGCATGTAGACCAATGGAATAGAATAGAGACCTCAGAAATGCCATAGGTTTTCCACTTTGCTGAACATAAGGAAGGTGCTCAGCCCTGGGCTAATGATTGAGTTTAACATGCCTCTGGTCCTTTGCATCTTCTCACCCTAGACTGAAAAATGCTTGCAGCCAAAGCTTGGAGGGCTATGCTCCATGCTTTGTGGTGCATGATCCTGTACCTTGGACTAACCCTACTTGAGAGAACCCTTACACAAGAAGAATGAAACATCACTTGGGAAAATAACATCAAATTATTTTTCTTCTAAAACTTTGTGACTATAAAGCCTTAAAATACTTTTTTTTTAGTAGTACAAGACTCAAGGTTTTCTTCTTCTTTTTTTAAAGGCAATTGTTAACCTGTTTTTAACACTTCCTTTAGAAACTATTGTTTCCATTGGGCACTCTTCTATTCTTTTCCCTTTTCATCAGTCATTTCTCATTTGATGTCTTCACTCCACATGCCATGCATAAATCATTAGGCAAGTTGGTATTTCCCCCAAAAACTACGTATTCTTACCCATGGTTTATGTGATCAAAGACCTTTAACTTCTTTCTATAAGAACCATCAAAGAATTAGATGCCAAATGCAGGGTTATTTTCTCCAGAATACAATTAAAATAGACTCATTTCCTCTTTGTTGTTTCTAGTTTTCTTGAACTCTTTAGCAGTTTTTCTTTCTTTCTTTCTTTCTTTTTTTAAATATACAAACAAAATATTGGGGATGTTTTTGAATCCTAAGAAAGCAAAGTAGAAGGAACCAAAAAGAGGGGAGAAAATATAATCATGATTAGGCACCTACTTAGCATTAGGGGCTGGCTGAGGCAAATTCACAGGACTTTAGGTTTTCTCTTTACCACCTCATGAGAGTTAGACTTGCTCTTTTACAAATGTAGAGGTTGATGCTGTAAGGGGTTAAATGATTCACCCAGCTTGTACGTGTCAGAGTTAAGACTCCAAATTTCATGTTACCTTTGCTATACCAGTGCTAGAATGGGGCATTTATAGGCACTAGATGATGAATGGGATGGGTTCTGGTAGGGAAGGACTGAAGATGGAGCCTTTGTCTGTTTGACCATGATCCAACCTTTGGCATGCTTCTCTTTCCCTGCTCCCACCCCAAATGTAGATATCTTCAAAATATGGATCTAACAGTTTGTAACATTTGAATGAGAGGATCTTCTACTAATAAAATGTCTCTCTTTTGTCTTTCATAGCAATTTTGCAGGCAGTAATAACTGGTGACCTTATGAAGGTAAGATATGCTCCTACTAAAACTTTGGTGGTTTTTTAAGGGCTTGAAATTAACATTAGTTCTCACCAAATGTTCATGATCCTGTATATCATTTGTCATTATCTTGCCTGCACTGGCTGAGTAGAAGGAGAAATATATTCTTTTGAGGACTGAGCAGAGAGGGCGAGGGGAGGCTTCCCAGCATTTGTGCATTTCCCAGCAAAAGTTGTACCAGAGCACCCTGGTGTTTTTCACAATGGTTAACGTGGGCTGTGGGTCACTAAGATGTGACATGCACATGCCCAGAACTCCTGTTCTATCCACTCTGAGAGTTATGAAGAATGGAATCACTTCTTTTGAGACAGATATTGGAATGAATGCATCTGTAAGAATCATCTAGACACCAGACATGCATTCTCCAAACTAGAGTTTACATCTTCCATTATTTTATACTTTTATTCTTTGGGAATCCTAGATAATCAAAAGAAGACATTCTGATTAACTTTGAACATTTTAAGTTATGCTTGTATTTTCTGGTAAGTTTAGTTCAGAAGGAAAGAAGTGGTCGCCATTTACATTTAGAGTAAATGTAAATTCTGAAGTCAGACTACCCAAGTTCAGATCCTGGCTCTGCCATTCACTCTATGTGTGCTTTTGTGCAATTATTTCATTCTCTCTGTACTTCAGTTTCTTCATGTTTACAGTGGAAGAATACTTTTACCTCTCTAATTTGTCATGAGGCCTGAATGTAATAACATATGTAAAGCTCTCATAGACTACTCCTGTTACATAGACGTGATTATAAAACGCTAGCTACTTTGTTACTATTTCAATGTTAATCTGTCTTTTTAAAAAATAACTAACAAATATTTAATATATCATGCAATGTATTGTATGAGTATTCTGAAAGCTCTATTTGGTCCCAGATTATTTTCAGTCATCAGGAATTATGAATGCCTTCATGTCCCTTAGTAAATCAGAAACTTTAAACAAAGCTTAGAAGGTCTATCCTACTACACAACATTTGGGGGGGAATAAATTGAAGAAAACCTGTGCTACATTAAAAAAGTATATTTTTCATGCACTTTT